>CM023481.1:219706649-220323063 GCA_013339685.2 Hyalomma asiaticum
GCGCTGTCGTCGGCAGTTTTGGTTTCGCATGGTAGGCATCCGCCGGCGCGCCTACCGTAGCAGCCGCTGCGTTTTCGCTGGTACGGGCGCTTCTCACCGCCGTGAAATGAAGAAAAAAGTGTTCACCGATGACCTGCGCCGTGGGTTGGTTGCTCAGCAACGCACAAGATATGTGCGATAGGTTTTTATCGCTTTCCTGCTTATGTTTGCTTCAAATATCTGCTGTATGTCAGAAAGTTATCGAAGGGCCACAAGAGAAACTAACAAGAACAGTAACGTTGTGTACATTTTGCTTTTCCTTACCAATTTTGCATCTTATTGCGAAGCCCCTGTCGTCGAGAATACGCATGTGGCGACTGAATGAGTTCGGCGAGCGCATTCAGTGGGCAAATGCCATTAGGTGTGAATGTCATTCGCTATGCCCGTGTAGCAGCAACAAAAATGACATTAACACATAATGACATTCGCTGCGAATGCCATTACACGTGCCGTATGACAGGGGTATAAGTGTCACAAATATGTTCTCACGTTAGAGCGGCGGAAGGCAGACTTCCGTTTATTGACACCTTCCATTGCTTGAGGTTTCATTGATTAAGCGGACCGAATGCCTGCACTGCTTTTATATAGCGAATCCTTAGCGTTACGAAAGAACACATCCCGCTTTCCGAACTTTCCTTCAGTTTGTGTGTGTTTAGCAGTGATACTTGAACAAGCGCAAGGCAGAGCAAGCGCCTTAAGTAACAGAGGCAGGGAGATCACGTGCCCGGGCGTGACAGTGCCACCGCTCCAAGATTAGCCGCTGAGGCACGGGCACACCATCGAAATATTTCGTTGAAGAAACTCTGAAAGAGGAGAGCCTTTCGCAGTAGGTTGTAATATTGCTAAGCACTCAACGTGATCCACATCGCACAGGGAACTCAATATTCAATAAATAAATAAATAAATAAATAAATAAATAAATAAATAAATAAATAAATAAATAAATAAATCATATAGCGTGCCCAGAAACAGCAATAGGTCTTATTTGCTCGCGCACGCAAAAAATAAACTAAACATAAACAATAAACAGTGCAAGAATGAAAGTCTTTGGAAGGAAATACAAATAAGACCAGAAATTCGCAATTGCGGGCGATACACAACAGGGCGAAAACACCATAACACAATACGTGATGTACCCACGGACATTGACAAATAAATTTGCACATATACAACTTCGCGCAAGGCATGCTGAAAGACCAAGAAGCGAAGTATTTTTGCAACGTGTGACATTTTTTTAAACTGTGCAAAGCTCGGAGGAAAAGAGCGGCTGTTAGCTCTGAAAAAACTGTTTAGTCGAAGAAAAATCGACTATGCGGTGCGTTGATGTGCTATCATGTGCGCTCATTCGTTGGAGTACGCCTACGGGATCGAGCAATGTTACACAAAAGCATACTTAATGGTAGTAGAACATATAGATTGCTATGATAGCGCTTATCAAACATTAGAAGCGCAATTCATGTTACACAAGCACCATCGTTGCAACTACTGGTGCAACTGGTTTATTTACTCTATATACCGTGTGGGAAGAAACCGCCGTAGTGGAAGCGTGCTAGCTTGGCACTTCGAGGGCTCGTGTTCGGTACGGCTTGGTAAGTTGCATGTGTGCCTGTGCGCATGTGATGTCTACGTCTCAAACGCAAGCGAGGGCACATGGTGTTCTTAGGAGCGGAGCTCTTTAAGCCAGCCGTCCCGTGCGTGGGCCGATCCTGGAGGCACTACGGGTGTGAGGTGCACGAAACTACGCGTGATTGCAGCATCGTTCATTGTGATGTACATGACGACTATATCATGTTAGTGCTAGAATGGTCAGTCATTCATGATTGTCATACATTTATACCCTTCCTCCCAAATATTTGTGCACCCCAATTGAAGGAGGCAACCAGGGGAGCGCCGAGACGTAGGCGGCTAGATAGAATAGTTTCCTGCAAAAAAAAAAAAAAAAAAACTAGAGGAAAATATGGCGCTAGTGTCTATAGGAGTTTCAAAAAAGGTGGTTCAGCCGGCATGGGAATTTCGCCTAGTCGCCCTTCCACAGTGGTCTAGTGGCTTTGGTGCTCAGCTGCTGATCCGAGGGCTGCATTTCGATGGAGGCGAAATGTTGAGTTCCGTGTACTGTGCGACGTCAGTGAACGTTAAAGACCTCCAGGTAGTCGAAATTTCCCGAGCCCTCCACTAGGGCCTCTTTCATAATCACAGCTCGTTTTGGGACGTAAAATTTCAGAAATCAATCAATTTTGCCCGTCTTCGTCTTTGGCTTGATGAGGCTTTGCAACATTAAAAATGAGTCATTTACGACAAACTATTGCGTTAGAAACGAAACAATTTGCAATAATTATGCATGTGCACATATTACTTGTTGCCTTTTCGCGGTTTGAAAAATACGAACACAGGAAATTTGATAATATGACGTGGTAGCAGCAACGTTGCCTCGTCTATGTGCGCCTAGATTTAGCAGCACCTGTAAGGGTCTAAGTACCAGGTATAATCGTGTTTGAATTGAAAGTCAGTATTCTTTTTCTAATAAATGACGTGAGTTTTCAAGTAAGCAAAAGGTAAGTTGATTAATTTCGGGGTTTTACGTCCCAAAATCACGACATGGTTATGAGAGACGCCGTTGTGGAGGGCTCTGGAAATTTCGACCACCTTGGGTTCTTGAACGCGAATTGAAATGTCGAGGCCCGTCCAGTACACGGGCCCAGGACATTTCGCCTCCATCGAAATGCTGCAGCCGCCACGGCCGGGATTCGATCTTGTGACTTTCGGACTTGCAGCCGAGTGCCATAGCCACTAGACCACCATTGCGGGGCGTAAAGACAAGTGCATGACCTAAATCTACATAAATGGGCAAACGCTCGCTCGTTCGTGCGCAGGGTAAGTTCTCCACTGCATTTTGACGAACTATGGTTCACGCCACTGCGCGAGGCCATACCAGAAGCGCAGTATCTCCCGGCGTTTTATGGTTCGTTTTGCTTAAAAACGTGATGTTAAACAAACAGCGGTGCTGTGTTAAACTGTGTTGGAATCTGTCTGCGTCACAGCTCATTTTTTTTAGCATCATCTTAGGACGCGGTTGCTTGTCGTCCAGTCAGCATCTACTTGGCACAATAACTCTGCGCCTGCTTGGCTCGTTTGATTGGCGTTGAATCGATCAAATAGCGCAATTGAAATGCTGTAGTACAGGATATGCGATTAGCCTAGTCGTAAGGAATGCATGTTAATCGCGAAACCGACCCCACGCTAATAGTTTCTGTCACGTTTGGTACAAAGGAAAAGGGGAGAAAACGCAGCAAAACTCCATCGACCAGGTTCTAGAAACGCGGCTGAAGTATTTCTGAGGTTAGGCCACAACACCGTAAAATATTTATTCGGCCGGAAAGAAACACAAGATGGTGACTAACGGCACAGCACGTCATCATTGCAAACGATATGAATAAGAGGGAGAGTCCGATGCTTTCACGACAGCCGCTGCTTTCTTCAAAAAAGTCATGTAATGTCACTTGCGCCATTGAAGCTATGAAACAGCGAAGAACAAATCCACCAGAACGTTTGAAGAAGCGAGCACGAAGACCAGACAAAGCCATGTACTACCCATCATTCCCGTGGCAGCTGAACAATGGCGGCGCCAGAGTTACCTCTAGTATATTATGTAGGAAACTCTATGATAGATAGATAGATAGATAGATAGATAGATAGATAGATAGATAGATAGATAGATAGATAGATAGATAGATAGATAGATAGATAGATAGATAGATAGATAGATAGATAGATAGATAGTCAAAGTGAGCTAAGTTCGCCAAGAAATGCTTCTCATTTAAAACGCTATGAGCACTTTGTATCTCGAGGACGGTTGAGTGTCAGCAAGTGCAGGCGGCCACATGAAATAGTCTATTCTCTCTGGTTAATTTACATGGAATATATTTAAAAAAAACTAAGACAATTGAGCTGTACAGGGCAGGACATGATAGCGTGAACAAGCTTGCAAAGAAATAACAGATCAGCGTGATTTCTGCGGCAGTGAAGTGATGGCAACGATAGTAATCTACTGGATTTACGCTTCACGGGCAATATCGCGCATTTTAGCAATGGCAGTGACGAATTGAGAGAAATGATTCAATATCTAAAATTAAATATCTAGACCTAGAAAACATTAAGGTAGCATTAATCATGAACATGTAGAGGACAAAGATAATGCTTAGTGGCTCGGGAGAAACGAGATTTCGCGATAGGTTACCAGACCCAGATCAGTAAACGTGTGTATATATGTATCCTGTAGAGACCGGCATCTCCGGAGTGAATCGACTCTTCCGAGCCGCTCTTTAAAAGGAGCGAGCGAGTCGTGATTCAGTAAATGCGATCGGTGATCCCTTTAAGGAAGATAGGTGACTAACGATAAGGTACCACATCACCTGCATCGCAAAATCTTGAAGCGACCTTAATGTTTCACTTGAGCGCACATGTCTTCATGGCGCTATAGTCCCCGACTTACGTAGCTTCAGAGTACCCACACAATCCATCAGGACCTCGCTCACCTACCACGGAGCAGACTGTGCGCGTGTCCTTTGCCTTCTATATCTGGAAAAGCAAGCGATACCAAGCAAGGCCCGAGCGAGGCTCAACTTACACGCCACCTGCCGCGGACGTCACTGCGAAGCCGTCACAGCGAGAAGCGAGCACCGGGGAGTGCGCGGCGCGAGCGGCACCGGACGAGGGGGGATGGGGAGGTAACGCACTCCACGGAGTGATATGTCAGCACGCACGCCACCCTAAACTTCGCCGAAAGGTGCAGTACACCGTGCAGTCACTATCGCAGATGTGCTTACAGCCCAAACGTCGTCCCCCGAACCTTACTGGGAGCCAGGGTATGGGTTTTGGACAGTGTAATTATGACTCTAATTAATGCTACTAAACTATTGCACGTGTGCTTCGTAGCCCTATGTTGGGTATATACTACATACCCACCAAACGCCAACCTCATATGTTCGTTTAGTGCAAAGCAATCTGGCCAGTTTTGTCATTTCGACGGGAGAAGGAGCAGAAGGCGACAACGGAGAAAAGGTGGAAGAACATTGCAACTACGAAGAAGCAGAAGAAGAAGACGGCGAAGGAGTGAATAGGAAGAATAGACGACGGCGACGAAGAAAGGCGACTATGAGACGACGAAGGAAAAGGCGACGACAGAGAAGCACACCGAAGCAGAAAAGGTAGACAATAGAAGAGGAAGAAGAGGGGGGTAGGATGAAGCAGGAATGGAATAAGACTGAAAGAGAAGAATGAGACAGCATGCAGCAAAATCTAGCTTACGCTGTCACTGTGCTGCGTCCTCTGCGCAGGCCTGCGAGATTTTTTTTTGCCATGATCCTAATAACGCGAAAATACGGTGATTATACAATTGCACGATGTTCTCGGTAGCAAAGCATTAATAGCTGTTATTTAATACGCGGTAACAGTTAGTGTACACATCAATGTTATGTTGCATGCTCGTCGTATAATGCTGTGGTGGCATCAGGCCAACACAATACCTCGCAATACGCAGGCACGTAGGCAGGAATTTCTTTCGGGGAGGTCCCACTTGCTGATGGCCTTGATTATTTGAGGAAAACATGTATTTACATGTATTTTCATCATTTATTTTCGGTCAAAATTGCAGTATGTGCAATGCCTTTTGAAATTCAGTGTTATTAATAGGCTTACATTTTATTTATTTGCACTACACTGAGTTTTCAACACTGCCCCCCAAACAGAATTTCGAAAGGGGCCCGGCCCGGGACCCCTAAGGCAACCTCCACGCCCTGATGTATATATACTCTAGTAAAACACGTTCTTCGTCCTTGAAGCGTTTGTTATATCGCAGAAGGCAGCCGATTGTGTTAGTGATCCTTCTATCAACCTGTATGCTGGAGAGAGGGGCTTCCTGGCTGCGCATGTGTAATTCCGGTGTATCTTTCTTGGCGCGCGCACAAGTGGTCTTGGTGGAACTTCTTTATTCGGTGGCTCTGCCCATGAATAAAACAGTATGAGTTTGCCCTTGTCCCTGTACCCTTCCTTGTGAATGTGTTTCTTCGCGCAACATTTTTTATCATATATATATATATATATATATATATATATATATATATATATATATATATATATATATATATATATATATATATATATATATATATATATATATAACGATAGGCGATACGCCGAAACTATTGCCAAATTCTTGGTTGTGTTATTCAGCGAATCGCTGTTATGTTCACAAGTACCTAGTGATTGGAAGATGGCTCGAGTTGTCCCAGTCATTAAAGGGACCGACAACCAATTTTTATGGTACCTGCTTTTATTAGTGTAACTAAAAGCTTGTCCGGTCTGAGCGCCTAATCACTCAATGGTAACACCGAAAACGCCGCGAAACATATAAAATCCGAATTTTTTATCAGCGGCGACTATGGAGTCTTAGCGGCAACACAGTTTCAAACAGTGGCATTCACGATAGCGATTATAAGCCGGCAATGTGGAAAGAAAACCAGTGAAGCCCTAAATAGAAAATCAATGTTGCGTTTATAAAGCCTATATATCGCTATGACGTGATCTCACTCGCGAATTCGCGCTGTACGCTCCGATACCGGCTTCGCAGACACAAGAGAAAAACGGCGCGCACATGCGTCGCAGCCCTCAGCGACCGTCCCACGGTGGATGGATGGATGATATGAGCGTCCCCTTTGTAACGGGGCGGTGACATGTGCGCCACCAGGCTCGTAAGAAGATTTAAGAACTTTTCTTTTTTTTTTCTCTCTCTCTCTTTAAATTTTCCTCATTCCTTTTAAATCTACTTCAATCAAATCGATCATACTATAGCCAAAACCGGAAATTCATAGCCCAGTTCCCTGCCCCTTATGGCAGAAAGTCCATATTTTTCCTTATAATTATTTTTGTCCGTTCTCTCTAGTTTTCTGCCACCAGCATTCTAACCGTCTCTTGCTTATTTCAATCGCGGCTATGTTCAGCTTCCCGTTGTTCGCCCTAAAACCCAAAACTTCATGTAGGGTGGTGCCCAAACGTGCACCTGGGTGGATATTCCCGCATTCAATCAGAACATGCTCCGTCGTTTTTCTATCTTCCTCACAGCATGTGCATTTTTCTTCTTCTTTACTGAATTTCGCTTTATAAATACGCGTTCTGAGGCAGCCTGATCTCGCTTCAAACAATAAAGCGCTTCCTCTTGAGTTATCATAAAATGCCTCCCTCTTTATTTCGTTTTTGCCCTTTCGGTAGTTATTCAGAGTCGGTTTTTTTTTTTCCATCGCTGCCCTCCAATAAATCTTCTCCGCCTCTCTGACTTTTCCCTTTACGCTCTTTGTTGTCAGTTCTCTTAGAGCCGTATATTTACTGGTGAGCCTCCTAGTTCTCTTTCTCCACTGCGTGTCAACGCTCTTTCTATATAAATAGCGGAACACCTTCACTGCCCACCTACTCTCTTTCATATTCCTTAGCCTCTCTTCAAACCTTATTTTGCTCTGCGCTTCCCTTGCCTCAAAACTCGCCCATCTCATATCGCCCTTTACAGCCTCGTTTGTCGTTTTCCCGTGAGCACCCAACGCGAGGCGTCCCACAGTTCTTTGATTCACATCCATTCCTGATTGTATCTCTGGCCTCATGCACACCACTGAGTTCCCAAATGTAAGCCCCGGTACCATTACCCCTTTCCACAGACCCCTAAGCACCTCGTACCTATTGTGTCCCCATAACGCTCTGTGCTTCATTATTGCTGCGTTCTTCTTTCCCTTTGCTGCCAAGGCTTTTTCGTGTACCTCCATGTATCTATCACCTTCATTTACCCATACGCCAAGGTACTTGTATTCGCTTACTCTCGGTATTTCTTGGCCCTGTATGGATACCGCCTGGTCGTTGGGGCCATTGAATACCATCAATCCGCATTTTGTTACACTAAATCCTAGTCCTAGAGCCTTGCATTCCTTTCCGCATATATTCACCAGCCGTTGTATATCATCTCGACTGTCCGCGAATAAGACAATATCGTCAGCATAAAATAAACCCGGAAGCATCTGCTCAATCATCACGCCGCCCTGTTTGTGTGACAGATTAAAACCAATGTTGCTATCTCCTAGCGCTTTTTCCATTCTAACCATGTACAGCATGGACATCCCTGTCATCCCGACAAAGGACATCCCTGTCTCAGCCCCTTGCTAATATCACGTTCTCTATGCTACTGATTCCTTCCCATTCTATGCAAACTGTATTTTCTCGATATATTTCCCTCAAAAGCTGTACACAATCGTCGCCTATGCCCATTCCTTCCAAAATTTCCCACAATATTTCCTGATTAACATTGTCATACGCCCCAGTGATGTCTAGAAAAGCCACATACAACGGCCTCCTTTCTATTTTAGATATTTCTATACACTGAGTAAGAACAAATAGGTTGTCGTCTAAACGCCTGTCTACTCGAAATCCATTCTGAAGTTCTCCCAAGATATTGTTACGTTCTGCCCAGGCTTCTATTTTTAATTTTACTGCTTGCATAGCCATTCTGTATAGTACCGATGTAATGGTTAGCGGTCTATACGAGCGAATGTTATTCTTTTCCCCCTTGCCTTTATAGATTAAGTTCAATCTGCTTTTTCGCCAACTGTCCGGTATTTGCCTCTCCTGTAAGCATTTTTCTATGGCTTTCAATAGTGCTTCTTTAGTGTTCTGTCCTAATTCGTTAATGAGGCTAACGGGGACCCCATCTAAACCCAGAGCAGTGCGCTTTGGAATTTTTCCTTCGGCCTTTTTCCAGTTGAAATTCTCAAGTTTTAGCTCTTCCTTAGCTTCGCTCTCCGTCATGGTTTTATCCACTGGGGGAATCTCTTGGACGATCTTTTTAAACGAACCGGCTGTTACCTTCTGGATGTAACCCAACGCTTCGTACCTTTCGTGCGCCGCGAATGCAGCGCCGCTTCTCAGTGTCAACTTATTTGTTTCGTACCTCGTGGGCAGCACAGAACAGAGCGGGGATGCTTAATAGTATGCGTGCTCTAACTTTGAGCACTAATTATGGTGCGTATAAGAGCACCTGACTACGCACACCAAACCGAAGACTCCATATAGCAGTACGAAGTCTCTGCGGCTACGCTGCGCGACATACCCGTTTTTTGTGATTTTCAAACGCAATTTAAAAATACAAATTCTGCTCAAACCCCATTAAGTATGCTTGAATCTGTCATCATAATTCATGGTTTTTTTTCATTTCCGCCAGAATCTAATCGCAGGTTCTGCTCAGTTGTCGGTCCCTTTAAGAAAGGCGATCGATCGCTACTACAGAATTACCGCCCTATGTCATTGACGTCATCATGCTGCAAAATTTTTGAGCACATAATCGCAACTCGCATTAATGAATTTCTAGAAGAAAACTTGATACTAACCGCTTGTCAACATGGTTTCAGAAAAGGCTGTTCCACTGTCACACAATTAGTTGTAGTGATCGATTCATTTGCAAAAGCTTTGGATGCTAATGGTCAAATTGATGCTGTGTTTTTGGATTTTAGTAAAGCCTTCGATAAGGTGATTAACGAAAAATTAATTCTAAAGCTAAGAAGCACAAACCTGCCAGATATTTTAATTTCGTGGATCGCAGACTATCTGAATAACCGCAAACAGTATATATGTTTCAGTTGATGGTCACAACTCGGGCTATACCCGTCACTTCAGGTGTCCCCCCAGGGTAGCGTTTTGGGCCCTTTGCTCTTTCTTTTATATATTAATGACATCATCACCATTGTCACTCCTGGAACTCAAATAAGACTGTTCGCGGATGACTGTGTTGTGTTGCGTGCAATTAAGTCTGTGGAAGATTAGAGGGAACTTGACTTCAGCTTGAATAACATATCCTTGTGGTGCGAAAAATGGGGCATGGCTGCAAATACCGACAAAACTGTCTCGCTACGCATAACGCATAAAAAGCATCCACTCAATTACGTGTACTCAATGGGGTCTGTTCCATTAAAGCAAGTTGAGAATTATAAATACCTTGGCGTATCCATCGCAAACAATTTTTCTTGGAACCTTCATATAGAGAACACAGGCTCTGCTGCATTTCGTAAGCTAACTTATCAACAACACAAGCTTAGAAATTCTCCTTCAAACGCCAAGTTACTCTCCTACCTGACCTATATACGCCCTAAACTAGAATATGCCTACGTCGCCTGGGATCCGTGCACTAAACTCAATATCAGCAAACTTGAAAGAATTCAAAGAAAATCGGTTCGTTTCATTTACTCAAAATACAAACGTTCGGACTCCTCGTCACAGCTTATGTTGTCAAATGACATTCCTTCTTTTCAGCTAAGAAGAGAGAACTACTGATTATATTTCTTACGTAATCTAATCAACCACAAATTCATCCTCGTCCCTTCACTTTATGTAAGTCCTCCTTCCACAAGGCAGACACGACACCATCGCACTGATGCACTAACACCTATCTACGCTAGGACAGACGCGTAGAACAGACAGACAGACAGACAGACAGACAGACAATGAACTTTAATTAACCCTGAGGAGCTACTTAAGGACTCCCTAGCGGGAGGCCGTTGTACCCGCTGGCCGCACCCACGTGGAGGAAAGAACGCCATGACGCTCCGCCCTTTCGTGGGCCCTCTGGATAGCCTGGGCTTGCTTTTGGAGCACCGTGCTTGTGATGGCCTCCTCCCATTCAGCTTCGCTGGAGAGAACGTCGTTAGGCAACGCGGGACATCGCCAGAGCATGTGAGCCATAGAACAAAAAATTTCACTGCAGTCGGGACAGCCAGGGTCCACAGACGCGCACAAGTTTTCCTTTTTTTCCGCGGACCATTTCTGAATGGAATTCTCTGCCCGCACCGTAGAACTTGTGATCATCTGATTAACATGTGCTTTTCTGTGCCTTTTCTTTTTATTTGTATTCTATTGTATTTTGTTACGTTCTTTTGAATTGTACTTATGCGAATGAATGTATAAACATTTCTTATATGTGTTAGTTTCGTGTACATTTATGTATGCTTGTCCTGCAAGGACCCCAATGTGGTCTGCAGTATGTACTAAATAAAATAAAATAACACCCATGGCAGACAGCATATACGCTAATCAGTAATCACGTGAGGTCCTGATGCCAGCAAAACACTCCATAAAACCACAAATATAAGCTGTTGCATCACTATAATGCTCCGATCGCATCAAATAAAAAATGCAAATAAGAGAGAGAGAGAGAGAGAAATAAACTTTATTGTTGAGCAGACGACGATGGTCGCCCTCAGGTGGGCGGCGTGCTCAGTCCAGGACGCCGTGGTCCCTTGCTGCCCGTCTCGCTCTGTCCACCAGGCGTAGCTGGTCTTCAGGGCTTGACTTGAATAAAGTGCTGTGTTTTTTTTTTATTTTCTTAAGTCACTCATTAATTTATTTTTTCCGCCGGGTCCGACAACAACAGCAACATCGCGTGCCAGCGCGTACCGTCACTCGTACGGTGCCGTGGCGCCTGTATACATGCCAAACTTTTGAAATGAGGAAATGCTCTTTGCTGAGGTCGGCAAGTGTTCTAAGCCCTCACATGTTTTTCACGTATATTGGTACTATGCCCGGTATAGGCATCACAAAGTGCTAATGATCTAAAATGCGTGCCATGCATGTAATCTTTCCCAAAATAGAAGCATTTCTAGGCAAACCATATAATGTTTGGTCGCGATGAGAGTTTGCATAAACCGACCTTCATGCAAGACAAACTTTATGTCCTGACATGAATTGCATTATCTGCACGTGATGTATCTGATATCAAGGACAATTATGGAAAGAGATCTTGTGGACGCTTCCTTGAACTCGTATACACGATTATGCGCACTAACAAGACATAGGTCCCATGCCGTTGACTCATTTTCTCGCATGATGCCAATTATGTCCCTTCATAGCCGCTTTACACAGGGAATTCAGGTACCAGTGTTGGCTGCTGCCTATTTGTGCGGGGTTAATGTTGCCTTTTGTTGGCTAGCAGTTGGCTAATATGGGTTGTAGGCAAGTACTGTCACTGCTTCCTATAATGTAGAACAGTGCATAGGTAACTTGGTAATCACTGGCTAATGTTGTCTAACTAGAGGCTATTGTTTTGGCTAGTGCCGCCTAGCGTTGTCTAAGCGCTCTTATAACGATAAGGCCATTTTCTTGCATGTCGCGCATGCTCGTGCAGTCTAGTACGACAGTCGATGGAAGGCAACGTGATGAATGACTGACGCTTCCTTATTTTTGTTTTTCAAGGTATAGAGCTTTTGTGATCTCTCTTTAAGTTTGACTTCCGATATTTCGATACACTGGTAGAGTGACGAAAACAATATGAGCCCACGAACTTGTGACAATACATAGCTATGTTACGCACTAAGGCGCCCTTTCAGACTAGACGCATACGTTTCCTCAATGCAGTCTCGTGTTTGCGCATATGTCGGTCGGCCCCATGTACACGTGACGACACGTCGTAGGAATATTGTACACTGCATTCTGCACCGAATCAACAAAGTGATGCTTATGTCTAATACTGCATGCTTTCGCACCATCTTCGTTTTCCAATTTTCGTTTTACCCTATAGAGCACGCACCTCAAATTTTGCTTTTAAAAATAAGGCAATTGTTAAAATGTGCTCGTTTTTGTCTTACTTCTCCTTCGTCTTTGTGTATGTAAAAGTTGCAGGGCGCGACAATCTATGATTCCAGGTGTCAAAGACACGGACATGTTGCGAAATATTGCCGAGGACCACAACGATGCAAGGTGTGCGGACCTCACAGCCACAAAGACTGTACGTTCCGTCGCCAGTCTCGATGTGCTAATTGTGACGGAGCAGACCCGTCATCGTTTGGCAAGTGCGCCCCCCCCCCCCCCCCCCGAAAAAAAAAAGGCAGGAGCGGAACATAAGAGAGAAAAGCTACAATATGGAGCCGGACAACGTCGCCGGCCAGCCCCTAATCCTGACCTAAGTGGAGGACATCAGGCCCAAACAGCGCATCCTCGCAGCATGAGAAGAAACAGTACGTTGATGCACTGAAAACATTCAAGCCTTCTCCTGAGACACACCATCTAACCTGCCAGGTACAAACGAAAAACCACCTACTGCAGCGCCAAGACGTCTAAAAGCCACAAAGCCACCACAAGTTCAAACAATTTCTACGGGTGTTGCGTTCGCAAGTGACATTAGACAAATGCTGGTGCCGATGTTGTTTGCAGGACTCATGGCCATAATAAGGATGACACCAGGATTTGCATCGTTGCCATAGGTTCGTGTCCTACTTGCCATAGAACCGCTTCTCGGACATGCTAATTTGGCAGTCAACGGTGCTGGTAAATATGAATAGTCGCCTTAACAATGCCGCGATATTTTAGTGGAACGCTAAGAGCCTGCGGTGGAAATTAGGCGACTTCCGCAGGCTAGTTTATTAACAAAAGTTTTCCATTTTAGCCGATTAAGAAGCCCGTGCGGATACCAATTTTCGAATTTCCAATTACGTTGTGTACCGCTCTTGTTGGCCAAACAACCAACCTAGCCGAGCGATTCTTTGTGTACTCAAGGACTTAACGTGTTGTCTCATGGAAGTGTAAATCACAGAAGTTCCAGAATATGTGGCATACAAGATTGGGTTCGCGACAACCGACATTCACATATTGAGTGTATAGTGAACCAAGAAAGGTAGTTATTACTACTGCATTGGAACAACTCTTAACCACCTTGTCGGGACGTATAATAGCGACCACCATACCCTTTGGGGCAGAACTTATTACGATCCTCGAGGAAGGCTTCTAGAGATCATTATGGATCGACATAATTTATGCACCGTAAATGATGGGTCACCGACGTTTTTTCGAGGACCATAGCCGTGACATTTAGCTCGTGATATCGCTGCTGAATTGCAATGAACAGTGGACATTGAGTCACATGGAAGTCACCATCGTCCCATTTTAATAAGACACTCCCTCATGACGTTGCGTAAACCCGTAAATGGTAGAAGCGCACGGATAACAAATTGGCAACCATTCAGAAAACAAAATTCAAACAACCTGCAAGGCTGTGGCGATGCGGAGACGTTCATCAACAAACTCGTGTCTAACATTGAATATAACAGTAAGGTGTTTCCGATCCCAGCAGGACACATCAGTATGGACAGCAAATATCAACTTCGAGCGATTCGTCGAAGTGCTGAACGCCGATATCGTCGTTCTGGCAGAATGAATGATTATAAAGAAGCACAAAAGATTTTCTCTTCTATGCGCCGACAGCTTGACAAACTCTCACAGAAAAAATGAAGAGAGTTTTGTGAATCTTTAAGCTCTGATTCATCGGTATCGAAAGTGTGACAATTATTTCGCTCGCTCAAATCTCCAGTCACTCACTCCTCCGTTCCGGGCCATAGTATTAGCAAGGAATAGCAATGAATTCGACAGAAGTTATGGCTAATGAATGAAGAGAGAAGAGAGAAGACAGAATGAAGAGAGAAGAAAGAAGGCCTTATAAGCACTGCTGCTGTCTGGTGCCCTCCAGTCACCCCTGAAGAAGGGTCCGAGTGGGACCCGAAACGTCGGGTTTCTTCATGTTTAGAAGTAAATTTTACTTTTAAATGATTATAATTTGGTTGGTGTCCCCCTATTTTCACCTTTAATTTCGTCCCAACCAGACAGATCTCTGTCAAATGTTCACCTCTAATGAATTTTGCACTTTGTTAACACTACCAGCTGAAGCAGTGTCCACAAACCTGTTCATTTCAAGAGAACACGCTCTGAACATGTTGTTGTTGTTGTTGTTGTTGTTGTTGTTGTTGTTGTTGTTGTTGTTGTTGTTGTGTTGTTGTTGTTGTTGTTGTTGTTGTTGTTGTTGTTGTTGTTGTGGAACATACTCACCCAGGGGGATTGCCCAAAATGCAGAAAAATGCAGAAAGTATAGAGGGTTACCTCAGAAGTTATGGCTAATGAATTTTGTGCATTGTTAACACTACCAGCTGAAGCAGTGTCCACAAACCTGGGCCCGTATTCACGAAAACAACTTACGATAAAAATGGTCGTAAGAGAAAATTTCAGCCATTCCTGATGCAGGACATATCATTATAGAAGCCGACCGCCAATGGCAAGAATCACTTACGAAAGAGAAGTTTCGTGAATTCGGCCCCTGTTCATTTCAAAAGAGCGCGCTCTGAAGCTGCTATTAAGAGATACACTAACGGACGAGCATTCATCCTTGGATGTAGAGCTTAGCCTAGCTGAACTGCAGTCTACTTTAGGAAACGTTCGGCAAGAGACTTCCCCGGGCCCAGATGGCGTCACATACAGCATGCTATATGTAACCTCAGCCCTAAAGGGCGCATAGCGCTGCTAGGCATATATAATAAGAGTTGGGAAAATGCGTTAGTGCTGGCTTCATGGAAGACCGCAACGGTTGTTCCAATTCATAAATCTGGTAAGCCAGGAAACTTACTGCCATCATTTTGACCAATAAGTCTAATGAACTGCATTAGCAAAGTGATGGAAAAAATGGTATACAGTAGCGACTGCAGTGGGGGATAGAAGTGAGTCAAGGATTCCCTGAAAAATTATCTGCTTTTCGCCCACGTCGCAGTGCTTTAGACTCGGTTTTAGATTTTGTCATGCATGTCGAACACGAGAAAACATTTGTAAGGATGACAACAGCAGCTTTTCTAGACATCAGACGAGCCTTTGACGCGGTTAGCCACGTACATGTTCTGTAGGGGCTATATAATCTAGGGGTAAAAGGACGGCTGCTTCGGTGGATGTCAGATTTTCTGACTGCTCGAGTGCGTTAATGGGGACAAGTAGCGGCAACAGCACACCTCAAGAACTAAACGCGGGAGTGCCTTAAAAGAGTGTATTAAGCCCTCGACTGTTCAATGTAGTAATGCACAAACTACCCACTCTTTCACCACCGTCAGTGCGCATTTGACCGTATGCAGATATGTGCCTCTGGTCATCAGGTTGCGATTGCAGTGAAGTACAAGACCTGCTTCAAGAAGGCATAGATAAAACTGTGTGCTACCTTAACAGAATGCGGCATGGACGTTTCGGCAGAGAAATCTGCGGTGTTACCTTTTACAAGGAGGCGTCGGGACACACTCAACCTGCTGATCAACCAGACTGTTGTACCCATTGGACGGAGCCGTCGTTTCCTGGACCGAATGCTAACTTGGGGAGCTCATATATCCAGCATTGAAGAGCGGGCTAACAGGACATCAAATGTTTTCCGATGCATGACAGAATCTAGATGGGGTGGCACAATAGAAGCACTTCTAAAGGTTCATGTAGTTCTGGCACGACGAGCAATTGCGCGTGCATTACCAGTTATGCGAAGTTCATGTCAGACAAATGAACATAGGCTTAACAACATCATAGCCCGCAGTCTTCGTATTTGTCTGGGTTTACCACGCTGCACGCTGAGTATCTTGGTAATTACGAAGCAAAAGAACCACCCATTCAAGTTCTTCGTGTTCAAGAACTATGCCGTAACTTTCTTCGCTTATCGCACAAACATTATGCCCATCCGCTTCGTGAGAAACTTATCAAAAGAAATGGACGAACAGGTGACACCCTGCGAGCTTATGAGACAGGAAACGAGAACAATATTTCTTGCCTTCACATATCAGCTATCCTCCTTGGCAGCTCGTATCGCCTTCAGTAACACTGGACATCAAAGGGATAGAAAAAAAAAAAATCCGCGCTACACTACCTCGATTCCAAGTTGCTTACGCTTCAGAAAACGCAGTTATCAAGAACAATACACATTTGTCTTCAAGGACGGCTCTACAGCTGAGGGAACCGACTGCGGCTTTTCATATACCTGCTTACAAAATAGATCGAAGTTTCCGACTCTCTCGAAAGACTTCGCCTGAAGTTGCAGAGCTTGTTGCGATATCACAAGCCGCAAAATTTATTGCTGAAATTGAGCGCACTGATCACTGGATGATTTATTTCTACTCGAAAGGAGCGCTAGAAACGATAAAGGACTTTTATTTTCACATGAACGATAGCACTATATACGAAGTTCTAAAAACAGTCGCCATCGCTTCTACGGCAGGTCAAGAGATTTGTTTTCAGTGGATACCGAGTCACATCGGAGTGCTGGGAAATGAGTTGGCGACAAATTAGCCACTGCAGCGCATACAAAATGCACCATGACACCCGTGATCGTTTGCTATTCAGAGTGCAAACACATTCTTTGCACCCTACGCCACCAACTATGCGTGGTCGCATGGTTTGATGACCATACAAGGTCTTCACTTTTGTAGAAAATGGATATACTTCTAAGGCTTGCACCGAATCAGAAGATCGATCGCACGTTCGACGCACTCCTGTATCGTTTACGCTAGGACGTTGCATACACGCCTCACTTCTTGTGCCGAATCAAACGAAGACCGTCCCCTTAGTGCGATCATTGTGATAATCCCGACGCATCAGTGGAGCATGTCATCATGGAGTGCCCGCAGTACAAAGAACAGTGCTTTCTGCTGAGAGATCGGTTACATAGACTCGATCGATGATCTTTCACACTGAGTAAAGTGCTTGGACCACGGCCACACCCTGAAAACCAAGAACGTGCAGTCAGCGCTCTTCGAGACATTTTAACGGAAACATACCCAATGAACTGTTTGTGAATGACATTATTGCCTCTTCTTATTATGCGTTGGCATATCGCATAGACATTTTGCAGGCCAGTACATATAAATATTTGTAGGGACTGTATCAGCGGGAATATGGGTATCCACTCTGCATGCATTGAACTCTCACCTTAGAGGTATCCTTTACATGTTATCCATCATTCTTGTATATGTAGTTTGTACATACTCCGAATTCTTTCTTTTCTTAAGCTTTTATCCATGCTTGCGGTTTTTTTCTATATGTTTGTTTATTGTTCTCAGGTTCAACATGATGATAATGGTATAGCCGGCCCTAACGTAGCCTACCTTCCCATGTTCTCACGTTTAAATAAACAAAAACAATCTATGACATTTAATTTTCTTTTGAAAATTTCAAAAATTACACGCGTTTCCAGATACGCATACACGAATTTCGATGGCGCTATCGCACCTGAGCGCAGCTGACGTAGCGGCACTGCGAAGCCCATTACGCGAGCCTGGAATTTTGCGACGAGTGAATTACGATGTTTGAATAATATCCTCGTCAGGCAAACGGCAAGTCATATCATATCCCCTTACCTTCGCGTGTTTGGCTTGGTGCTTATTTCAGTCCGCGCTGCGCCCAAGAAGACCGTCATTTCCACCTTTTTTGTTTAATTTATTGTTATTTTTTTCACTGTACAGCGCAATATACTCCGCGGCAGCTCTTTTGGCGCTTCGTCTTGCAGACGGTGGGACAGGGGAAGCAGAGCTTTGCCCTGTACTTATATATACGGTAGTTGCAGGAACAGCACCCATCGCGGGGAGAGAATGAGAATAGTTAGAGTCTGCGGTCTTACGTCTCAAAACCATGATATGATATTGAAAGACGCCGTAGTAAAGGGCTCCGAAAATTTCGACCATGTGGGGCTCTTTAACGCGCACTGATATCTGCACAGCACACGGGCCTCAACATTTCGCCTCGATCGAAATGCGGCCTGCGCGGCTGGGATTCGATCGCTCGCGACCTTCGTATCAGCAGCCGAGTGCCATAACCACTAGAGACCACCGTGGCGGGACCATCATCACAGGAGTCTGTAAGCATTACGACCTTCGATGTGCTTAAACCACAAATAATGAACATATGTAAGGAATGAAGCCCGCATAAACTAACATCCAAAGTGTGACCAATGCACGCTCCGGCTGCCCGGTATAATCTCGAGGTCGTATACCTTTACGTGCAAACAAACGATTTGATCATGAGGCCCCTTTTGAGAGGGAAAAAGGAGGGGGAGGGGGGGGAGAGCGGTACAAATTAATGTGCAACGCACTACGCACAAACACATCTGCGTTTCACCTCTGTCGAAATGAAGCCGTCGTGACCGTGACTGAAGCGCCCTCGAGCTGACCACCATATCCATGTATGAGGAGCCGACCTTGCTGAAGCGACGCCGTTATCAATGTGCCAAAGGGCATCCGCAAACCTTCAGGAAAGGTTACCACAACGATCTCGAGTAAGCCAACGCTGCTGTCCTCTTGTGCTACGGACCTCGCACATGCAGGCAGCTGACCCCCAGAGTCGTAGTACGGACTCAACGTCAAACAAATATCAAACAACTGTCAAGCGCCAAATTTCAGCTGGTATAGAGAAAGTTGTTCGTTGGAACACTGAACAGACCTCCTTTTCATGAAATAAAAACGAATGAATAAGTCATTTATTTGATAACTTCCGTAGCATGGAAGTGGAACTAGAACTCATGATTGACAAAATGACTCACTAGTATTTGTGCTAGACTACACTTATGTCAGCGAACTGAGCAAAAGAAAAACCCTGATCAAGAGAATAAAATTTACGTAAAAATAAAATATGGCGGGGCGCATAATATATATATTACAAAGCCGTGCAGGGCAGCTCATCTTTACTTCTCAATAAATAAATAAACAAAACAAAAACAGGGGAAAGAAAAAAATTCATGCACGTCAGCGCAGAGCATGCAGCGCAGTCACAGCGCAGTCTGGGCAGTGCTGCGTGCCCTTTCATCTTCTTCTTTTCCTCCTCCTCCTTCTTTCTATGGAGTAATGCGTCAAGAACTATAGTCTACATTCCTCGTATAGTTGCTGTGTAGTTGCGGACACTCCTGGTTTATGACAGATTGGCGCAGAACTCAGGTGCGTGCAATGCAATGTATCCGGAGAAACATGAGTCGTTCGAGAAATTTCGCTTGTGTGCAACTATCGAGGATCCCTGTGCATTGTCGAAGTGCCACTGATGTCTGTGTAGAACGGGTTCGCACATCCCAGCCCACCTCCCGTCCCTCGTTTCGCCAGGTTGCCGCTTACGTACTCCACAACTTCGCGAAGACAGGATTCACTTTGTGTTATACCGATTCCTGTAACAGAGGGATCAACTATATTTTTTTCACCCTTCACTCCCCCTTTACCTGATTAGGAATGTAAACATTCATGCAAACTCAACCATCGTCATTAACTAACCACAGTGTCAAATACAAGTATCCTCACATTTGACTTGATTTCTGGTTTGTCAATTTTTCATGAGTGCCCCTAAATGTTGTGCTCATTGGTTTCTGCGATGCTACTCACTCATTGCATAGTGAATATGCATAGCAGCTATGTATATTTACAAAGAGCTTGCGTTTCTTACCTGCTGGGAATGCTGCATACTTTCCACAGCGCTGGATGGAACTAAAATGAAATGCAGCGAGGGTAGGCGTGTGGAGATCGTGCTCCTCTCTCTCTCTCTCTCTATATATATATATATATATATATATAATGTGTGTGTGTGTGTGTGTGTGTGTGTGTGTGTGTGTGTGTGTGTGTGTGTGTGTGTGTGTGTGTGTGTGTGTGTGCGAGCCCACTTTATATCGTATATCAAATGGCCGCCGCTGCCCTATCAGCGCCCTCCGCACCCCCAAACTCTCTCCGCTTTTTCGATGAAGGGGAGACCTTAAAGGAGTACTGACACGAATTTTTTACATCCTCGTATTGCTGTAAATGAAAGCACTGGCATGTAGAACCCCAAAAAGAGTATCATGGTGCCTCGCAAGGCAATGAATGTAGTTTTAATACCGCTTCCTTAAAAGCCCACTTTCGGTTTCGATTTCGGGGGGGGGGGGGGTTCCTAGTGACGTAACAACATAGGCGGACGACGTCTGAGTCACGTAGTGACAGAAATTAGTGATAGAGTCGCTGCAACTCTGTCGTCTGTGGTCAATTACACGTGGGGCACGCAAACAACGACGATTTCACGGTCGTCCAGTGGTTCTGACAGCGATTTCGGCGATTTTTAATAGACTGTGCTCATACGTCATCGTAGTGTCCATTGTGCTGGGGCTGGCTTGCAGTCCTTTACGACGAAAACTTTAAAACCAAACTAAAATATTTTGTACGTATTTTCTGGCTTCCTTGCACATTTTGAGCCGCCGCAAAATCGTGTCAGTACTCCTTTAAGCCCTGGGCCTTAAGATCGTGTGTCCAACGCACCGGGGACATTCCAAATCGCTTTACTTTCATACCCTGTTCCTACAAAAGAAAACGTCGCAGTCGTTCTATTTTATAATTGCTTTCAGATAACTCGCATCGTACATGTACCTTGGGTCATTTAATATAGTAAACAGGAATGGACAGGCGATCACAAAATCGATAGGGCGCATCAGAAGTGTATGCTGCGTGCTATATCTAAGCCCATGCATGCTACCCTCCGTAAGGCGTGTGAAGGAGGGAGTGCATAATATGAATGGCTGGCGCATACGTTTATGCGCGCAAACACGCACATAGATATATACCTGCGCGCACGCCGAGCGCATGCGGACGCAAAGGGCTATTTACAGATCCCTATTCAGGCCACTGACCTGGAGTAACGTCTGCAGCAGCGCCTTGGTCGCGACGCATATTGGCGGCCCCCGCGGCCACAGCGGACCCAGAATGCCAATTGTTGGCCGGCACGGCATTCATAAGAACACCGGAAGTTGAGAAGGGACGCAATGCATATACTAGGTCTTCGGGAGACGGCCTTATGAGCACTAAAATGCATATAGCAGCCTATAAAAAATTCACAATTGCCAACGTTTAACCAAGTAGACAATAGCGCTGTAGGAATCAAATATGACCAACCTCGGTCTTTTTATCGCTTTAGTAGAGATGTGAGAGCGGGAGTTTCTGAAACTTAATTGAATTGGAATCGGATATGCATAGAATAGCACCAGAAACAAATAGAACATTCCCAATTCGTATTAATAATAAGTAGCCGTTTTCACAATCAATAGAATACTATCGGTTGAAGTCCTTGGTACTCAAAACAATATAGTCAGTTTCATTCCTTACGCTGCCTGTTACAAAGCTCCTTATAGAAAAGAGAAAGAAAATAAGACAGATGGAGCTTTACGCACACACACACAAAAAAGAAGGAAGCCGTTGCCATGCGTACAGACTTCTCCTCAGAGATATTCATTCGCGAATCAACGCCGTGTGGTCGGTAATTCCTGGCTCTGCGGGTGGTGCAGCCTGCACCTCCCAGCCACTTCTCGGTTTTTATGGCCTTTATACGACATCACTCGCACAGACGTGACGGTGAATAGATATCTACATGAGGATGAAATTTGCCGTAATTTGTCTCAAATCTGATATCTTACTCTGTACATTTGACGTCATGGATCTTTGATGGCGTCTACTAAGGCCTACATAATTATTTATCGGTTAAAAAAATGTACGCTATGGTCTATGGAAGCCGGAACACAGCGTGTTTCATAAAACTTGATTGAGCCAATTTGGTGAAAATATATAAAGGAAAGAAAACTTCAGGAACTTCCGGCGCGAAATATAAAACAAAAATTAAGCGTCCACATTCCTTCTGTCACCTAATAGTGATCAAACAATGACAAAAATAGCGGCAGTTTAGTTCCTGATACATAATTTATCAGTCTAAACCACATCTATGTTTCACTTTAGAGTCCCATTAGGCCATCAGGCGATTTCCACTTTGTACACGCAAATGGAGGTCCATGCTTCTCCCGTGCAACCGAGATATCTAAAAATAAATGGCGTTAGTAACATACCAGCCCGTCATAAGAACCGATTCACAGATCCTGTGGGCCCCTCTGCTGCCTCTGTGTCTCAAGAGAATAATATAATACCTAATAATACTCACTGTCAAAGGGCGCACCTAGACAATATTTATCGCAGTGATTGAGTTTAGACGGAAGAACATATTGCTATCTGAACGACACAGACTGCCGTCCTTTGTTATGTGCACAGTGAACAGAATGAAACTAATCACATTTCTTGTGATTTCAATTGTGATTGTGTATAAATGACGGCATGAAATATTTCAACAGTAACCATATATTTAATAGCAACCATTCCATTTCAGGACTGCGTCGAATGGCACAGCACTCCATTCGTTGTTCAGAAGTTTCAAATAGTTGCGAACTGCTACTAATAAATGTACAAATTTTAGCGGACCGAATGCTTATGTGGTCTTTCCTAAATAGTGGATGACTTTAAACTATGTCACCACAAGTGGAACAACGTTGTCAGATTCAGCTTCGTAAGTATAACAGCGCAAACGCGTATGCACGAGAACTGGGAACACACAGGACAGAGGGCTGACTTCAAGTAACAGTTAATTTTTGGTTCGCTTTGCTTATGGGAATAACCGTAACGTTTGCTTGGACTTTCATCCACGTGCAGAAAAACCGTTGCGTGCGTGAGGTGAAAAACCGTAGGTCTTGTGCTCAGAGAACAAAGCAGTCGTACTCAAGCGTAACGCATTGCAAGAGCTGTGTATCCTATGCTCCTCCTGCTAACAGTGTGTGAAAGTCTGCTGCTGAAGATTAAGAAGCCGACTGACCTGCTGTAGAAGATATATCAGCCAGACGGGCAGGTGCTTAATTAAATGAGAGGCTCAAGGAGCACCAGTATAACCTGATGAGGCAGATATCGGGTCACTTGGCGTGACACTGCCGATATTGTGGCTGTAAACCGGACTTTGAGCGGACCTCCGTAGAGCGCAGATGCGTGGATAAAACACCACATGAAATCAGTGAAGCTCGGGAAAACCATAAAGCGGATTTATCGTGTGTCAGTGTCAGTTTGATGACAAAAATAATATGAATTTTTATTAATACATAGGGAGTGAATATTTGATCAGGAAGTTGATGACGTGGTAGCGCACGTTATTTTGGAGAGCTGTTCTTGTTTGTTCCTTGGCTGTTGTTTATGGCCATATCTTGTTTTATATTGATCGATATTCCCATATATACGCAAGGTGAACCAAAAATAAACTGTTAGGTGAAGTCAGCGCTCCATCCTGTATTTTCGTGCTTTTCGTGTTTGTGCTTTTACACTTACCAAGCTATGCATCGCCACATATATGTAGCATGCTAACAATCGTTACTTAAGTTCAGAATCATGAAACATACGAGTCGCGTATGAGTGTGAATTCGATGACAGCAAGCTTATAAGTGTTTGCTTGCATGAATGCTTCCTCGAGCGGTTTCCTGTATGCAAACATGCCGGTGTGTCCGCGCCTATTTGAAATTTCTAGTAAATATAATATATGTGAAAAATCTTGACTCACCTTTGTGCCAGGACTGATTTTTTTTACGTAGTAGACATGGCAAATGATGCATTAACTTCGTGCTCGTGAAGGAGTAGGACTAGGGGTGGGATCGGAGATCTTTGTTCGGAACACATGTCCGCTCGCTGCAACGCCACGTGTGTGTGGGAGAGGGGGGGGGGGGGGGGGGGCTCGCTGTGCGCGCTGCGGATTTGGCGCGACTGAGCGCGGCGCGGGCTTCCATGGTTGGTCCCTCTCCTTTGTTTGAGTGGGTGTTGTTTTATGACAGGGTTATCCATAAAATATGCGAGAACGGGAAGGCGAGAGCAACCAATGGGCAAGCAGTCAACATCCAAAAAATTTACGAGCATGCATGTTTTGTTGTCTTCTTTTATACAATATACTATAAAACGAAATGTTTTTCTTCTTCAAATGAATAAGACTGTTTTATGAAAACGAATAACTTTTGTTTCGTGAGCTTTAACGCGTGACGCATAGAAAAAACGTGGTCATGCAAAGACGTGGCCGCGCCCCGTTGATGACGAGGTATGCATGACCACTGCAAATGACAGGCGGTGAAAAGCAAACAAAACCGCCTGTGTTAGCAAACAACGATATCCGATCTCGCCCAAGAACAACAGAAACTTGTGCTAGCCGTTACAGGAATCCATAATGAAAGAAGGCGTGCAAACACGGATACAAGAGAAGAGAACTAGAGAACACAAACACCTCTGGATTGTCTGGCTCTCCCATAAATGTCCTTGGCTGCACACCTTACATTCATTCCGTGGTGAGTTGAAAAAGACTAGGCAAGACGTCATTGTATTGGCTGAGTGAGGCAGGGGCTTTAACAATTAATCGATTATATGTATAAATACAGAATAATCAGCTTAGCAGAGGAAAATATTGGAAGCAAATATTTTTGGTCGAAAAACCCAAAAATAAGATTACAAATGATACTTTAACTTTATGAGCTGCACAACGTTAACAATGTAGCGCGGCCTCTGGTGGGCACCCAGGACATCAATTTGCCGGATACTTAATAAATTTCACTCACTAAAAAGGCAGAAGGACAGATGCAAGCAAATTTATTCTAAGAGTCCACAGCCGTGTTTATAATATAGCTTGCTTTTTTTGTCTGGTTGCTGACCCGTCCTCAAGAAAAAATCCTGCAGATCCCGCGCATTATGGGAATCAGTGTCATGCGTAGCAGTCAGCGAGGAAATTGCCTACGACGAATTGTTTAGCATTCAGCCAAGTGTTGCGAGTAGCATCATGGTCATTGCGCAAAGCGCATGACTACCCACTCATGAGCATGCCTAACGTGGGCTAAACAGGAACGTCGACAGCACCGTGGTAACTGCATCGTAGCTCATTGTACCACGTAACATTGGTACTCACGTTAGTCCAAAGCACAGACGTGTGTCTTTTTGCTGTTTTTTTTTTTTCGGAGAAAAACGCACTATACGGTGTGCTGATCTGCCATCATAAGCGTCATTCGTCGAAGTATTCCTAGGAGATCGACAAAACTCGGAGAAAAGCGTACCGAGCGATATAAAACATATGTATTGTTTATTAAATTGCTATGATAGCGCTTAAGACACATTAGAAACGCAACTCACGTTACACAAGCAACATCATTACAAGTGTCGGTGTAATAGATTCATTTACTTTATATACCGTGTGGGAGCAGCACGATACCTCCCTACCACTTGGTAAGTTGCATGTGTGTCTGTGTGCTTGTTATGTCTACATTTCAATCGCAAGCGAGGACATCTGTGTTCCTTCCTTGTTTTAAGTGTGGAGCTCATTATCCCAGCCGTGCGGCGTGTGAACCAATCATGGAGGTAGTGCACAACGTGAGAGACAGAAAACTAGGTGTGATTGCGGTATTGTTAATTGCGACGTATATGGCGAGTATACCATGTTAACGATGTAAAGATAAGTCACTCATGTCATACATAGTTCCCAAATATTTGGGTATATCAGGGGAACGAGGCGACCAAGAGAGCATCGAGACGTAGATAGATAGATAGATAGATAGATAGATAGATAGATAGATAGATAGATAGATAGATAGATAGATAGATAGATAGATAGATAGATAGATAGATAGATAGATAGATACGGTCAAAGTGACTTAAGTTCGGCAACTAATGCTTCGTATTTAAAATAAAAGAACAACTTTTCTTCCTAAGGTCACGGAACGAGCACAGCGGTGAGGAAACCTGACAAGACGTGTATTCATAGAAATTCAGCTTCGGTGTACGCCGGCGCATCCTCATGACGTACACTTCTAGTTTTCGAATTCGTTAAATTACTCAGTGGCAATGATATGAAACCTGTCGGTATGCAGTGAGCTTAGTCATTGCGTCATCTGCCGACACTTCCACTATGATCGACACCCCTCAAAAACTGTAAAGCAGTTATATAAGCAGACAATGGAACGCTTGGAAGACTCGAACCACCCAAAGAAACATTAGCTATGGAGAATGCTCAATATCATTTAAAGTCCTTCATGTTCATCTATCACAAATAAAAGGAGGTTTCTCATGTATACTGGTACTTATTAGCGCGCGCACTGGAAGGGAGTAAAATAGAGGGGGGGGGGGGGGGGGGGCGCTGTTCGTTTTCTCCGAATCATTTAAGGTGGCACCCAGTCTGTCCCATACCTTAAAGGTTAAAGGGGCATCGACGTGAACTGGCCATTTAAGAAACGTTGTAGTGTTTGTTTCGAACCTTGAAAACGCCTGTTTGAACAAAAATCGCATTTTACTGGTCAGCATGCCGTTGGAACTATTCAAACCGCCCGCTTTAAACGGCCCGGCGACGAAGATTAGCCGCTTTCTGTCCCTAATTAACGACCAGAGGTCTAGCCAGCCGTGCGAGAGGCACAAGAACTGTGGCTAGCAGGAGCAAGCACGAGGGAAGGATAGTGGATAGTTTAGCTATTGTCGTGAGCAGACGCCCAGAGGCCGCGCAGAAACCTGTTTTCTATAATGCGCCACTACATACCACAGCTACTACAGCTATGTTACAGTACACTTACTATGTTGACAGCGATGCCACCCGCAGCTGTGGTTCCCTGGCCCGCCTACGTTACTCGACACAGCTGTAAGATTTGCCCAGCAGTGGCGCTAGTTGTGTCCTACGTTCACTTAAACTTATCGATTACTAAAGCGGTGTTGAAGGTAATATTGATGTTTTAGACGTTCACAAGCATGCGTCCATCACTGCGTAAGAAAAAAAAGAAGTTGTTCGCCTGTAGTGTCCCTTTAACATTGCACTACCTTTTGACAGTAAGAACTTCGATGGCAAAGGTTGGAACCTTGAGGAAGAAAAACAAATGTGGATGATCCCTCTGTCATAGTAATCGGTATAAGAAGAAAGTGAAATGTGTCTTCACACACGCAGCCGGACGTTTATTGTACATCGAGATGAACTTCTACATTGCTGGTATGGCACTGTTGGACATGGATGCACCCACGTTGCCGCCTGGTAGCCCATCTCCTCCATCTCGGCGACTAACGTTCATGACCATGAGCAACCCCTTGTGGCAAGTGAGGTATTTTGCCTAACACCCGAGCACAGTGCATGGTAAATGCCGCGCGACAACGGCATCAATACATGCCCACTTGCGCGACAATGACCCGTCAACGTCGTTGCCTTGGCGCTTAATGGTGAAGCTTTCTTAATCGGTACCATCATACTCGAAGCAGCAGCCTGCGAAGAAGCGCCGTTGGTGCATGTTTGAGCTGCACTACGCTGACGATGAGGTGTCACATGCTAATACGACGGAAAAGACAAAACGTGATTTCGCTAACCTCGGCAAGCCAGCCTCCTCTGACGTTTCGTGCGCGCTGCCTCGTTTTATTTATTTTATTTATTTGCATATACTGAAACCCAAATGCAGGGCTATAGCAGGAGTGGGGAAGATATAGATCACTAAACACAATAAAACAAAACAACGACAAAAACGCATGTGAATGAGACCAGTACAGGCAAGTAAGGAAAGGTAGAAAATGCAGACACAGAAACAGACAAGAAAAATGCGCTTTACATGTTGGCGATGTGGTTAACTGTGGCGACAATGAGATCTTTTAGTGGTCATGAACGAATCTGAGCCTTCTAGCCGGCCCTCGAAGCGGCGAAGAGGCAAGACTTCGACGTCTCTACGTGGGAGACTTAAGTCCTGCAGGACTCCAATCCACTCCGATGAGCGAATATTACCGGGCAAAGGTTCCAAAACTCTGTTGTACTCCACCATAAAACTGCTGGAGCAGGAGGAGATAGCTGATCGTTTGTGCTGCGGGACACCGGGGTCTCCGTTCGTGTCGCATGCAGTCGAACGAGGCGTCGGCTCCGGCGTGTGGCCCGCTTCAGTCGCTCCATCTTGCTGGTCAACGCGCACAGCACCTTCACCACAAAACTGTTATGGTTGAAGGTCGAATTAAGTTCATTAACAGGTGGGAGATAGGTTGTTGGTTAGGTCGGACAACGTCCTTCTCCTTGTACGGCTCATGCCTTAATTTCCCAGTGCGCTGACGACTGCCGGGCCGCACAAAACACAGCGTGGCGCATAATACTATACTCTTCCTGACTCCGTGTCTGGGCAGGGCTCTCACTTCACCCCCGCGCGATCGATGCCAGCCAGTTTATCATAATATTCAGCCCTCGTACGTCATCTGCTTTGTTAGGCACAAACTTTTTCTTAGACTCAATGAGTTTATTTTAAGTCAGGTGCATCGCAAGCACAATCATCCCGTCGACGTTTGTTCTGGCATAGCTTAACAGTAGTGCTCAAATGAAAAGCAATACAAGACACTTGAGAGAGCGGCAAACTATCATTGTTTTGTCACCTTGCGCTGTAAAATATATTTGCTCCGTATAAAAAAAATAAAAGATAGCGATTTTGTTGACATACCTTTTTTGTTTTCACCTGTTATCTGCCGCTCAGCTTGCCCGTAAAATCACAGAATGCACAACTTTTTCTTGCCATTTTACAGAAAACTTCTTCTGCAATCACAGTTCCTTGCTTGGAATGTGACTTGGCCATTTGAGGCATACTCGGTTAGCTGATTAAGCATGGTAGCAACATTTTATGCGAATCGATTTGACGTAGATTGCCTTGACAAAAAATACATCACTCCTCAAGAGCAAGTAAAATCTATTAGTGCTATATGTTCTTCGGTAATATTACGATGAGGCTGTAATTTTTACATAGTTAGTTCACTGAGTAAAACGGACAAACTACATTATTTGAAGAACCAGGTATACGTTTGTCCTAATCCAAAAAATTTCATATTGGTAAAACAGAAAATCAGTATAAAACCACGTTACCTAACACACGTTTTTACAGTGTGTCGACAACAAGCGCATACGAACCCACCATCAGATCAATGCAGCTGTCGGGGAATTCAATGTGCCTATAGATCTGAGACAAATACTCTCTATGCAGTTTCTTGAGGGTGTCACCTCCTCTGAAGCCTCATGTGCTGTGCCCTCGTTTTATTTATTTTATTTATTTACATATACTCCAGCCCAATTGAAGGCTATAGCAGGAGTGGAATGACCTCTTTTATTCGCAATGACGATATAGTGAATTGTCCCCTGCACTGGTACTGTGGTTATGATGCTCGGCTGCTGACTCGAAGGTCGCGGGCTCGATCCCTAACGCGGCGGTCGCATTTTCGATGGAGAAGGTAATGGTAGAGGTCCGTGTACTGGGAGCTTTTAGAGAACGCCACGCGGTTCGAATTTCAGGAGCCCTTCACTACGGCGTCTCTCGTAATCTTATTATAGTTTCAGCACGTAAAACCCCATCAATTATCATTGCAAATCGAATAACTTGTTGAGTTCGTTATTTTTAAAAGGCACAATCTAATTATGAGGCACGTAGTAATGGGACTCTGTGAATTAACTTGGACCATCTGGAGTCCTTTAACGTGCACATAAATTTAAGTGCACGAGAGTTTTTCGATTCTTCCCCCCCCCCCCCCCCCCCCCCCGAAACGCAGCCGTCGTGGTCGGTAATCGAACACACGCCCTGAAGCTTAGCAGCACAAAGCGCTGACATAAGTGTATATAGCGGCGGTTATGAAACTACCCATGCGAGCCGTGTCAAGTATGCTTTGTCTGTTTTTACATATATATTTCTTCCGTCACGCGGTTGTGCAGTGATACGTTAACTTAGCGCTCCAGCTATGTTGTCCTCCTCGGGTCTCTGCTGGGCCCGAAAGCCGTACCCTGAACAGAGAACGCGGACGCTGCGGACACCTGATAAACATGCTGGCGCACGTGCAAGAACTGCGCGGAGGCCGCCCGAGCACCTGCACGACGACTGCTTGCACGACGCTGACTAAAGCTCCATGCGGGGCATCGAGCACAGCAACTCAAAGCGTCTCGCGTGTCGTTCGGCCCTTTGTCGCGCGAAACGCCCACGACTAGGAAACACGATCTTTCTTTCTTTCTTTCTTTCTTTCTTTCTTTCTTTCTTTCTTTCTTTCTTTCTTTCTTTCTTTCTTCCTTCCTTCCTTTCTTTCCTTCTTTCTTTCTTTTCTTTCTTTCTTTCTTTCTTTTCTTTCTTTCAGGAGTCTCCAACAGCGATGAAAGCTGGGAGGCGCGCGCCTCAAATCCTCGCCTGCTGTGCCCTAGTCTGTGACATCATGCAGACTAAATAGTGCGATGCACCAAACGGCATTCTGAAGACCTGTACGCGTCCTGCGGCGGTGGCACCGGTTGCCGAACATTCCCAAACGGTGTGTGGCTCGACCAGAAGATACTCATGCATCGTGGACATACAATGTGCACGTACGCGTGCGACGGCGTACGAAACAAGAGGATGAGAGCGTATCTAGGAAATCTAGATCATCCAATTGGATACCGATACATCGATTATTTACTGCGTAAAACGGCTCATGGAATGAGAACAACGCTAAAATCGCCAAAATATTTTACTGTTCCGACAATTTGACGCTTCACTTTCCCTTTACTCCAAATCAGTTTGCACACTGTATTACGGTATTACGACGTGAGCAGCATACTTATCATGCACATAATTCTATTACAACACATACAGAAGCAGTCAGGCTCCTCAGCTGTAGTTAATTTCGTAGCAACGCTACTGAAGAGTTAGTTCGCAGTTAGCAAATACTAATAATTGACCAACTGTACAAACTTTATCTTGTAGTAACTTAGTGTCCTTCTCTTAATAAACTCAATCGTGACATGAGCATAATAAGCGGAGTTGAACTTGTTATAAAGAATTCTACTAGCTTTGCTGTCAATCATAATTATTTTTACCTTTAATTCTAACAAACTGAGGCGGACAAACAACCTATCTTCCTAGCAAATCGTTATGTAATCATTTCGCGAATCACATCAAGAACTCTTGTACGTTAATTTTAAAAAACGGCACGACCCGCCATGGTGGTCTAAAGTGGCTATGACACTTCACTGCTGATCCAAAGGTAGCGGGATTGAATCGCGGCCTTGGCGTCCGCATTTCCATGGAGGCGAAACGCTGGAGGCCCGCGCACTGTGCGATGTCAGTGCGCGTTATAATGAACCCCACGTGGTCGAAATTCTGCCCCGCCACGGTGGTCTAGTGGCTATGGTACTCGGCTGCTGATCCGAAGGTCGCGGGATCGAATCCCGGCCGCGGCGGCTGCATTTCGATGGAGACGAAATGTTGAGGCCCGTGTGCTGTGCGATGTCAGTGCACGTTAAAGAACCCCAGGTGGTTGAAAATTCCGGAGACCTCCACTGCAGCGTCTCTCATAATCACAGTTGGTTTTGGGACGTTAAACCCCACACATCAATCAATCGATCATGGTGGAAATTTCCGAAGCCCTCCACTACACTCTTAGCACGAGTAACCTTTAGTTTATTTTATAGGTACACAAAAATGCGAAAATATGCTCCTTTACTAAAGGTTAAAGCATTTGAACCTTTAATAATTAAAGGAGCATATTTTCGCATTTTTGTGTACCTATAAAATAAACTAAAGGTTACCGTGCTAAGAGTGTATACGGCGTCCCTCATAATCACATCGTGGTTTTGGGGCGTAAAAACCCAGAAATTATTAAATGCGAAGCATTTCAGGCTCTCATAATTTGCACCTGTATCAGGAAATTATCATAATCATTAGTTGAGGTCACCTATAGCTTGCGCGCACACTTCTATGCAATGCCCAATGTGCGTCGTTCGCACGTGCGTTCCTTTCTTCTCTTGCGCATATGACCTCAGCCCATTACTACACTGGCAAAACTGCAGCTGGGGGGCGCACATGTTCAAGCAGAAGAAAAACAAGACAAAAACAGTGTGCATCAATTACTCAGGTGCACAGCGTTTCTCAAAGCTCCGCATTAAAAAAAAAGCACGCAGCATGAACTAGGTCACGCAAAGCCTGATTACAGCGAAGCTGATCCATAGCCTACTGATCGCGGCTATAATGGCTAAAATGTCGCAGGAGTTGAACTTGACTGGGCTGTTGAAGTCCATGGTGTTCTCGCTTGACAGCGACCGGTGCTATATGTGGCGCGATAGCGAAGCGTAGTTACGCGTCATGCTTTAGCGCTTTATAGACCTGTACTCACATTCTGGACCAAGGATACCTTCGGAATAATTCTCGAATATTTAAAAGCCGTTCTTTCAATTATTGTCCGCCCATAATACCCGCAGGTTCGATCCCGGATCCAGCGGCCGCATCTTCGATGGAGGCGAACGTGGTAGAGGCCCGTGAACTGCGCGATGTCAGTGCACGTTGAAGAAAACCCACGTGGTCTAAATTTCCGGATGCCCCATAGTAATATCGCCTTTTTTTCATGCGAAACCCCAACAGTTATTATACCGTTTATATTTGTTCATTGTCAGTAGATGTTTCACGTCCTCGAGACTCATAAGTTTATCATTAAAAGCTCAGAAACATAATATGGCAGAAATAAACAAACCTTTTGTAACAGAACTGTCACAGAGCGCGAACGATCGTTGTGTAGCCGGTAAAGTCGCGCTCCCCGGGTGAAGCGTGCTACACTAAATAAGCTCTCACGGTTTCGTATATTATGAATATGCCAGCGTAGATTCAATTTATCGCATTTTTGCGCCAGTTTACGTTTACTTTGGTGAAGGTAACATTTGGAAATATTCGCGTTTACGAATAACGGCTACACGATTCGGAGACCGAATGTAATAGCGCGCTATTCTATTCGATATTCGAACTTTTCTAATATTCGCACACCCCTGTATAATACAGTACGCGAATACGCAAGCATCACTGTTTCCCTAACATGTGTGTATGATATATATAGCGGCAGCAAGACAACCGCAGGAGTAAGCAGAACGATCATTATGCTGCGAACACCTTGGACATAATTCCTCGTTCGGAAAGGTTCCTTTTATTTTGCTTTACTTTCTGTGAGTGGAAAAAGGGCTCCACAATTTCGATCGCGCTCAGTTCGCGGCATATTCTCGCCATCTGGCGCCTCTCTAAATACGAATGGCAATCATGCACTTGCTGAAATGCACAGCGCGATTGGATCCCTCCAAACAAATTGAGCGTTCCCTCACACGGTCGTTTCACGACGACTTGTTAGACAGGCGCACGTTGGCAGGCGCAACTTATTGCCAACAAGCGCAACTTATTGCTTAGCGGCTGTTCCGATGAGAATACCGCTCGTTTCAAACTTTCTTTTTTTTTTAACCATTCGTTCGCTTGCCGTCATCCTTGGCTGTGCTATGACCTGGAGAAAAACACTTTACGCAATAATCGACGGGCTCATTCTTGTTGCGATCGCTGTATTCCGTTACGAAATAACTTAAGCCTGTTTAAGATTGCGCTGTTGAAACATCCGCTTTATACGGCGCGATATACGAGGTTTAACCGGAGTCATGCACGCGGGAAACGTGCTTACTGGTTACTGCTTGGTGGCAGGAAAGGCTAACTCTATAGAGTTGTGGGCACTGCAAGAGCGACACGAACGGTAACCATGCTGATATACTGAGTGGCGTTCTTGTGTCATGTCGCAAATCACCCTCAAGCGAATGGCTAAGAGCCCTCGAAAACATCGGCTACCTTTCCCTTGCCGGAAAGTGGAGGCAGGCGAAGCTTGCGTGTGCATGCCTGACCTACCACGTTTCTTTCTTTCTTTCTTTCTTTCTTTCTTTCTTTCTTTCTTTCTTTCTTTCTTTCCTTCTTTCTTTCTTTCTTTCTTTCTTTCTTTCCCGGTGTGATTTCTTTGTTGATCTCAAAATCCTAAGCACGCTGGCAGAAAATCCAAAGCATTTATGTTCAGATGTGTTCGCATCTCGCGTGCGTGTAAAGTTTTTGCGTCTCTATTCGCGACTCCATCTAAATGCTCGCCACCTAGCGGACGCTCCTGTAACCAGCCGATCCAAGGTCGACCTCAAAACGCGGCATGGTATCGCATTACCGCGGGCTGTAAAACAGCTCTATATAGTTCCTTAATCGACGCCATGCCGCCTCGAAGCAGCCCGAAGAAAGAAAGAATCCTCATCAAAAGACTTTTGTTGCGTGCCTCAGTGCGTGCCATCGCGATGCAAAGACAGCAACACGTCGTTTCATCGGTTCCGCAAAGAAGCAGACGACGCTTCGCGCATGACAACATGGATTAGGAACTTGCGCATCGGCAAGAAGGTGACGGCAGCTACGCTAGTTTGGTCCAGGCACTTCACTCGCGACGATTTCTTCCTCCCCGGTGAGTACACAGGTTGTGTGTGCGCGCGTTTATTATCATGCGCGCTTTTCGAAGAGCCGGAGTGTAGTTTAGTTTAGGCAAGCGCGTGAACAAAATAGCGACATCATATATACGTGTATATCTTGTGACGTTTTCTGAGCGTGCCTATGCTCAACTTGAACCGCGGTAGCATTATTGCTGACGTACTTTTGCCCGCATGCATTGGTAGTAAGTAGATATAAAGCGAGCGCTTGCCTTCGTTCGCCGCCTTCGTCCCATGCGCGCGCTGCGCCTCTCAATTTGTTTGGTGGTTATGGAGGTAATGTGTGATCGTTTAACGTCCTTCGGCGGTATAGCCCTTTCCATCGGCACTCTCGCACCGGCGAGCCGGGCGAGCCGGAACCTGTTTTTGTCGTCTGCTACCGCGCGGGAGAGAGCTCTCCGCGCCACGCCCCCCTTCGTTGGGCTGTTTATTGCGCCGAGCCGCCCATACGTTTTGCCGTGCTTACACGGTGGGCGCGCTGTTTTTCGCTCACTAGAGCGATTTAAAATGTGCTTTAAGAACAGCCTATCGACAGGGCATCACTGCATTGTTTACGGTTGCACTTACAACCAAAAGAAAAGAAATGCTGCACGTAAACAGCTGTGCAGCACGCACGACGTTGCACAGGAGGAGTGCGGCTGCGCACTCACTGACGTACTCGTGCCAAAACGCCTCACCCGCTCATGTTCCCACGCGGTCTAACGTTGAACTGGCCAACACCCCGTGAACCCTAGTCAGTGCTGTTCTTAGCATATGGCACGAAGTTCCCAGATTTCTTCTTTCATTCTCTCTCCCTATTCCATTAGCTTCGACCATGAGCGCTAAACGCGTTTCGCGGTACTATCAAAGCAAGGGGTTTTAGTACGGACATTCCTTTTTTTGTTGTTGTTGCTGTTGTACTTGCTGCTGTATGCCTTCGGCCTGTGCTACGAGCACTTCCTCATTGACTTTCAACCCGTAGCAGCAGCCAAGAAACAGTCTGTTTTCTCCTTACGTGAGCCGCTGTACGCACATTTCCGGAACCTTTGTCGTTTGTTGGAGGGAGGCTCTACGCAATCTCTCTCAGCAGTCCCTATTTTGTCTGTCTAGTGTGTGCTGGTACTTTTATACATATAGTTTAGGGACGAAGGCGTTTACTCTCGCGTCTTTAAAAGGCCATCCACCTAGCGAATGAAAAAATCATGCAGAGCGAACAAGCGTGCGGGTCGGTCCTGCGCAGAGCAATTAACCAGGCGGGCGTGTTTTGTTGAACGGCAAACGTGCTTCAGCACATCCCGTGACGCGGACGCTTCCCTTTAAAAAAGAGAGCTCGACGGACGTCGATAATGCATCAAGCTGTGAAAACGGACCCGAATGAATGCTTCTTAACCATGACTATATATCCATGATCCATAACCATGATTATATCTTATATCACATCCCTCGAGCTTTACTTTCCCTTTGACACCCATCTTGACTTCCTTCCCTTAAATTTATTTTCGCAGAATCATGTTCATGACACGAGCATACCATGTCACGAACGTGACTATGACCAATATTACATTCTTCGACATGCTCCTTTTGTTTGACACCCATATCGATCACCTTCCACTAGATTTATTTTTGCAGAATCATGCTCATGTCATAGCATGATATGAGCATATAATGTCATGCCATGAACGTAACTACGACTAATATTACATTCTTCGACATGCACCTTTTGTTTGACACCCATCTCGACCTCCTTGCAGAATTCTTATTTTTTCAGTCATGCTCATGTCATTGCATGACTTTGGCATAACATGTCGTGAACGTGACTATGAACAATATGAGATCTTTCCACAGTCACCATTTTTTGAGACCTACTTGACCCCTTTCCGTTAATTTTTGCTTCGTCATGCTCATGTCATATCATGTATTTCATGTCATGAACATGACTAACTCTATCGCGTCTCTCGACCTACATCTTTTGTTTGACACCCATCTTGACCTCCTTCCTTTACATTTGTTTTGCAGAGTCATGCTCATGACATAGGCACATCATTTCATGCCATGAACGTGACTGTCACCAATATGACATTCTTCGACATGCACCTTTTGTTTGACACCCATATCGATCCCCTTCAACTGGTCTTATGTTTGCAGTCATGCTCATGTCATAGCATGACCTGAACACATCATGTCATGTCATGAACGTAACTACGTCTAATATTACATTCTTCGACATGCACCTTTTGTTTGACACCCATATCGATCCCCTTCCAATAGTATTATGTTTCCAGAATCATGCTCACGTCATAGCATGACATGAGATCATGTCATGTCATGAACGTGACTATGACCAATATCACATCCTTCTAGATGCAACTTTTGTTTGACACCCATCTCGACAGCCTTCTTACTTTCAAGCTTTTGCTTGTATTAGGTGTCATTAATTAGATGTTTTGCAAAATCAGGTCATTCTTTAATCGCGATTTGGTAATTATCACGGTGCACTCTCATTATCGTAACCGCTCTAACCAAGCTTGTGTGACTTACAAACATTAGTTAGCGATTTTCAATCACTGATTTCTGGACATGCTCACTTTCATAGTTATAGTCATGAACATGACTTGAAGCCTGGCTATCATGCTGATTATGCCCGAGTCATGTCCGCGTTAAATTAAGGGTTCGTTTGATATATCGTGTTACGTGATTAGTGATTTATTTCTCAAGGTATCGCTTCTTGTGATAATTTTCTATAATTTTGGAACAACCCTCTTTTAAGGACACTCTGACTGAAACATTAAGGTTACTCTAATTGAGACACTAATGGCGTTTTTCACTGGCGGATCCGGAGCAGTCACCGAAATCCCGGAGGGAGCGCTCGGATTTCACGAATCCGAATCTGCCAGCGGAGTGCGAGCATGCTCCGCGAGCGAGTATACAGGAAGTCAGTTCAGCACGTCATACATACCCCACTTCCGCTCCGTGCGTTTCCGTGGCAACCAGAGACGCCTTCCCCGGGCACATTTTGACTGCAGCAGTTTCTGAGTTGTTTACATTCAATTCACGCATTCTGTGCTCAAGCTTTATTACTCAGAGAGGGCACTAAGCGCTAAATACACGGTACGATTCTGCGTTCGGTGCCGTAAGCTCCGGCATGAAGCGTACGATGGGTGGGGAGGGGAACGATGAGCACGTAGGGACGCAGGCTCGGCCGCATTTTGCACCTTGGCATACGCGCTCGTTAGAGTTCGTGTCTTCATCAACAAGTAGAAAATAAAGAGTTTTGCACATCCCCGCTCTATAACACCATTGAAGAACACTCTCGATAAAGCTGTGCCTTCGCGAGCGACAAGCACATCCAAACAGTCTTCCGTCAACGACGACTCCGAGGGTAGGCTTAACGACGCCGCTTCTATTCCGTCGTCGTTCGCGACGAACCGCGAACTCGCAATGAAGCGCTTACTTTTGCCAACACGATAAACGTTTGTACTCACACGTCAGGCGTTCACACATCCAGTCGGTTTTGAAACATCGGTGTGGAGCGCAGCGATGGAAACGAAGCGAGCCACATCGGTGAAACGGCCAGTGTCACTGTTTACCTTTCGTACCGCGGCTTCAGATCTATCGAATGTTTTGAAAACAGGTGCTGCTTTCCACTTTAAACATACTTACACTCATTTGTAAGCTATTTCATTTCACAACCCAATCACAGTCAATATATTACACGCCATACCGGCAAATGCAGCCTGCATCACACCTATTCGAGCGTCGGGGAGAACCAAACGGTGGCCAGCGGCGCGACGCTACACGTACGGCGCACGACGCACGTACAGCACGTCGTAATCACTGTCTTCTGAGCTGGAAAAGCTTCTGCTTGTCCTGCTGTCGTCGCTAAACGGAAGCTACACTTTCTTGTACACTCCAGCTCCACACCCGCAACGAACGCAGCCATTTTGACAGGCAAGACGGAAGTGACGCGAGGACGCGGCCCGCTTCCGCCTGAATCTGTCTGAATCCGTGCCTCGGCGCCGGAGCAAGCCGGAGCGCTCTGGCGCGGTTTGAGTTGCTCCGAATCTGCCAGTGAAACGCACCAACCCGCTCCCGCTCGACCAGTGAAACACGGATTCGTCGCGGCGGAGCAAAAAAACCTGCTCCGAATCTGCCAGTGAAAAACGCCATAAGGCTCTCGCGTTAATGAGTGGCACCATTGTTAGCAAAAGCAACAGTATTTTTATTATGAGGCGAGTCATCTTACAACAGTAACTCAAACAAGGAAGAGGCGACACGGTTCCCGGTTTCCCAGTTTTACTGCTACCAACCGGCCCCGCTGATCCCTCCTCTGCCCGCCCAATAACACGCAAAACAATGCCGATAGCAACTGTCCTGCTAATCAGTCAGATCCCACATACTCACAAATGAACCTACCTAACGATTCCACGACGTTTACAAAGAGCGAAAGCAATATCTTGCTGAAACACACACAACGAATGCACGCGTCCGCACAGAGAGCCCGGCGAGCAAACAGCCCAAGATGGCGCCGCCGCTAGACGTCGCTAGCGGCATTTCATGGCGGCGCCCAGGAGGGCTCTATTGGAAAGGTCTATAGCCGAAGCACGGCGCGCTCCGGCGAGTGGCGGTCGGGAGAGGTTTGCGCGATGGCAGAAGCAAAGTTCTAAACGCAAGCATATAGAAGTAACGGGTGTGAACATAGCAGTCTGTGGACCCGAACAGCGGCATCAAGACAGCATACCTGCGCAATTTGTTTCATCTCGCGAAAGTGCTCTATCGCGCTTTTCGGCCAATAATGCATCGGAACCGCGGTCTGACTCGCTTCCACCCATGCTTTTAGAATGATTACTCCCGCGTATACGTACTACGTATACACATACACACACTCACACCGCACATAGCGGAGACGAACGGGGGACTTGCCCATTGTGACCCCCATGCAACCAGTCTGCTTGCCTCGGGGTGTCATCGACACAGCGGCAGATCAATCGTATTATTGTGTTTAGGTGCCATGTTTTGCTATTGTGATCAGAGATGCCGACCGCGACTTCCAAGCAGAGGCCCCCTTCACGGAACTCAGCTGGCGTATACTGTGTACAAGTCTCGGTGCAGATTAGTTTGTGGGGAAAAAAAAGAAGAGGAGGACAGCTCTGCATGTTTTTATGTTTCGTATCATTATCCACTCTGCTAGCTTTACTTCTCAGGTGTCACCAAGTCGCCGAGTGCAGCAATATAGCTGTTGTTCAAGCCGATGACAAGGCGAGAAAGCAATGGATACAGAAACAGCCAGAAAATGCCCCTCGACCCCCCCCCCCCCCCCCAGCTAGAACAAAAGGGATACCGTCCGCCTTAATTAGGGATATAATGTCTTATTCATCAGAAATCCAGATTGTAGATGTCACCTTCAGGACGGATATAGTCAGGACATAAAATCCTGGTATAAGGCGGATTTTTACAGACCTTCGCAAGCGCTTTTTTTCTTTATAAGTTGTGTTTTCCCGATATGTTTCCCTGGTCTTCAGAAATACGTATGGAAGAAGTCAACTTCAAGAAAGATATAATCAGGACAGGAAATCGAATAAGGAGGATTTCTGAAGACCTTGAAATTCGCCTGTGTCTAGTATCCTTGCATTCTTGTTTCTTTCTGCATGTTTTGTGCTGTTTTCATTTTGGCGGGAAAGGTGTGAAAGAATCGCTACGCTTTTTCTGTTTTACTTAGCACGGTGGAAAGAGCGAGGAAGCGGTAGCCAATAGTTTGATTTGCTTGCACATGATGTTCGCCTCGCTTCTGTCTTCTTCTGTCTGCCTGCCCTTTCTGTTCGCCATTCGCGACAGAAGCGGCGCTTGTGGGACGCGTTCCGTCCTGTTCTCTGTTGTCGGTGGTCCGTTGGCGCCTTTGTTTGCTTGAATTTTCAAGACCGCAGTGCGCGGCGCCATGTTTTCTTGTTTGTGCACGTTGACGAGCAGCTCCGTTTACCGTTGGATTACGTATGCTACTCGGGCAGTGTAGCCCCATCGTGGACTTCTGCGCTTTGCACAAAGAAATGTGAGTACCGCAGTGAATAGGTGTATTTCCTATAAGGTGACTCGTACAACTTCTGTTGGCGGGACAGCCTGCGACGACACGACCAGTTACTCTTTCGGGCTTTATTTTTAACCTTAAGCGGCTGGCTAATTTTTACAGGATGTCGAGCGCCTTTTTTTCTTTTTCAGGTGCCACCTTTTTCGTCGTGGTGTTAGCCAGCTTAGGTAATATTAGCGCTACACGAGTAAACAAATGCTATTTTTAGACATTTCGGACGGACGAAGCAGCACTTTCGTCCTATTGGAACTTTCTCTAGTAATAAGGTTTGTCTACTTAGATGGCAACTGGTTAGGCTGCTCTGTGGACGTTTCCATGGTTGGTAGCTATATAGTTTACCTACATCTTAATTTTGCACTAAAGGGAATATCAAAATATAAGTTACAGCCTGTCACTTGAGGTTGCAATCATGTTCATGCTTAATGCCTCATAATTTGGTGCTTACCGTTACGCTCGCTGAAAGCACATACGGGTGAAACTATAAGTTGTCTCGCTGTGTGCGCCAGTTAATGTTTTGTTTTCAACATGCTTGCTCTCTTTCCAGTAAGAGGACCGGCTGAGCTCCCACGAAGCTTAAAAGGCCAGCTGATGTTCCTCAAGGCTGAAGGAAGAGGGAACAACTGTGGATTGTTAGAAAAGGAAGCAACGCTGCACTAATGTCTTCAGAATGAATGTTTTAGTTTCAGGCAAACGCACATCTTCCGTACTGATTCGAACGTACGCCGGCCGCCATTCTAGGCCAACTACCCCACGTTAGAATCCTATTTGGTAGTTTCCGCCTACGTTTAAGCAATTCCTGTGCAATAGTTTTTTTTTCAATGTTTCATCAAAGGTTACCACTGCCACTATTTATAGTTTATTCTTAGGGTGTCTGCATCACATTTGTTGCCTCTGCTTTACTCTACAAATGCTTGTGTATTTTCCATCATTACTCAGTTTTGTAATGCTGTTCTATCAAATTGGGAAACATATTGCGAGCGCCGCTTGTGCAATTGATTTCGTGCTAATTGTCGCTTTCGCGCATTATGAGAACAAATATCTGAGCACGATCATTTCAGATAAACGTTTGTAGGCAGTGAGATTAAATTTGTAAGTTCGCGATTCCCTTGGTGCCCGTAGTCAATGGTACCACCTTGATACGATTTTCTACATTCTACCTTACCACGTGCATAAATAGGCCGCTCTACATTCCCCACATTCCATGCCTGATGTGGACAGTCGTCCCACGAGGCATGCATTTGTATGACAGTTCTTGTCATTTCACTCGCTGTATAATAAAAATATTGTCGCTGTACTTGTGCGTCCCGTATCATTGGTGTCATTGAAGGTCAAATAACTTGCTGGCAGCCGCTGGGATAGGGGAGAGAGCGTGAATAATTGGGGGAGAGGAAGAAGAAAACTAAATGTGTGGAAAAAGGAGAAAGGTAGATAAAGGGGAGAGGAGGAAGAAAAATAAAGGGAAAATGCCCATTGCAATCAGGATTGTAGAAGGATTCTATCCGTACACTCTTAGCACGGTAACCTTTAGTTTATTTTATAGGTACACAACAATGTGAAAATATACTCCTTTATAAAGGTTAAAGTGCTTTTTACCTTTATAAAGGAGCATATTTTCACATTTTTGTGTGCCTATAAAATAAACTAAAGGTTACCGTGCTAAGAGTGTACTTTTATAAGCTTGAGGCGGTCATTTAATATCCCCTTTTAAGAAGGTATTTTACATCGTAAGCTGTTATGATATCACAACAAGGGTCATTTTTGCGCCGTAGTTGTCCGCCGCCGCCGCCGGTGTCCGTAACCACTATCGCTGCAAATTTTAGAAAAAAAAATAACCAGGACCGAGGAGTATTCCAACTTGTCCTCTGCCTGGATTCGAACCCACACTCTCTGCGTGGCAGTCGAGCGTTCTACCACTGAGCTACGCCTGTGGTTGAAGAATCATCGCTAAAAGACGTAACAGGTATAACGTCTGCCGAGGAATCGCATTAACAAACGTAATGTTACGTGGAAAAATAGTAATACGTCACTACACGACACGGAAAATGGATTGCATACGAGTTCGAGGAATAATTTGAAAGAACACAGGGCTGCATGCTTTGTAGCTCTGAACCCATTACGGAGGCACTGGTAATTATGGCGTAGTGGGTACTTGTCCACTTGGCAAAGTGATAAGTTATGGCGCAGGGGATACCTACCACTTCTACTTGCACTAGTTTCCTCAAGCGTTTAAAGTGGCCTCTAAGAAGGTAGCTGCTCCAGCTTACGCTGTCACTGTCCTGCGGTTCCGCGCAGGCCTGGCTCTTTTTTTGGAACCTGCTTAAAGAAGGATTGTAGAACTTCTTAAAATGGGTGTTCAGGCGGACATTATCTATCTATCTATCTATCTATCTATCTATCTATCTATCTATCTATCTATCTATCTATCTATCTATCTATCTATCTATCTATCTATCTATCTATCTATCTATCTATCTATCTATCTATCTAGCCGCCTACGTCCGGTTTCTCTCCCGCTCGTCTCGTTTACCTGGTATACACCTAAACTTGGATGGTAGGGTATCAATATATGATGGACCGTTAATGATTGACGCAGCGGTGGCGTAGAGGTAGAGCATCCGCCTCGCGTACAAAAGGACCGTGGTTCGAATCCCGGTTCCGGGTAATTCTCCACCGGATTAAAAAAAAAAATCCGCGTGTTAATCGAATTGCATAAGGAGGCTTGGGGTGCGGCCGGATCCCGGCGACCATAGCCGGTAAGGCACTCCCTCACCAGAGCAGGATTGGCCACCCTGGTGCAGTAACGGCCACAACCTCCCATGAATACGCCAATTAACCCTCGGCCCTCAGTCCCCAGCAGCTGCGAAGCAACTGACCATGGCGGCGGTCAGACCTGCGACGCAGCAGAGGGTGCTAAGAATCTCTGGGTCCGGACAGGCCGCCACTGGAATCTGACCCTGGCAACGTTTAACGCAAGAACTTTATCTAGCGAGGGAAGTCTAGAGGTACTGTTTGAGGAATTAGCGGGCATTAAATGGGACGTTATAGGGCTCGGTGAGGTTAGGAGGACGGGTGGAGCCTTTGCACTGCTGAAAAATGGGCACATCCTATGTTATCGTGGCCTAGAAGACAAAAGAGAACTAGGAGTGGGGATTTCTGGTCAACAAGACCATTGCTGGCAACATAGTAGAATACTATAGCATTAACGAGAGGGTAGCAGGTCTTGTAATTAAGCTTAATAAGAGGTACAAATTGAAGGTGGTACAGGGCTATGCACCAACATCCAGCCATGCCGACCAGCTAGTTGAACGCCTCTATGAAGATGTGGGATCGGCAACGGCTAAAGTAAAGACGCAGTACACTATTGTGATGGAAGACTTCAATGCTAAGGTAGGCAAGAGGCAGGCTGGAGACAAGGCAGTCGGGAACTATGGCTTGGGTTGTAGGAATGACAGAGGGGACTTATTAGTAGAGTTCGCCGAGCGGAATAATCTGCGTATCATGAACACGTTCTTCCGTAAACGGGAGAATCGGAAGTGGACGTGGAAAAGCCCGAATGGCGAGCATAAAAATGAAATAGACTACATACTCTGCGAGAACCCTGGCGTCGTGCAGGATGTTGAAGTGCTGGCCAGAGTTAGTTGCAGTGACCACAGGATGGTGAAACCTCGAATTGGGCTGGACTTAAGGAGGGACCGCAATAAGCTAGTACGAAAGACGCCGATCAATGAGCTAACTGTAAGACGGAAAGTCGAGGAATTCCAGATAGCGCTGCAGAACAGATATTCAGCTCTAACAGACCAAGCAGACAATTGCGTTCAGGAAGTAAGCGATAATCTCACGCGGATTGTCAAGGAATGTGCAATAGAAGTAGGAGGTACGATCGGTAGAGAGATTATTAGCAAACTTTCCCAGGAGACGAAAGACTTGATTAGAAAGCGGCAAGGCATGACAGGCATGACTTTGGAATTGACAGAATAGAACTAGCGGAGCTTTCGAAGTTAATCAATAAGCGTAAGACAGCCGACATACGAAAGTATAATATGGAGCGGATTGAGAATTCTCTAAAGAACGGGAGGAGCCTGAAAGCGGCGAAGAGACGTCTAGGCATAGGTAGAAATCAGATGTATGCATACGAGACAGGCAAGGCAATGTGATCACGAATAGGGATGAGATAGTGATAATCGCCGAGGAGTTTTACAGAGATCTCTACAGTAGTCATGATAACCAGAATAGTGAACGGGGAAGCAGTTTAGAAGAGGCTAACATTCCACCAGTACTGACAGAGGAAGTAGTGAAAGCTTTGAAGAGATGCAAGCGGGAAATGCACCCGGTGGAACATCTGTCCATGGCGGCGGTCAGCTCTGTGAAGCAGCAGAGGGCAGTAACAATCACTGGACCCGGACAGGCCGCCACTGGAAACTAAACATTGGAACGTTCAATGCAAGATCCCTCTCCAGCGAAGCTAGATTAGCGGAACTACTCGAGGAACTAGAAGGAGTTAGTTGGGACGTCATTGGCCTTAGCGAAGTTAGGAGAGCAGGTGAAGCTTACATAGTCTTAAACAATGGACATGTCCTATGCTATAGAGGATTACCCGAAAAGAGAGAATATGGCGTCGGGTTCCTAATTCACAAAGATATAGCGGGTAATGTAGATGAATTCTACAGCATTAACGAAAGGGTAGCATGCGTCGTAGTAAAGCTAAATAAGCGGTATAAACTTAAGATAATCCAGGGATATGCGCCAACAACGAGCTACGACGACGAACAAGTGGAGCAGTTCTACGAGGATATCGAATTAGCAATAACGAAAGTACGCACACAATACACAGTAGTCATGGGAGATTTCAACGCCAAAGTAGGGACAAAACAAAGTGGAGAGCAGGCGATTGGCAACTACGGAGTCGGCTGTAGAAATAACCGTGGGGATATGCTCGTACAATTTGCCGAAAGAAACCGACTCCGAATAATGAACACGTTTTTCAAGAAACACAAGAATAGGAAGTGGACGTGGAAAAGCCCTAACGGGGAAACAAAGAATGAAATCGACTTTATAATGTGCGAACAACCAGGTATAATTCAAGACACAGAAGTAGTGGGGAAGATAAAATGCAGCGATCATAGATTAGTAAGAGCAAAGATTGTACTCAACCTAAAGAAAACAAGAACTAAATTATTTACTAGAAAAAAAATGTAATCTAGAGGTAATCAGATCGAAGAACGAAGAATTTAAAGTCGCCCTAAGCAACAAGTTCGAGGCCTTAGGCGAAAAAGGTGACGATGTAGAAGAAATAAACAAAACTCTAACGAAAACAATCCTTGAAACAGCGATAGAACTCGGGGGCAAAACAGCAACGCAAACAACAAATAAGTTGTCCCAATCTACCAAGGACTTAATAAAAAAAACGTCAACAAATGAAAGTAACTTCGCCCAAAGATAAGATTGAATTCGCAGAACTATCAAAGTTGATCAGTAAAGACAGGCAAAGAGATATAAGAAACTTTAACACGAGAGAAATAGAGAAAGCAGTAGAAAAAGGCACCAGCATTAAATCGGTCAAAAAGAAACTGCACTTAGGACAAAATAAAATGCATGCGCTAAAAGATAAACAAGGTAACGTTATCAATAATTTCAACGAAATAGTAAAGGTAGCAGAAGATTTCTACTCGGAACTGTACAGCTCCCAGACAGACAATACAACGTTAATAGAAATAGAACCAGAGGAGGACACCGAAATTCCATGCATAACCGCTGACGAAGTCAAAAAAGCTGTCAACAGCATGTCCCGCGGTAAAGCAGCTGGTGAAGATGGTATAACAGCCGACTTGATCAAAGACGGAGGAGATATTGTACTTGAAAAACTTGCATCGCTCTTCACGAAATGTATCAGGACATGTAGTGTACCGCGCAGCTGGAAAAATGCTAACATAATCCTTATCCACAAGAAAGGTGACATAAAGGAGTTAAAGAATTACAGACCAATTAGCCTACTCCCAGTAATATACAAACTATTACAAAAGTAATTTCTACAAGGATAAGAGAAACCCTCGACTTTAACCAACCGAGAGAACAAGCTGGTTTTAGGCAAGGTTACTCGACAATGGACCACAGCCACGCTATCAACCTAGTAATTGAGAAGTACGCCGAATATAACAAACCTCTTTATATGGCGTTTATCGACTACGAGAAAGCATTTGACTCCATAGAAATACAAGCAGTTCTAGAAGCTCTACGACGACAAGGGGTACCTGGCGTATACGTGAAAATCATAAACAACATATACAAAGATTGCACAGCCACACTACTCCTACATGAGAAAAGCAGAGAAATCCCGATCGAGAGAGGTGTGAGACAGGGAGATACGATATCCCCGATGCTATTCACTGCATGTTTAGAGGAAATCTTTAAACGTCTAGACTGGGAAGAAAAGGGCATTCGAATAGATGGAGAATATCTCAGCAATTTAAGATTCGCAGACGACATTGTACTCTTTAGCAATGAGGGAGACGAACTACAAAACATGATTAATGACCTAAACAGGGAAAGTATTAAAATTGGGTTAAAAATGAATAGGCAAAAGACCAAAGTTATGCTCAATAGCCTAGCTAAGGAACAGGAATTTAAAATCAACAATGAACCCTCACAATGTGTAAACGAATATATATACCTGGGACAGTTAATAACAGGAACTCCTAACCACGAAAAAGAAATTCTCCGTAGAATAAGGATGGGCTGGAGCGCATTCGGAAGGAATTACGAAATCATGACTGGAAACTTACCGCTCTCACTAAAGCGAAAAGTATTCAATCACTGCATTCTCCCAGTACTAACGTACGGTGCAGAAACGTGGAGGATAACTAAAAGACTAGAGATGAAACTAAGGAGCGCGCAACGTGCAATGGAAAGAAAAATGATAGGGGTAACGCTAAGAGATAAAAAACGAGCGGAATGGATCAGAGAACAGACAGGAGTAGCCGATATTATTATATCAATTAAAAGAAAGAAGTGGACCTGGGCAGGACATGTCATGAGGAGAACAGATAACAGATGGACAGTAAGAGCGACGGAATGGATACCAAGAGAGGGAAAACGCAACAGAGGCAGGCAAAAGGTTAGGTGGAGCGATGAAATTAAAAAGTTTGCGGGCGTAAAGTGGAACCAACTCGCTCAGGATAAGGAGTGGAAATCGATGGGAGAGGCCTTCGTCCTGCAGTGGACCTAAATAGGCTGATGATGATGATGATGATGATGATGATGATGATGATGATGATGATCAGATGACAGCAGAACTGCTAAAGGATGGCGGGCAGATTATACTGTAAAAACTGGCAAGCCTGTATACGCAATGTTGACTGCGAGCATACCGGAATCTTGGAAGAATGCTAACACCATCCTAATCCATAAGAAAGGCGACACAAAGGACTTGAAAAATTACAGGCCGATTAGCTTGCTCTCAGTTGTTTACAAGGTATTTACCAAGGTAATAACTAACAGAATTTGTGCCACCTTAGATTTCAGTCAACCTAAGGAACAAGCAGGGTTTCGTAAAGGCTACTCAACAATAGACCATATTCACACTATCAATCAGGTGATAGAGAAATGCGCGGAGTATAATCAAGCCATATATATAGCCTTCATCGATTACGAGAAGGCATTCGACTCGGTCGATACCTCAGCAGTCATGCAGGCATTGCGGAATCAGGGCGTAGACGAGCACTACGTAAGACTATACTGGAAGACATCTACAACGGCTCCACAGCCACCATAGTCCTCCATAAGGAGAGCAGCAAGACACCTATAAGGAAGGGCGTAAGACAAGGTGACACAATCTCTCCAATGTTATTCACAGCATGTTTACAAGAAGTATTTAGAACGCTGGATTGGGAACAGGTGGTTGTAAGGGTTAATGGGGAATACCTCAGTAACCTCCGATTTGCTGATGACATTGCCTTGCTAAGTTACTCGGGAGATGAATTACAAAGCATGATTACTGACCTTAACAGGCAAAGTATAACAGCGGGCCTGAAAATTAATATGCAGAAAACTAAAGTAATGTTCAACAGCCTTGGGCGAGTACAGCGATTTCAGATAGCTGGCGAGGCACTGGAAGTAGTAAGTGAATATGTCTACTTAGGCCAGGTAGTGACCCCTGATCCGAATCATGAGGCTGAGGTTATTAGGAGGATTAGAATGGGGTGGAGTGCATTCGGCAAGCATTCTCAGATAATGAATGGTAGCTTACCATTGTCTCTGAAGAGGAAATTGTATAACAGCTGCATCTTACCGGTACTCACCTACGGCGCAGAAACTTGGAGGTTAACTAAGGGGGTTCAGCGTAAATTGAGGACGACGCAGCGAGCTATGGAACGGAAAATGGTAGGTGTAACCTTAAAGGGATTGACAACCGATTTTTAAGGACCCTTATTTTTATGGCGCAATGGAAAGCTCGCCCTCTGTACTGTTTTCGCCTGCAGCGGTTACTTCCAAAAGCGCGTGGATATTTCGCACGCGGAATTTCTCGATCTGAGAAGCCTCTAAAAAAGGCAGAGTGCGCACTCTAGCAACGTTGAAAAGTGATCGCGATGCCGGTAATCCGCATCGCTTCCGGACATCGTTCTGTTTTCGCAGGAGTGAGCGTAGCTGTGATTAAGCACCCACACTTTGACCTGTTCAACTACTCTTCGAAATAAAAGGACGGTGCTACGAGCTGGCATTGTTTACCAGGCCGATCTTGTATTTGTAAGGCGTTCTTTCGCATTTCCACGCCTACTTCATGAATGGCCGGGCTCCGGCGCTGCCACTCTGGCCATAGCCGAGCCAAGCCAGGCCAGCTAGATCCGAAACCACGCTTTCGCACGTGACGGCAGAAGCGTGCAGTAGCAACGCACGCTACAAATGAAGGGTTATCTGCACATTGTAAGTGACAAAAAGCTTATAATATCAAAAGTTTCATGCGGTCCGATACTAATAAAAAGATAAAATATTGCGTAAATGTGTAGAAGGCCACGTGACCGCACTCTAACTTCAGTTCGTATGTTTGCCGCTTGAGTCACCAAACGTCAGTTTTCGCGACCTTGCATGAAGAAATAAAAACATAAACCCGTGTTTACTGATGAAAAGTGGCGTCGTTTGAGCCAATGCAAAACACAATCTTTCCGCCCGTGGGGTCATCTCAATTCAAGTTTTGGGCGTTTGTCTGTCCCTTTAAGGGACAAGAAGAGAGCGGTGTGGGTTAGGGAACAAACGCGTGTTAGGGACATACTAATAGAAATTAAGAAGAAGAAATGGGCCTGGGCGGGCCATGTAATGCGAAGACAAGACAACCGTTGGTCATTAAGGGTAACGGAGTGGATTCCTAGAGAAGGCAAGAGTAGCAGGGGGCGACAGAAAGTTAGGTGGGCAGATGAGATCAGGAAGTTTGCGGGGATAAATTGGGCCCAGTTAGCACAGGACAGGGATAACTGGAGATCCATGGGAGAGGCCTTTGCCCTGCAGTGGGCGTAGACAGGCTGATGATGATGATGATGATGATGATGATGATGATGATTGACATTTAAATCCCTAATATGATACACTTGTCATGTACGTCACGAAACTGCAATCACGCATGGCTCATACCCGTAGTGTTCGGCCCGTGTTATTCAGGTAACCGCCACAGGCGTACAGTTCACTTGAAGGAAACAGGCGTCTAGAAGCAAGCAAAATAGCCATTTAACATATCATCAGACAGCAGTTAAAAAGAGCCAGGCCTGCGCGGAACCGCAGGACAGTGGCAGCGTAAGCTGGAGGACCGATGTTTTCAGAGGCCATTTTAAACGCTCGGGGAAACTAGTGCAACTAGAGGTGGTAGTATCCCCTGCGCCATAACTCATCATTTCGCCAAGTAGGGAAGTAACCACTACGCCATAATTACTGCGGCATTGTAACGTGCAAATCTGTATAACTGCACATCTTAGAGAGTCTCTTGGCGTCGTTTTCCCGAGAACGAACCGAACTCTCGGCCCGGCGTCGACGGCGAGCTGCGGTTTGGGCTTCTCTCTGCACAGCTGTCTGTTGTGCCCGACGTTGCCTTGCTGCAGCCGCGCGCGTAGTTCTGCGATTCGCTTTTTCAGCAGCGGTCCGCACTTTTACGAGGAGGCGCCATCAGGCATATCGAAGACCCAAGTCAAGTTGCTGTCGGCGCTGCGCACGTCGCCTGCCGCATGTCGCATGGCACGATACGACACGATAAAGGGCAGGGGGTCGTAATAATGATGATGGTAAAGTTGAAGAAAATTTTTCATAATGATGATGTAGATGGTGCCTCTGTAATGGGTGCAGAGCCACGAAGCATGCACCCCTGTGTCCTTTGAAATTATTTCTCGAATTAATTATGGAATCCACTTTCCGCGACGTATAGTGGCGTCTTATTATTCTGCCACGTAACATTACATTTCTTAATGCGATTCCTCGGCAGGCGTTATACCTCTTTAGGTCTTTTCATGAGTTTTCAACCACAACCGTAGCTCAGTTCAAGTGGGACGAACAAATTGTCGCGCCTCATGGATTCATAACTGGAGCTCCAAATAAATGTTGCAAATACACGATGCAGTGTCTGAATGCGGAGTCGTGAGCAGTGCAGTACTTGGAGCACATACATGAGACGTGAAACTAAAAACACATTGCAAACTTCAGCACAACTAAACATTGACAAATTGCGCGCTTGCCATGAGTTTGCTTTGCTTTGTAGCCTCTTAACTTGTCCCGACCAGTGATTGTTGCTGTTTCTGTACTGTGAGAGAGGGACACCTAAATAGCGTATGTCCTTTTTCCACTCAATTCCTGCATAGTGTGACGGCATTGTGGCCCATAGTCCACACCAAAAGCCTGAACTTTTTTCAAAGTTAACACTGGCTCCAGAAGCCGCACAGAAATCTTCTGTAAATGCAAGAGCAGTTCTTACACTCATTTTATCACGACAGAAAAAGGCCACGTCATCTGCGTATGCAAGAACCCGAATCTCATATGACGGCAATTTAAACCCTTGAAAATTTTGTTCTTTGAGAATGCTCATACAAAGTGGTTCTAAATATAGGCAAAACAAAAGAGGTGACAAAGGACATCCTTGTCTCACTGAAGACAGGAGCCTAATCGGATCAGAGTGAACCATTCACTATTAGCCTCGTTGAGCCATTAGCATAGCATAATTTGATGCCTTTCAGCAGCTGGGATCCGATATTTATATGGTTTAGTATACTAAACAGGAACGAATGATTCACTCTGTCGAATGCCTTAGCCAGGTCCACCTGTACCATCGCAACTTGCCCATCACCCTCTGTTACACACTCTAGCACCGATCTCGCAACATGGATGTTTGTCTGAATGGATCGGCCTCTAATGCCACATGTTTGGTGTTCACCTACCAACAGACCTTATCACGAATTGCAAACGGTTCGCCAGAACCTTTGCAAAAATTTTATAATCCACATTGCACAGAGAAATGGGCCTATATCCATCGACCTTTTGCAATTTAGTTTCCTCATTGCTTTTGGCTATGAGGACAGTGTGCCCTTCATACATTGTAGCGGGTAGGTACCCAACTTCCAAGGCCTCGGTATAGACCTATTCCACCCGGCCTACGTCACGAAGATGCGGTGGCGCTGTCGTCGGGAGTTTTGGTTTCGCATGGTAGGCAACCGCAGGCGCGCCTACCGTAGCAGCCGCTGTGTTTTCGCTGGTGCGTGCGCTTCTCACCGCCGTGAAATGAAGAAAAAAGTGTTTACCGATGACCTGCGCCGTGGGTTGGTTGCTCAGCAACGCACAAGATATGTGCGATAGGTTTTTATCGGTTTCCTGCTTATGTCTGTCTTAAGGAAAGGGACGAACCTGTAATGCCGGTTGTTTGGCGCATCGGTTATGCGCCAAACATTTTCGTCACGGTTAAGCGTATGGGTAATTATTTCGCATTAGTGCGGCTTGTTTCATTTGAGAGAAATAGCATTGTCACAAGTTTGGCAAGTGTAATGCTCGACACCAAATTTCTTGGCATAAACAAAGTGCGGACACAGAGCGATGACGCTTACCGCAAAGCGTGCACGACGTTAGCTTAGCTCGATGTGTAGAAGTAATCGCGGTCGCCGTGTATTATTGAAGTGGGGAAGCTATACATACGTCATACGAATTTCGATCACTCAAATGAAACAAATATATAAGAGCTTAATTCACGTAGCCGTGAGCGAAAGGCCGATTACAGCGACGCTTTTGCAAATTGCTTGTGGCTGCGATAGCATACACACGAGAAGTGTCTTTGGCAATGCTGTAGTGGTTACGATGCGCTTTAATTTTTTTTTTTCGATTTTTCGTCACAGGACTTCACGCCGTCACGATCGGAACTCAGCGTATGGGCAGAGCCGCAAGCCGCGGTTATGCGCCTTGCTGTCAGTTATTTGAGAGCCTTGTCCTTGGCTCGTCATTGCATTTTTGTGTGTGTGCGTTATCACAGCCGTATTTACATAGGTTCTAGCGTCACCAATATCACATGCTTGAGTTACATTTGTTTTTGCGCAAGGATTTCGTGTAGGGATTAGAGGCTTTAGTCCGAAACAGTATTTTAGCTGAGGCATCTTCAAGTCGTATTTAAACAAGTCTCACTGTTGCAAGTGGTTCATCCTTGCGCCAGTTACCGAATTAAAGCATACGCATGAAGCGATGCCGACATGATAGCTCGCGATCGTTCGCATCATGTTGCGAGGTGCTTATCCTTTCAATCAATTTCTCACATCTTGTCATAGCTGGTCGTCAGCACATTCTTTTCTACATTCATCGAATGCTTCCTACAGAGCTAACGCGACTTCATCTCACGCGGCTGCCCCTCGAAAACTGTTGTAAACACCCGTCGGCGCTCCGACGCCCCGTGCTCGGAGGCAGCTTTCGCACGCGCTTCGCCGGCGGCGGTGGCGCGACCGTGCGGGGCCGCGGCAAGCGGTGGGCGGGGCCTCCGCGCCGCGACGTCGACACAAGCCCTGGTTATATCGCCGGTGCCTACCACTGTTTACCAACATGGAATAGGTCTATACACCTGTAGCAATAACGGTGACAAGATGGACCGAAAACACTGATAAAATTCGGTGGAAAGGCCATCCGGACCTGGCGTCTTGCCTTTCGCTAACGAATCTATGCATGCAGTTATCTCACTGATATCAAAGTTTGCATTTGTATAATCACGATCATCCTGATTCAGCTGCGGTAGCAAAGATATAAATTTCTTGGCAGAGGCATCTTTATCTAATGGCTCATGACTGCGAAACAGTTTTTCATGGTGGTCGAAAAATGCCTTAGTTATTAGAGTAGGCTCATTGACAACCACTCCATCATACTCTATCTCTACGATTTGTTTAGACAGCGCGTGTTGGCGCTCATCGCCTAGGGACCTACTACAAGGCTGTTCCTCTAGAAAACGGAGCGCTCGCGCACGCACAAGTGCACCCCTGTATTTCTCTGTGTACAAGGCTTGTAACTGCGACTTGGTGCTGCGGATATCATCAATATATTGTCCCGGATGCAAACATTCAAGTTCGTGTAATTCACTCAGGGGTTTATACAATGCCTTGTAATTACTCTTTCTTTCAAAGGCCAATATCGATGACTCTTCGATAGCTATCATTTTAACTTCTTGTTTGAATAATTCCCACACGGCAAAGAGAGGCAAATCTTTGCGATGTGACAGAATAGTTACAAGCTCAGTAACACGCTTTAGGAAGCACTCCCGCGAAAGTAACTGGTTATTAAATTTCCACAACTCCCAGGACATACGCCTACTCTGGTATCGACGACTCCCAAAAGAGGCTGACCCTAGCACTAAAGAATACAGGGTGCACATTGTAACCGGAAATGAGAGATAGCGTGTTAAGCGAAACGTAAATTCGATCAAGCCTTGCGTGTGAAGAACCCTGGAAATGCGCATAGCGACATCCTGCCTTTTCATTTTCTCCAATGTCAACAAGCTGGTAATCACACATGAGGCGATATAACACATCGCTACTTGTATCACGTTGAAGCTGCAGTGATGTGCGATCTTGCGCACTACATACACAGTTGAAGTCGCCGAAAAGGACCAATGACCGATCAGTACACAAATGATGTTCTAAGGATAAGAAGAAACGCTCTCGTTCCCGTGACTTGTTCGGGGCATAAACACACACAAATCTGAAACCAATACCACTAATATCAACATCACACCATATTAGGCGCCCTTCCATATCTGTAAACACCTGCTGCAAATTCCATTGCGCATGCTTTCTAACAAATAACATGCAACCAGCGGAAACTCCGATCGCATGGCTAACACAAACACTGTTCGTCCCACTTGAACGGGGTGGCCTCGGATTAGTCCATCTCTTTGTTAGGCAAATTGTTTCTCGACTTTTTTTCTTTCGTGAATGTGATCATCCATTTTTACGCGAAATGCTACAGGTCCGATTGGTTCAGCACCTTCCTAATATAGTAGTTTCATCACATGTCGTAAGTACTTCACAGGCTCCTTGGGGCTTCCTCAAGGAAGTTGTAGACTCATTCCTTTTCTTGAAAGTTAGATTTAGCCTAGAGTATATTTTCAGCGCGAGCCGAAAAGCGATTTCTGTTGCACTGGTGGACTCAATTTTCCCAGATCCTTTGTATCGGACACATTATTTAGGTCGGCCTTATAAAAATGTACTTAGAAGGGTTTCGCAAATGTGTATACCTCCCGGTGTCAAAACATTTTTCTTTAAACTGCATTCGGGAACACTTCCCGTTAAAACCTGGTTGAACGCGAAGGGCTGCTTCGTGCCGTGTTCCTTGAATTGTCGACTCTGTCCAAGTGCAGAAACAATTGATCACTGTTTTATTGACTGTACGGATGCAATATTTTTTTGGGACATTCTCCAGCGAACTTTTAAAAAGGACATGGACATCACTCCTTACTCAATTAGATTTCTACCGTTCAAAACGATTACCGGTCCTCCCTATGACATGTTCATAGTGCTTGGTTTATACAGCCTATGGAGATCAAGACTGTGTGATCGCCATGCGGAAAACCCACGTTCGACAAGATCATTCTACCGAGAAACTGTAGCCTACGTAAGAAGTGTGCATGCGGCTCAGGAGTCGCCGCCTGAATGGATGCACTTGTTAGACGCATGTGTGTGTTTGCCTGATTTTTGAGTGTGGAGTCGTTCTCATCCTGAACTTTAACTTCAGTTGTCATTTCCATGTAATAAAAAAAAAACAGCCGTAGCTCAGTGGTAGAATGCTGGACTGCCACGCAGAGAGTGTGGGTTCGAATCCACGCAGAGGACAAACGTTGGAATACTCCTTGGCCTTAGTTTTTTTTTTTTCTAAAATTTGCCGCGATAGCGGTTACGGACACCGGCGGCGGCGGCGGCGGACAACTACGGCGCAAAAACGGCCCGTGTTGTGATCTCATAACAGCTTACGCTGTAAAACAATAACGGCATACCGAGTGTCGTGGCCTGGGCATGTAATATAGACATAACACAGAGACACACGAATACGCTGCAATCTCCGAAGGCAACCTACCAGTGGCAGGCGGGTATCGAACCATGTCCACCGAGGTGCCCAACAAGCACGCTACCACTAGGCTACGGCGTTTCTTCCCACGATATAGTAAACAAGCCTAGTGCACCAGTAGTTGTGATTAAGATGCTTGCGTAACGTCACTTGCGCTTCTTAGCAATGTTCTACTAGCACTCTGCATGCTTTTGTCCAACTTTGCTCGATATAATATGAAGAGTTCAACGAACGACGCTCATAATACGCACATCACTGCGCCATAGCGTACAATTCTCTTCAAGGAAACAGGCGTCTGTGCTGAGCACTAACGTCAGTGCCAACGTTACGTCGCTATGGCCCACAATTTAATCACCACGGTCTGTCGATTTTCTCGGTTAGCCCATGGACGTTAGGCATGAACCTACTCATGCACTTTGCACAAAGAGGTTCAACCTATTCGTAGCACTTCGCTGAATGTCGCATGATCCCCCGTAGGCAACTTCCTCGATGACTGCTTCGCATGACACCGATTCCTTTAGTGCGAGACATAGAGAGTACGAGGAGGGGCAAAGGGAAGCCCGCTTTGCCCCTCTTTGCATATGGGCGCGAGCAAAGATTTTGGGATTACCCCAACATGCTGATTTACACATCTATAGGTGATGGTCAAAAATGGAACTATATAGCATTCTCAAGCTTAGTATGAGTGTTTATGGGCGAGTAGTTTTGGCAGATGGCGATGCAAGGGCCGAGATACGGCCTTCGTGTTGCTCCAATCAACCCACGGATCGGCAATGCACACATGTGACGTTAAAAACTCGTTTCCGCAGATGTCGTTCTTGATTATCGTCTCTTGCAGGTTTCATATCTTTGGACTTTTATAAAGCGCTTCATGCAATAACGTGACACATTGCTAATGTACGAGTTTCACTAGATTACTGCCCTCGTGGTGCAGTGGATACGGTGTTTGGATGTTGACTCGGAAGACGTAGGTTCAACCCCGGCCGCGGCGGTATTTCGATGGAGGTAAAATGCCAGAGGCCCGTGTACTTAGGTTTGGGTTGAAGTTGGCTTACTTACCACACACTGTACAAAAAACTGAAGCTCCTAAACTTCGGCGAGAACGCAACGGCAAAATATTGCTTTCTTAAATACCCACCTGTATACGGCAGCTGCTAGAGGCAACGGAAATAGTAAACCGAAATTTCTTCGCGTACTTCAACCTGAGGCAAGCGTTCGAGGAAATTCCTGTTTGTCGAGGAGGTCCGAGAGTAAAATCTGCAAGATAAGCTCGTATGACAATACAATGTTTCACGTTATTTCCCATTGCGATTAGAACCGCGCGCCAGATATCGAAACCACGTTGTTTCTGAGCGACATTGTGCTGCTTCCGACCCCCTATTTATTCAGCCGCAGGCACCTCTGCCTTTCGCAGTTGCATGTTTGATGTTTTCCCGAAAGAAGCAACGCGTGGACTCAAGAACGGTGTGCCAAGAATGTCCAGGAAGAATTAGACTCGCATTTTGGAGCTGACTCTAGCAGTTGTGCTGTCCGTCTCGTCTTTCTTGTCACGTTGTTCGCGCTTCACTACACCTAGTATGCATAACCAACCGGCCCAAATTTCAACACCTCTAGCACTGCTATGTTGGTGAGGGCATGGCGGTCTGCTGAGAGAATTAGCGTATGTAGCACATAGGTGCGTCAAAGGACGGAAACTTGATTATTCCCAGTGCCACCAGGTGGCCGCCGTATTTTCCTTTGTAAAGGGGGGTAGGAGACTAGTCAGGGTATCTGAGGTGGTTCTTCAGAAAACAATAAAACTGACGACCGACAAGGTCGCCTCAACCGCTATCTCTCTCCGCACCTTTATTTTGAGGGGAAGTAAAGAGGAAAATGTGAGACTTGGGAGGCACAGCTCGATCGTCGCTTCGCCTTACTTGCAGTGTTACAGTTACAGTTACCTAAGCCCTAAAAGTAACAGTGTTACAGTTACAGTTACTGACTTTCCAAAAGTAACTATGTTACAGTTACAGTTACTGACTTTCCAAAAGTAACTTGTTACAGTTACAGTTACTGCTAAAGAGTAACGTCGTAACTTTTCCGTTACTGTACAAGACTAAGTACATCGCAAACCAAATTACATAGTTTTTTAATAGGAAGGTATGAAGGCATACGGCTAGTCAAAATTGCTCGTGGTAGAAGGCCACATAAAAGGAACGGAAAGGGTCTCACTCAAAAGCTCAACACCAGCAATCGTTGTGTACGACCCATTTTGTTGTAACAACTGTTTATTGATTGCTCTAACTTAATTATTGATTGTCCGGAATTTATTTACGAAATCTATTGGAACAGCCTGGTGCCACTAAAAAGTACTGCGCGCTCGTAAATAGGAGCTCATCCTACGACGCGAAACAGGATTGGCCCTTCGAGCCACATTACCGCCGCCATTTTGGAAAGTGTTTTTTGAAAGTGCCGCCGCTTTGAGAACTGCAGGTGCGCGAGGCATTGAAAAGCGTCTTTTTCTATGCAGTTTCCGCGAGGGTTACCATAAACAAGTGGCTGGCCACACGAATAAAATTAACGAGGCTGCACCGGCCTCTGAACAAGAGCGGTTTTCGTCACTCAGGTCGACCATGCCGCCGTGTCACGCACCTTTCTCTGCACGGGAGCGCGGAGAACCCTTCGCCACCCTTATGTGTCGCCGACCGGGCGTGCCTTGCTTGGCATCGTAGAAAAAGCTCATTTTCCCCCTGTAAACAAGTCAGCCCATTTCCGAAAAAAAAAATAGCGAAGAGATGTCCGTGTCCTGCACAGCATCGCGATACACGCGATAGATCGCAAAACTATTCCACTAGTCAGATACCACGTTTAGCAAATGTATCCCGATACAGAGATACAGATAGTCAAAAGTATTTACGAGCAACATTGCGATATTCTTGTATCGCGATACTGTGAAGCCGAGCTTTTAAAAGGCGTTTCTGCTGGATATTTTTTGGAAAAGGAAGTAACTGTAACTATATTTCCAGTTGCAGTTACTGTGTAAAAAGTAACAGTGTTACAATGACAAGTTCCCCTAAATTAAAAGTTACTAGTTATAGTTATAAGTTACTGAAAATAGTTACTAGTTACCGGTAACGCGTTACTAGTGACTAGTTACTGCCCAAGACTGCTTGCAGGTGTGCTGTGTATCAGCTTTCGAAACGCTCCTAAATTTCTTTGCTTTAATGCCACCAGGTGGGGACGGGAGCGGAGAATCAAGTTGACGGTTGGAAAATGATGCTACGATCGTTAGCACCAACAACCTGCGCTGCAAATGGCAATGAGGGCGCCAGTGCCAATGGACAGCCGAAGTATGGCCACAAATGAGGAGTTTTTTTTTTTTTTTTTTTAAGAGCCAAATCCAGAAACCGAAGCTGGGAGAAATTTGACGGGAACTTAAAGAACCAGTAGCGCACCCAGGATCTCTGCCAGGGGGGGTTCAATTTTTCACGAAGGGCCGGGCATGCGATTACACAGTTGTTGCGTGTGTAAATAAAAGTAAATAAAATGCCAAATAATAGTAACATGAATGGATTATTATTTTTATTATTGTTTTCGGTGTTTTGCAGAGACATTAGCGCCACATTCTTCTAGCACATAGGAGCAGTTACAGAGGGGGAGTGGGTTAGGTCGGCCTCAGGGGGGGTTTACAACCCCCCCCCCCCCTGTCGGTGCACCACTGTAAAGAACACCTAGGTTCATTTTACTTTAATAATAACTATAACCAAAGCAGGTCAAGTTTCGATTGTAACATGAACTCAAAGGAAAAAAAAACAGTTTCGAATAAAAAGTGCCACTTTCGCTTGAATCAAAGAGAACCAGATACACTCAACCAGTGCTGTGTGCACTCGCGACCTCAGCAACAAATATAGCCGCATATAAGCTGTTCCACGTGTACTAGTTGCTTTTCAAAGACAGTACATTTTAAATGGAAGACGACGGGAATGAAGGCATAGGAGACCGGTCTGTTCCTAGAAGAATGTGCGTTGTCAGTGCACGTTAAATAACCCCGGGTGGTCGAAATTTCCCGAACCCTCCACTACGGTGTCCTTCATAATCAAATTTTGGTTTCGGGACGTAAAACTCCAAAAATCAATCGATATTCCTAGCAGAAGAAACGATTTCAAACGGCGCGCCTTAGAGCCAGAATAGGAGAAGCAACTACGAAGCGAGTGCGCATGGAAAAAAAAAAAATAGAATGTGCGCTCGTATCGGCAAGCTCAACAAAAAGCTTCAGATAAATTCCAAGCGCTCCCAAAGGCCCAACCCTGCCTATACTAAAGACGCAGGACCATTAGGTCTATGCGGCAGAGGATGCAACCAACGAAGACAAATACGTCAGGTTAATTTTGTCGCAAAGTATTACGATATTGTTCATGCGCTGATATATAGACCTTTTCTTGGTATCCAATAGAAGCGTAAACAAAATGGTTCAATCAAAATGAGCCAGTTACTGTGTTATACATATCTATAAGAGCCAGATCCACAAATTACTGCTGGATTACGGTGACATGGGGCCACATACATTTTCACTGCAACATAACCTTGAGGTATTTTGGTGACGCGATTTCGCTGGCAAAAAAAAAAAAAAAAACAGCCTCGACCATATCGCCAGTAGCAATCAAGTGCGTCTTTCTTAGTTCTGCTTAATGTGGACTTGGCCCTTTTAGAAAAAAGAAAAAAAACGCCTCAAATATTTATTTAGAGCTGCTGATCACATATATTAACAGCGGAACTGTTTAAGCTTCAGCTGCAGCCATGCCGGGCGACCGCTCTAAAACTGGCGGAGAGAGCATGAAATGAGAAGAGGTGCAAAGAGAGAGAGAGGGAGAAAGAGAGACAGCTATGGCTATGGTGGCCAGAATGGGGAGATGACGCCAGCGCCCGCCTATCCGCCGAGAAAGCGCGATCCTCTGTTTCAAGCGCCGCCGCGATGGCCACCGCGGCGCTGCTGCCAGCTTGGCGCTGAGGGGCTTTACTGGCTTTACTTGGCGCTTGGCGATGCGATCACGCGGTTAGGGATCGGGCGCGCGCGCATTTTGGCTATAGAGCGTTGAGGATAATCCGGAAGCGCGTGGAATTTCCCACGTCGTCTGCACAATGATTCTTCTTCATCATAGCTCTCAGGGCAGGGTCTGAGGGTGTCAGTTATGGCAGGATTTTTTTTTTTTCGCTGCTGATATGCCAATTTAATTGCCGAGCTCAGCCGGACAGATGAACTCCAGCACAAAGAAAGCGAGGTAGCGTCACGGCGTCGCTCCTGGATGCACGACCGGCTGTGTGTCATCGAGGCAGCAAAGTCAGCGTTTGTCTCTCTTTTCTGTTCCCAAGGGTCCTGCCCCCTTCGAAGCTTGGTGACGAGCTGTCCCTCGTGCCAACAACTCTGGATGGGATGTATAGGCAGTATGTGAGCGTCATTTTGACAAGTATATAGTCTGAGCGTTTTTTTTTTTCCTTGCACGGCGAAAATGTTAAGACCCCACGAGACTGACCGGTACTGAAATATGACGCGGTTCCAACGATATTCTTCAATGTTCTTGCATATATTTCAAAGGAAGCGCCGAAGAAAGAACGTCAAAAACATCCACCTGCGGCTTGCATTCGAACTTTTCGGCGCCAGGAGCCAAACGCGTCTTTTTGTGATAATACAGATCACTCGCAGAGTGCAGAAAGCGATGGTAACCAAGTACCTGTTTTCAACTCGCCCGCAATACCTGACGTCCGCAAGTGTGACCTCCCCAGCCCTCACTAGGCTAGGCATCTGATTGCTGGAGCCCACAACGTCACGGTTTTACCATGTGTGCTCTCGAAAGTGACAGTTCAAGCTTATTCTCGTTGGCTGCCCTGACCATAGTATGTCCCTCACAAACAAAATTATCATGTTTGATCTGCTTATTAGGCTCCACTTTCATGTCAAAGCCCCGAACAGCAAGCGGAACGCGAAGCAGGACAGGATGAAAATGCTGAAACTTAGACGGGTACTCTAAGTAGCATATCGTAGCTTTAAGCTTGATTGCTTTTTTTTTTCATTTACTGGAATTCCATAGCTTTACCTTCCTATTTCTTAGTGCCAAGTCATGCGCAATGTTTTAATGTTTCTCGTTCTATCCTGACACAAGGGTGTGTAAATTTGGCGTATTTTTTATTTTACCCTGTCTTTAGTTAATGATACGGTGCGCAATAAAGTTTTACTGCTTTGTTTGTCTTCTTCAGAACCCCAGTCATTTTCTTCTGAGGAGTAAGCTGACGCCTTGCACTCCAAAACACCGGAAGGACCCACAAATGAAAGTCTTTAGTCGCACAATGATTCCACGCCGCGGAAGTTCCCCCACGGAAAAAAAAAAAATGGCAGATCCCACGTGCAGTGACAATGAAGGAAATGCGAAGCACGCATCAGGAACGTAAAATGGATCTGGATTGTTGTCTCGCTATACCGATTTTGGTAGATATGAAGTTAACGAAACGGCGAGACTGTGGCATGTAAACCATGCCGCTCATGACACCCATGTCATGATTCTAATGTTATGACCTGTCATTTACTTTCGTCATGCAGTCGTGTTGTGTCATAGCAATCTTGGTATACATTATATTGACGAAACGCGTGGCATGTAAATCACGCCGTTCATGGCATGCATGTCACGATTTTCATGTTCTTAGAACGTGTCACCCATGCTCGTCAGACATTGTTGTCTCGCCATACCAATTTTGGTATATATCAATATATCAAGCTAACGAAACGGCCGCAAGAGCACCAAGACCGTGGCACGTAAATCATGCCGCTCATGACATGCATGCCATGATTTTTATGTTATGACCTATCATTTATATTCGTCATGCCGTGTTGTTGCATACCCATTTCCGTATACATCCCATTAACGAAAAGGTCAGGGGAGCACAAAGTCGTGTTATAGATAGATAGATAGATAGATAGATAGATAGATAGATAGATAGATAGATAGATAGATAGATAGATAGATAGATAGATAGATAGATAGATAGATAGATAGATCCCCCCGCTCCCCGTCGCCACAACGTCGCCAATCCCGCTCCCCTCAACCTCGCCGCTTTTCCTCTCCGACCTCTTCTGGACGACCGCAGCCGGAAAACTAGATCGTGCAGCTTATGGAGGTGAAGCTGCAGTGCCCTCTTCGACCGAAAATCCTCTACTGACGCTCCCGACGCACCATAGCCTTCTTGAAGTAAAAGTTGACCATATTCCTGTAACCGCCCTCATTGATACTGGTGCACACATCTCCATTATGAGTGCTCCTTTACGCCGCCGTCTGCACAAGGTTATGACACCGTCTACGACACATACAATACGTGTTGCGGATGGTGGTGCTGTTCAAGTGATAGGAATGTGCACTGCGCGTGTAACCATTGCCGGTCGTCACACCGTCGTTCTCTTTGCCGTTCTTGCTCGCTGTCCACATGACCTAATATTGGGCCTTGACTTTCTTTCCGCCCACTCCGCCTTGATTGACTGTTCGTCAGGTATCCTACACCTCGACCTTCCTCTTCTATCAGATGCCCCAAAAGTGCCCGTCAGCCGCTTAAGCCCTACAACATTTGTTCGTCTACCGCCGCGAGCCGTCACATACGTGTGTTTGTCATCGACGCCACCCGTTCCTGACGGCGACTACATCGTCACTCCTTTACCCGACGTGCGACTGACGCGAAGTGTTGCTGTCCCACATGTTGTAGCCACAATCGCCGATAACTGCCTGTTCCTTCCGATCCTAAATTTTGACCTGGTTCCCCAAGTGTTGCCGCAAAGGATGTCCCTTGCCCTACTCGCTCCTGTAACCGACCATGACGTTGGCGTTGTCACCGTAAGCAAGCCTATTCCAGCTGAAGATCCACGGCAACCAGGTCCTGACAACAGCATCTTTACAAAAATGATTGGATCTGATCTTCTTCCCGACCAGGCTGACGCTCTCTGTCGAGTTTTGGCTTCCTATGCCGACATTTTCGACATCTATGATCGACCCTTGGGCCAGACAAAGATCGTCACCCATCGAATCAACACAGGTGACTCTTCGCCCATCCACCGTCGGCCTTACCGTGTGTCCGCATCTGATCGAGAAGTGATTCAGAAAGAAGTGGCCAAGATGCTTGCGAAGGATATCATCGAACCATCGTCTAGTCCGTGGGCATCTCCTGTCGCATTAGTCAGGAAGAAAGACGGCTCCTGGCGTTTTTGCATTGATTATCGCCACCTCAATAAAATCACCAAGAAAGACTTGTACCCCCTCCCTCGCATTGACGATGCTCTTGACTGCCTCCATGGTGCCACATTCTTTTCATCTCTGGACCTCCGATCTGGCTATTGGCAAATTGCAGTTGATGACATGGACCGCGAAAAAACCGCATTCGTTACCCCTGACGGCCTTTACCAATTCAAGGTGATGCCGTTCGGCCTCTGCAACGCACCAGCAACATTTGAAAGAATGATGGACACGCTCCTTCAAGGTTTTAAATGGTCAACGTGTTTATGCTACCTGGACGACGTAATCATTTTCTCACCGACTTTCGCCACACATCTCGAGCAGCTGTCAACTATCTTGGAAATATTTCGGCGTGCTGGCCTTCAGTTGAATTCTTCGAAGTGCCACTTCTCCCTTCGTCAAATCACTGTGCTTGGCCACCTTGTTGACGCTTCCGGAGTTCGACCAGACCCAGCTAAAGTCAGTGCTGTCACGAACTTCCCCGTCCCACGCTCTGCCCATGATGTTCGCAGTTTCGTGGGACTATGCTCATACTTCCGCCGTTTCGTCAAAAACTTTGCGACACTCGCACGCCCCCTCACTGACCTTCTCAAGCAAGACGTTAAGTTTTCTTGGGGTCCTCCCCAAGCGGATGCATTCTGCCGGCTAATCGCCGCTCTGACAACTCCACCCATCCTTGCTCATTTTGACCCAACTGCCTCCACAGAAGTGCGCACGGATGCAAGTGGGCACGGCATCGGTGCAGTTTCGGCGCAGCAACAAGGAGGTGTTGAACGTGTCATTGCCTACGCGAGTCGTCTTCTTTCGAAATCTGAATGTAACTACTCGATTACGGAACGTGAATGCCTTGCCCTTGTCTGGGCGGTTTCGAAATTCCGTCCTTACCTGTATGGCCGCCCTTTCCGTGTTGTCACTGACCATCACGCTCTCTGCTGGCTTTCTTCACTGAAAGACCCTACTGGACGACTCGGCCGTTGGGCGTTACGCCTTCATGAGTACTCCTACTCAGTCGCGTATAAGTCTGGCCGCCTCCACCTAGACGCCGATTGCTTGTCGCGCTACCCTGTAGACCCTCCAGATGGATCAGACATCGAGTCTAGCCCCTGCGTCATGTCTACATCTCGGTTTCTCCAGATTGGCGACGAACAACGTCGTGACCCTTCCTTGCGCTCGCTCATTGACCGCCTTGAAACTGCACCCCACGATGATTCCCTGCGCATGTTCGTCCTCTTGAATGGCACACTTTACCGCCGTAATGTCCAGCCGGATGGCCCTGAGCTTCTTCTCGTCGTACCTAAACACCTGCGCTCAGTGGTCCTCCATGAGCTTCACGACCAACCAACTGCTGGCCACCTTGGCGTATCTCGCACGTACGACCGTGTGAGGCGCCGATTCTTCTGGCGTGGCCTCGCCAGGTCTGTCCGCCGCTACGTGTCCTCCTGCGACAAATGCCAACGACGGAAGAGACCTGCCACACTGCCTGCTGGACTGCTTCAACCACTCGCTGTCCCGATCGAACCATTCTTCCGTGTTGGCGTGGACCTCCTCGGACCTTTTCCTGAGTCCAACTCCGGCAATAAATGGATCGCTGTAGCTGTAGACCACGCCACCCGGTATTCCATCACTCGAGCTCTTCAGACGAGCACTGCTACTGACATCGCTGACTTTTTACTGCACGACGTCATCCTACAACACGGCGCCCCTCGCCAACTGCTCACAAATCGCGGCCGTGCATTTTTGTCCCGAGTGATCGACGACCTCTTGCGCTCCTCCTCCACGCAGCACAAGTTAACTACCTCCTACCACCCACAAACAAATGGGCTTACTGAGCGTTTAAATCGTACCCTCACGGACATGCTCTCAATGTATGTTTCATCTGATCATCGTGACTGGGACCTGGCGCTACCTTATGTCACCTTCGCCTATAATTCATCGCGTCACGAAACCGCCGGTTATTCACCCTTCTATATGCTCTTCGGCCGCGAACCGACGTTACCACTCGAAACCCTCCTTCCGGATGCTGCAAGGCCGCCTACCGAATACGCACGTGATGCAATCGCTCGTGCTGACCACGCACGTCAGATCGCCCGCTCGAGGCTGTCTGCCTCGCAAGCCAACCAGAAGCGGCTCTACGATCGCCGACACCACGACGTTCATTTTCCACCCGGTTCGCTCGTCCTATGGTATCCATTCCGACGTGCTGGCTTATCAGAGAAACTCTTGTCACGGTACATCGGTCCCTACCGTATCGTACGTCAGGTCACGGACGTCACCTACGAGATCATCCCCGTCTCGCCGCCATTGACACCTGCGACATCACCAACTGACATCGTTCACGTGAGCAGGCTCAAAGCATACAACCCCCCTTCTACCGACTAAGTTTAAAATGCACCGAGACGGCGCTCCTGCCACCGGGGGTAATGTTACGAAGCCAGCGTGGGAGAGAGAGAGAGAGAGAGATGATGGGCGGAAGGCAGGGAGGTTAACCGGAAGAGAAAATATCCAGTTTGCTACCCTGCACTGGGGAAGGGGTGAAGGGAGAAAGAAAGAGATGGAAAAAGAATAAAGAAAGAGAGAGGTCAAATCGCGCACACACACAAGCACGGCATGTGTCACAGACGGTTCACGAGGCCCGTTGCGCGCAAAAACTTGAGCACAGCCTTCGTGGCTTTCTGCTGCGAGACACTGTCTGTCCGGCATTCCAATATGGTTTGCTCGGACAGCGGTCGACCATCAAGGCGTGACAATTCTGTGGCGAGAGTCTGTCGCTGGAAGCAGTACCCAGGGCAATCGCAGAGGACGTGCACAATTGTTTCCTCGCTGCCGCAGTGAATACAGGCAGCACTGTCTTCCAGTCCAATGCGACAGCTGAAACTTCTTGTGAATGACGTGCCTAGCCATAGGCGGCAAAGTACGGTAGTTTCACAGCGGGTAAGCCCACGCGGAACTCGAAGTTGTAGTGATGGGTCGAGGCGGTGCAGACGGGTATGCAGAAGACCAGGAGTGTTCCACAGCGCTATAGTCATATCACGCGCAAGCGAGCGAAGTTTTCTTACTGCATCCGTTCTTGACAGTGGGATGGCTTGCAGCACTCCAATTTCGTGGGCACGTTTCGCAGCATTATCTGCGTGCTCGTTGCCGATTATTTCAGAGTGGCCTGGTAGCCACTGAAACGTGATGTCATGGCCTTTGTCGGTTAATTCGTGATAGATCTGTCGTGTTTGAAGCACTAATTGGTCTTGCGGCCCGCTACGTAAGGCCGATAAAAGGCACTGAAGGGCTGACTTGGAATCTGTAAAGATGGCCCATTTCTGTGGTGGCTCTCCATCGATCACGCAAAGTGCGGTGCGTAGTGCCTCAAGCTCCACGGCTGTCGATGTTGTGCCATGAGACGTCCTGAACAGCACATCTACTGCTTTGGCAGGGAAGGTCACAGCTCCTGCAGATCTGCCTGCTGCTGTTGAGCCATCAGTGTAAAGCTGAAGATGATTCCTGTAGTCCTCATGTAGCATTAGTAGAGACAGCTGTTTTAAAGCCGGCGGTGAGAGCTCCGCTTTCGTCCGAATCCCTGGCACTGTCAGCCGTACCTTTGGACGGGCCAAACACCAAGGAGGCGTCGGAAGTCTCTCAGCAGGAGTATAATTCTTTGGGAGGCACTCGCGGAATGCCGATATCCTCTTACAAAAAGAGGCACCGGGCCGGTCTTCTGGAAGCGAGGCGAGGTGGTGAGCAGGAGCACGAGCTAGGTGTCGAATGTGTGTCCTAAGCACCTCCAATGTGATGTGAGTGGTGGCAGGAAGGTCTTTGGCCATTGCTATAGTATCCGCTGTTGAGGTGCAGCGTGGCAATCCGAGGCAGATCTTGAGTGCCTGGCCCTGAACGCTCTCGAGTGCGCGTAGGTTACCTTTACAGGTGTCAGTCAGCACCGGTAAGCTGTATCTCAAGTACCCGAGAAAGAGCGTCCGGTATAGGTGCAACATGGCGGTCACTGACGTACCCCACGTTTTTCCTCCGAGGAAGTGGAAAACTTGTGAGGTGGCCGTTAGGCGCTTCTTGAGACCGGCCACATGGGGACTCCAGCAGAGGTCCCGATCGATGGTTACTCCCAGGAACCTGTGCGTCCTAGCGTAACAATTTTTTTTCCCCTTGATAGAGATGGCATAGGCTGTCATTGGCTTTCGCGTGAAAGCGACCAGCGCCGATTTTTCAGGCGAAATTTCAAGGCCTTGTTCATTAAGGTATGCCGATATCGAAGTCGCGGCTTTTTGGAGCCTCGCGCGTATCTGAGGACGTGTTACGCCTGACGTCCAAACACAGATGTCGTCAGCATAAATCGATATCTGTACACAACCTGGTATGCGTTCCACGAGACCAATCAGAACCAAATTGAATAACGTGGGGCTCAAGACGCCCCCTTGAGGAACTCCACGGTGTGTGCAGTGCTGAGAGGTTGGCCCATCGTCGGTTTGCACAAAGAAGGATCTCATCTGTAGGTAGGCACGAATCCAGCGGTACGCTCGGCCACCAAGACCGACGGACTCAAGGGCGTCGAGTATGGCCTCGTGAGAAACGTTGTCGTATGCTCCTTTGATATCCAAAAATAGTGCCGCGGTTAATCGCCTGCTCAATTTCTGGTGTTGGACGTACGTTACGAGGTCAACAACGTTGTCGATAGAGCAACGAACGCGTCGAAAACCGGCCATGGCACTTGGATAAACCTCGTAGCGCTCTAGGAACCACTCCAGTCTGGCGAGGATCATGCGCTCCATCAGCTTCCCTACACAGCTAGCTAGCGCTATTGGGCGGTATGACGAGAGCTCTAGAGGCGATTTCCCAGGTTTTAGGAGCGGAACCAATCGGCTCGTTTTCCATTCTTGGGGGACATGTCCGTCTCGCCATGAGTTATTGAACATTTCCAACAAAGCTTTCTGCGCCTGCTCACCTAGGTTGCATAAGATCCTGTAGGAGATGCCATCTGGGCCAGGTGATGAAGAACGATTGCACAACACAAGGGCCGCATCCAGCTCCTCAATGGTAAAGGGCAGGTCCATGCGTGAGTCCAGTGAATGTGGAGTGTTCTGTGTAGCAAGGACTCCTGTGCAAGCTGCATTGCCGACAATCTTCTTGCAAAAATCTTCAGCTACCTCGATATCCCGTCGACCTTGGTAAAGCGCTAAAGCTTTGAACGGAAACCGCTGCTCAGGAAGCGTACGCAGACCTCGCACTGTTCTCCATATTTGCGATAAAGGTTTCCGGGGGTCCAGAGACTCACAGAACCTTACCCACCGTTGAGACTCAAGTTTAGCTATGCGACGCTGTATCTTCTTTTGCATGCGCCTGGCTGTCCTTAGATCGTGTACGGAATTAGTCCGTCTATATCTGCGCTCGGCACGTCGACGAATCGTACGGAGTCGTTCCAACTCTACGTCCGTTTCCGAGCGCTTCGGGGAGCATGTCAGTGTGCGCATCGCCGTCTGTACCGCTTCCTTTATAGCTTGTTCTAGACCTGACGGGAGGCCGCTGCGACAAGCGTCTTCGACGTTCGTCTTGAACGCAGTCCAATCAATCCTCCGGAATGTGTTAGAAGGATGACATCCAGCCAGGCCTTTGATGTTGACGTAACTGGGGATATGGTCACTCCCGTGGGTCTCGATGTCTAAAAACCAATTAACGCGTGAGGCAAAGCGACGTGACACGAATGTCAAGTCCAAACAGCTGCTGTACGTTGCGCCTCGTAAAAACGTAGGGCTCCCATCGTTAAGCAAGCACAGGTCATGATCGGACACGAAAGAAGCCAGCCGCCTGCCTGTGGCGTTAACTTTGGAGCTTCCCCAAATAGGGTGGTGAGCGTTAAAGTCACCTGTAATGATCCATGGGCCAGGAACCCCTGCCAGAATGTCGTCCAGTCTTTTTCTATCAAATCGGGCCGCAGGTGATAAGTACACGCACACTAAAGTAAAAGTGAGGCTCTTCTTTTTTACGGTGATGCAAACGTATTGGTTGTCATCGTGAGGTGGCACAGGCCGAATGATGTAGGTAAGCTCACGACGAATGTACACCAGGACCTTGCTGCTTTCGTTATGTGTTGAGGACATCGTTGATTCATAACCGGATAGCCTGAATGGATGCGATAGCTTTGGCTCGCAGATAACGACGATTGGAAAACGGTTGGAGAAAACGTATTGACGGAAATCAGAGATTCGAGATTTAAGTCCTCTCGCGTTCCACTGGATTATAGACGCATGTCTGACCTCTTCACGGAATGATTGGTGATTTGCAGCCATTGTTCTATCCGAGGGTTGCTAGGACTGGGCTCAGCGCGTCCAATATCTGCAGACCACTTCGAGCGGTCGGGGTTCCCAGGCTTCTCAGTAGCTCTGTTATGACAGCCACTAGGGATCGCAGCATCGGAACGATCTGGCGATCAACCCTTGGCGCATCATCAGCTGAAATAGTCTTAGATGTCGGTGCTGGGCGGGAAGGCTGGGCAGGTTCCTTCGCAGGCTGTATGCGCGGAAGCGCAGGCCAGTCTTCGACCTTATTAGATCCCTGTGTCACGTTTCTGTTCGTGCTTGTAGTCTTCGTGCTCGACGGTGACGTGCTGTTCTCAGGTAGCTTGAGATTAGCACTCTGTCTAGATCGCTTTCGTCGACGGTTGCGCCGACGCCGTACCCTTTCAGCAGCTTCTTTGTGGGTTGAGCTGTCTCTCACCATTTGTTTTATAACAGCGAGTTCCCGCTTGATTCGTGGACAGTCTTTAGAGGCAGCATCATGAGGGCCATCACAGTTGACGCACTTGAGAGTTTCCGCACGGCAAGCGTCGGCCGTGTGCTGCTCAGCGCATCGGGGGCACACTGTGTTGCTTGTGCAGACACCCTTCACATGGCCAAGCTTCATGCAGTTATGACACTGAAGCGGTTTGGGCATGAAAGGCCGAACAGGATGTCTGAAATGCCCAACTTTTACATGGGATGGTAGAGAGTCCCCTTTGAAGACCAGCTTCACGCAGCGGGTGTTTCCTAGACGAAAAACACCAGTGATGACGACCCCCGCCTCCGCCGGTTTTATAAGGATTGGAAAGTCCGAGTTGACGATTGCCAAATCAATGTCGTAAATGACACCCGCCACGCAGGCGCCATCCATTGGAATAATAGATCGGACTTTGATGCCGGCCAAATCCGATATTCGTCGGAGCTTGTCTAAGGCGCTTGCATTCATCATGTCCACAGCAAGGATGTTCTTGCGCGTGTTTAATCGGACATCCTTGATTTCGTTCGGCGCGATCCCCTCGAGAAATACCGAAAGGACTTGCCTGTTGACTGTTCGGAGGCTAACGGTAGGGTCATCAGGCATGAATAAGATGGTGTGCGGCCATCGTTCTTCTTTAGTTTTCGAAACTAGGGTGCTCGCTGGCGATGACGCCGCGACGATTCTTCGTTTTGCCTTCCTACTCCGCACCGTTTCGAAGCCATCATCCGACGACTCATCGCCCGAGATCGAGTACACCTCGGTGTCCTCGCTGCTACTGGGGCTGGTGCTGCGTTTTCTTGATGATCTTGGCATAACTGACCTTTGGACGGTCGGCGCAACAGAAGGCTCCGCGTCCATATCCATTGCGTGGTGAATGGTGGCTTCACCGGTACTGGACCAGGCGCGCTGATGTACCGCTGCGCTCGTCACGGTAGACCTCTGGCTGGGCGGACCTCTGGACGAGTCCGTGTCCGTAGCCACGAGGGAGGGGACAGGGCCCCCGAGAAACAGATAAATATAGCGAAAATGGAAGGAGCAGCAGCTGAAGCGTTCTACAAGAGATGCACTTCCAAGCCAGCGTGGGATGGCACATACCACCTATGGGATGGCACATATCGTCCACAGAAGAAGACAAAGAAGACGCGACTGTCTGGTGCGCGGCTGTCCACCATCTTACTGTAGGGTCGCGGGATTGAACCCCGGCCGCGGCGGCTGCATTTCGATGGAAGCGAAATGTTGAGGCCCGTGTACTGTACGATGTCAGTGCACGTTAAAGAATCCCAGGCGGTCAAAATTTCCGGAGCCCTCGACCACGGCGCCTCTCATATTCACAGTTTTGGTACGCAAAACTCCAGAAATAATCGATATCTGACACGAGTTTATATTGAGTGAACGTTTTAATAATCACAACGCGTCGCTTTCTCCGCATGATTACTTGCGTGACCGTCACTAGAAAATGTTTATTTTTTTATGCGCATAAAGAAAAATAGATGTGTTCTTCATGCGAAAAACGTCTGCTATTTTCCGTCATGTACGTAATCACATATCGCGAGACGATATGGCTGCAGTACTGCATTTACACGTTGATGTTTCACTCTTAACTTAAAGAAGACCACAATGACTGCAGCGCAAAGCCACATAATACTATAACTAATACTGCACCGCCTCAGGGAACAAACATATTGAGGTATATGTGTGATGTATACGCGAGCGTGTAAAAGCGCAGTGGCTAGCACACGACGTAAGGAGCTATCCACATTTGGGAGCTTAGTACACCCGCTAGGCGCCGACTTTGTTCGATCTCGAGGCCAATATACCTAACGAGTGGTAGGTTCAAGCTTGTCTGTTTTGTCAGCTTCTTATATCTACGTTTCGATCGCAAGTCACAAGAAACCGCGCTTATTTATCTCCATTTTTAGCCTGCGTAAATTGTGTTCTCGTGAAATTTTCGTTTGGTTGGTCATCGATTAACATGATCCGCGATGTTAAGATTCAGTCAGCCGTGGCGCGTACCCGCATAACTCGGGCTGAGCACTACTGGTATGAGCCACACGTGATTCTATTGTCAATCGTAACATACGTGAATGAGACATAATTAGCGTAATAACACACAAACCACAAACAGGAGACAGACAACACGTGACGTGTATATAATTTTAGGGATGTCTAGACCTATCATTCATGTTCGTCATACAATGATACCTGTTATGTTGCCGCTCATAAGGCGATCGTACAGAAGGGACGGCGTAGCACCGTACGCTATAGACCTATTCCACCGGGCCTACGTCACGAAGATGCGGTGGCGCTGTCGTCGGGAGTTTTGGTTTCGCATGGTAGGCATCCGCCGGCGCGCCTACCGTAGCAGCCGCTGCGTTTTCGCTGGTGCGGGCGCTTCTCACCGCCGTGAAATGAAGAAAAAAAGTGTTCACCGATGACCTGCGCCGTGGGTTGGTTGCTCAGCAACGCACAAGATATGTGCGATAGGTTTTTATCGGTTTCCTGCTTATGTTTATTTTAAGGAAAGGGAAGAACCTGTAATTCCCGCTGTTAGGCGCATCGGTTATGCGCCAAACATTTTCGTCACGACCAAGCGAATGTGTAATTATTTAGCGTTAGTGCGGATTGTTTCATTTGAGAGAAATAGCATTGTCGGAAGTTTGTCAAATGTAATGCTCGGCACATAAACAAAGTGCGGACACAGAGCGATGACACTTACTCCAAAGCGCGCACGACGTTAACTTAGCTCGATGTGTAGGAGTAATTGCGGTCGCCGTGTATTATTGAAGTGCGGAAGCTATACATACGTCATACGAATATCATTCACTCAAATGAAACAAATATTAATTCACGTAGCCGTGAGCGAAAGGCCGATCACAGCTAGGCTTTTGCAAATTGCTTACGGCTGCGATAGCATACACATGAGAAGTGTCGTTGGCAACGCTGTAGTGGTTATGATGCGCTTTAAATTTTGTTTTTTTTTCGATTGTCAGACAGCTCGAATGAACTACACGCTTGAAATTTGCCGCGTCGTTACAGGACTTCACGCCTTCACGATCAGAACTGAGCTTATGGGCAGAGCCGCAAGCCGCGGTTATGCGCCTTGCTGGCGGTTATTTGAGAGCCTTGTCCTTGGCACGTTATTGCTTTTTTTTTTTGCGTGTGCTCGTTATCACAGCCGTATTTACATAGGTTATAGCGTCACCAATATCGCATGCTTGAGTACCTATTCCGTTACATTTGCTTTTGCGCAAGGATTTCGTGTAGGGATTAGAGGCTTTAGGTCCGAAACAGTATTTTAGCTGAGGCATCTTCATGTTGCATTTAAACAAGTCTCGCTGTTGTAAGTGGTTCATCCTTCTAGTTACCGAAATAAAGCACACGCATGAAGCGATGCCGACATGATAGCTCGCGATTATTCGCATCATGTGGCAAGGTGCTTGTCCTTTCGATCAGTTTCTCACATCTTGTCATAGCTGGGCGTCGGATCATTCTTTTCTACATTCATTGAATGCTTCCTGCAGAGCTAACGCAACTTCATCTCACGCGGCTGCCCCTCGCAAACTGTTGTAAACACGCCGTCGGCGCTCCGACGCCCCGTGCTCGGAGGCAGCTTTCGCACACGCTTCGCCGGCGGCAGTGGCGCGACCGTGCAGGGCCGCGGCAAGCAGTGGGAGGGGCTCCCGCGCCGCGACGTCGACACAAGCCCCGGTTATATCGCCGGTGCCTACCACTGTTTACCAACATGGAATAGGTCTATACAAAGCTTCTTTCTCGGCTCTCTCTCTGCATGGTCTTTGACAGCAATTATCAATGGAAAGCAAACGGCTTCCATTGAGCGGCTGGTCTCCCACGCTGGCCCCCAGGGGCTCCTGGTACGAGACCCTTCCCTTTCGCCGAACCCGGCTGGAGGAAGATCGGCCAACGCGTGGGAAGATGAGGCGGGCAAACATGTCATGCTCCCCGCAGTCGCTCGGGGGGGTTGCGGCTGCGCGACCGTGCTTGTCTTCTCAGTGGCCGTTTCGGGGAAGGGCAGCTCGGACGCGTAGGAGGAGAATGCATGAGAAGTGCGCCGTCGCTCGAAGCGACAATGCGCTTGGCCCAACCAATTCTTTAACGACCGGCATGCGCTTTCGGCGCGCCGACTGGAACGAAGGGTTGAGTCGCAGCAGTGCACGGTCCGAACTGCGGGAAAGGCGAAGACACGCAGTGTTCCCCGGAACCCACTTTACGACAGGGTTCGACTGGATGAGCCTGGGAGATGGCGCGAATGCCGCAGGGCTGCTACGATACCGATATTTCGACTGTGAGAATATCTGAGAGCGTGGGATAAGGAGAGGGAGAGCCATGATGGGAAAGAATGCCAAAATGCCTGTGTAAACTGCAAAGACGCTGCTGTCGAGATTAGGGACAGCCCACTAGGGAGTGGCTTAATCTGAGGGTAAACAGATTGGATAACAGAAGGTTGAGGCGGACCAGCAGTGGCCACCTCCCCTCTTTCTTTGTTACCGTAAGGTACTAAAGACTGGACGGGATTCGTTTCCCTTCAGTCTAGGCTGTAATCATTTAACTGATCGATCAGTAAGACTCCCTACGATGCAACTTCTGTCTGGGCCGTAACCACTCGGTGGTCGAACAGTGAGACTAGGTTCGTTGTATGTAGTAACAGTGTTCTAGGCTCTAACTTAAGAAAAGTTAAGTAGAAGAGTAAGACGCTGTTGATGTCTATGTTATCATCAGTGTGCTTCGGCAAGATGTACATATGACTGTAAATATTTCGCTGCAATATACCTTCAAGTTCATTACCTACAACCTGCCTCATCGATGTCGATCATCTCCTTGACGGGACTGAACAAGAAAAACATAACTATACCCTACCATCCCAATCTTGTAATGCACGAAGTGAAAGAGACGACCAGCAGAGCGCCCGAAGTGTAGATAGATAGATAGATAGATAGATAGATAGATAGATAGATAGATAGATAGATAGATAGATAGATAGATAGATAGATAGATAGATAGATACGCTCAACGTTGCTCAAGTTCGCCAAGAAATGCTTCGTATTTAACCAAGGAAATTTGCTACATCGGCTTTCCTGCCGTTCGCACAGACAAAGCAATGTGTCGCGCTGAAAATAAAGGTGCGTCACGACGCGGCAGGCCGACGAAGTCCTCTCGGCCAACGAGAAGGGCAACGACGACACCAAGACGAGGAAGTCTGAAGAAGTGTAGAAAAAAGAGGTTCTCGTGGTATCGGAGAGGTGACACGAGAAGCGGACATCGACCGAGGTGTCTGGAAACGATATCGGAGCTGAAGACAGCGGGAGTGAGACGACGGACGACGACGACCCATTGATCGAGTTGGTGGGTTTGCGGCGTCGTTTGGTGGTGTGCCGAGGAGGGAGGAATCGAACGCGGACCGTCGGGTGTCCGAAGAGGGCCGACGTGGTTTCAGAGAGGAAAATGACGCCGAAGACAAGGCGAAGAGGAGGACAAGAAAGAGATCGAGACAGGCAACGAGGAGGACGACGGCGGAGGTATCGACTGAGTGAGGCGTCCTTTGCGGATGGTCCTGAACCACCCTCCGGGCTTGGTGAAAAAACATATTCCACGGCTTGCCTACGCTGCAACGAACATCTCAGCCAAATGCTGTAGTCATCCGCGGAGCGTAGCGTTCACAAGCGGAGCACAAAGCTTCCACTTCTTCAGGAGCCCTCAACTCAAAAAGCGGCTTCTCCTCACGCTCTTTGAATATGCTCTATTTCGTCATAGAGCATTTACAAGGAGCGTCGCTGCTATTGGCCGATGGCAGACACGCCCGCCTCGGCTGTGTGCGGGCCCTTCGCAGCGCGCCTTTTTTAAAACCGTAAGCGCGTGCGTGCTGTGCGTGCCGTGTGCTCGCTTTTCCTTGCGTTGTGAGCACCTCTATAGGCAAAATAGTTGCTGGAAATATGTAAAAATATATTTGTTAATGCGCAAGCCTCATAGATGCCATTGGAAGGCGTCCGTAAACTACCTCGGCGTGGACGCGAATGGTGCGGTGCAAAAGTCACCATAAATATAGTTTTCCAAGAAGCCAACAAATGCATGCCTGCAGCCCGTAATACATCACGAATTAATCCCAAACTTTAATTCATCAGTGATTGTAGATAGGTTTATTCCCTATGGTACTCCAATGCGCCACCTTCTAGTACTCGTACTCAATAACATGGCTGGAGTCGAACCCAAAATATTTCTTCTACAAGGTAGATTAAAGGACGAGGTCTGATTACGGTGTACTTGAGTGGATTAGAGCTCATTAAGGTGCATTAGGGTGGATTAAGAAAGACGGAGGTGCATTAAGGTGGACTATGGCATATTATAGAGCGGATTACGCTAGACTTAGATTAGGGTGAATTAAGGATTACAGCAGATTAGGGTTGACTAAGGTAAATTAGTTTCGAATGAAATCATTACATCTGTAATGTTTGGCTTAATTTGGCGTAACCTAATAATCTGAGCTTATTGAGACTTGACTTAGTCTTAACTTAATTAGCCAGGACCTAATTAGTGTTACACTAATTAGACTCGGTCCAATTAACTTATACCTCATGATACATTGTTTAATACGCTGGTATTCATTACTCATGATATAATTATGCTTGCGGTAATTAGTCATACCTTAATTATACATGGCCTAATTAGTACAGGCCTAGTTACGCTGTTCTTTGACATATTATCTTAATTAGATATCGCTTGAAGAATACTACCTGAAATAGGCCTGATTTAATCAGTGTTAGCCTAATTAGTCCTGAAATGTTTAGTTTCAACTTAATGAGGCTTGACCTTGAAGTCTTAGCATAATTTACCTTTGATTAATAAGTGCTAGCTTAGGTTTGACTTAACTAGTAATAACCTAGCTATGCGTGATTTAATTAGTACTAATTAATTAAACAAGGTCTAATTAGAAGCTTGCTTACGCTAGATTTGTTCATATCAGCTGAATTAGGCTTCGCATAATTAGATTTACCTTAATTAGACATGGTTTATTAGTACCGTGGCTCAATTAATTATAAATCATTAGTATCCGCTTAATTAGGTGTGACTTACTTGTCATAGCTCAATTCAGGTTGAATTAGTTCAGTTTGGCTTGGTTTGGCTCAGTTGGATTAGTCCTGTCTGAACTAGGCCTCAATTAATTATTCCTAATTAGGCTCTCTTGAATAAGACTTAGCCTTACCTAACTAGTCCTAGGAATCTTAATTAGGCTCCATTGAATGAGACTTAGCCTTACCTAACTCGTCCTACGGAGCTTTGTCTTTACTACAGCGTGGTAGTGTTATGCTAACATTACATAACTTAGCGGAGTTTTCGGCAGATTTTCCAGTTTCACCAATAGCTTAAACAGCTTAACTGTTAAAACTGAACTAGTGTATTCACGCATTAAATTAATCCACCCATCTTACCGCATGTCAACGCACCTTATTCCACATTAACCTGTCGGCAAGGGTCCGAGTTGTGAAGGTCTTCCTTCCGAGTCATAGTAGTCGCGTTCGAGCCCGGCAGCATGATTATCCCGTCTACAATCACTAATCAACAATTAACTAACTTGGGGTTATGCAGGACAAGGTGGAGCAGCGTTGGCAGTTGCGCTGTTTGTCCTGACGCCGCGTTATGCGCAATATCGACGACACGCAGCGCACTGACAAAGTAAACGCTCACACCTGCGAGCCTAAACGTATGTGATGAACGAAAACAAAGCTTCGGAGGATCGAAAAAAAAAAGAATGCGGTGATCGCGAGGGCACGCGACCGAGCCCAGGCGCGAAGCGAGCAGGCGGCCACAAGCGCGCTGCGAAGAAGCAGCCCCTAAACAGCCCCCGGTAGTGGCGCGCTTTTCGTCAGCCACTGACAGGTCGCTGAAGTCTGGTGACGTAAAGCGGTGGGCAGGGCACCTCCTTCGACGCCGCCCTAAGGAGCTCTGTACCCTCTATTCCGCAGAGTTGAAGCAGGACTGGAAAGGGAAGTTTTCCGGTCGCAATATCTTCGCTCCTAACAAACCGTTTTGAAAAATTCTTTCGGCTGTGAATTTCTGAGAGGCATTCAATACACACCCAGCCGTTTTCAAAACCAAGCCCGAGTGGTGGTTCAGGACCCCTTTAACGTCCTTGCAGCTGCTGACGCCGCCGTGCCCTCCCATATGCTGCACATCAGAGGTGACTGGCCGGCTTTAGTGTGGCCGCTTGCCTTGTCTGTTGGCGGCAGCAATAACAACTGGCGAATTCCTTGATGCACTACTCAGAGCGATGTGGGACAGACTCCTCGCTCCGTGCGCCAAGTTCAGAGGTTACACCACTGATAGGGCACCGTCCCGTCACAAGAGTCACGTGCCACCTAGAGTTACTCTATATGGCTAGTAATGTTAATTCCACCTAGTGCCGCCGCCTCCGCAGAAGGGGAGGGGGTATTAGAGGGACGGCCGTCGTAGGGACATTGAGGACCTGAGACGAGGACGTAGCAGTGCATGTTCGGTGCGCTTACAATTTACTGTCGCGCACTGCTCGAACGAACCATGCGCAATAAATTTCCGAATTTCACCAAGACAACAATCCGCTCATTTTGTGTACTTTTGCATGGTTAATCCGATTTTCACATGACCTCCCGTCCCGGGAATATGGGAATTGAGAAAGATACACGTAGCTCTGCTATAGGTATATGAAGTAAATGAATCGCTAGTGGGTAATAATGTGGCGAGTTTTTTCAAAAATTCGACGGACCCCACGCATTTGTAGGAATCGATGTAATGCGAAGCAATCAGTGAGTAATTTGCCTGTGCCGAAATGCTTGGCATTCAGCCAGGTGTTAAGACTAGGATCAAACCCTGTGTGCACAGAGCACAAGCGACGTTGGCTTGTGCGAGCACCAGAGTCTATAGTTTCTCGACCGCTGGTGTACCCACTGTCCACGTGTGTACCCCTTCAGGTAGAGCATAAAGAGTTGCGCGTCTGTTTTCCAAACGCCGCCAGCTGCGAAGCAACCGAGCATTGCAGAGAAGGTGACGTTCAGGCGAACTTTTGTGCTTCTCGGCGCCGCCGCAGCGGAACTTTTGTCTGCGTTGGAGTGCGTTCCGAGCATTGATTTCAAGACGCGCATGTTGCGGGACAACTCCAACTGCTGAGAAAGCGGTATTTTTATATTACGTTTTCACAGTGACCAGAGATTAGCCCTGCAGCATTTCTGTCGGAACGCAAAATGACCGGTTGCTCTGCTCCCAACTGCATTTTTATATTACGTTTTACGAAAGCGATGGGCAACGCGACCGAAGTAGCTGTCGCGCAGCTCGTGGCCTGAATAGAGTTACTGTATACGCTACGGCAGGTAGCATACATACAGTAGGCCTTCTAGGCCTGAAAATCGAACGGCGTGCAATCCACAGCTCGAGTGATGTATCAAGCAATGGCTTTCCGGTGTTGCCAGCTATTGCGTACCCGAACTGGGTTTATGCACGCAGTAATAATGTAAGGTCAACTGTTTTGCCGTGAAGCCGTGAAAATTGGCATTGTATTCTAGTTTCCTTTCGGTGTTCGATAACCTTGACAGTTGTTTGAAAGCGCGCTTCTGTGGCAACCGGCAGGACATCTCTTACGTACAACTTGAACCGGCTTGTTACGGCTGAATTTCGCTTGTATGACAAGCGATCATTTCTAGATTTCCAATAACCGAGTGACCGACCATGTGACCCATCGCGCGACGGCCCATTTCGTATCGCGTCGCATTCGCGCGGAAAATCGTATACATGCGGTTTCGGCTTAAAAACTGCTCAGTGCGATACTAACCACTAAGGAAAACGAATGCTGCATTTGGCCGGTGAGTCTGGAATAAACAATGTGTACATACGCTGTCAAGTCAAAAGTTGCGAGGAGTGAAGCACACACACGCCTGACAACATTCTATCGTTGTGCATCTCGCGCCGCGTGTAAAAAAAGAGCAACGCCTTTAATCTGTCTCGTCACTCAGCTGTCGCTGCGTTTTATTTGCTATTAGGCTTCAAAGCGGTCTATGAGCGTTGGAAAACTGCCCATTCTCGGTCGGGGATGCCGCCTGCAAAAACTGAGCGTGGCTTCGCCGCATAGCTCTGGTTGCTTGCTGGCCAAGATGGCGGACCTACGCGCAACTCTGCTACCTGCGGTAGCATATAGAGTAACTCTACCTTCAGGAATATTTCACTGCCACCTGCTGGAAGTTAAATACCTCGTTGTTCCCACTTGCAATACTCCGCAGCATGTGCATGTCAAATACGCGGTCAACGAATCGTACTCTCGTTTATCTGAGTCGAAAATTTCCTGTCGCCCCATCGTCCTTAATAGCTATGTGCAAAAACATCGGTTCGATCTAAATAAGCTGGACTGCGCATGCGTCATATGGGATGCTACTTGGATCACCCTCATTCAAACTTTTGAAGACATTCAGAATCCCGCAGCACGTTTCATCTTATCGAATTATTCACGTCATTCCAGTGTTAAGACCACGAAGAAAGCCCTATACTTGCCTGACCTCTAGTTCTTTTTTTTTCACAAAATTTATTACTTTAACAACGATCTGAGGGGCATCCTGTTTCACCAACCTCACTACGTATCTTCAAGGACCGATCGCCGCTTCGAAGTGGGTCTACCATCTGTCACGTCAAGTGGGTCCCTACCATCACTGTCGCGCAAAACTGTCTAATGCACTGGCGTATACCAAATATAGGGTAGTCAGTGGTGAGAGAGAGAGGGGGGGGGGAGAACTCGTTTCTGTCCAAGTGTAGCGGGACACTCCTTGTTAGTGTACCCCTGTTTGAGATGTGCCTTTCGAGCATCATATTTGAACGGATTGATTGTAAGCCTAAGTATAGGACAATAAACTCCTTAAAAGCCCTTCTTTTTGAGGGCTTTGAAGCCCTTCGAGACAGCAGAAACGAAGCGCAAAAGTGAAAGCTAGCCTTTCATTTCAAAATGCACTAAAGAGCACGAGCTCTCCGAAATGGTTACTTCTGACGTGCCGCAAATGTTATTAAGTCCAAAGCGTTATGTGTCTCTTGGAACGCGGAAGGTGACCCTCCGGTGGCGCAGACACGACAACACGAATGGTATCAAAAATTGTATGCCGTCATATAATACACCAAGAGTCAATTAAAGTATGTCTAATTGCATTAAAATGGCGTAGAATGAATATAGACAATTAAGAGCGCGAACTAAGACACATTAACGTTAAATTAGATAAATTAACGGAGCAAAATAAAGCGAAATTACGTGAATTAAGAAAGCAAATGAACGTGTATTGGAGACTTAGCGCAAATTAAAATAAACGGGAGATGCCTCGTAATGATTTCTCGGGTCTAATGCCCGAAAAAGACGACATGATTATGAGGGACGCCTTAGTAGAAATCTGGGCCACCTCGGATTCTTTAACGTGCGCTAACATCACTCAATATGTACATGGTCCTCAATAATTCGCCTCCATCGAAATGCAGCCGGCGCGGCTGGGATTCGATCCCGCTACCTTCGGATCAGCAGTCATGTGCCATAGCCTACATCATCGTGGCGGGGCGAAGCACCTCCTATAAGATTTTTTAATGTTGGTGCTAGCTGCGCGTCTTGCCAGTTATCTGCGCTCCTTTCTCTAGTGCCATTTATGCACGGAAGTATTTTAATAAATAAATAAATAAATAAATAAATAAATAAATAAATAAATAGAAATTGTGGATCTATTCTCAAGTTCCATCCAGCTCGGCATTCTGATCAACTTATTTCGCTGATTAAAAGCTCCTTGAACTAATACAACGTGCGCTTTCATAAGGCATAGTCCGGACTTTGGATTTTGGTGACCGGAACGAACACCAACGCGGAGGAGCGGCGTGGAAGGGGGTGGGGGGCAGGGGGTGCACATCCAGCGGCGCGAGAGCGGGAATCGTCTAGTTACTCTCAACGCGAAGAGGCGGCGCCACACGCGCTAGCGTATTTTGTTGGCGTCTTCTGTAGCATGGCAACCCTGGTAACGGCGCCGGCGACGCGAAGGACGCCCGAGCGCCCGATCCGGATGGCCTACGCGCGCGGACGCAACGCGCTGTAGAGGCAGCTTCGAGAAAGTGAAAACTGGATTGCAACCGGCTTTCTCCTCACTTTTGCTTTTCTACTAGCGTATGCCAAGTTTAGCTCCGTCGCGCACACAGCGGCGGCAGTTGAGCTCACTGGCGGCGAGCGTCGACCACTGTCAGCTGAAGGTGAGGCCCACTCCGTTTTTCGTTGGATGTTGCATTCGGTGTTGCCAGCTTTAAGAAGTGTTTGTGATGTCGTTGCGCATCGTACTTGCCGCGATGTCTTGGCACGTGCTGAACTCTTCTGCAATAACACGCGTGTGGTCAGGTTGTAGATTCTGCACCATCGCGATATCTGAAGCTATATGGATATGCACGCGAATTGTGCTCTACCACTTCTTTCTTCGAGGCCAGCGGGCGTGAACCCCTCGATCTCCAAGGTTGCAATGCGGTTGTTTGGGCAGTGCGTTGCGCCGCGGCCGTTGACAAGCGCGCTCCTTGAAAAACACGCGACGTCCTTGCTGGACGTCGCCCCGTTTGTTTGTCAGCTGCCCGGCTTTTATGGCGCATTGTGCTGGTGGATTTCCCCTCAGACCAACGGCCTCGAGCGGATGTATTCGTTTTCATCGCGCACGCCTTCGTTTGGGAATCGGTTCTTTATGAAAATGTTAAGAGCCATGTGAAATGAGACGACGCCTGGAGAATGACACTCGTCTAGTGTTTTTTGCGCTGTATTTTGAAATATTAAACCACACATATTGACTACCGCTTTATGAACTTATTCATAGAAATGACGTGACCGTGCCCTCAGAATAAGAAACCGTACATCTTGCTAAACTTTGTAGTAGTAAAAAAAAAAAAAAAATGTCTGACCTAAGCTGAAAAATTGCATTAGCGTTTATGTGTTTATGTGCAAGTCGCACAATTCTTCCATCTTTATTTTTCCGATCGCCTGGTCGACCTTGATTATTCTAGGGCGCATAGGGCATCGTCTGTGAAAAGGGCTATTCCGCTGTTGAAATGACGATTTCCTAATAATATGACGCTGGTCTTGGTTATAGCTGACAAAGCGCTTGGATTTGCATCTCCGGGATCGTACATGATGTTTACTTGTTAGCCTATTGACGAGCGGGGCAAGAGTTAGCGGACGCTGTCTGTTTAGACGGGAAAACATCACTGGCCATCAGGCGCAGACTTTTCTGGACCCGGAAGCCGGCAGTGCAGGAGAAAGTGGTCCTATCGCGGAAGCGTTTTCGTGGTCCGGGTTCGTCGACCGGCTTCCCTGGTCCTTGACCGGATTTCATGCAGGTCGGAGACGTTGAAGGGCTTGCTGGCAGCCTGATTAGCGTGTAACGGCGGGTAAAAACGGTGAGAGTTCGGAAGAGCCATGCACCGACAGCTCAAAAAGCTTGTCAATTCATGTACTTCTCGCATCTGCTTATTTGAAGTAACAATTTGCATACACGGAAACGAAGATTACAAAATAGGAAGGGGTAAAAAGTTATATGGAAACGTTAGTTTATTATCAATTCATTATTGTGAAATAAAGTGTACTTCTTTAGGATGGCAAGTTGGGCGTGTTGGTTAAGCATGATCTGAAGTTAGGGCGCGAAAACGACTATGTGTGTGTGTGTGTTCTCTCTTCGTCCGCCGTCGTTTTCGCGCCTTCACTTCAGATCAAGGTGTACTTGTGTGACGAGAGTTGTGGCAGCTGTCTTCATTGTTATCACAAGTGCTCTTTTGCTTTGTATTGATTACAAAAGTCTATTACCAGCCACAGAACACAAGAGCCATAGCAAAAAGAAATTGTCCTTGAAAATGTGCATGAAGATTGGCACTGAGAGATGCACCTTGCAGTTGTCTTGAGCCTGTCATGGTGGATTTCTCTGTCCTTTGTTTGTTTGTCCTGGCCATATAAGAATTTGCTCTTAGGTAGCAACTGTGCCTTACCTACTTCTGTAACTGCTGCTGTTGCATTATTTGGTGCTGCCATCTAGCAGATCAATTCTGGTTTTGTTGCCTGCACACCATCTTTGAACTGCTACACAGTTTTTATCACTCTTGATGTCTGATTGTCAGTTTATCAAAGCCCATGATTGTTATAGTTATAGAGATGAGACAATGAGAAAAGATGCATTACTGAGAAAGTGAAAACACACAGCACATGTTGTATGTTGCTTTCACCATACCTTTATGTACTGCAGTGCTAATACTTTCAAAGGATTACCAGGAGTACACCAGAGGTACGAAACATTCATTGCCCCAACTATAGTCACATATTGTTACATATTATATGAAGCCAACAAGACTATTGCACTGGGCTTCGAATAAATTGCCATGTTTGCTGGAAGCTAGAAAAGGGGGTAGTGTTTTTTGTGTGTATGTGCACTGTGCCTGTCACAAAGTTAATTTTTTATTGTCTGAAACTTGCTAATTTTGTTGTAAGAGTAAACATTGTGTTTCATTTTCACCTGTCCCTGCAGATGGAAGTCATGGGCCACCAGTCATACTTTGAATTCAGCTCACATGTGGAAAACCTTCTATTTCGAGGCCTTTCAGCATCTTCTCTCGGAGGTGATGTTGTACTACTTTTTACAATGCTTGGCAATAGAGATACATGTTTCTTAAAAAACATAGTTGTTACATTTTCTGTCATTTAAAGTTCTGTTTGCTAGAAAGATGTTTTATGTGGTGCATTGGGCGAGCACAATGGTGTGGATTTTGGCAGTTGAAGCTGCTTCAGTGGGATCTCAATTGGCGACTTTCTTCCCTGGTGAACTACAGTGCTGCCAGTAGACCACTAAATTCTGGCAGCAATAACCTCATTTTGGTGGAGGTGGTTAGGCAAAAATGCTTGTTCCAAGTGGTAAAAATAAACTGAGGCCCCACTATGTGTGCTTTATAGTTATATCATGGTTTTTGCAAGTAAAACCTTGGGATCTTTATTTATTTTTTGCTGTTTAGGTGTGTCATCTTTTTAATGACCTAGTAAACCACACTGATTCGGAAACTCTGCAGTAATACATTCACATGGTCCTGTGGAAGGATGAATGTTTCTCTTTTGTGCATTTTAATATGGCTAGTTTACAAATGGCTTGAAGAATGCCAAACCTCCCATCATAATTGTCAGTTTGTACATTTATATTGTATACATACATACATATAAACATGCATACATATGCTTCTCTTTTGTGCAGGCATGCTTGGTATGTGCCTGGGAGTAGCTGCCTTCTCGGTGCTCTATGAATCCATCACAGCATCACGTCATTATGTAACAGAAGTGCACAAACAGAGCCTTTGGGCACCCAGCCAGCGGAGTCGCCTTGAGGCCAGCCCAGATGCCTCTCAGGTCTGTTGTGGCTCCTGCTTTTACTGAATACATATTGCAAAGGGAAGTGCCTTCAACATGTTTGCTGATAGTGCACTATCATGAGTGCACCATGTGAGTTTTAGCTGCTTTGGCCACGTGGAAGCAGCATGCCTATTATCACAGAACTGCTGTTACCTCTACATGACAAAAGCACAATTAGTTGTTACGTCTGGGGTTGATGTTGCAATGGGAGGTTGGTAGTTTTGAAATTCTTGAGGCAGCCATGTATGGCGCTCAGGTTTTGATTACTGATGCGGTGCAGAATGGCATTTTCATGTGTACTGACAGTGCCATAGAGTGTTAGCAGTTGGTTTCAAAAAAGCACTACAGCTTGCAAAGTAACTAAAGCTGCTGTTGACAGGGTCTGTGGCACTTACTGTAACCCAAGGATAACTGCTCCATGACAATAATGAAAACTACACGTTAGTGCATGCTGCTTAAATGTGTGCTTTATCAAAATGGTTGAGTTTTATGTCCACCCGAGTCATTTCTGTGGATGCATTTACATGTGTAAGTGCATGCAGGAAATTTTTACTTGTAATCTATACCATTGGGTGAATGAGGCCAGTTAAGTGTTAAGTAGGAAAGGTTTCGAATGCTTCAGAGCATTGTCAATGAACATAAAGCACACTAACAAAAGTTCCATGATAAAAACATGGATCATTGCACAATATGTGGCAATGGGCAGGGATGTGCCAACCACCACACAGTCACACAGTTTTTAAGTAAATTCCACTTTTCATCCCTGGGGTGTGAGCACACGTGTCTTTTTGGGCTTGCTTAGAAGTACATTTGGTAATTTATTTAGTTAGCCTCTCTGTCTGGTGTATAACACATTCAGTGAGCATTTCAAAGAAAGAAAAGCACACCTGTGCTCATTTGGCTCATTGTAGCAACTGGAATGCCAGTTGCACATACAGTTACACCTTAAATGCGCCTGCAGCACTTTTTGAACATGGCAAGTAAAACGCTGCCAGTCAGTCGTGGAGGCACCTGTGAACATGTCAGCCAAATATTATTGCACTGCACACAGCAGGGAATTTGCAATTTGGCTTCAAAATAAATACATCTGGAAAGCGCCCGCACTTGCTTCAACAAATCGCGTCGAGAAATGGGGCGGACTACGTAGGAGGAGGGAGAACTACCGTTGGCTGACTCGCGGGCGCAGTTAACGCGGACGCCCTGGGGCGGCGCCACGTCCTCGCATTGGCTCTGGGGGTGTGAGTGTCGTCATTGCGAAAGCGCGGGTACATTCGAAGAAAAAGAGAAGATAAAATGTTGAAGGTCACGACGAGCTCTGGCGTAGCCTCTTGCCCCTTTTCACTCCCAGTTGGGACGAAAGTGAATGCGCTTGGACGGTGGAACTCCCCTCAGACTTGACGCTCAACTCCTCTAATATTTAATAACGGAGTTGGAATATTTTTGTGGCAGGCGATTCGTGAGGCAATTAGCCCCAGAAGTGATGCTACGATTACTTGAGAAAAGTGTTGCAGGGCCCCTTTAATACGGTGTGCAGAGGCATAACAATGCTGTATGTGTTATGGCCCAAATCACTGCAGTGCTTGATAATTATAACTGCTTGGGTTTTACATGACAAAACCACGATATTGTTATGAGGCACGCCGTGGTGGAGGGTTCCGGCAATTTCGACCACCTGAGTTTCTTCAACTCGCACTTACATCGCACAGTGCACGGGCCTCTGGCATTTCGCCTCCATCGAAATGCGCCCGCAGCTAATGACCCGCGTCTTTTGGGCCATTAGCTGATCGCTGTACCACCGCGGCTTCAGTGCATGAGAGAAAGTTAAATGTGTAGTAATGACAAGAAGCATTTGCTTAATCACTACAAAATGAAAAGTTGCTTTACGGCGCTTCTTTTTTTTTTTTTCCTTCCCGCTAGTTTGACGCTTATTGCATTCGTTATAAATTCGAAGCGATCGGGCCGTAGCGCGCGGCGAAAAGCGGAATATGACGTGTGTTTGCAGCCGAACCGGACGAACGGCGCCAACTTCCGCGTCCTACAGAATCGCGGGCGGAAACGAGCTCTGGCAAGTGCCAGCGCTCATTCCGCGATTTGACTTCTCTCCCATCAAGAGCCGGCTGCAGCCCGGCGCTTTCCGCTATCGTGGTGCGTTGTCGAAGTCGCCAACGTATACGTGTGTTTATGTACGCGACATTTTGCGACGATTTCCGCCGCATTTCGCCGGCAAGAGGGGTACGCGGATACCATTGAGTAAGCGTTTACCTCATTTAGAGGCACGTCTTGCACTGCGCGTGCCTTGAGGCATGTCACGGAAGGAGTCTCACTCTCGATGTTTTGATTTCCTGTTTCGCTTTGCCGGCCTGGTGGCACTGAAGCGGAACAAAGTGTACATACGTGCCAGGCAGGCTGTGACGACGAATGGGATGCGCGGTATGCAAGAGTTCGCACGGGGCAGCCGCCACCCTGTCCGTCATATGCGGCGCGTCCCTTTCCCGTCCACAATATGGGGCGCTGACGAAGGGGCTTCTCTCTTAGCCGCCCCTTTTAAGAGCTCCCCGACTTGCTCCGGTGCTGCCGACGATAAAAAAAAAAAAAAAAAAAATTAAGAGCCGCCTGTTCAAAGCCCCCTTCGCGGCACTGCATATATCGCGAGCCCGATCTTCAACGGCTCCGCGCGCGGACTGTGTTGCCTTCACCAACCGCTCCGTGCGTGCCTCTTGCTTTCTGCGTTGCAGCGCCTTTCTGCTACTTGCGTTTTGTGTTTAGCGTTAAAGTAGAATATGACTCCAGGTACTTAGGGACTTAAAAAAAAAAAGAAGAAAAAGGCGTCGACCTTGCGGATTTTGTGTACCGCTCTTTGCTTTCGCTTTCATGGCGCCGCCTCCCCATCCCCTCTTCCCTTGCCCAAGTACGCGGGGGGGTTTTAATAGAGACGGCTTCTCCGGCTACCTTCCGCTGCCTTTTGTCACCCCCCTCGCAGGGCTGATCGCGGTGTTTGGCCGATATTCGTGCGATATCTGTGCGATATAGAGCTACGTCGCCGTTATGCTCCGCATAAGTGTGGTGGCTCGATATGTTTTGCGAGACGTCGGGAAACTGGCTCCCTCCGGGCCGTTGTTTAAGGCGTACTGCATAATCCGTCCTTGCGTTGAGATATTGAACCCGCGTGGCATAAGAGCCACTTAACTCAAAGCTACGGATAAGCGTATGTGCTGCAGTTTTAATCAAAACATCATCTAGCGTTTCGGAGCCGCTGTCAAGGTCGGAATTCCGTAATACTCGTGCTTGGAAATGGAACGTTACTCTATGGTATTAAAACGCGCCTGAGCGCCTCACCACGGCGCCCTTAAATGAGGCTGACGGAAATTCACAGAAAGTTGTCACGTTCACTCGTTGAAGGCTGACATTAGTTGAGGGTTTTCAAGTATGTGCCCATGACTGTGTAATGTTAAGAGACACGAAGTGAAACAATGCCTGTAGGCTGATAAAATGTTCTTTGGTAACTCTACTGTCGTTTGTTTCACCATCATGGTTCTATTAATAGATGAGAAAATGAAAGTCAGATAGGAGAAGACAAAACAGCGCTAAACAACAGGAAGAAGGAAGAGCACAGACATGGGCGTTGACTAACAACCATATGTGTTTATTGCTTCAGTCGTCATACGTAACTACACCGCCGCTAGCACAGCGAAATCACAGAAATCACGAGGAATCGGCATGCGCGGAGTAGCAATTCAGGTACGCTATCTCTTTTGGAAGGAGGGAAGTGGAAGGGAGGCTAACGCATGTCTCTCAACTATGGATATGATAGACTTCCGACCGGGGTGTCTATCGACCGGGAAGACCGGGAAAAGTCGGGGAATTTTTAGCCACCGGGAAAAGTAAGGAAATTGTCAGGGAATTCGTCAATCAAGCGCGACACGTTAGGGAAAACTGTCTTGGGGCCTGCCCACACTACTAATGACTCGCACCGCCGATCGCTTTGGGCGAAAGGCTAGCGTCAGGGGAATGAAATTTCCATAGAAGGACGATAGGAGGTGTCCAAATTCCACGCTCAGTTTGCTTTTCTTTTTTTTTATGTAGGGAATCTTCAAGGCAATGCATTTTGGTGGCAAATCTTGAAGGCGATGCACTTTGGTAGCCAATCTTGGAGGCGATGTATTTTGGTAGCCAATCTTGGAGGCGATTCATTTTGGTAGCGAATATTGAAGGCAATGCTTTCTTACGACGTCAAGAGCCAAAATTAAGTAATCGAAGTGGAAGACGGCATGTTTTCGGCGTCACCTATTTTTGAGCCATCGTTTGCACGCACTGACCTCTACTAAAATCAGTTTGCGCGTTCTGGCTGCAGAGGCAGGGTAACGTAGCATATCGAGCCGAGCCACGACAAGCCGCACGCAATAAATCCAGCATGGCGACGGCCCTTTGTTGTACCACAGCCTGTGGTTGTACAGTGCGACTAGGCTCAACTACGACTGAAACTGTGTGAATTGTGAGCTTTGCGTTTTCGCGGACGTTTTCCCGGAGTTCCTGCGTAGTGCGAATTGTGGTGTGCGACGTTGTCCGCGACTAGGTGCTTCTGTGATTTAAGGTGAACATATCCGTATATTTCTGTGACGACATATTCCGGAGAGAAGAAATCCGTCGGACCTGCAGCATTTCCGACGCGAGATGATCAGTGTCGCGCGCTGCTTATCAATGCTGCGTTTCGGTGTCGCGCGCCGCAAAATATTTTTCATCGAAGATGTCAGGAGGCAAGAAATCTTCCTTTAATGCAGACTGGGCGAACCCAAGTGTCTCCGACTATGCAAGTTGGATTAGGCCTGTGGAAAATGATCCGCACGAAGCCATGTGTACAGTTTGCCGGAAAACGTTTTCGCTGAGCAACATGGGTCACAGAGCTGTTTCGTCATACCTCTAGCAAGAAGCACATTGCTGCATTGAATTTTCTCAAAAGTGCTTCCCAGCCAAAGCTATTGTCATTTTTTAAGAGCCCGACGGACGCCTCGCCTAGCAGTAGCGCTGGATCTGCGCCTGCAGCTCTGATTAAAGAGCTACAAGAAAAAAAGCAAAGGCTGCTCAGTGAAGCGCAACTTGAAGCTTCCATTCTTCAAGACGAGATAAACTCTCTCAAACCCTAATTGATTATGAGGGCAGTTGCAAAAATGTTTTCCTCTACAATGAAATGTGTTTTCTTTATACCCTTTTTATATGCTTCACGGACCATTTCCACAAAATGGTGTCTGTTGTATAGGTCAGGGAATTTTAGCTAATATGGTCAGGGAAAACCTGGACAAGTCAGGGAAATTGAATTCTCCAATTTGCTAGACACCCTGTCCGACACAAGGCGAGCACGCTCAACCTGGTACTTTCATAAGAAAATGAAATTTTTGAAAGACGGCCGGCAGCCGCAATCATTGCAGTGCAGAGACAGTTGGCCATCTGTGGCCTTCTTTTTTACCTTGTTAGCGTGCTTCACGCATCGGCCAGTTTGTCCAATATGTATGACGATTGAAGCAATAAATACATATCGTTGCTGGTCAGCACCCGAGTCTGTGCTCTCCTTTCGTTCTGTTGTTTTGCGCTCTTTCGTCCTCTCGTATCATGAACCAACCAGCCCAAATGCGTGCCCTTCTGAAAGTCAGAGTTTAATTTTAAATTTAGCGTTAGAATCGCGGAACACTAATGTCAGCGTGACGTCACGGACTTCATTCTGTCTTTTTTTTTCTTTTTTTCGTGTTTAGGCCATATTGGCTCAACAAGGTATCGTGAAACTTACTACGTTAATTATCTGGCCTCTTTTAGGGTGTAATTTACCTAATTTTTATCGATTAAGGGCGATGTAGGCACCAGTAGATGCCGCCAAATGAGTGACGTCATGGCGAGTTGGTGCAGCAACTTCAAAGTGGTGTCGCCACCTGTGTTTTCTTTTTGCACGTTTTCTCGCTTACTAAGTGTCTTTTCGCCGCAAGAGCGGGGCTTTTGGTATTGAGAAAAGGGCAGTTTACCAATACGAAAGAAATCGTTTTTCCATTTACTGTCACTTTAAGTGTGAGTATTATGCGTCCCTTAAAGCCACAGCCGTCATGGTCAATTACGTGATCTCGGGAAACAGTGATGTAATTTACTGGAATATGCGGTATTGAAAGAACGTGTTTAAAATGAAGATGAGGCGTCATCGTAGCGAACGAGACTACGATACTCTGCAAGGGAAGTACAAACTGACGTCGCTATGACCATGCATTGTTGTGCACTGTTAAAAAAAATAAAATAAGAGAATAACAGGGGAAAAGAAAATTCACAGCATATTCACGGAGTGAATGATGATGAGTGGGCGAAGCTCCGGAGGTTCATCGTAGATCGTGCCGAGTTCCGGATTAATTTAGTTAACGCGCACGCTACGAATCCTTATGGTTCAACTACGCACAAGTGAAATCTCCCACCGGCACTTCATTGCAAGTCAAGATCCAGTGCCTATATATATATACGGGTGGCCGGTGAACGGTTCTCCAGCGCGAGCAGTCGGTATTTTTCAATCAAGAAACTCGCTAGAAGACGCTGCCTGCGTCAAGCTTGTCTCTCGCGGGTGAGGGCGCGTTCTCCTTCTTTGCGAGCTGGTAGCGCGTTCATCGAAGAAGGAGCGTTTCCATAGTCAACGCGCGCCTTTCGCTCTCTCTCTCTCTCACAAGACAGCAGATGGAAGAGTGAAAGAGCTCGCGCACCGGGAGGCACGCGCCGAGGGCGCGCCTCCCACACGGGCCCTCCTAGTAGCGCGTTCCTAGTAGGTAACGCGCTACTACAACAGACGGACAGACCCAAGCCTTAAGGAGCTTCGCCCCTAAAAGTAATTTCGCTGCATACTTTTTCTGTTTTCGTCTGTTATCTGTAGCTCTAAATTTTCTGCAAAATTACAGAATAGGTACACGCGCATTTTTTTCTGTCATTCTATGCAGAAAACTTCTACTATACAGTCACGGTCTGGAAAGCTCCCAAGGATATGCCTAGCGTCTGCCTGAAATTTTTGGACTAACTGCGAGACGAACAGCAGCGGTTCAATTTTTGTTCCCTGCACTTCGATGGTTTAAAAGTTGGCATTGGTATAAGACTCCAGTCAGACTAATGAACCACTTCCGCCGAACCGAAAAAAAAAAAAAAACTGGGGATGTGCTATGCTACGATGACACTTTGAGTCGAACGACATGTATTTCATCAACAGTTCCATGACACATACGGACTGACTTGACGTTTAAGGAACGTCGCACGTGCACACGCAAGCGGGCACACAAGCAAATCGAACAAATGCACCACATAGACTGCCCGCCCATCACAACCGTACACCAACTGTCCTGACCAGCCATGTAGTGCCAGTGGGGAAAGTATTCTTGTGTGCCATTGCAAAACAAAAATTCATAGAATACGTGCCAGTTTTGGGGTGGGCGAATTGGCAGCCCTGCGCCACACATAGTTAAGCTAAACTCGCCCACTATTTAACGCGTTTTGAAGTACTGAATTCTAATTATCACCTAAAATCTCGTTGATTGGACTGAGTGAGTGAGTAAAAGAAAAAAAATCAGTAAATGGATAGTTTTCAGGCCAAAAATGGCCCTTTACATGGACGGAGTCCTTATTCCGGTACATCGCTGGACGAGGCCGCTACTCACGCCTGTTGGACTAGAGTCCTTTGAGACCGAAGTCCCGAGCAATTAAAGTAAGGCTGCCTCCCATGTCTCTCTTCTGGGGCAGGGGATAGGGGGAAGAGAAGATTCATTTGACATGCCCAAACCATGTGGAACTTGTCGGAGACTCCGACACTGTGTGGGCAGCATTCGTCAACTTTCGGGTCAAAATACTTTACGATTGCTGGACACGACAGGGTGTTGCTCTGCAGGCGCCTCAAGGTTCATCGGACTCACGGCCGTTTCACGGCTAGAGCCGCGTCCCTCCGCCGCACAGCCGATGACCGCACCGCCAACAATCGAGAGGGCGAGATGAAGCGGAGGCATATCTCACCCTTTCCCGGTCACCGGCGGTGCGGAGGGGGGGAGGCGGCTCTCACCGTCAGCGGGGACTGGGAAAAGCCGTTGAAGTTCGCAGTGTGCCAGAATTTCCCTGAACCGCCGAAGCGGTTGTGCAACCTCTGATCCGGTAGAGCCTGGGCGAGTTGCCCGGTATGTAAGCGCACGGGCGGCCGCTTCCGCGGCCTCGTTGCCTCTAAGGTCTTGATCGCCCCGAGTCCAAACAGTGCGTTCGGGTAAGGGGTCGCAATCCCTCACGGCTCGCTTTAAAATTCGGTGGGCTAAAGGTGTGACCTCGCCCGCCAGGTAGTATTCACTGGCTCTAGCTGCGTGAATCTGTGATGACTCTCTGAACCTGGGTCCGAGGCAGCGAGATGGGAGGACCAGTTAACGCGTTGCTCCTGGTGAACTACGGCGGCCGTGTAGACGCTGCCACGTCAACGTGGCAGCGTCTATATGCGTTTAAGTTTATATGCGTTTCGTCTGTTCGTCTATATGCGTTTGAGTTTGGCGATGGGGGATTGCGGACTGAGTGTGCGTTATGCATGGACAGGATCTGGATCCCCTCGACCTTTCTGATATGACCTATAGTCTGTTTCAGGAGTTCCGTGCAGCAGAGCCAAGGCTACGGGGCCATCGGGCGCAGAATTCTTCCGAAGCGAGACGAAATGCCATTGTTCGGTCCCGCACACCCCACTTCATCTTGCTCCTTTCAGGGGTGCAGCTGGCACTGCAGCGCCCGCCATTGGCAGATGACAAGCCGCGGAAGGACACGTTTAACATGCGTTCGCCCTCTGGATCGGCCGAAGAGGCCTGTAGCTTCCACAGTGCTGCACGGAACTTCTGAAACAGACTATAGCTCCCGTAAAAGAGATGCGCACTCTCGTATACATGTCCTTGGGATTGCTTCGGAAGTGCAGAAGCTCCGATTTTGCAGGAGCGCGTTGGAGACGGCAACCGATAGCTATCGACGATGGAGGCGGCCCGATAGTCCTCCATTTCTCCATGGCTTCCTTCGATTGTCCAAATTGTTATATCATGCGTATAGAGTGCGTGGTGAATGCCGTCCACCGGGGCCAAATACCTTTCCTCGCGTAAGCTGAGCGTACAACTAACTTTCAGTGAAATCTTTGGCCGCGCGCGTTCAAATCGGCTAAGGAACGATTATCGGGGACTTCAGTGCCTCCAGACTCCATTGCGGCTACCTTGAGAAGGCCAGGGGACGCAAGCTGGCGGAGCTAATCTCCACACACTTCGTTTTATGCCACTCAAGGAGCCGGCATGTCCTGCACGTGTGCGAAATTTAACCTGGGCGAATCTATAGGTGGCGATCACTGCATTTTCTGGATCACTCTTCTGGCAAAAGCGGTTCACAAAAGTGGGGTATAGGCCAAATTGACCCATTGGCATAACTTCAGAACGCAAAACGTACCTCCCGCGCTCTTTTACTGCGGCTATGCGGAGTGGGCAATGCGTTGGCATGACCCGCAACGGTGCTCTAGTGGCTATGGCACTCGGCTGCTGATCCGAAGGTAGCAGGATCGAATCTCGGCCGCGGCAGCTACTTTTCAATGGAGGCGAAATGTTGAGGCCCGTGTACTGTGCGATGTCAGTGCACGTTAAAGAACCTCACGTGGTCGAAATTTCCGGAGCCTTTACTGCGGCGTATGTCATAATCATAGCGTGGTTTTGGGACGTCGAAGTTGTGGCTGCGGTGACTCTTTGGGAACCAACTGTGCTGACGATCAAAACTACCATCAATCGTAGTTTAGAGTGTAGCAACATTTTACGCGAATTGCTTTGGTTGGTGTCTTGACAACTCTAAAGTGTCGTTTTCTATTTAAGAACAGGTAAAATGTACTAATGTTCTGTAATATTACAAAGAGGAACAGACTGCGATTTTTACTGAAATTGCTTGTTTTCCGAGTAAAATGGGAAAACTACACCATTTGAAGAAACAAGTATACGCTTCTCCTAGTCAAAGAAACTTCATGTTGGTAAAACTGAAGATACCTATAAAACTCTTGTTATTTAAAACACATATTTTACAGCGCATAATAGTCCAACGGAAGTTTTAAATTTTGATCCTAATTCACGCCCCATAATTTCCGTGACCAGCAGTTAATATCGAACATTAGAAGCATCACGCTCTGTATGATGTTCCACAATAGATGTGCGTGGTTACTTGAATTTCTTCGAAATCAATTTTATTGTTGCCACTTACCGTTAAGAAGCGTGATGTTCAGTACGCTTACGTGCGCAGAATTACATTAGGTAGATTTAGTATTGCGGAAAATTTTTGCGTTAGCGCTTGCGAGTCACGCTTGCTAAATTTTTGCGGAGTGCTATTCGATAGCGTTCCATAGCTCTTTAGTATAGCGCGAGACGACGACGCGCCGCAAAACGCAAGGCACGCAAACCTTCGCTGCGCCATCTAAACGCGAACAGTGAAAGCGTCAAAACCGTCGGCCGTTGTTAGTAACTTAAAAAGCAACGCAAGCGCAAAAAGATTTATTAAAAAGAACATCGTGCAATAATAATTGCACAAGTGTTGCTGTAGTGTGACGAGGCAGAGTTTCGCTTTCGTTGTTCATGTGTAATGTGGTCAAACTAGAATCCACAGCGAAAAGATTGTTGTCTTGTCGAAGCGAAAACCAGCAACACGATTTATTGTGAATCAGCTAGTCCCACAACGCAGCAAGACGACACGATAGATGCGAAACGGGCAGCCGTCAGTTGTAGGCTGGTTGTAGGGAGCCGCCATGTTCTTCGCGCTAAACAAACTTAGCGAGCGTTTTGCGTCTCCGCTAAATTCGGAAAATAGCGAGCGATCGCTAAACGCAAAGCTGGAATAGCGTGCGGACGCATGCGCAGTCTGACCCCGCTAAATTTTAGCGTTTAGCGGGGCGCAACTTAAGCTGCACTAAAACTCTCTAATAGCGAGCGATCGCTAAACGCAAAGCTGGAATAGCGTGCGGACGCATGCGCAGTCTGACCCCGCTAAATTTTAGCGTTTAGCGGGGCGCAACTTAAGCTGCACTAAAGCTCTCTATTATTTCTGCACAACGCAATTTCAGGCGTTCGTAAATCGCTCATAAAACATAACTTCACTGTGGAGCTGGATATACGATATCAGAAAGCTAACGCTGGAAATTTACACGTATTAGCACGTTATTGTATTGCTGTGTGTTCATATTTTTCAATTGTGTTTAGCGATCCATTTACTTGGTCAGTCGAGTACAAGCAAAGTTAAGCTTCATATTTCGCCTTCAGTTTGAAATACCATTGACGCGCCTACAGAACTAATACAGCAGAAAACGGCAAACTGTAAAGATGTACAGTTGCACATATTTTTGTTGTTGTTGTGCACATACCGAACCATCCGAACCCTGGACCTACGACGGTGACATCAACGGAGCTTCTAACCGCGGATGCGACCACGAGGGGATAGGAACAAAGGACTCGGAGAGCTTCTGGACTCGGACGGGCAACCACTGGAAACTAAACGTAGCGACTCTTAACACGCGAACTCTTTCAAGTGAAGCCAGACTAGCTGAACTACTAGAATAATTAAGGGGTGTTAACTGGGATATCATTGGCCTCAGCGAGATTAGGAAACCAGGAGAAGGATACTTATCGCTTAATGAAGGGCATGTTCTCTGTACAGAGGACTGCCAGAGAAGCGCGAATACGGGGTGGGATTCCTTATACACAAAGACCTAGCAGGCAACATTGAAGAATTCTATAGCGTCAATGAAAGGGTAGCAGGTATCGTGTTAAAATTAAATAGGCGATACAAACTAAAACTAATACAATGTTACGCACCAACGACCAGCCACAATGACGAGGCTTTAGAACAGTTTTGTGAGGATGTAGAAAGGGCAATGAACAAGGTACACACCCAGTATACAACTGTCATGGGTGGGGGACTTCAACGCGAAAATAGGAAAGAAACTCCGAGAAGAACAGGCGGGCGGGAACTACGGCGAAGGAGATAGAAACAGCAGAGGAGAGATGCTAGTGGAATTCGCAGAACGAAATCACCTCCGTCTTATGAACACTTTCTTTAAAAAACGTAAGAACAGGAAGTGGACATGGAAAAGCCCCAACGGAGAAACGAAAAACGAAATAGATTTCATAATGTGCAGTGATCCCAGTATAGTACAAGACACGGAAGTGGTTAATAAGGTCAGAATTAGTGACCACAGACTAGTAAGGGCGAAGATAACCCTCAATCTAAACTGGACAAGGACAAAGTTAATCACGCGGAAGAAGGCCAACCTCGATGTCGTCAGGGCGAAAACAGAAGAATTTAAAATAGCACTTAAGAACAAGTATGAGGCTTTAGGGCAGGAAGAACATGAGGACATAGAGAAGATGAACGAAGACATTACTAAGCTGATCAGCGAAGCAGCGATCAAAGTAGGGGGCAAAGCACTTAGGCAAGATGTAAATAAGCTCTCTGAATCTACAAAAAATTTAATCAAACAACGCCAACAGATGAGAATAACTAACTCAAGAGACAGGATAGAATTTGCCGAGCTGTCTAAGCTCATCAGTAAAAGTAGAGTCAGGGACATACGTAACCATAACGTGAAAGAAATAGAAGCATCCGTGAAAAAAGGAGTCAGCATCAAAACAACTAAAAGGAGGCTTTGCGCGGGAAAGGACATAGTGCATGCAGTGAAAGATAAGCAGGGCAACACCGTATAACTTCAGTGATATAACCAAAGCGGCCGAGGACTTCTATTCTGAACTATACAGCTCAAATACAAGTCCCCCCACCATGAGGGTAATAAATGGCGATCAAGACACCGAAATTCCATGCGTTACTGCGGACGAGGTTAGAAAAGCAATTCAGGGCATGTCCCGCGGAAAAGCGGCTGGAGAAGACGGCATAGCCGCCGACTTGATCAAAGACGGAGGAGACTTCCTAACTAGAAAGCTCGCGACACACAATGCCTCAAAACTTCAAATGTACCAGTCAGCTGGAAAAACGCAAATATTCTACTATTACATAAGAAGGGAGATGTTAAAGACTTGAGGAACTACAGGCCGATCAGTCTACTCTCAACACTTTACAAAATTTTCACAAAGGTTATCTCCAACAGAATAAGGGCCACACTTGAATTCAATCAACCAAGAGTTCAGGAAAGGATACTCCACCATAGACCACCTTCATGTGATAAATCAAGTAATCGAAAAGTCCGCGGTAGAGATACCAGCAGTTCTAGAGGCATTATGCCGACAAGGAATATGCGATAGCTACGTAAACATAATAGCCAACATCTATAAAGATTCTACAGCCACCCTGCTCCTCCATAAGAAAAGCAGAAAAATCCCAATACAGAAAGGTGTCAGACAAGGAGATACATTTCTCCAATGTTGTTTACTGCATGTTTGGAAGAAATCTTCAAAAGGCTAGACTGGGACAAGACAAGACTAAGGATTAACGGCGAATATCTAAGTAACTTACGATTTGCAGACGACATAGTACTCTTTAGCAATGATGGAAACGAACTACAAAAGATGATTGAAGACTTAAGCCGAGAAAGCTCTAAAGTAGGATTAAGGATGAACATGCAGAAAACAAAGATAATGCTAAGTGGCACGGCGAAGAAACGTGGCTTCACGATCGGAAACCATACATTAAAAGTCGTAGAAGAATACCTATATCCAGGACAGCTACTGACAGGAGAACCCGCCCATATAAAAGAAATCCACCGTAGAATAAGCATGGGATGGCGCGCGTACGGGAGGCATTCCCAACTCATGAAAGGAAATCTACCACTATCACTCAAGCGGAAACTATATAACTACTGCATTTTGCCAGTACTGACATACGGGGCAGAAACTTGGCGAATTACGAAGAAGCTCGAGAGGAACTTAAGAACGGCGCAGCGGGCGATGAAACGAAAAATGATAGGCGTTACATCAAGACATAGAAAGACAGGCGAGTGGGTCAGTGAACCAGACGGGAGTCGCCGACATAATAACCGACGTTAAGGAGAAGAAATGGACATGGGCAGGCCACGTGATGGGAAGGCTAGATAACCGATGGACAGTTAGAACGACGGAATGGATACCAAGAGAGGGCAAGCGTAGCCGCGGACGACAGAGAGTAAGATGGGGGGACGAAATCAAGAAACTCGCAGGCGTCAAATGGAATCAGCTCGCGCAGGACAGGCAAGAATGGAGAGGATTGGGAGAGGCCTTCGTCCTGCAGTGGACATAAGATAGGCTGATGATGATGATGATGTTGCGCACATCTCATCGCCCGGAAAACCTCGCTCGCGATATGTCCAGAGTCGGGTAAAGTCGAGCACATACTTAAGGTCCACATGCAGGGATCGAACTGCATCATATAGACCATACAGCCGAAGTAATCAAGTTAATCTTCCCTTGGCTAAAGCTTTAGTGCAGAACTTGGGCGATTTTGTCTTCTTATGCGCTAACTACTCTTCTGTATATCTGAATGGTTTTTTAGATATATTTGTTTTCATAACCGCCTGGAACGCGTGCAGAGGAGCTCAGCGGTGTCGATTACTATGTATACGACAGAACTTCGAGTCGACTTTGGCCAGTTTGCTGGTTTTGCAGTCACTGTGTTCAGTGAATTAGTACGCCAGTCTTTTCGTGGTACACTTTGATATCATTTATTTATTTATTTATTTTTTATTTATTTATTTATTTATTTATTTATTTATTTATTTATTTATTTATTTATTTGCGGAAGGCCTATAATTACTGTTTCATATGGAAAGAGAAAAATTACAAATTAACGGGCAGGTCACCTGACCTGGCACATTCCAAAATAACTTGTTGCCAGCTTTAGTTCAACTGAAGCTTTCCACACTAGGAGCTCATCCTGCTAAGGAAGCATATCAATTATTAAGGTCATCGTCATTGGAAAGGGCGTCTGACGGCGAAGAAGCCTCCGCAATAAATGGCCAACTGTAGCGGAATTCAATTTTGCTTCGCTGAGTTGTGGACGAATAATGCTAGCAGCCGTATGGAAAGGCTTGCAAGGATGTCTGGCGTATTAAATAAATATAGCGTGCGATGTACGGACACCAAAGAAGTGGCCTTCGTCCTGTCTGTTCCGCCACGACACGGAGTGTGTCGCCAGCACTGCGCTGCACGCGAGCTCGCCGTGTTCGGCCAGTCCACTATGCTGGAGTTGTTGAAACATTTCGCACGTTTCTGGAACGGTCTACGCTCTAATAAGAGAGGGGAAGGGGTGTACGTAGAGGTTACGACAGGGGAAATGGCGGTCAGGCCTGTGGCTATGCCGCTAACCGCGTTTGGCCGCCAACCGATCTTGCTGAGCGTAAACGGACGTTCAGAAACGGCTAAAGTGGCGGACGGTAGCCCCCGTGTGCAGCGCTCGTTCTTCGTAGACATTCTTCCCGAAAGCGGATATGTTCGCCTGATGCGGCATTATAAGAATCCGTAGTACAATTCTGTGAACGTAATATCGCCTCCGCGCATCCAAGTGATCTAAGCGCGTGCTTTTGCACCTCACCGTTTGTTTCCCAATATCACCGCTCACGGCAGCATTTATTATGATGAGTCCGACTTGCTTATGACACAAAATAATTCATAATTGAGCAAAGTAAGTTAGCTCTAAAGTTGAAAATTTCTGCAAAGCAGCGCCCCATTCCACACCGCTCGACAGATCGGACGCCGCGATGCGAAAAGTGAACAGCGGCCGTTTCACCAAACCGGCTCGCTTCCTTTCTGATCGTTCTCCCCATCTCGGGGCGAAAAGAAAACGAATTGCTTGTGTTAAGGTATGGATTGTGAGTACTAATGCGAATTGTGTCGGCAAAAATAAGCGCTCTGTGACGAGCTCGCGCTTGATCTTGAACGGCGACGGGCTTGATCTCGAACGGCGACGGCACCGTCGTCCACCACGGAGTTGTCCGTGACCGCCGCTCCGTACATAGTGGCGGACGGATTGTTGTGTGTTTATCGCTCGCGAAGGCATAGTTTTATCGACAATGTTTTTATAGATTGAAGCGTGGCTGTGCAAAGTTGAAACGTGGCTGTACAAAGTTTGTGCCGACGACAGTACAGGAAGTCTGACGAGTTTGTGCGCCGAGGTGTAACTGAACTGTGGGCGGTGCGCCTGTCAGTAGTGGTGACAAGATACCCCATGCAGGGATTTATACCCTCCCCCCCCCCTTCCTTCCATTTGGGTCCTCACCCCCCCCCCCCTTAAAAAAATTCTCCAGATAGCCAATGACTTGGTATTCACACACACACACACACACACACACACACACACACACACACACACACACACACACATATATATATATATATATATATATATATATATATATATATATATATATATATATATATATATATATATATATATATATATATATATATTGGAACGAGCATATTGGAACTACGTGTCGCCCTTTTAAAACAACAGTACCCTTCTCAAATGATAAATGACGCAGTCACACGTGCGGACCAACTTGACCGTAGCGCACTTCTTACCGCAGACAGCCGACCTCCTAGTCTGAATTATGCTAACCTTGTACTGACGCACAGCGCATCGGCACCTAATGTAGCAAAGATTCTTAGGAAGCGCTACAACATGTTAACACAGAGCGAACGCCTTAAAAAGGTTTTCCCGGAGCCACCCCGCGTAGTGTATCGACGTTGCAGGAATTTGCGAGATATCCTGACGTCTTCCAAAGTTAGAAGTATTCCCATTCAGACTACCGGTGGCCAACCGTGCCACAAGTCCAGATGTAAAATATGTATCCAAATGACGACAACCATGCACTATGGTTAGAAGCACAGCTAATGGCTTTAGCTTAAAAATTCGTGGCGATTTTACGTGTGACACAGAATGTTGTTTATTTACTTGAATGCTCTGTTTGCAAGTTGCAGTATATCGGTCAAACCGAAACTGCATTTCGGTATCGGTTTAACAACCACAAAGCTCATGTACACTTGCTCCCTCATTTGCCGATATCTAGGCACGTCGCCGCCACTGGTCACAAGTTTGAATCAATTAGTGCCACAGTTTTAGAACCTGGATTCGCATCACATCATGACCGCGAAATACGGGAGTCATACTTGATCCACAAATTCTGTACAGTTTCACGTGGCCTAAATGAAAGCGCGGGAAAACTGACCAGCGGGCCTACGTAGTTGTATGCGTTCATGGGCGACGACAATAATAACGTCTGGTTGGTTTAGGCATACGCTTCATTTATTTCATCCTCGCCACTCACTCCTGTTTTAGACTACGTCTCGTGCGTAGTGCACTTTGCGCAGTGTCATTTATCTGATACAATCTGCGCATTCATGTTTTTTCAGTACATCACTGGCCAGTGACGCGCTCTATTGTCAAACGCGATATTCTATGCATATTCTCGTATATGTTTGTATCTGTATCTTTATATTCTCTATCTGTATTTATGTCGCACCTTCTTTCAAAGGAGTTATGATGACCATGTGCTGTGCTTCAGAATGTACTGTAGTGCATGACAAGGTGGCAATCTGTGGCAATCTGTGTTTTTGCCAGGCGCAGTAGATCTGCTTTACAAGGCGATATTATGTACCTTTAAATAGTGTGTGCATCTTTGTACTGTTTTCATTCTGACGAAGGCCGGCCCACCGGCCGAAACGTTAATAAAACAAGAATTTTGAACGTGTGTCCCTCTTTTCAACCCTACATTGGACCGGACCCATCGAACTTCAAACTGAAAATACTATATATATATATATATATATATATATATATATATATATATATATATATATATATATATATATATATATATATATATATATATATATGTGTGTGTGTGTGTGTGTGTGTGTGTGTGTGTGTGTGTGTGTGTGTGTGTGTGTGCACTGTTTTCTTAATTTCCTTCTTTTGATTTTATATTTAGTATGCTGGTTGGGTGTCTGACTTTGGTTAACGTTCCACCTGCCGGGACTAGAGACAAGCGGGAGAAAATGTATACGTCTCTTGCATACGCGAATACACTCTCGCATCGCAGTGCCCGTTTCCAAGAGCCGCAAGGGCGCCACGCATGCGGCGCGCGGATAGCCATGACCCCGTCCGCTCGCTGTCGCATGCAAGCTTGCAACCGCGGCCACGCAGCCCCAACTGCCGATTCCTTGTGTATATCCTGTCGCTTTCCAAGTGGTACTTGTCGAAAATTGTCGCATGACAGCAAATGGCGCGTAACGCCCCTGTTTAGTGTGCACAGATCCGCCGCCACCCCAACTTCCCCACAATAAGAAAAAAGAAAGCGACAAATTTCAGGCATTCCTACGCTTTCTCAGAATAGTTGTTGATTATGCGTTAATATAACAAAATCTACCGCCGATGCACCGAAAGCAAAACACCATTACGTAAACCGGCGATCATAGAAAGAACAAAAGAGAAAAAAAAACGTTATATAAACAAGCCATTCTGAACGGAGGGCAGCGCAGTCTAGTCGAGGGCCTCAACCTCGCCGATCATCGATTGCTATTCCGTCGTGTTAGTGCTGGACTGTCGCCTCTCCTCTGCTCCGGCGTGGGTATTTCTGCCGACTGTGTTTTTCAGGTTTAGGATCTGTTTTGAGCATGCCACAGGTAAGTGGAAAAGTGTTGTACTTCCTCGGTCCGCACCAGGGGCAGGAAGTTCGATAGCACGTCGCAATCTTTTCAATTGGGAAATGAAACCCTCTTTCAATTCTCGAATTGATGGCCTCCTCTCCTATTAGATATTCGTGAGCTCTGTTGGGCGAGCAGCTCCGTCGCGATTGCGAGTGTTAATGAGCGGGACTTTAGTGAGAAGGAAGATGCAAATGAATGACTACGTAAGGAAATAAACAGACCCGTTCAAGACAAACTCCATGTTAGAGTGACTGTCGATTTTACGCTTGTAGAGCACAGACGTTATCTCTCAGAAAAAAAGAAGAGAACAAGCGAGCAGCTCGCCTCGGTCGGGCACTTGGCCTCACACTGCACACTGTAGACCTCTCCACTATCCGTATTTCATTGCGTGCATCTGAGAACTTTACGCGTAGTGCTGGTGTTAATAATGACCCTCAACCTCCACGAATGACCGCGTTCTATTTATCCATATCGGGTACATGTTTAAGAAGGCCGAAGCGCGAGATGCTCTACTTCAGGCGCGTAAAAGCCAACTAACTCTGTTTACATGTAACAGACATTTGTTTCGGCAACTTTGTTGCCGAAAAAATACATTTGTTGTTAAATTTTTTTTTTGCCGCTTAAAACAAAACATTATTTTTTAAAATTTTTTGTGTGAATTACCAACAAAGAGTATTACACGCACAACGAGTTATAGGCCATTTCCTTACTCAGACCGCTACATTGCCAAAATGATCAAAGTGCGATTTTTGCCAGCGTTTTCGCTGGGTATCTAGCCATAAGGTTTCGCCTTTACAAGCTCCCGCAGTATCTTTACCGCTTAGGATAGGGTGCAAGAAAGTCGGAATTATCATTATATCCCTCACAAGAGAGCCAGCGTCCTTGCTAAAGATTGCTAAATATCTTAGATTTTGCGATGTTTCGTCATGACCAAAAATAATGCAGATTAAATAAAAAATATGGCCAGGCTGTATAGTCGTAATGAAAGCACGACACCTTAAGAATAAGGAAAAAATTATGCCGTAGGAATGGCTCAAAAGAATATTTTTGTATAAAGTTACTGTGCGACACGTTCTTGTGTTTTATAGCTTAGTTCGAAGCGCCCTCACGGCTCGAGAAAAATCTTTTTACCGAGAAAGAATCCTCGGACTTTCCACATGCAGATGTAACACGATTTTTTTTTTGCAGCGACTGGAGGCGGAAAAAACGACCTGTTACATTTGATATAGAATGACCCCCGCCCCCCCCCCCCCCCACTCACACACGCGATATATATATATATATATATATATATATATATATATATATATATATATATATATATATATATATATATATGTGTGTGTGTGTGTGTGTTGGTTCATTAAGTTGTTTCTAACAAATAAAGAAAGAGCCCTTGACCCCTTCCCTTTCGTTATATATATATATATATATATATATATCGCGATCCTTCGGACGCGTTATCCAAAGGTCGTGGGTTCGGTTCCCACTGAACGCAGGTGTCTCTTCGTCCACTTGAATTCGTTTCTACCTATTCCAACAAATTACAATATTGCCCCGCCACGGTGGTCTAGTGGCTAAGGTACTCGGCTGCTGATCCGAGGGTCGCGGGATCGAATCCCGGCCGCGGCGGCTGCATTTCGATGGAGGCGAAATGTTGAGGCCCGTGTGCTGTGCGATGTCAGTGCACGTTAAAGAACCCCAGGTGGTCGAAATTTCCGGAGCCCTCCACTACGGCGTCTCTCATAATCAGAACTGGTTTTGGGACGTAAAACCCCACAAAACAACAACAAATTACAATATCACAATTACGAACTAGAATAACATCCCCTGTGCTCTCCTAGGCTTAATGTGTGTTGGTTCATTAAGTTGTTTCTAACAAATAAGGAAAGAGCCCTTGACCCCTTCCCTTTCGTTATATATATATATATATATATATATATATATATATATATATATATATATATATATATGTTTGAGGAAGAGGGTGACAAACGTTCGAAACACAAATTCTTTACTAACGTTTCGGCAGGTGGGCCTGCCTTCGTCAGAGTAACCAACTCTGACGAAGGCAGGCCCACCTGCCGAAACGTTAGTAAAGAATTTGTGTTTCGAACGTTTGTCACCCTCTTCCTCAAACACATATTTCATCGGATCCATCGATTTTCATTCGCTCATATATATATATATATATATATATATATTCGACCCTCGTTATATCTTACACGGGTATATCGAATTATTGCCTATATCGAACTCTTTGCGTATCACCTCGAAGATCGCATGAATGTTTAATCTTTTATTTAGAATTGGGTCTCATGTAAATTGGATATATCAAACGCCGCGGGCACAGAACACGTGCGCCCTGTTGACAGGTGGCAAGCTTTCCCGCAACATCGTCTCGCTTAGGCTTATCCTTTGCTGTGGTAATCATCTTTAGTCTTTCGTGCTTTTGAGATGGTAACTACGTTTTCTCTTTTTTTTTTCTCTGCGCTCTCATTGAAGACGTTTGGGTTGTCGTCGCGTGTGCCTATACATACGTCGCTCCGTCCCATGTTTGCGTGAACGGACGCGGTCGAAACCGCGGTTGCCAATTAGGAGCAGTTCACTGTGCTTATTCACTGCAACTAATGCCATGAATTGATTGATTTGTGGGGCTTAATTTGTGGAGCAGGTACCTTGCGCAATACGTCATTTCCTTGCTTCAGCTGGAGGAATCGTAAATCAAATAAAATGCCAAATAGTAACAACAATGATGATGAGTATTTTTATTGTTTGTTCGGCGTTTTGCAGAGACATCGTGCAAGAGCTTGACAGGGCCATGAAGCCATTCAGCAAAGCAGTACACGTGGAAAATGAACGGAAAATTGAATAGAGCAACGCTTAGCAATGATAACATACATTTCCAAACAACGTTGTCTGGTACGTGCTTAGTTTGCCGCTTCCTGCAGTCATAAGGGTGCCGACATACCGACCGCGGTTGGCGGTCGTGCGATGCTGTTTAGAAAAACTCTGCAGGTCAGCATATTCTAAATTATGAGAGCGGAACATATTATATATATTATGTTTCCTTTGAGCGTCGTCAAACTATATCTGAAAGTGAAATGTCGGCCTATAGCTGCATTTGTACGAACGGCATAATCTGAATAGGTACATTAAATCTATGACAACAGTTCATAAAAAAAAACTCATAAGATCAATGAAATAATTCTTTATATAGAAACAATGTGGCTAGGGTCAAAAATGTAGAGAAATGACACGACACAGACTCAAATACGCTCAAACATTCTTTATTCAAGTATATAACGCCTTACTGCAAAGCTGAGAAGTAACTCCCGTTGCCTTGCTGTAGCAGAGCTTAGTTTCAGGCTGTTACTGGAAGTCCGCTTATTTATTAGTATTGCCAGACCAACAATAACGATATTAAATTACTACCTTTTGGACCCCCTTTTCCCCGCATCATGATAACAAGTTCCACCAATTTGCGGTCCTCTTTCAATTATCCTCTGTGGTTAACACTACAAGAACGTTTGTCAAGAGCTAGTGGCGCAAAAGGAGGATCCCACACCCAAAATTACTACCAAGATATCGCATCTCACCAAAACACCGGTGTAATAATTTTCCGTATCAGAAGTTCGTAAGAGGGAAGTTTGGACAAGAGGACTCGTTTTAATTTTACAGCAGGTACAAATTATCAATATATCGATAAATTTAACTCAAGTTCATCTCGTACGGTTTAAATCTGAAAATTAAAGGAGTACTGACACAATTTTGCGGCGGCGCAAAATATACATTTTTTCGTTTTCTAGCCATGTATTGTTAACGCCCTCCGCACATGGAAACCAGGAAACACGTAGAAAATATTTCAGCTTGGTTTTAAAGTCTTCGTCGCCCAGCTCTGCAAGCCAGCCCCAGCGCAATGGACACTACAATGACGTATGAGCACTTGCACGTTAAAGAACCCCAGGTGGTCGAAATTTCCGGAGCCCTCCACTACGGCGTCTCTCATAATCAGAGCTAGTTTTGGGACGTTAAACCCCACAAAACAACGATGACGTATGAACACGGTGTCGTAAAAGTCGCCGAAATCGCTGTCAGAATCGCTATTGACCACAGACGACAAAGTTACAGCGACACTATCACGAATTGCTGTCCCTACGTGAGTTAGACGCACGTCCGACTATGTTGACATATCAATAGGAAGCCGCCCCCTCGAAATCGAAACCGAAAGTGGGCTTTTAAGGGAGCCGTATTAAAAATATATTCATTGCGTTGCGAGGCACCGTGATGCTCTTTTTGGGGTTCTCCCCGCCAGTGCTTTCATTTACAGCAACAATACGAGAACGTTAAAAATTCGTGTCAGTTCTCCTTTAAGCTGATATCATGAAAAATACTTCCGAAAATTCTTTTTTTTTTCAGGCTAGGAAAGTCAGTTGGCCGTTTACGCGCATTATCATAAAATGATTGCCAAAATTAAGGTAGGGTCACTTAAGTGCTTCAGTCGTGATGGCCGACATTTTGACAGAAGGATTTGCCTCTGTAAAAGCATCTGCGTCATCATAGGCATGTTGGCTTGGTGCAGTTCGTGTGCCTGCTTTCTTATGTTGCTGCTGATATTGGCAACCTGAAGAAGAGAACTCAGAGAGAAGTAAATATTATACATTATTTAGGTCAGCAGCACGGGCACAAGAAAAACGCCTCGCTTCTTATGGTAGAAAAGGGGTTAGGGTCAGAGACAAAGTCCGATGAAACTTCACACGCGGGGAAAGCACGCAAGTCGCGCTGGCGACAGACCGCGAGGCCCACCACTGCAGTGGTCGGCGCTGCGATCGCTTTGACGTCATAGGTAGGATGCCCCTTCCTACCCTGCGCGTTGCGCTGCGCAGCTCGCTTGTACAACGCGACGTGCGGGTCAAATCGCACATTCTAAATGCTTTGTAGTTTCAATGCTCAGCATGGAACGTTCGCCTGAAGGAATGTCAAGTTCATTATCGGTATGCAGAGCAGTATTCGACCACCGTTCGCCATGTGTTAGCATAAAAAATATGGTGTAAAGCCTAATATTTCATGACGTACCTGTTTTCATTCGTGATTTTCTTATGCCTGGGTCTGAAAAGATATGTGGCTATATGAACAATGTAATCTTTTCATATACGTTTGCTTTCCAACAAATTAACACACACGTTCTCATTAATTCTGCTTCCGCTATTTTTTCCATCATGCTAAGTAATATTTCTGCCTCTGCGATTCTGTTTTACCCTAACTGGCATGTACAGAACGGGCTCACGCAACTTCTTGCTGGTGATGGCTTTAGTTTTTAGAAGTGCTGTCGAATTAGCCTCCTCGTGTTAATTGTCGCTTTTTTACACCAAAGTAATTGACGTGTTTGGGCACGTAAACAAATCTTCCTTGGGAAAGCAGCCGCTAATTCTCGGACTATTTGTCAATAAAGTTCTTGATGCTGCAGAATGGCAGGCTAACTGTAAATGAACAAAACAAGAAAATAATAGGCTAAGTTTTGCGCTCATTCGCGCATGGCCTAATACACTGCAGCTGGTCGATTTGAAGTTGGACATGGTTTTTATATGGCCTTGCTAGGTCTCACTTCGCAACCAATGTAGCCGTGGCGCAGTCGGGCTTGCCTCAATCAGTCTTAACTTAATTAAGCTTCCATTATTTAGCATTGATTTAATTTGGCTTGTCCATTTGATAATACATAGCCTCATTCTTCGCCTAATTAGGCATGACTCCATCAGTCAGCCTAAGTTCAGCTTAGTTTTCTTTGAAATAGGCACGGGTAATTAGTAGAAAATAATTACTTTGTTTAATTAGTCGAACTTCGTCGGACTTAATTGGTTTCATTGGCCTTGAGATTATTAGGCTAGAGTTAATTAAAGTACCCTTATTAGATACTGTTTAATTAGTATTTGGCTAATCAGACTTGGTTTAGCTTAATTAAATCAGTATAATTAGTTTTAACTTAAATGTGCTAATCTGAGTAGTATTAGCTTTATTAGGCTTGGCTTCATTAGCATTACTTTAATGGGTCTAGCACTAATCAGTCGTAGCTTAATTAGCCACGAATATTTGGCTATATATATGACCAGCTCATGCATAAAGTAAACCTGTCTACCGTAATGAAAACGGCGGTGATTGCTGAGCCAGCATTCCTAGCATGCCTGATAACGCGCCAGTCCGCCGATCATCCCCATATGCTGTCGACAGTGCGCGCGGGCCGCTCGCACATACGGTGGTATTCTGCCATACCATGATTTGGTGGCACATTTTTTCTTCGCTGTTTCACGATAACTTGCATTCGTTCAACACAGGATATGCGAAATGTGACGTCAGAAGTATTCCATAATGAATCATCAGCGTGTGTAGCAGTTGCATAGCCTCATACGGCGTTGGCTATGGCTCAGATAGCAACTACTTGTACACGGTAGTGTCACCGGGGCACGGAGTCGTCGGTTCACTAAAATGCATTTTTGGGAGACGGTCACGAGAGCACGGGGAAGCGTTCGCGGTACACACACCAAAAAGAACCGGGGTGGCATAAACGCAGGAAATGTGAAGTTGCAGCAGACGACCAAACCCGGCATCCTATGAGTGACGTCAGAGCGTAGGTGGCGCGACAGTATGTCCTCGAGGCCCGTCTATGGTTACATTACACAAGACAGCAAGTTGTAGAGAAGTGGTGGTCGTACGTTCAAGCTCTTACCTAGACAGTTGTGGCAGCGGTGAGTTTTGCAGTAATTTACGAAGTTTGCTAATGACTGATGGAGTGGACGAACTCTAGGGTTGCGAAAGTCATTTGGAACAACAAATAGAATACACGAGCCAGACGGGTTGAACCTAGAGTCCTATACTAACATTTGGAATAAATTCATAATGGACCGGTGAAGTGAGCGAAGAGCGAGATAATAGAGTGTGGATAGAGCCTAAGTAGTAATCTGTATGATTAAGCACAAGTGAAAGAGCTAAACCAAACAAATAAAAATTTTAAACCATGCATGTTGTGGAAGCTGGGGCATAACCACTCGATTCAGAAGGCAGCGCCCATAAGTTCTGGTGTCTGGTAATGTTCACCACGCTCTCGGAACACACGGACAGTCACGCCGTAGGGCATAGAGATGGGTCGCTCAGGAGTGATCCGGATCTTTTGAGCGGCTCTTTCCAAAGAGCGAGTGATCCGCGGCTCAGTAAAACTGAGCGGCGGATCTTTGGGAGAGCGAACGGCGGTTCTCTCTCGCTCAGTGAACCGAGGGCGGGAGGCGGTTCGCTCTCGCTCAGTGAACCGTGCGACCTCTCTCGCTCAGAGAGCCGAGGTGAGCCGGCTCAGTAAAACCGAGAGAGAGAATCAACTTTATTAAGCCCGAGTATTCGATGGTACGCGCAGGTACCAGACGGGGTGGTTCCCTATTCACGGGACCCATATGTCTCCAGCAACTCCTGGCCCCTGGCCGTCAGTGCGAGCTGAGTCGGCAGGGCGGGGCTGGACAACAAGGTCTCCCATCGCTCTGGGGGTTGAGAATTGGGGGTGTTGGGGGGAAGGGGAGGTGGCGGGTTCTTGAGCTCTTTACATTCAGCTATGATATGTGCCAGAGTGCCTCTTTCCGTTTTGCAGAAAGGGCGGAGTGTGTCGTGCTCCGCCGGGTACATTCGGTGTAACAGAACGGGATGCGCTAGCGATCCCGCCTGCGTGCGCCGCAGGATCGTTTGCTGCTGCCTGGTTAGTTGCGGGTGTGGTACAGGAAGTTTGCACCTCGCGTTTCTGTACATTTTAGTGATGTCTTTAAAGCTCGTCACGGGATGGGGTAGCTCAGCCGGCTCGTCCTCGGCCCGGATGGGCAGTTCTCGGGCGTGGTGGTCGGCGAGGGCATTGCCTTCCACCTTCGAGTGAGCCGGGATCCACACGAGCTCGATGGCTCGTCCCGGAGGCTTGTGCTTGGAGAGAATGGCCTGGGCAGCGGGAGAGATCAACCCCCTGCGGAAGCTTGCGTATGCTGACTTCGAATCTGTGACCACGGTGTCCACGCTCGGTTGTAGGAGTGCGAGGGCCACAGCCACTTCTTCGGCAATGGCTGGGTCTGTCGTCCTCAGCGACGCGCTGACAATAAGCTTGTCGACGGACGTGGCTACCGCCGTTGCTCGGTCGTCGTATTTTCTGAGCGAGGCGTCCGCGTAGAGTACTCTAGGGTTCTCCTCCAGCTGTCGGGCCAGGGCCTTGGCTCGCGCGGACCGTCTCCCGTCGTCCTTCCCCGGTTGCATGTTCCTGGGGAGTGGCTTGGTTTGAATGGCCTCTTTCCACTGCTCGGGAAGGGCCGTCTTGGTTGGAAGTGGTTCTATCTGCCATCCTATTTTCCGTAGGACGGCCCGGCCGTGCTCTGTTTGGCTTAGCCTTACCCTTTGGTTAGACAAGTGAGCCTCAATCAGCTCCTCCACCGTGTTGTGAACGCCCATGTCCAGCAGTTTCTGCGTGGACGAGTAGATCGGCACGCCCAATGCCTGCTTGGTTGCTTTACGCAGCATCGTGTTCAGGGTGTCCCTGTTTGCCTTCGTTAGCTGGAGGTACGGGGCAGAGTAGGTCACCCTTGATACGACGAACGCCCTCACTAGGCGCATTGCATCGTCTTCCTTTAGGCCTCTGTTACGATTAGAGACCCTTCGGATCATACTTAATATCTGTTCCGAGGTGTTCTTGATCTTCGTGACGGCCGCATACGCTCGAGCGTCGCTTTGCAGCAGCAGACCTAGGATTCTGATCTGTTGCGTCGGTTTGATGGCCATGCCGTCGATGGTGATGGTCACGTTCGGCGGCGGTTCCTTCTTGGGTAAAACCGAGCGGCGGTTCTTTGGGAGAGCGGACGGCGGTTCTCTCTCGCTCAGTGAACCATGCGGCTCAGTAAAAATGAGTGGCGGTTCTTTGGGACTCTCTCTCGCTCAGTGAACCGAGGTGAGCCGTGCTTTTTCTCGCTCAGAGAGCCGAGAGCGGAAGGCGGTGCTCCCTCGCTCAATGAGCCGCGGTGAGCCGTGCTGAACTGAAGTACCTGGATCGCTTTTCGTTTCGACGGCGGCGACGAGTGTTGGCCCTCGCGGGCTGACTCGCGCTACTCGCATCTCGCTCGCTGTGTGCGCTGCGTGAGGCAGTTCATCGTGAGCTCGTGCAACACTTCGACGACGGACTCCAGGTCTAGAAGGGTATTTGGTGTCATTAAAGACAACAGGTCAACGTAGCTTACGTCCTCATTAGTGCTCATTAGTATAGTTATAAATATGTCACCCATATCATCCAGTTCTCTGAACTTCCTGAGCATGTATTTTAGCACAACAGTAAAACGAATAACATGCCGTGTTGTGTCAAGGCTTCATATTATTTCGTCGTGGCGCATGTTGGAAAAAAAATCATGGCATGATCGCACTTCTTTTTGATCTGTTTATATGGGCTGCACAGATATTGTTCGACGTCTTTGTTTCTGTCAATGGGTGACGGAAGCTAAACATCTCTTCGAATTTACGGCACATCATGATGTCACCCAGACTGACGGGCACTCTAAGATATTTTAGGTAAATGAACGTCTTCCAGAAATGCGTCCATTCACAGTGACACACGTTAAAATTAAGTGCTTGATTTAAGACAGGTCCCGACACGGGACAGTGAAACACGGCAAGTGCTGCTTTCCGGATATTTCAAAGCAGATCTCGCATGCACTTTTCAAACGTGAAGGGGGTTGTCTCGCACACAGCGTGGGGAATTCTTCATTGTATCTGTTTAACGCTTCCTTGGTGCGGCTGTAATTACTTATGGAACTGTTGTAAATATGCGCGGCGCCACAAAAGCGCACTTTCCAAGTAACGACCCTTTCTTTGCACTGCCGTGCAGCAGAACAGAAAGGAGGTGCTTCTTTTTTTCCGTTGAAAAAGAAAACCCGGGCCAATTTGGAACGGTGCCGCGTAATTTTTTTTTACCTCAGGAATCTCTTTCTTTAGCAGTAATGTGATTTGTCGAAAGGTGAACGTGTTTCAGAGAAGGAAAAGGACTTTGCTGTTACAAAAGGGAAAAAGCAGCGCAAGATGAATAAAGGACGACAACAGGGGTAGCTTACAAATTTTCTTATTTTTCGACATGATGGTGCATATATTCACAATGTCCGTACACGGTGGCGCCGCACAGCAAATGAATTTAGTGACAATCTGCTAATCCTCCACGAGGAGGATTAGCAGACGATGCCACGCTTTCACGTGGCTACTACAGACTTAGCCAACACTTCACGCGCAGGAACAGGGGCTTTTGTTTGCCCTCTTCGCATTCACGATGGTCAAGAGTAGCAATATCTAATAATGGGCGGCGCGCTCCAGTCCAGTGCACAAACCGAGTTCTCAGCAAGAACGTGTCACGTTCTTTCTAGCGAAATGTGCCGATGGAAAATGCATGACGACCGGATACGTGGTGAATTGTAGACGAGCCGGTACCGCGCCGATAAGGCTGATTGTATGCCATTCCATGAAGCGGAGGCAGGCATACTTTCTAGGAAGAATAAGAAAGCACGAACTGGATACAGAGTCACAGACAGAAAACAGACACTCATACACACGCGCGCAGCGTTTCAACTTTCTTGGTTATATTATTTTCGGAAGACATGTTGGTCGAATCAAGTTTTGTGGTATTGTTGTGAGATAAGATTATTATGCATGTTAGTATCTGCTAAGCGCCTCATAATTCTGCCACCCACGTCACCCCTCAGCGAATGAAAATGTGTCTCTAACAAAACTGCATGAACCGGAAACAAAAATAGAGAAAAGCTCTCACACACCCTGCAGTTAGTTTTTTAATGGTTAGCGCATATTACTTACGTGTAGAATTAACGATCACTGCAATATAAGGTCCCTCGCAGAGTTGAATTGTGCGGAAGTCATATACGCGGAAGTTATGTGTGCTTCGCTTGCCTTAAGCAGGGATGTTAACAGGGCCCCCAGTGATATGGGCAAACCACGGACGCTAATGCAAGGCAGCCGAACGGCCGCCCACCGCTCCGGCCGGTCCCGTTCTTCCCTCGCGCCAGAGCGTTTTCCCTCGGACCCGGTGAGCCGTTGAAATGAACCGGATCATTGCAGTGAGCTGAGCCGTTCTGAGCCGTTCACTCAAGTGAGCCGCTTTGCCCATCTCTAGTAGGGCAACCAAACGCGTACGTGTACATTTATTACTGCTTTTACAAACGACAATATCGCCAGCCGAATATAATACATCATTGGTGATACGCTCAATAACCTTATACAATGCCAATACAATACATAAAACAGCGTACAACACACACACACACAGTGCATCAAATGGGGCGTCGCCGACATCCGACTCACACCGAAGGCCCATGAGCCCGACCCGCGGAATTGTGTACGCACGGACCCCGCCGTGAGCCGTCCGTCTACGCACGTTGCTGGCCCCGTGAGATGTTCCTACTTCGCGCAAAGGGGGAGGCGGTTCTACGCCCTGCGCAACGCTTCAAAATTGCAACTACCGTTCTCAAAAACGCAACTAACCTCGCTCATCCCCCTTTGGCCACGCATCTCAACCATCGTTTAACCCCAAAACCGTATTCGTACTGGGGCTGGGAGGAAATAAAGACAACAGGCTTTCTTAAATTAACAAAACATGAAATTTAATATGCGAACATGATTTATACAACCAACCTTTAGTAGCCAACTTAATGATGCAAGGCAAACAAGCTGCAGAGTAGGCGCATAGTGCAGCACACGAATTGACATTGCGAACAGACTCATCAATGTCCGGTCGATAAAATGGCCAGACCAGTTTATAAACTAACATCGTAATATCTCAAGTACGCGATGTCCCAAGCCGCAACGAAAGGAACGAAGGTGGGCTCCATCGGCGCATAGGTCTCGTCGCCGGCCTGAGGACTGGTGCTTGGGTAGGAATGCGGATGTCACCCTCGAAGTCGCCGTAGCTCACGAATCATCTCCAATCATTGCTGCTCACATCAGGCCCTCGCGGCGAAGACCACTACATCATCACTCCGAGGTTGGAGAACCGAACGGCGATGCTTGCACGAGGGATCGGAGCTCGATAGACTATCGAGTGGACGGCCATCGAAACCGCCAGTGTAGCAGCTGAAACATGACTTTTGAGTCGATGGACCGTTGGTTCTTTAAATTGAGCCTTCTCTTAATCTCATGTACCAAAAGGGACAAAGTGTGCGTGACGTTTTGCAGTCGTTATTCAGAAAACTTGCCGATTTTGACACTGCTAAGCCTAAGTGCCTAGCGTGAGCCCAAAAAATTGGTTTGATTTGTGGACATCAGATGGCGCTACACGCGGTGTTTCCCACCAGCTGCATGGCGTTTGTTTTTTATACCAGTGACGGCGTATTCGTTCTAGAACTAATGCAATAAAGTGAGAGCGTTGGCCTCTCGGCACGTTTACAATATTTTCCAGAAGTGTAGGATTCTACTTATTGACACAACGCCATAAATAGGGCCATGGCCTCAGAAACTAACGCGCGCGGGAGGTGCCGGTGCGCCAAGTCTCGGAGTTCGCGCCGCTTCCGCTTCCGTCGTTCAAGGGCCTTTGAACTCTCGAAGGAGTTGTGGGGTGCTCCGTTGACTCGATAGACTATCGACTCAACGGCCATCGAAACCGCCCGTGTAGCAGCTCAAATTTGACCTTTGAGTCGATGGACAGTTGGTTCGAAGGCCTTCGAAACGCCCGTGTGACACCAGTATTAGTTCTTCCCATGACGGAACGCCACAGCTACTATCAGTCTCTCGAATCTCTAAAATTACGCCCTGTCCTTGGCCCCGAGACGACTTTTTCTCCCTGACAGCCCCGCCTCACCAGGACGTCTTTCCAATGGTTGTCTACGGCAACGTCGCCAGTAGAAAACGCACCAGTCCAACCCGCCGTGCGACTATTGTTTGGGACCCGCCTCCACAATGCAACGCAGTACAAACTCCTCTCCTAAAGTATAACAAGTAAAATAAAAAACACATAAAACTCAGCATTCGGAGGGGACGTCGGACAGCCTAACCGGCGACGCATGTAGGTTACCGTAACGAGCGTTAGGCACCACCGCTTCCATTCCGAAACACTCCAGGTGCAAGCAATTTGGCATCGTCTAGACGCCCTCACGCTGGAAGTGCTCGGTGACAAGACGCGCCTGTCGGGAGTCGCTCTTTTGTGGCCGGTCAGGTGTGCGTGCCCGCGGAACAGTTCTTAGTACTGTATTGCACGGCGATTGCAATATGCCGGAGACGCTCCGTTGGCTTTGTTGAAGCACCTAGGGGCGCGCGGGGCATCGGCATTCTGTCGTCTCCAAAGTCGCCGCCTAACGTACACGCTCATTTTGAGCCACCGTGCAAACGTCGACTGTCAAAGCGTGGTTTCCGCAATTAGCGGACAACGAACGCCCCAGCGATTCTCCGACCGTCGCGGCAACCGAAAGAGAGGAATACAGATGCTTAAAATGCCCGTTGCCCGCGTCCCTGTCTCTCGCCCTGCAGAGGCCTCTTGGGGCGTCACACCCGACAGAGGGCCTTCCTGCTGTTACTTCTGGGCCGGCTCAACTTCTGGTTTGCACTCTTTCAGTTTTAGTTTAAGTGGATGAGTGAATACAATGCAGGGGCCGAAGAAATCGATCTCAAGCCATATCGTGAATCGAAATTATAACGTCAACAAGGCCCTTGAAGGTGTATGTTGGGCACATCGGCGTAAGGACATAGGAGCAGTTACGAATGGGGGGGGGGGTGGTTATGTCAGCCTCAGTCGCCCCCCCCCCCCCTCCCCCTCATCTGTCGGTGCGCCACTGATGCAGATCCATTTTACGTTCCTGATGCATGTTTCGCATTTCCTTGATTCCCACTGCACATGGGATCTGCCATTTTTTTCAACTGGGTTCGGTGAAGTTTCATGCGTCAGACAAGCTCGGAAGCGAAACGAACTGTACCGGGGCCGTTTATAGACAGACATGCTGCGACGCCGCACATTTTTGTCCATGCTTCCCGAGCACATCATAGCTCCATACAGTCGAGTCATTGCCTCCTTTAGTTTGCGAATACCCTTGTGCCACCTACTCGCGGCGACGCGACAGTATCGGGAAGGTGGGTCCGCGGCGCGGCCCTCTCGACATATTTCTTTCCGCGCGCTGCACTTGGTGTCGACCACGTTTGGGGCCGTTTTGCTTGTTCATTAGCCCGTTTTTCTGTTTGCTTGTTTTTGGGATAAGTGCTGAGACAGTGAAATGGCTTGTGCTTCGGGGTAAAATAAGCGTCGAAGGTGACGGAAGTGCGAGAAAAAAAAAAAAAGGACGTGGAACCGGCGATATCTGTGTGAAAGACTGTGACAACCACGAAGATCAGCTCGGGATAAAGTTGTACAGGTTTCCCCGCAGGGCTTACGAACTATAACGGTGAAAAAAGTGGATCGCAGCTATGAGGAGAACGAAGTCAGCTTCTTTCATATTTTTGTGAAGGGTTTGCGTTGCAAATCGATCGTGCTACACATGCGCGTTTCGCTGCTCGTTGTGCGACACCGGTGGCGCAGCTTTTTAATTTAACACGGCTGTGCTAATTTGAGAACTCCTTGCTGTGGCCTTTGCATTCGGTGTCATGAGGATTACACTGGCTTGTGCGATGAGCAATATCTTGTCCAAGAAGCTTATTTTGTGCTGGCGAGCGCTAACTCATATATGATCCTCCTTCCGGAGGCTGGAGTTAGAGGCTCCCTTTCACATGGCACGATTTATCTTGCGAACTTCCATTCGCGACATTGCAGTGCGAAGGCAGCACATATGCAAGTATATATATGTAAAGAAATTCGCAAGTAAATCGGACCTTGTGAAAGGGACATAATGAACCTCAATGAATGTGCAAAGTCGATCATACTTGTCTATGAAGCGTGGCGGCGTTGTGCGGGGAATCACATTAGGTGAAGCCTTATTGCAGCTGCTTTGCAACGAGCTCGTGCCTGTGCGGTTCGCAAGTCTACACGGCTGCACATCAACGCGAGCATTACCTTGTGAATTTGAGTATCTGCTTTGGAGTGCCTATGAATAAAAAAAAAAATCGCAGCATATCCACGGGGTGAATGATGATGAGTGGGCGAAGCTCCGGAGGGAATCATCGGTAAACCGTGAATCTTCCGTGCAATTCGCCCAGTCGATCATCGTGTAAAGACGTCTCACGGGCCGGAACGCGCACCGCGTTTGCCAACGCCATCACATGACTGCTAGAGAGTAAGCACGACCCACATGGAGCGCTTTTTCCGCCGTTTTCTGGCGTATCTCTCTCCGGCGTCACTCTGCGTCGACGCTGAGAGTGACGGCAGCCGAAACGCCGAGATCAAGACCGTCCAGATATTGACGCCGCCGCCGCGCTGCAGCGCCGACGCCGGAAACTGCTGGGTGAGCGGACACCAATCAGCGCGCGGCTCGAAGCGACTTCCGCCGGAGAAATGGCGTCCTCGCCGAAGCGGGCACGGCCCGCCTCGAATATATTCAGTCATCGTCGCGAACTGTGTGAACCTCAAGATCCCAACTGACGCTTGTATTTGACTCATGTTTGTCTACAGATGCTTCGACAGCAACGCACACGGGATTACATTACGCCGTTTTCGAGAACCATTCTCAATTACTTCGGCAGCTAGGCCTCAAAGATAAGCGCGAGTCTCGGAAGCCATCGATTTTGAGTTTGCTGGTTAACTTTGATCTCCATAGGTGCCGCCACAAGTACAACAACAACAACAACAACAAAAAACTTTTGCGGACAGTGTGCTTCTTTTGCAATGCTATGAATGTCTTGTGCACTGCGGAACTTCAAGTAAGGCATATAAGCTGTAATCGTAAATATTTATTGTTGTTCCAGTGGCGCACATTGCACACTGCTTTCCGTGGTCCTACATTAAGTTCATCGGCGCACGTTGTGTGACGCTGGGCTGGCGCCGGTGTGTGCGCTCGTCGTGTGGTTGGTCGCCCTCGCTTTCGGCGACGTTGTGAAGACGGCGAGAGACGCAACGCCAGAAAACGGCGGCAAAAGCGCTGCATGTGGGTCGGGCTATATTGACGCCGCCGCCGCGCTGCAGCGCCGACGCCGGAAACTGCTGGGTGAGCGGACACCAATCAGCGCGCGGCTGGAAGCGACTTCCGCCGGAGCAATGGCGTCCTCGCCGAAGCGGGCACGGCCCGTCTCGAATATATTCAGTCATCGTCGCGAACTGTGTGAACCTCAAGATCCCAACTGACGCTTGTATTTGACTCATGTTTGTCTACAGATGCTTCGACAGCAACGCACACGGGATTACATTACGCCGTTTTCGAGAACCATTCTCAATTACTTCGGCAGCTAGGCCTCAAAGATAAGCGCGAGTCTCGGAAGCCATCGATTTTGAGTTTGCTGGTTAACTTTGATCTCCATAGGTGCCGCCACAAGTACAACAACAACAACAACAACAACAAAAAACTTTTGCGGACAGTGTGCTTCTTTTGCAATGCTATGAATGTCTTGTGCACTGCGGAACTTCAAGTAAGGCATATAAGCTGTAATCGTAAATATTTATTGTTGTTCCAGTGGCGCACATTGCACACTGCTTTCCGTGGTCCTACATTAAGTTCATCGGCGCACGTTGTGTGACGCTGGGCTGGCGCCGGTGTGTGCGCTCGTCGTGTGGTTGGTCGCCCTCGCTTTCGGCGACGTTGTGAAGACGGCGAGAGACGCAACGCCAGAAAACGGCGGCAAAAGCGCTGCATGTGGGTCGGGCTTAACGGCAGCCGAAACGCCGAGATCAAGACCGTCCAGATATTGACGCCGCCGCCGCGCTGCAGCGCCGTCGCCGGAAACTGCTGGGTGAGCGGACACCAATCAGCGCGCGGCTGGAAGCGACTTCCGCCGGAGCAATGGCGTCCTCGCCGAAGCGGGCACGGCCCGTCTCGAATATATTCAGTCATCGTCGCGAACTGTGTGAACCTCAAGATCCCAACTGACGCTTGTATTTGACTCATGTTTGTCTACAGATGCTTCGACAGCAACGCACACGGGATTACATTACACCGTTTTCGAGAACCATTCTCAATTACTTCGGCAGCTAGGCCTCAAAGATAAGCGCGAGTCTCGGAAGCCATCGATTTTGAGTTTGCTGGTTCACTTTTATCTCCATAGGTGCCGCAACAAGTACAACAAAAATAAACTTTTTCGGACAGTGTGCTTCTTTTGCAATGCTATGAATGTCTTGTGCACTGCGGAACTTCAAGTAAGGCATATAAGCTGTAATCGTGAATATTTATTGTTGTTCCAGTGGCGCACATTGCACACTGCTTTCCGTGTTCCTACATTAAATTCATCGGCCCACGTTGTGTGACGCTGGGCTGGCGCCGGTCTGTGCGCTCGTCGTGTGGTTGGTCGCCCTCGCTTTCGGCGACGTTGTGAAGACGGCGAGAGACGCAACGCCAAAAAACGGCGGAAAAGCGCTCCATGTGGTTCGGATATGTGAAGCTACAGCGATGCCCGCTTCAGCTCAGGTGGGCATAATCAGTTAGCTGGTTTTGTCGACCGGCTACCTAGACTTGTAACCGAGAAACGCCTATAAATCGCTCGGCGCACCAGCAAGTGAGTGCTTCGACTGCTGCAGTGCTATTGCAACGTGTGACTCCAGTCGAAGCCCATCGTCGTACTACGCGAGGTGAGGCGAAAACAAGAATCCATCATTTCGCACCGCTAAGGGTGAATGACACCAAGATATCTCCTTTATATTTTGCGGTTCCCCTTTCAAGCCACTTTAGCAGATGTAGCAGATCTGCCACTTTAGCAGATGTAGCTGTTCATCTTTCCGCGATATTGCGTGCACAATAAATGTAAACACAGCGCAACGCTTCTAGTTGTATTACATATAAACTGAAGTTGCGGTTGCACATTAGTGCAGAAACCATTTTACGCGGCAATATAAAGTCTCGCGGGGAAGTCCAAACACAACTTTCCCCATTTTTACCCTCATCTTCGCGACTGCCACCGGCTCCGGTAGCGTCGCGAAAGTGCGGTGCATATAGTAGGGAGCCTACATGACCGGCTCAAGGAGCGGTCATGTATGTCCCTTGGTGCATAATCTAACATACGTTTAAGCTTCAGAAAAGCACTGCACCTGTCATACAGGTGCAAGAAGCACGCTCGTACATTCGTACTATCCGTGAGAACATGCACACGAAGAAACATGCAATGTGTGGCTCTCAGTCAAATAAAAATTTCTAGCGTGTTACGTGCGAAAAAGCGCGATGTGATACGAGGGATGCCTTGTAGCAGAGGGTTCCGGAAAATTCAACTGCTTGGAGTCCTTTGACATGCACTAATAACACACAGTGCACGGGTCTCTAGAATTTCGGCTGCACCTAACTGAGATCCGCCGCGGCCCGTCGAACCCGCGCCTTTCGGGTCAGCAGTCAACCACAGCCAAATGCTTCCGCACGCAGTCGCAGCGCTTAAAGGACATTGAGTCGTCAGTGTAGTACCTTTGCTTGTTCATCGGCAACCAAATATTGGGGATATGCGCATTATTGCGAACGAAACAAGGAACACATAGAAGCGCGTAGACGGCCGTCCGTACGTCAACCGGACCGGCTTGTACAGGGTCGTCCACTCTTAGGGTGAACACGACGCAACGTGGCTCCCTTTTTGGAACGCCAGTGCTTGCGACGTGGGCACGCATCGAAGCTAATAATGTGCAGGCGCACAGAGTGATCCAAGCCCCTCTACGCCTGCACTAGATTAGCGTCGACGCGCAGTCCCATCGCGAGCGCTGGCGTTCTAAAGAAGGCAGCCACGCTGCGCCGTGTTCACCCTAAGAGTGGACGACCCTGTACCTAGCAATGGCTAGCGCCGCGCGTTCGGAAGCGAGGGGTCCCTGGTTCGATTCCGCGCTTCGGACACAACGTTCGGAATTTTTTTCTCTTCGTCCATGGTCCATGAAGCGCGATCCGACGCGTACGGCGACGATCCAGGAGAATGAGAGGAGCGCTCCCGGCGCAGCCCCGCGCAGCAGCTAATCGGAGGGCAGCGGCACCTCCAGCGCTCATGGATGGATGGATGGATGGATGCTATGAGCGTCCCCTTTGTAACGGGGCGGTGACTTGTGCGCCACCAGGCTCGTAGAACTTTTTTTTTTCCTCTCTTTAAATTTTCCTCATGCCTTTTAAATTTACTTCAATCAAATCGATCATACTATGTATATTGTACATTGTATTGTACATTGTAGATGGCGGTACAATTAAGTACCGCCATCTAGCGGACATTCCAAGAACTAAACGAGAGGTGGCTACCTACAACAACTACATACATCGGGGACACACGACCCACGCCTTAAGGAGCTTCACCCCTAAAAATCGAATGAACAAGCGCTTGTCTCACTTGCTGCACGAAGTGACTCGTAGTTGTGTCGATTAGGTCGGCAGGTAGGTCCCGGTTCTGTGTTCAGCAGTGAGCTGTAATAGGCTGCTTAAACTGCTTGAAAACTGCAAAATCTTTTCTTTGGAGGTGTGCCAGACTACGCCGACGTAGAGCAAGCAGCGCGCCGGTGTCACACAGCCACTTTCAATCAAAGTAGTACCAGATCCGGATCAAACTTCTCAATTTTGATTAAGCATGGTCGCCGCTACACGGGCTAAAAATCTCAATTCGAGTTCTCTTACTTCACTCGAGATGACGGTGCTCACAACAGCACGTACGATAGTAACGCTCCATCTTGACGCGCGGATCGCAAATCATTGAAAACAGATGGACCAAAATCGCGATCCAAAGTAACCAAAGTGACAGTGTGACGGGGGGAATGAAATGATAGGCCGTGGCGTACAATGCGCCGAAGTGAAATGAGGCATGCATCCATTGCCAACCGAGAGGCATCAGTTAAATCTTCGTCAACCTATATTCAAAACAGAACATTCTCAAGGTGGAAGTTTAGCCACTAATTTTATTTGCACAGTGGGTTTCGCTCATGTGCAGGATGACTTCATACAATTGCTTTCCTTGTTGCGAATGGCACTTGGCGTGAACGTTCAGGTCGTCCACTTCCTTCACGTCGAGCACGTGTGATGCAGCTTACAGCGTCTCTCCGCTGGCTAATGTGGCAACATGAAAGTGCCCGCTGACTCCTTTAATAGGCCAAAACCCCGCAAAGATATCTGCGGCATCACCAAGGAGCAGCCTCGCGCCGTAATGCATAAACAATAGCGCATCACGGGCATGCGTGCGGAGCTTCGCGTGTAGTTTCGAACGGCTTCGCTACGTCCCCCACGTCTCGCACCTCCTCAGTGACGCGCCGCTCACCACAGGCAGCGCTGAACGCAGCGGCGTCATAGAGTTACTGCAGATGCTCCCTATGTTCCCCAAGGGGGACATATACAGTAACTCTACGGCGCCATAAAGCCCCTTGATGTTGGATCAAGGGGCTTTACGGCGCCAATGCTGTTTGAGCAGCGCCGCCTGTAGACCGTACGGAGCGGTCCGTCGGCCCTCGTTGCCAACTGCTGTTTTTTTTTTAAGTTGTATCCTACTCTAGTGAACAAAATTTCATTTATCAAAGTAAAATCCGTCAGAAAAAATCATAAACTACGATGTAGCACCTACACACGTCAGCTCGGACTGCAACTTGAATGTACGAGAAAACACAGTTTTGTTACGAGGAGGCGATATCCTGGCCACGGCAGCTGCATTTCAATGGAGGTTATATGCTAAGGCCTGTGTACTGTGCGATGCCAATGCACGTTAAATCTCTGCACTACGGCGTCTCCCATAATAAAATCGTGGCCTTGCGTTCTCTTGTGGTCCCCGTGGGGCCATATATGGTAGATGAGTGTGAGAAGACAACAAAGGAATGCGAGACCGTAGGGCGCCTCTTAAGGGCTGGACCATTGCCTCCTTTACTAGATGCCTGAGGAATCACTCGAGCTCCCATTATAATCATCGTGCCTCGAGTTCTGCACAAAATCTGTGAGGCGGCGCACACCACCGACATATTCTAGAGCCACTGTAATGCCACTGCTGGTAGCGGTAGCATATACAGTAACTCTAACACGGTCTAAAGCCAGGGCTTTAACATCCCGGGGGGCGGTAAGGTTTTAGGACATTAGGTATGGTGACTGCTGGCGTCTTGGCGGCATTCTGGCATGCGCTGTGCTCCGCGATTGTTTGGGCACATTTTTAAAATGTGGGTGGGCTTTAACTCAAGTAGCTAAAACTTGTTGTGAGCATTCGATGCCGGTGAAACAGTATATGCAGTGTTGTAACGTCTGCCAAGTGCTTTTTGTCCGTGGCTTCTTGGGTGGCGCCAATAGAAGCCCTTCAAAAATGGCAATGGCGCACGTTTGTTTCGGAGGTTATGCGAGGTGCCAAAGCTAGCACCGCCAGCTTACCGTATGGTAATGACGATAATGTCGCACTGTCATGGTCGGCACGCGGCTATTTTAGTCGGAAAGGCCTGCACTAGTTTCTTGGTGAGTACGAAAAGTGGTCTGATCATAAAACTTGCTGGTAAAGTCCTCAGAAGCTAACTTTTCTACGTGCTGACCATGGCGGTACGGCTTTACCGTACTTACGTACGGTAAGCTGCCGCTGCTAAAACTCCCTATTGGGTGCCACAGGTAAGCCTGTGGCGCTAGCGACAGACACTAGTGGAGAGGAGGAAAGGGTGTGGCAGCTGGTTTTCCACTCATGTGGCAGGCATCTAGTAAAGGAGGCAATGGCTGCACACACAGTACGATTTTGCGTGCGATCTCACGTCCGGTGCTGTATGGTCCGGCATGTGACATACAACGGGTCAAGAAATGAGTGATGAGCGATCAGCGTGTAGGCTCCGACCTCATCAAGTGCATCGGCACACATGTTCGTAAGACATTGTATCCTTATCATTAAGTAGAAAATAAACAATTTTGCAAAGCCCTGCTTCCTTTTGTAACAGCTTTGAAAAACATTGCTGATAAAACTATGCCTTCGCGAGTGACAAACGCATCACAGTAGCCCAACGCCGAGAAAACACCGAGGGTAGGCCTAGGCCTAGCTAGGCCGATGCCGTAGCCGTCATCGTCCCGTTAACTGCGAGCTCGTCACAAACTGCTCATTTTTGCCAACACGATTAATATTTGTACTCATATGTCGTGCGTGAACACATGCGTTAGGTTTCTGGAAACCTTGATGAATGAACCGCTGTAGTAGAAACGAAGCAAGTCACTTCAGTGAGATGGCCCTTGCCTATGCTTCTTTACCTTCGCACTGCGGCTACTTCAGATCTCTTGAGTGCTTTGGAAATGGGTGCTGCTTTGCACATTGGCCAACTTTAGGCGTAACACTACTCAATAAGCATTTATTTCGTGTCAGAAACAAGTCATAATCGATATTTTCCACGAGATTCCGGCAAATGCCTCGGTAGCCTCCATGGTAGCCTTGCCAGCGCGATTGGAGCAGCGCAGTGAACCAATGGGCAGCCAGCAGCACAATGTATCTCCCGCGCTACTTTTGGCTGCGGTCATCCGGTGATATGTTCCGATGACGAGAAAATCTGCCCGGTTTGATGCACGCTGGATGTCTGAATCGGCGAACCGGTGCTGCAAACTACGACTGCCAGATTGCATCGCTGGACCTCGGATCGCATGCAAAATCGGACCATGTGTCCAGCCCTTTAGAGGCCTATTCCATGACTCTAGGGGCTGATAGGGTTACTGTGTATTATGCATATATAGTGTATATGAGGAGCATAACAGTAACTCTAGTGCCCCACAGGGAGAAGAACGTGCGTGCATCTTCGTGCCACTAGCGGCCAGTGTCAATGGACACCGGAGCGCCTGATGAGAGCACATAGTGCCCTCTGGTCAGTGAATGGAGCATTCATAATAATTGAACAAGTCCTCTCGGAACGAAGCATTGTAATGCACCTCCCAATGACAACCTTTTCTTTTCCACAAATGTTTCCCGTTCATCCAGTGGCTATAAAGTCCCCCTTCTATTTTCCACACCATGACAACTGTGAATATGGCCTCTTGGCACCGTGCTGAAGTACTTACATGAGCGAGTATGCATATTTTTAGAAAAGCAGCCTCTGCCACAGACTAGTAGGCGGTGGACCCATGAACCAAAAGCGGGCCCGTGAAATTGCCCTCAACCCCCTACCCACATCATTGCCCCCAGCCCACTGCTGAGTGGTATCACTGCTGCATGGTAGTGGTACATGAGTGATAGTGATCATACAGCTGGAGTATGAAGAAGAGAGTAAAGAATGTGAAGACGACTCCAAGACATGATACACTGCAATGCATACCGTGCCGTGTACTGGCAATATGCTATGGGCAAGAGAAAGAGAAACAGACAGAGAGAAAGAGATACACAGTCAGAGAGGGAAAAAAGTAGGAAAGAGAGAGGGTTTTTATAGTACAATAAAAGTTAGGTGTGGTTTTCCTAAAAAATTGCTTCTCAGTTGCTTAACTTTGCAGTGCTCTGGTACACCCCCACAGCTCCGCTGGTCATACGGGCTTGCGATAGCAGAGCCACACTTAATCTTTTCTGCGTGCACACAGAACTTACTTCATATGAGGCACAACATTCAGGCAGCACTTTTCTTAAAATCCTTTGCTGACATTCAGCCACCTTCACTAGAATGCAGAAGGCAGCAAAAAAGAATATTCTTATGACCGAGTCTTCATTTAAAAATACTGTTACAGGAAAGCTGACTTACAGATTTTTTGCAATGTGTCAGCGGCCACGCTTGCTCCTAAGAATGTCCTTTAGAAAGAAAGTCCGTTAAACCAAGCCGTGTTTACATAAATGCGACAGTTACATATCGCATTCTGGAGCACACTTAGGAAAGGTGATACATCATTTACAAAGAAAAAAAAAAGCAGGAAAGAAAGTGGCAATCAGACCTCCACCGAGGAAGAAGTTGGCCTACCCTTCTCAAGAAATACCACCACAGAGAGGTGCACTGAGAATGGGGAACCCAAGAAAAAAAAAAAAAAAGTTTCCGCCGGCGGCTGGGGACAGAAACATTCATCTGTTTTATTTATGCTGGGTCACTCCCTTCGCATGGGTGAAAATAATCTGGATTAGAAACATTTAAGTGCGTGTACGAACTGTCCCACGCCTTTCCCTCATTTACTGAAGTGCAGCAGTCAGTCAACAATTCCAGAACTGTTCCCAGCAACCTGGCAAAGTTCCCCAACATCAACAAGATCTTTATCTAATGGAATATGGGGATACTGTCCAGCACACCGCTTGAACGTCTGTTCAGTAAAGGATGTGACAATATTCTCCATCAAGAGAGGGAGAAGCCCTTGGACTTCAGCTTGGAGAAACAACTCAACCCTAAGTCACAATGAGTTCTCCAAATAAATTACTCAACACCAAGGGTGGATCAACAAAAAAGTTCACACAACAGAGTAAGGCATACACAACGATTTGGGCTAGAGTGTGCCCCCTTTTAGGTTCCTTTTGTCTAGGATTTTACCACATGCAATTTTCATCACCTGCATGTATTTGTACGTTTCTTTTAATAAGCTCTATTACTTGCTTTGTGATGTATTACTTATTTGAATTTATACAGAAGGGAAAAGTAACGGCATTACTTTGTAACTGTAACAGGTTGCTTTTGGAAACTCTGTGGCTGCAACTGAGCTACTTTTTTAGCTTTGGTAACTGTAACACTGCTACTTTTTACTGGTAACATCCGGACTGTCTGTGATATATACTATCAGTAACGTCTTGTTTTCTTTTTTCTAGCGTTCGTGTTAGCACAAGCGACGCCGCCAGATTTTTCAGCTCATGAAACAAAAATGAATATAAACTTTATTTTCAAATCAAGAATATTTCAGTCCGGCGTCGTTTTAGTGGGTCTGGTAACCCGCCGTGGATGCGGTTCCGAGACCTTGTCTCGAGTGGCTTCCTCAGCTTGCCGGATGGCCTAGAGTTGGGCTGTCAGGTTTGAGCTGAGCAGTGCATGCGGTCTTCCAGCGCGAGTGGAAGCTGGTGGTGTTAGAGATGGAGGTATTGGCACTGTCAGAATTGTTTATGAAGTCTTGATACTCCCAAAGAATGTGATTGAGAACAAAGAAAACTTTCGCCTTAATGCCAGACAAACTTTGATACATGCGACCCTTTGTTCCCATAAGTAAGCGCATCCAGTTCACCCACTGCAGTGGCCACAGCACAAAGCCTACCAGTACATGCACAGGCCAGACAAGGCAAAAAGGGTGTAAATAACGAGAAAAGTGGGTAAAACGATCTCTTAGGTGACAGATTGACGTGTACCCTCTTCAATAGATTACTGGTTATTACATAACACTGGGCCACAGTTTCGCCCACACGAGTGGGTTTTCTTTGTCTAACGTTCAAGTCTGTCATTGGTTCCACTGGAAAGTGGAATGGTGCTCGCGTAGGTTGCCTACAAACACATGCTGACTTAGTTCATGCACACAGCTAACATTGTCAGCACACAGCTAACACAGCCAACGACACCACATTACTCGAACTCATTGCACCAAACTGTGAGTTGTTGTAGATGTGCACATTCGAAGCTCCTTGAAGTATTGCTTTGTCACAGTGAAATAGATTTAAAAATTGCATGGTGTAATTAAACAAATTTATTACTATTTTCGTCAAAATAGTGTGACAGTTGATCAGAATGCGAGGCTCAAAGTTTCCAAACTCATAACCATTTTCGAACTTTTCAAAAAGCTTTTTAGTTCTCTGGTGTAATGAATTCTGGACAGTTAGGAAAATCAAGACTCGAAATGCTGAAGACCACACTTTTTGTACGAACTAACCCTCGGGAGGAAGTGAAGGTTCTCGCTGCATGGGAAATCGACCAGACTTCGTTAGTGCTCGCAACAGGCCTTTTGCTTGCCTGGCATGTCCTGGTTAAAAAGTGAAATTTTTGTATCACCCATCGTAGTAGCTTAGCGGCCAGGGTGTTGGCTTGTGAAGTTGACATCGCACGATCGAATCCCAGCCATGGCGGCCGCATTTCGATGGGGGAGAAATGCAAAATACATCCGTGCACTTAGATTGAGGTGCATGTTAAAAGCCTCAGGTGGTCAAAATTTCTCCGGGGCCTTCCACTATGGGGCATGTCTTAAAACCCCATCAATTATTATTATTATTACCTGGAGCAATAAAGAAATCGCTTCTCTTTCATCAGAAGCACAGTGCTCCAAAAGCAAGCCCAGGCTATCCAGAGGGCTCATGAAAGGGCGGAGCGTCATGGTGTTCTGTCCTCCACGTGGGTGCGGCCAGCGGTTACAACGGCTTCTTGCTAAGGAGTCCTTACAGTAGCTCCTCAGGATTCAGTAATGTTCATTGTCTGTCTGTCTGTCTCTTCCATACATTGAAGGAACTTGGAATGCAGTAAAAAATAATAAATCCACATTTCTAAAATAATTTGTTTCCAAAGATTTATTTCTTAGCGAAGAAAATACAAGAAGGTTTCCATGCAGAAGCACAGAAACTTTTGCCTGAAAAAGCTTCGGAGAAAGAAATGCTGTGCGTGCAGTCATTTGCAGAAAGCGACTGTAGGCACCAAACTTTTCCCAATATTGGAAAGCTAGCATAATCATTATTATAGATTATTATAGTTAGTAAACATTATATCGCCAGGTTGGCTCCTTTCTGCGCGGGGAGTGATTGTAGCAAAGCATATCGGCACCAGCTGCGAGTGAGAGTGTGAAAGAAGACGTTGAGGTTTGTGTGGTGCGCGCTAAGTGAACCGACCCAGCTGAGTAGGCTTACTCAGTCGCGGCGTCTTCAAGTGTCGCTAGAACACGCTTTGTTTCAATTAGACTATACCATATTTACTCGCATAATGGTCGCACTCGCGTAATGATCGCACCCCTAAATTTTGTCGTCAAAATTCGATTTTCTTTTTCCGCCGCGTAATGATCGCACCCCAAACTTGCCGCAGTGGTATGTCGTGTACCAAGTCTAGCTGACGATCATCATGTTTACCATCTGTCGAACGTTACGTAAATAACTCTTCAAGACTCGCCAAGTGAACTGCACGCACCAAGCAGATGCCTAATTTTTGCCCACACTTGGCGGAAACGTGCCGTATTAGGATAGCAGTAAAGACAAATGCCGTAGTTTTCACCCTGCCAACAGCTTCAAGAAAACAGGCATATCTAACGCGCTCGACGGAATGGAAGACAACCTTCTGTGGGACTGCGATGACCCTGCCGGTTCCGACAGGGAATTGAGCGGCGACGACACTGACACCAGTGACTCTTCAGACTCTGAATGAAAGTTAAGGGGTCAGTGAATGAAAAAATTAAAGGGCAATATGCAATGCATGTAGCTCCTGCGTAATGTGTGCGTTTATTACAAAGGCAAGCCTTACTCTACTTTTATCTTTGGTTATGTTTATGATAGCTATCGTAAGAATTCTGATACGCGACTTGTTTGCATTCTCGGTGCTCAAAATATTATTTTGCGGAAAATTTACCCCGCGTAATGATCGCACCCCGAAATTCTGGTCAATTTTTTTGAAAAAAAAGTGCGATCATTATGCGAGTAAATACGGTAGTTACTGACTAGTGTGGGAAACTTAGGAAGAAGTATTTCTTTTTAATTTATTTGGCTGCAAAGCTGAACCTGTGGAAGTATATTTCCAGAAGGGACTGCGAGGTCAAGGCCCTGTAAACATCCTGTTGATCGGATGCACCGGTGGAAAGGCCAGAAAAACACTTCCTATCTGTTATCACAAGGCGGCACTCTTCTATTGCTTTAAAACCCAGAGGAAAAAAAAAAAGCTAAGTTGTGCCATTTGCTTCCAATCACTTCTGCCTTCTCTCCAAGCAACTGCGACAGCGCCTCTATGGTGTCCACAAGGGAGCTGCATCTGTGGGAACTAGCATTCCAGCATTGTCGTAGTGGAAGGAAGTGTGGTGGAGCGAGCGTCGTGCATCGACTGACAATAAACAAGGCATAAAGAATGAACAAATCGGCATTCAAGATGACTGTCAGGCCTGCTAAATGCATAGTGGAACAGGTTTGAAAGCCTACAAGCCCATCGCGAGTGCAACGGCGCTGTCTTCAGCAGTAGCAGCGCAGAGCACGTTGCTTTCAAGTTCAAAATGCACAGCCTGTGCAAGCAATTCATTGATTTAGTAATGCTGCAAGGGCACTTGAATTACATGGTACATGCATAAAGTGCTGAAAAATGCATATAAGTGCGTTGTGAGCACTTTCGACATTTCCATATTGTTTATATGTTCACATGACACACACACCTCGCATATCTTTCTTCACTTTCTATAGCAAATTCCATTGCACATGCAATATGCACAGAATATGCATTTTCCAGCAAAGCTTAAAGATGTATTAAAAATGCATGTGCAGTCACAAGTCAGAAGATGCATGTAGCCCTGCGACGGTGGTCTAGTGGCTATGGCACTCAGCCTCTGATATGAAGGCTGCGGGATCGAATCCCAGCCGTAGTGGCTGCATTTCAGTGTTGGTGAAATGTTGAGACCTGTATACTGTGCAATGTCAGTGCACATTAAAGAACCCGAAGTGGTCGAAATTCCTGGAACCATCCACTGTGGCGTCTCTCATAGCATATTGTGGTTTTGGGATGTTAAACCACCGAAATCAATCAGAAGATGTATGTGCATCTTCTGGCTTGTGAAGCCATCGATGGTGTATGAAAAAACCATCATTGTGAGAACAGTGTGCATGCACTTCTTCGCTTTTGCTTCGAGTAATAAGGTAGACTGAAAATTTTAACACACGCTTGTCTGGTTCTGGATTCGAACACCGACCTCAGGGTTGCGAGACTGTCACACTAACTGATTACCACCCCACTCTCGGTTCATCGTACAGGCCCTCTGAAGCGGGGTTGTACTGTGTAATAAAATAAGACAGACTGAAACTAAAAAAAATTGGTTGTCCGGCGGTGGATTCGAACGACCATCCACAGAATTGCGAGACCGCCATACTAACCAATTTAGCCACTGTTGGTGCATCGCATAGCGTGGTCTTATGTTCGATGTTTCATGCACATAAAACCTTTCAAAGCGATGTTTTATGTGCTTGAAGGAGCAGACGCCCATAATATGTGCCCGCTCGGCAAAGAAAGAAAGGAAAAAAAAGAGGGAAAGAATGACAGCAAGAGAAATAAGGAAGTGAACAAAAGAAAGACAGAAACAAAGATAGCAATCAGGAAAGGGAGAACGAAAAGAAAAATGGAAAGGGAGAAAGGAAAAGAAAAGAAAGACAGGAGAAGACACGCACCTGCCAAGGTTTGCTTGCCTCCAGTTTGCTCATAGGGCAAGGGCGCTTAAATTTTTTTTTACCTCTCTGACCTGTCTTACTACAGCACTGCTAACTACAGGTACCCTTTAGCTCTCACTTGTAGGATTAAACAAGCCGATGTCTCTGGCCAAGGGACAGGCAACGAACTTTGTTTACAATCTACAAAGTGCAGAGGAAGCATCTGCGTACTGACATGAATGGTGCTACTTTCGTTAATTTTCAAGGGCTTTACGCTTTATACGAATCATGGTGGCTGCATTTTGATGGAGGCAAAATGTTGAGGCCCATGCAGTGTGTCATGTCAGTGCACGTTAAGGAACTCCAGGTGGTCGAAATTTTCAGAGCCCTCCACTGTGGTGTCTGTCATAATCATATTGTGGTTTTGGGACGTGAGACCCCAGAAATCAATCAACACTTTATGCGGAAGGAGTGATTGTAACCTACAGGCCTCGCATATAGCATGTACCACCTAATGTGCGTACCCCAGTTATCTTAGCTACATTATGAGAGAGATTCCTTTAGGAAAGAAGAGGAAATTCAGTTCGGCATGCACAATATGAGACGAAGTTCTGTTAATTTGATTTCGTTTTTTATTCCATAAAACAACAATGCTGTCCAATCACTGGGGTGAAACTTCCTCTTTCTGCAACACTACTCTCAAATGGGATCACATTGTGCAAGTACATGGGGATGTACAAACAACGCACGAACATGGCACCTTCACTTGCTCCATAAAAACAGGACATAGAAGGCTGTAGTAGGAGATGCAGTGGCATTTGTTGCTGTGCACTCCGTTCACTTGATACCCTTTATCCGCGCATGACACTCCAGCTAAACCACACATTGACGGATATGTCTGCACACCGCTTTCTTATCCATCACCTCGGAGAGCCAATTAGTCATCCATTGCAAGAGTGTTACCGGCTGCCACTGCAGGGCCACTAATGTGGTGCTGCTTAGGCAGGTAAGGGTCCCTGGTTCCTTGTTCATGCCTTTATTGTAGCACTCTACCAATCTATGGCAGGCGTCCATTGTTTGCTGCCGTTGCAGATGAGCCCTTGCTTCCCCCTCCTGAAGTGTCCTATGCTGAGATGAAGCCATGCGGCTTTACCGTGCAGCTCATCCAGCAGAGAGAACGAACAAGCTGCCAACACTGTCCTTACAATGATTGATTATCAGGTGAGGCCTCTTATTGAGGAGAACAGAACAGGACCTCAACTTGAGGGGACAACGCGTGCGCTTCTGGGGCTGCTCCACTCCATAGTAGTAGTAGTAAGTGGCTGTTTATTTGTGGAAATATGTACAAAGAGTGGGAAGGAAAAGGAATTATCTTGACTGCAGTGTTTCATTCTTTGTAAGCTTCCAGGTGTTAGACATATGTTTGGACATGAATTTCAAAGGATATGCATACCTGCCAAGTTTGGAGAAATGGAATCCAGGAGATTTACTCAACAGAGAGGGGGGGGGTTATTGCAACGGCAATCATATGGAGACTATCAGCGGGTTTTTGCAGTTGCCGTTGTTCTGTACAAAGTCCAAATCGATAACATATCGCTTGCACAACGCATGTTTTATGCGCGAGTAGAAGTGCGCTAGCACTGGCGGTGAACGCGGCTGAAGTAGAGATGAAACGACCCGGCCATCTCCGATGCATGAAGCGCACATGCGATAATATCGCGAAGGACCATGAGGGGCCAGATGGTAAATGCCAACTACGTCCTAGCTGGCGTTCTTGGAAAACGCCAGGGCGAACTGTGGATGAGGAGGGGTCTTTTTTGGTGTGTCACATCTGCATTCATTGTTATATTAGCAGTAAGTGCTAATCGTTTTTAAGTCGCAAGCTCAGAGGTCGCCTGGCTGTGCCACGATCCCCTCTGGGGTGAAATAAATATGTCTGACCCCCCCCTCTGAAAATGCACTGCCGGGCGCGATTTCGCTGCTCTTATTCGGCAGGCTGTGTGTTCTGGCACTATTGCTGCATTTTGAAAACGTGCATTAAACTGAGTTATTAAACTTTTTTACCAGGTGGCCGCACAACTTTGCCCATGTGGCCAGATAGAGCACTGGATGCGAATAGAAATGGGGCACAACTAAATTCCTGGGAGAAACAATCAAAATCTGGAAATCTCCCAGATTACTTGGCCAATACGGATACGTGTCTTTGTTCATAGGCAATGTGCAGAGCATAAAAGGAAGTAGGGCACTGGCCAGAAAAATTTGACATGAGAGAGGGGAGGTAGCTGGTTGGCTGCAGACTGACCGACCAACTGACCCCCTCGCCCACTGCCCGTCTGGACGCCACTTGTGGCTGGCGTTGTCTGGTGAGGGTAAAGCACAGTACCTAGCTTACTGCAGATGATGCATGAAAATGTTGACACAACGAGACCCAGCATGCGATTTTTCTTGTGTGCATCTTGCTGAGGCCTTTCATATTAAAAAACAATGCACAGTCGTGCATCTCCCAGGCTTCCATCACTTTCACTGATCAAGAGTTCTTTTTTTCTTGGTACCATCAAGGATTACCACTTTCGCACCTTCCTTGCTTTTTGTCATAATTTTAGATCTTGTGGCACCTGGTACATTCGCCATCACTTGCTTTCTGATTATTCAGTTGAAGGACAGTGCCCATGATGTCCATTCTGTTGTTTTATCCACATTACTTTGCATTGTTAACCAACAATATAATTCAGTTTAACCAATTTTCCATCCTTACTCCCTAAGACGCCTTTTAATCAAGAAGACATCTAACTTCTTATATTCCCATCTTGAAGTGGTTTATCAGTCAAGAAGAGCGGTCAAGGTGAGATGTATTTTGATGCTGCACAGCGTTTCTGGCATATTTGTAAAGAGATTGTTGAAGCTTTTCAGCAGTGTGAAAGATTGTTCAGTTTGGCTGCAGCACCAAGCTCGAACTTCGGTTCTGTGGATTATATTTGTACAACTGGAAAGTAACACACGAAAAAGTGAATGGCCATGGCAGAAATACTTTTTGAAAATAGTGAGGGACATGTGCGTACACTGATTCTATTTCATGAATTTGTTACGATGAAACAGTTGGTACAAGGCATTGCACCAAACATTCTCATAAAACTTAAAATTGAATGCTTTAGCCTGCCCCTCCAAGAAGAAAAACCTATGCATAGCCATTTCGCCAGCAGGCTTTTCATTCGTCCGCTCAGTTTGGGGTTCCAGTGACTTTTAGGCCTCCATTCATTAGAACGTACTAACAAACATAGCTAATGACATCATCTTGAGTTGTCTCAGTGAAGACACTGATGGTCATGTCTAATTTCATTATTAACACATACAGATCAATCTGTCAATGCCAAATTTGTTCTTCACTATAAATCTTCACACTCTCCCCACATCATGAGGAGGTCAAAAAAATCAAATGTTAGTAGCAAGTCGGCATGAAAACACTGCTTAATATTAAGCTGTTGTCACAATACCACTGCCTATAATTACTGTATATCTTTTTTCATAGCATTATAGCCATAGTAGCTCTGCCTAAAGCCCCCTTTAGAGGGGCTCTTAACAGAACTACTCTGTCAAAAGCCCCCTCCCCCTGCCCTCTTCTTCTAATTGTTAGGTATAGGGGCTTTAGCACTGTCCAGAGTTACTGTACATATTTATGGGAGCCTAAGGGGAACATGTGTTATAGCTCTAGCACTATTGGATCCGCCTTGCCATCCGATGATGGGCACATGACTTATGGATGCAACCCGCTGTAAAGGGGCTTTAGTTAATTGCTCAAGGTTGCCTAGATTGTGGCAGCAGCTGATGTTTCTCTTATGCACAAGGTCCATCAATACATTCAAGTTGAATAAACAATGCCTAGCTCACTTGCATAAAAGCCAGCTTAAGTCATAATAACAAAAGGCAAAAAAAAAAGAGGGATATGTGTTATCACATGTGTGCTGAAAGTACGTGCTCACACAAGTGTGTACATTCACAAAATTGAACAAGATAGCTGTACTGCAGGATGGCTCTGCCAGTACATCACATGCTTTGGATACAGCCAGGCATCATAATTATAATTAGATCACTTATGTGTTGTGTATATGAACATCGTTTCATTTGTCAGTCATATTGTTTGGCCCTAGCATACCAGTTACATGTCAGGCTAATCTCTTACTGTCCATTAAAGATCCATATCATTCTCATTTGGGTAAATTAAATCAAGCTCTACAGTGACGCACAAAATGTAGCTAATGTGTCTATGAATTCTGTTTCTCTGTGCAGGTGAACCTCCTGTATGGCCACATGGATGCAGAGCGTTGGGGGCGACTCAAATTCCGTCTACTACAGACCCTGCTCCATGCACTACAGTTAACTCTTGGTTTCTTGGTGATGCTTATCATCATGCGCTACAATGGATGGATTGCCATTTCTGTGCTGCTTGCCTCAGGCCTGGCTCACCATTGTCTTAGCCGCCTTGTGATGCCTGCACGGTTGCTACCAGTGTCTGACTGACACTTCCATGAAAGAAGAGTACACTGCTGATGGTAAAGGGTGATGGACGAAAAACTCTTCACTGGAAGATCAGCTTGTTGCAGAACATTCTTGTGCACTGCTTCAACTGTCTCTAAGGCAGCATCTTCAGTTTTACCCCAAGCTTTCCATTTCCTTCGTGGACATCTGCTGTATGCCACTGCATGGAAAGACTTGAAGTGACATCTCTTACTAAGATCTGAGCTGTGAGTGTGCCTGTGATGCCTGTGGGCTGCCAAAAGAGTGTTCAAAGGCACAGTTGTGCTTTAGTGGAAGTGAGTGGTGGGGTTTTCAGTCAACCAATTGCATACTTCTGCAGCCGAAAAAGTGCCTTCCACCAAGTGATATCGACACCAGTTACACACTGACTGTCATTTACTGACAGATTTATTTACAAAGGCAGCTTAGTTGTCATTTTGGTTGGTAAAGTCCAGGTGGTACTTTAGGCTGCACCATCTTGCTGCTGGTGTCAAACAGATACTTCCGAAACTGCAAAGCCACCTCGATGGGCTTTTGGTCTGCAGGCTGTGGTGGTCGCTTACCACGCTCTCGTGGTAGCAAGGCTCTTAGCTCTGTAGATGGTTCACCTGCAATTCATGCAACCCACCATCAAGCCTCTGCAATGGTAGCTGGTCTAACCACACATATCTGTGCAGGCCTGCACCTTTTGCCAAATGGTTTTAAAGGTCATCAAAACATGAAACATCAAATTGTGTATAGAAATAAAATTAAAAACAGATGTTATAAACAAATAAAACTACCAAAAAATAAGGTTGTATATTACTACATTCCTTAAGGTCTTTTTTTGTCTATGTCTCACTCCATGCCCCCTTATCTAACATGAACATATATAGCCAGATGCATGACTTGAAAATGCACTGACCATGAATTCGCACACGCACTTTGCCACCTTGGCCAAAGGGGCCTGCCAGGGTGCCCCAGTCTCCAGTAGCCATCTTCACCCAGAGTCCATGGAAAGCAGCTAAGTCAGATCCCTTGGAGAACAGTGAGCGCACCACCAACTCGTCCTCACTCAATACACGATCCAGAAGGCCCTTGCGGCTTTTTTCCTGCATATTGAAATGCACAAAGCTACCACAAACACCATCAGACCGCGTTTTTTCGAAGCTTGAGCAAGTTCACAAAGCTTATACCACTTTCAAAGCTTGGGCAAGGTGTGCATGTTAAATGCATACCTTACAAATAAAAGGTAGGTATTTATATTAACGGAGGAGCGGAATGCAAATACGTTCCATGTTAGTGCATGTCATAATGTACTCAATTTGTGTAAATGTGCAAACAATGCTTTCTGGAACTGAACTGCACCTAACACAAACAAAACACTATGTTGATTATGTTTACAATGGTTTGTTTTTATCAGAGCCAGTGTGTTCTATGGCATAAATTAAATAGAATGGTATAAATATTGGAAGAAGCAGATATATTAGGTTAAATAGGAAGGCCGTTTTATAATAACAAGAATAATGCTGGCACAGCCCCAATTGCAGACCGAGAGTTTACCCCACTACGTCGTCTTCTTCATCTTCCTAGTGATCGTCGTCTTCCTTCCTTTCATAGTACCATGACAATATTTATCCTGGAAAGCAGTCCGGGCAGTTCTTGACAAAACTATCTAGCAGGATTTCAGTGTGGCATACAGGGTTTGTCCAGAAAGTAGTAGGACTGATTTTTCCTGCTGAAACGTGAAGGATGGGGAAGTACTGTGCTAGTTATGGTGGAGGGCCTTAGCTACAAGCGCACCAGTCGCCAGTCACCTCCAAGCCTTCATGGAGTGTATATTGAGAGTAAGGTGAACCCCTTTCAAGGCACTATGTCATATGTGCGATGGTTAGTTTGTTAGAACAGCATAACATGGTGAAGTTTTGTGGTAAAACTGCGAGTCGTACCCATAACATGATCAAGACTGCTTGTGGGAGTGATCCCATGGGTTTATCAAGCATTTTCGAGTGGCACAAACTGTTTATGGAGGGAAGAAAGCAAGTTGAAGATGAGCAATGGTCCGGATGCCCTTCAAGAGCAAAATGTGACAAAAACTTGGTTGAAGTCCAAAATCTTTTGAGCTCCGATCGCAGATTGAGTGTGCGAATGATATCAGAACAATTAAGCTCAGAAAGACTCTGAAAACAAGTCACCTGCGTCCATCCAGCAGATGCAGGATCATGGAGGCTCCATCATGACAATGCGCCGAGCCACATTACCTTTACTGTCATGGACTTCCTAACCAAACAAGACATCACACAGCTTCCCCAGACACCCTGCAGCCCAAACATCACTCCTTCAGACTTCATACCTTTTCCCCGACTAGAAAGGGTGATGGAAAGACGACACCATGGCTCAGTCCAGGCAATTCAAGAGGCTGCAACGAGGGAGCTGAAGAGCATACCAGTTTCTGCATTCCATAGATCCTTCAATGGTTGAAAGAGTCGCTGGAAATGCTATGTCGATGCAGAAGGGGCGTATTTTGGAAAACTATTAATGCGTCAGAATTGTGGATAACCTTTCTGTTTTAAAAATGCAGTCGGCCAAACCCGGTATACACGTTTTTCTTCAATTAAAAAAACATTAGTGTGGCTTTCAAGCGAATGCAACATAGCTGGCTTTTATACATACTAAGCATGACTTAGTTTCTGAATAAGTGCCCCCTTCCCCACAAAAAGAAAAAAGAAAAGAAAAACACACACAGATGAGAACATCAAAAAGGTGTGTGGCATGATGAAACTGGAAGTTTGCAGCCATATGATGAAACCAGCTGGTGCAAGACAGGTAATTTTAAATTGTTGTTAAAGGCCTTTGCCTTACAATGGACATACAGGGTCCATTATAAAAGTAATGAGTATTTTCTGTAAGAAATAGGTATATTGGTCAGATATATACAAATTTATTTATTTATTTATTTTTACATACTGCAGCCCAATTGGGCTATCACAGGAGTGGATTTTACACGTTTCTATATACAAACAAAAATTATCGCAAAACAATACAACACTGTAAGAAGCACATAAACAAAAAAGAACAAGAATTCTATAGGCATTATGAAACATGGCATGGCTCTAAACATTGACTTAGGAATTCTTCTAAAGGTAAGTGTCTGATGGTACCTGGTAATGAATTCCATTTTTCAATAGTGTGCAGAAAAAAGTTGAACTTGAATAGGTTAATACGTGGTTTAAATGGTGCAAGGTTAAGCTTGTGGCTATTTCGAGTAGGTTGCATTTTAGCAGGAGACAGTCATTAGATAATCAGTAGCATGGAGTATTACTGAGGATGTGCAGAAATTTCAGGAATTCGAGATCGCGCCGCTCGGACAGAGGTTGTAAGCCTAGCTCAGCAAGATGAGATGAAGGCGAGAAGTTCCGGTCAGAGACGAAAAATAAAATGGATTGCTTTCTTCTGAACAGATTCCAGTGTGTTAATGTCCGAAACTTTATAAGGGTTCCATAGGGGGCAGGTGTGTTCAATATTTGGGTGGATGAGCATTTTGTGAGTAATTTTGTACGATACAAGTATCTTTCTATAAAGCTTTATTGCACATGTAGTCAGTATGCCTGGACCAGGACATGGTAGGTGTAAAAATGAGGCCTGTTCCAGTGAGGTGCCATTAAATGAATAATCGAACAAAGAAGCAGTTGCGCTCACGGAACGAGAGTGACTGTTTTAACGTTTATATTCATTTGCCATTTGTCGCACCATCTGCAAAATTGTGTAAAAGCACCATTCAGTGTAATGTGGTCAACACTCATATTAGTTATGCGATAGAGTACACAGTCGTTGGCAAGCCATTGATGCATAATAAGAACAAAAGTGGCCCCAAGACTGAGGCCTGGGGAACTCCAGGGCTCAGTCTTTTAACCATTTTGGAGTTTCGGGAACTCCAAAATGATTTAAATTTTTTTAAATGCTCCCCTGCATCGGTACACCTGCAGAGGCGTGTCTGCCACGCCTGGAAGGCACCCTTAAAAGTCCTTGATGGGAATGTCTCTCAGGAACGTCTCGTGCTTTTGGGTGCTTTCCATGGTCTCCCAATGCTTTCCTTTCAGCTCTCTCTTCAGTTGGGGAAACAAAACAAGTCGCACGAAGCCAAGTCGGAACTGCAAGGGGGATGGGATGGGGGACCACCATGGCGTTGCTTCGGGCCAGGAAGCTGGCAATAACGAAGGACATGTGGCTGAGGGCATGGTCATGGTGGAGCTTGACCATATCTTTGATGTCATTCCTCACACGTGTGACTCGGTGTTTCAATCTCTTGAGTACCTCCAGGTAAAAGGCTGAGCTGACAGTTTCCCCTTGCAACATGTTTAGGGCGTAAGCAATTTGCCAGATGCTCAATAGACGGTTAGAATGCAGAACTCTGTGCACGCGATCCACGTTTTCGTCAGTTCTGGTCATTGCTGGGCATCCAGAATGCGCTTCGTTAGCAACCTCCTCCCGGCCCTCCTTGAAAGCCTTATGGCACCTCCCGCACTGTGATCTTGAAATGCAGTCATCCTTGAGGGCCTCTTGAAGGATTTGTAATGTTTCAGTTGCGTTCTTTCTAAGCTTCACGCAAAACTTGATAGCGTATCGTTGTTCAAGTGACCGCTCCATTGTGCCGTGTTACAAAGTAGAAAAAGAATGTTTCACGCAGAGGCACGTCTTTCCTCTCGCACTGCGAGGAGTAAACTGGCGACTGGCTGCGTGAAAAGGGCAAACCCTTCACAACATTGCCCAGCTTTAACCTGCCGCCATGGATAGTTGTGTCAGAACAAAATCATGCACATTACTACTTTCACAACGGACCCTATAAATGCAAATAGGCTAACGGTGAGGCCGTGTGGCTTAAAGGTGTCCTCAACCACCCTCAAGGTTGATGGAAAAATGCACTCTACGGATTGCAAACTCTGCAATGAACAACACAGCCAAATTTTGTAGTCGTGCACGGACACAGTTAATTAGTGGTGCACAAGGTTGCCGCTGTTCAAGAGTCCTTTCTACAAACAAAGGCTAGCCATAACTCTCTTTGGAGCTGCTTTATTTCGTCTCAGAGCACACTGCTGGTATTTATTTATTTATTTATTTATTTATTGAAAAATACCTTACAGGCCCAAAGGCACTGAGTAAGGGGGGTTACAGAAAAACTTGCAGGAATAGGAATACATTGAAGTTCAATAGCTGGCATAAATCAAGAGCGGAGCTTAGATCAGCTGCACTTCTTTTAAATAAATGGGCTAAAGTAAAAAAAAAGAAACCTTCATATAAATGACACACTTCTGCGAGAAGGCAGCTGTTGTCTGTTGAACTTGGTGCACTCGCTCACATACGTTCCAGTGAAACTACGGCTGTACTGCTTTTCTGGCATTAAGGCCTTGGTGTCTTGCTTGCCTAGATTAGTTTTGAATGTCGTAAGTGGCCTGAAATTTTATGAAGCTTGTGCACTGTGCACAGATTGCAGAATGCCCACAGCAGCATTTCTTCTGCATAGTTGCTGTGGCCGCCATGGGGTGCTGCAATGTAACTGCGCTTGCTAGCATGCTTGTCAGCACGCTTGTCGAGACGAATAAGAGGACGTGCACTGAGCCTGCCACAGATCCCTACAACTCCACTAATACTTCACAGATTCAAAAAGATTTTGCAGCAACATATTCATGAGATAATAAGCCCTACGGTGAGGTTTTGATTAATTTATGGGGTTTTACATTCCAAAACCAGATATGATTATGAGAGATGCTGCAGTGGAGGGCTCTGGAAATGCTAACCACTTGGGGTAGTTTAATGTGCACTGACATTGCACAGCACACGAACCTCAACATTTCACCTCCATTGAAATGCAGCCGCCACAGCTGGGATTCGATCCCGCAACCTTTGGATCAGAAGCCGAGTGCCACCGTGGCGGGGCCCGACAGCGAGGTCATTTGATGATTATGGAAAGGTGGATCAAGACCTCTTCAAGAGACCTTGAACCACCAATTTTCAGTCTTAAAAATGCTTTTAAGACAACACACACACACATGCACAAGGACCGTGTACGAGTGGAGATGCAGGTTACTAGTGAAATTATCACCTTACCCACCCATTCTCAACGGCTCCTGTTTCTAAGGGGCAGAGCTGTGCCCCGCTTATGGCGTTGTTTCAACCCCATTAGGTAGGTGCCGCCGTGAGTGAACAGGCACCAGTTAGTCTCATTAGGGCATAATTCAAGCTCGAATCTCAGATTTCGTTACTACTGGAGCCTATTGTGCAAATTAACATATATACAGTAACAGTACAAGGGAGAGCACTGACCTTCCTTCAAATCCAGGCCGGGGTGTTCACAGCTTCACCTTATATATTCATGAAAAGTGGATGAAAATTGTGCGAAGCAGCAAGAAAGCTTCATGAATTGACAGCCACTATGTTATTCTGATAAAAGTGTGCACTTTAGTTCATGAAGCACAAAGAACACAGTTTTTTTACAAGTAACAAAATGTCACAGATACCTTCTCATGCATAACGGTGCAAAACCTACATGCTTGACAGTGCCAATCACATGAGGTTGATGATAACAAAAAAAAAAACAGAGAAACCTTAATGGAAATTCCTGATTAAGGTTGCTGCCTTTCCTTGAGAAGAAAACCGGCCCTTCAAAAAAAAAAAAGGGGGGGGGGGGGGCTATTTTACCAGAGTTGGATGTGCGTTGACAAATAGACATGTTAGTTTTTTACATGGTTGTTTATTTTAGCACTGTCTTAAATAAATCAACACAACATGCATACATGCAAAAACACACCGAGTTAACCAACTACTGTGCTGGTTAACCAGTAAGTTGAATAACGCATGTACAAATTGACTGAGGTTTTCTTGGTGCCTTGAATGTGCCGCACCGAAAGATACTAAATGCACACATTTCGTGCTTCATCGTTCTCCATTTGGATTTACCAGTGCAGAGACATAATATCCACAAACAAACATTAAAAGTACACTTATCATGATACGATGGCCGGAAAACCGGCCAGCGATGGCTGGTATTAGGTGTGAACGGGCAAGGCTGGCCCACTGTTTGAAAAACCGGCCAGGCTAGTCAGAAACAGGGCATGTCACAACCCTATTGCTGATATTCAAATTTTCGTGCAAGGAAACAAGCTCCTCAGAATTATTTGATGAACTTATTTCCTGTAATATGACAGAGTGACACGTAAACACCACCATCATGCCTCATCTCCATAACTCACCGAAGCACCAGATCAGGAATTGGCCCCCTTGGTGCAACACCATGGCCAGCACCTCCCAAATGACCCAACCAAGCAAACCCTGTACCTACGACGACAGCAGCAACAGCAGCAGCAGCAACGGAACCTCTAGACAAGGACCCAACCAGACTGGTATGGCAACAGCAGGCTCAAAAGCCTCTGGACTCGGACAGGCAGCCATTGTAAATTAAACGTAGCGACTCTCAACACACAAACGCTATCAACTGAAAGCAGACTAGCTGAACTACTGGAAGAAACAAATGGTATTAATTGGGATGTCATTGGCCTTAGCGAGGTTAGGAAACCAGGGGAAGGATACCTGTTGCTTAACGAAGGGTATGCCCTCTGCTATGGAGGACAGACAGAGAAGCGCGAATATGGTGTAGGATTCCTTATCCACAAAGACATTGCAGGCAATATTGAAGAATTCTATAGCATCAATGAAAGGGTAGCAGGAGCCGTGGTAAAACTAAACAAGAGAGACAAACTAAAACTTATACGATGTTACGCCCCCACAAGCAGCCACAATGATGAGAATGTAGAACAGTTTTACGAGGATGTGGAAACAGCAATGAACAAAGTACACACCCAATATACGCTAGCCATGGGGGACTTTAATGAGAAAATAGGAAAGAAACTAAATGGAGAAAAGGCAGTCGGGAACTACAGCGTAGGCGATAGGAATAGCAGAGGGGAGATGCTAGTGGAATTCGCAGAAAGAAATCAACTCCGTGTAATGAACACTTTCTTTAAGAAACGTAAGAACAGGTAGTAGCCATGGAAAAGCCCTAATGGCGAAACAAAAAACGAAATAGACTTCATATTAAGCAGTGAATCGGGTATAGTACAGAACACGGACGTGGTTAATAAGGTCAAAATTAGTGATCACAAACTAGTAAGGGCAAAGATAACTCTCAATCTTAAGAGGACGAGAACAAAGTTACTCGTACGGAAACAGACCAACCTCGATGCCGTCAGAGCAAAAACAGAAGAATTTAGAATTGCACATAAGAACAAGTGTGAGGCTCTAGGACAGGAAGAAAATGAGGACATAGAGGATGAATGAAAACATCACTAGGCTGATCACTGAAGCCACAAACGAAATTGGAGGCAAAGCATTGAGACAAGATGTGAATAAGCTCTCGCAAAATACTAGAAAATTTAATTAAACAATGCTAACAGATCAGAATAACTAACTTAAGAGACAAGATAGAATTTGCCGAACTGTCTAAGCTCATCAACAAAAGTAGAGTCAGTGACATACGCAACCATAACGTGAAAGAAATAGAAGCAGCCGTCAAAAAAGGAGTCAGCATCAAAACAACTAAAAGGAAGCTTTGTGCGGGAAAGAACATAATGCATGCAGTGAAAGAAGGGCAGGGCAACATCGTTACTAACTTCAATGATATAGCCAAGGTGGCCGAGGACTTCTATTCTGAACTTTACAGCTCAAATACGAGTCACCCCACCCTGAGTGTAATAAGGGCCGATCAGGACACCGAAGTTCCATGCGTCACTGCGGACGAGATTAGGAAAACAATTCACGGCATGTCCTGCGGGAACGCACATGAAGACAGCATAACCGCCGACTTAATCAAAGATGGAGGAGACTTCCCAACTAGAAAGCTCGCGACACTGTACACAGAATGCCTCAAAGCTTCAAATGTACCAGTAAGATGGAAAAATGCCAACATTCTATTATTACAAAAGAAGGGAGATGTAAAAGACCTGAAGAACTACAGGCCGGTAAGTCTACTCTCAGCACTATACAAACCATTCACAAAGGTTATCTCAAATAGAATAAGAGCGACACTTGAATTTAATCAACCAAGAGAGTAAGCAGGGTTCAGACAAGGATACTCCACAATAGACCATCTTCATGTGATCAATCAAGTAATCGAGAAATCCGCTGAATACAACAGACCCCTCTACATGGCTTTCATAGACTACGAAAAGGCCTTTGACTCGGTAGAGATAACAGCAGTTCTGTAGGCATTGTGTCATCAAGGGATATGTGATAGCTACGTAAATATAATAGCTAACATATATAAAGACTCTACAGGCACCCTACTCCTGTGTAAGAAAAGCAAGAAAATCCCGATTCAGAAAGGTGTCAGACAAGGAGATACAATCTCTCCAATGCTATTTACTGCATGCTTGGAAGAAATCTTCAAAAGACTAGACTGGGACGAAACAGGACTCAGGATTAACAGCGAATATTTGAGCAACTTATGCTTCGCCGACGACATAGTACTTTTCAGCAATGATGGCGACGAACTACAGAAGATGATTGTAGACTTAAGCCAGGAAAGCGCTAAGGTAGGATTAAAGATGAACATGCAGAAAACAAAAGTAATGATAGGTGGCACGGCGAAAAAGTGTGCCTTCACAACTGAAAACCAGACATTAGAAGTTGTACAAGAATATGCATATCTAGGACAGCTACTGACAGGAGAACCTACTCATGTAAATGAAATACATCGAAGAATAAGCATGGGATGGCACGCATAAAGGAGACACTCCCAGCTCATGAACGGAAACTTACCATTGTCACTTAAAGGGGTCCTGAACCACCGCTCGGGCTTGGTTTTGAAAACGGCTGGGTGTGTATTGAATGCCTCTCAGAAATTCACAGCCGAAAGAATTTTTCAAAACGGTTTGTTAGGAGCGAAGATATTGCGACCGGAAAACTTCCCTTTCCAGTCCTGTTTCAACTCTGCGGAATAGAGGGTACAGAGCTCCTTAGGGCGGCGTCGAAGGAGGTGCCCTGCCCACCGCTTTACGTCACCAGACTTCTGTGACGTGTCAGTGGCTGACGAAAAGCGTGCGACTACCGGGGGCTGTTTAGGGGCTGTTTTTTCGCAGCGCGCTTGTGGCCGCCTGCTCGCTTCGCGCCTGGGCTCGGTCGCGTGCCCTCGCGATCACCGCATTCTTTTTTTTTTTCGATCCTCCGAAGCTTTGTTTTCGTTCATCACATACGTTTAGGCTCGCAGGTGTGAGCGTTTACTTTGTCAGTGCGCTGCGTGTCGTCGATATTGCGCATAACGCGGTGTCAGGACAAACAGCGCAACTGCCAACGCTGCTCCACCTTGTCCTGCATAACCCCAAGTTAGTTAATTGTTGATTAGTTATTGTAGATGGGATAATCATGCTGCCGGGCTCGAACGTGACTACTATGACTCGGAAGGAAGACCTTCACAACTCGGACCCTTGCCGACAGGTTAATGTGGAATAAGGTGCGTTGACATGCGGTAAGATGGATGGATTAATTTAATGTGTGAATACACTAGTTCAAGTTTAACAGTGAAGCTGTTTAAGCTATTGGTGAAATTGGCAAATCTGCCGAAAACTCCGCTAAGTTATGTAATGCTAGCATAACACTACCACGCTGTACTAAAGACAAAGCTCCATAGGACGAGTTAGGTAAGGCTAAATCTCATTCAATGGAGCCTAATTAAGATTCCTAGGACTAGTTAGGTAAGGCTAAGTCTTATTCAAGAGAGCCTAATTAGGAATAATTAATTGAGGCCTAGTTCAGACAGGACTAATCCAACTAAGCCAAGCCAAACTGAACTAATTCAACCTGAATTGAGCTATGACAAGTAAGTCACACCTAATTAAGCGGATACTAATGAACCATGTCTAATTAAGGTAAATCTAATTATGCAAAGCCTAATTTAGCTGATATGAACAAATCTAGTGTAAGAAAGCTTCTAATTAGACATTGTTTAATTAGTACTAATTAAATCATGCATAGCTAGGTTATTACTAGTTAAGTCAAACCTAAGCTAGCACTTATTAATTGAAGGTAAATTACGTTAAGACTTCAAGGTCAAGCCTCATTAAGTTGAGACTAAACATTAAAGGACTAATTAAGCTAACACTGATTAAATCAGGCCTATCTCAGGTAGTATTCATCAAGCGATATCTAATTAAGATAATATGTCAAAGAACAGCGTAACTAGGCCTGTACTAATTAGGCCATGTATAATTAAGATATGACTGAATACCGCAAGCATAATTATATCATGAGTAATGAATACCAGCGTATTAAACAATGTATCATTAGGTATAAGTTAATTAGACCGAGTCTAACTGGTGTAACACTAATTAGGTCCTGGCTAATTAAGTTAAGACTAAGTCAAGTCTCAATAAGCTCAGATTATTAAGTTACGCCAAATTAAGCCAAACATTACAGATGTAATGATTTCATTCGAAACTGATTTACCTTAGTCAACCCTAATCTGCTGTAATCCTTAATTCACCCTAATCTAAGTCTAGCGTAATCCGCTCTATAATATGCCATAGTCCATCTTAATGCACCCTAGTCTGTCTTAATCCACCCTAATGCACCTTAATGAGCTCTAATCCACTCAAGTACACCGTAATCAGACCTCGTCCTTTAATCTACCTTGTAGAAGAAATATTTTGGGTTCGACTCCAGCCATGTTATTGAGTACGAGTACTAGAAGGTGGCGCATTGGAGTACCATAGGGAATAAACCCATCTACAATCACTGATGAATTAAAGTTTGGGATTAATTTGTGATGTATTACGGGCTGCAGGCATGCATTTGTTGGCTTCTTGGAAAACTATATTTATGGTGACTTTTACACCGCACCGTTCGCGTCGACGCCGAGGTAGTTTACGGACGCCTTCCAATGGCATCTATGAGGCTTGCGCATTAACAAATATATTTTTACATATTTCCAGCAACTATTTTGCCTATAGAGGTGCTCACAACGCAAGGAAAAGCGAGCGCACGGCACGCACGCGCTTACGGTTTTAAAAAAGGCGCGCTGCGAAGGGCCCGCACACAGCCGAGGCGGGCGTGTCTGCCATCGGCCAATAGCAGCGACGCTCCTTGTAAATGCTCTATGACGAAATAGAGCATATTCAAAGAGCGTGAGGAGAAGCCGCTTTTTGAGTTGAATGGCTCCTGAAGAAGTGGAAGCTTTGTGCTCCGCTTGTGAACGCTACGCTTCGCGGATGACTACAGCATTTGGCGGAGATGTTCGTTGCAGTGTAGGCAAGCCATAGAATATGTTTTTTCACCAAGCCCGGAGGGTGGTTCAGGACCCCTTTAAGAGGAAATTATATAATTACTGTATTTTGCCAGTACTGACATATGGGGTGGAAACTTGGAGAATCACAAAGAAGCTAGAAAGGAAGTTAAGAACCACACAGTGGGCGATGGAACGAAAAATGATAGGCGTTACTCTAAAAGATAGGAAGAGAGCAGAGTGGGTTAGGGAACAGACATGGGTAGCTGACATAATAGTCGAAGTAAAAAAGAAAAAAATGGACATGGGCAGGTCACGTTATGAGAAGGCTAGACAACTGATGGACAATTAGAACGACGGAATGGACATCAAGAGAGGGTAAGCGCAGCCATGGACAACAGAGAGATGGAGTGACGAAATTAAGAAATTCGCAGGCATCAAATGGAATAAGGTCACACAGGACAGGGAGAGGCCTTCGTCCTACGGTGGACATGAGATGTGATGATGATTATTATTATGATGATGATATCTTGGTTTGATGAAATTTACTTTAGGCCCAGGTCTTGGACACAGAACAAAATTAGAATAGGGCATAGACTTTCGGAGCATCCCCTTTGCATCGAGGTGACCGCTAGTGTGTAGTGCCCCACCAAGCACATTATTGTCCTTTTTATTCTCTGAAGTTTGTACTAACAAGTCAATACTGACCTTCTGTTCCATAGTTCTGCGCCATTAATTCTCCAGCCTTCTACCACTTGCCTCTACTGCAGAACCCCTTATGCTCCCGAGACTCTCTGAAACCCAAGATTATGGACAGACTCAATGCTCCTTTGATTATTGGGTTCGACCAGAACATGCATCATGGTTTGTGCACCATTCCCACACATTAAAGGGACCGACAAGTGAAACTGCGGTTAAATGAAACCTGGTGTAGCCTGGTGGTAAAGCCCTGGTACCGCTTTCTGGAGTCGATGAATTTCTGTACGTCGCCTGCTGCTGTTTATACGACCATAACTCGGTCTCAAAATTGCAGTCAATACATAAAAATGCATCCCCGTCTTATTATCCACTTTCTCTGCAGCAAAAGGAGTCGACGCTGTCAAGCGTCACTGCCCTCACAGCAACCGAAATTTGCTTTTAACCGCAGCGCATGCAGGCAGCATTTTCCAGGCATTGCGCGCACGCGCTCTGTCAGTGCAGAACCCAGTGTAAACACACACGGCAGCTGTCAGCCACTGTTTGCAACACCTAATGCGTTAAGACTCCATAAGCAAGAAATCCTGATATTAAATGATTTATGGTGTTTTCCCCGTTGTCGTTGCATGATTGGACAATCTGACCGGTAAGCTTTCCATTCAAATAAAGAAAGCAGGTAACTTAGGTACTTTAAAAATTGGTTGCCGGTCCCTTTAAGCACAATTCATCTTCATTTGAAAATTTATTCAAAACATAAAGCACCATCTGTTGACAACCATGTGAGCAACGCCTGCCATGTTGTGTTGAGCGTGCAAAAACTAAGCCAGTTGCATCTCGGCATGTCAGCTGCCCCTTTCTTTGCCGTCATTCTGTGATGTCTTCCCATTACTGCATGACGTTGAGCACGCAACGAGAGGGCTGTGGCAATTCTGGGTACAAAGTAACACTCTTTTTAGCTAGATGACTTGATTACTTCAACGACAAGGTAAAAAAAAATGCTGTCACCGTCACGGAAATAGTTTTGACAAGAATTGGCATTGTGCTTGTTCGAAACTGGGGCTGGTGGGCGTATGTTTAGCCCCATTTCCTGTCCATTTGAGCAGCCTTCCATGCAACAAAAGCTATGCTCAGCGAATGACCAGCAACAGGTCTTCCACACATGCATTTCAAACAGATTTTTAACAGACGGACATCTCCAGAAAATTGCACGTGTGGCATGCATTTCCATACTTCAGTACTAGTAAAAAAATAAGTGATGCCTGCCCGTAAAAGGACTCCCCTCAAGGCAGTGGTGCCACTCTGTCAATGTGATGCCGCGGCAGACCGCTTCCGTGCTGCACTCAACAGAGAAATCAGAAGGCGGTGCAGAGGCAGTCTTCCGCGATGCATTGACAGAACGGCACCACTGGCTGAAGGGGGGTCCTTTGACAGGCAGACACCACTTTTTTCTTGACCGGTACTTGAGTGTAATAACACAATAAACATGCGACACAAGCTTCCTGATGCAAATAGTGGCCCATAGGCAGCCATTCTACAACAATGTCTTATCATGCACCGCTCACGGCCGGCCAATCCCACCAATAACGTGGGAGGGCTGTTGATCAAACAAAACGCAGCAAGGCAATAGCACCAGAAAGAAAAGACACTGGACAATTATAATGCGATACAAGAAATGGTCATATATGGCCCTTTAAGCTTTTAGAGTAAAACTGTCTCCGTGGACCCTGTGTCGCAGGATATCCATTAGCTCAGCTGGCAGGTCACACGATCTCGTTTTGACCAATCAGGTGTGAGCGCACATTTTAAATATAGTGGTAGATTCACCTTGCATACCATATGAACGCTGTTAATAAGAGAAAAGAAATAGCCGGCGCGAAAGAAGAGGAAGTAGGATCGCGAGTGCGGTGTTCTGGGTTTTTCTGTTTCTAATAAACGGATCGTGGCGTCTGGCTGACAGATCGTTGGCTTCTTGGATGATCCTTGTACTGTGTCGCCGTCGAGCAGCTCTTACATTTCGCAGGCATTCCATGGTCCTCCACGAAAGCCTGGTCGGGTTTCGGCACCAATGTAAAGTCCAAAGACTTCGATGAATATTAAACCAGGCTTCGAAGTGCGGCAGAAGACAATACGCCTGAAGAGCGCCGAGCAGCCAGATGCCACGATCCGTTTATTCGAAACAGAAAAACCCAGAACACCACGTGCCACGCGCTCGCGATCCTACTTCCTCTTCTTTCACGCTGGCTATTTCTTTTCTCTTATTAACAAATGCCTTAGATTTTTTACCAAAGAAAAAAAGGAAAGGAAAAAAGCAATACAAAGAAAGATTCAAAACTCTTTGCCAGTGCTGGGGTTTAAACAAGGCCGAAGCCAAGGATCCTAACCACCACGCTATACACCCACGCTAAGTGAACTGTGGAATGTGCAAATATGTGGACCATATTAATGGCTTGGAATTTCACCAAAGAAAGATGGCAAGGAAAGAAAGATGGAAATAAATAAACAAGCAAACTCCCAGGCCAGCACAGGATGTAGCACAGTGACAGTGTATAAGCTAGACTTGGCCATGTGTTCTCTCATTCTTCTCTTTCAGTCTTCTTTTGCTCCTGCTTCTTCTGCCCCTCTCCTTCCCCTTCCACTGTCTTCTTTCTCTGCTTCCTCTTCATTTTTGCAGTCGTCCTCTCTTCTTCCTTTTCTTCCTCGTCTTCCTGCTTTCTCCTTGTCTCCGTCGATGAAACCACAGCTGATGGTTGACAACATATAATGTCCTGAAACACCACTCCTACCATATCACTGAGAACATGGGGTGAGAGTCGAAGATGGATGCCAGTGCTCCTGTTCAGGTGCGTTCAAATTTGCACAAGAATGAATTCTTATGTCAATGTGAGCGATAGCGGTCATGGAAGCCTGTAGTTTCGGCCATTGTAACGAGCCCATAACAGCTTACGCTGTAATAAATAAAGGCGATAAGAAAGAAACAAAATTTGTCCTCGGTGTGGGGGTTCGAGCCAGGGCCTCTAACCTCCGAAGGAAAGTGTTTCAACCACTGGGCTACACGCTTCGCAAGGTGTTGCATTCATGTTTGTGTTGCATTTTCTAATGCAAGTGTTTCCTTGGTTTGGGCACAAACCTAAGGAGGGCGTGTGTGTCCTAAGTTGGCTATACAGTTGGCACATAGAAAAGGCCACAGCTTTGCTGCAGTCCAAAGGATTTCACGGTGGTGTTATTTTTCTTCCTATTTAAAGCGCTGTATAGCTTGGCTTGTCGTGGTTTATAAAACAACAAATTGATTGGTAAACAGTTGGGGTAATGCATTTCAATAAATGCAAATTTGTTTCTAAGCAAGCATGGTAGGGTTTGTTTACAATGACTGTTGTACATGTCATTACTTAACTGCAATGGTTTACACGGTAAGCCATTATGTGCTCATTATGATGGCTGAAATTGGTGGCGATGGTGTCAGCTGCCGCTGCCAGTGTCTGTAACCGGCATTGCTCAGAATTAAAAGAACTCCATCTTTGAGAAGATTTGAACCCACCTCAACTGAAGCAGTGGCATCCACCCCCGATTCTCATCACATGGTTTAGCACTTTGTGTTCTCAGTAGCCACAGCTATGAAACAGAAGGAATGGTGTTTCAGAGCAGCCGCAACATATATATAATGTTGTCAGCAGTCAGCTGACATGACTGATTGATTTTTGGGGTTTTACATCCCAAAAGCACGATATTATTATGAGACACACCATAGTGAAAGGCTCCGGAAATTTCGACCACTTGGGGTTCTTTAACGTGCACTGACATCGCACAGTACATGGACCTGAACATTTTGCCTCAACCACAATGCAGCCGTCACAGCAGTAGGATTCGATCCGTGACTTTCGGATCAGCAGTCTACTGCCATATACTGACGAATATGAGGAAAAAGGAGGAGGAGGAAGAAAAAAAGAAGAGGTACGGGATGGCGACAACAAACAAAAAGATGAACAAAGATGGCAAAGTAGAAGTACATAGAGGAACAATGTGAGAGGACGATGACGAAGAAAAAGAGCAAAGAGAAGACAAAAAGTAAGACAGATGTGACAATAACGAAAGAGAAAGCAGATGATGACAAAGAAGAAGAGTGAAGCAGAAAAACCAGACAATAGAAGAGGAAGAAGAGGCGGGCCAGGAGAAACAGGAAAGAGAGAAAATCGAAAGAGAACAGTGAGAGCACGCAGTAAAGTCTAGCTTATGCTGCCACTGTGCTGTGTCCTCTGTGCAGGCCTGGGAGTTTATTTATTCAGTAATTTATTTATTTGTTTTTACGTTGAAAACATTGGTACATGCCAAGGAGTCAGCGCCAACTCCAGTGCAATACATTCTGACACACCGACACTGTGCAAGATGCACTGTCTATATACAGTGAACTAGACAGCAGTCGAGGTCACTCGGTTTACCCATGTTCAAAATCGGCTTTAGTACACTCTCAAGACTGCCTTGGCTCGCTCCAAAAATTGAGTTGGCCCAACCTGAAAATTTAATCTACCTACGTGCGAAAACAACCTGGTGCACTCCCAAAATCGACATGACCCACCCGTAAGATTTGGGTGGCCCACCCTCAAGATCGAATTTCCCGAATTTGGGCCATGACCGAGTGATGTCTATTTACCTTTGATGAACAAGCTGAATTTTCATCGATAAACAGTGTAGTAGAGTAAAACTCACCAATATTAATTGTGAAAAACAATACCTGATGGAGCGAAGCACAGATCTAACATATTGCACCTTATACTAGCCTTACTTAAACGTTTGCCAAAGGTAGCGACTCACAAGTCGGGTGTCACTTGTGCCAGTGAATTTGACGCGCTTCATCTGGCACAACCTAGTGTGCCTGAGTGGTCTTGCCTGGCAAACCGTTCCGGCACCCTATCAGCTTGTACAACTCTAGCACAAACATGTAAAAAGTGCTCTCCTGGACTCCAGCGACTCCTCCGAAAAGAAGAAAAAAAGGACAAACCGTAGCATCTAGGTGTTTTCTTTGTTTTCTTTCTTTTTTTTTTACTATACATGACCTATATGCATTCAGCCAAATGCCATGTTGCAAGCAATGTTTTATAAGCACGTCCACTCAGGTGTGACCATTGACATGGTGTTGACCATGGTGAAAAGTGATTGCTTAATGGCAACTGACAAACCGGCGGTGCAGCGGCAGAGAAAAAAAAAAGAAAGGCCGCAGTATTTTTCAGGTTCAGGGGACTTTAGTGGCCATTATAGTTAAAACTGTATGTAACTTGCCGCTCCCACAGGGAACAATAAGGAGCAACTACACATTGTTCTCTCATGGTCCTGAATCATTCTGCTTTCGGAACCTTTTTCGTCTTTCACAGGCACCACCGTGGCTCTGCCGCATCACGTGAGAAGAAACAAAGAAAGAAAAAGTCTAAGCCAGCTCCACTGCAGTGAAGGCTGTATGAAGTGCAGAGCAGTGATTTGCCTGTGTTTCCCTTGTATTTCTGTTGTGTTTATCGTTGGCGCTCTCAAATTATTTTTGCTTAATTTGACCTCATTATGTGATTAATTACCCTTTATATATATATATATATATATATATATATATATATATATATATATATATATATATATATATTGTGGGCTCAGGGCTTCTGAGCCTCTGGCCAGCTGAGGTTCCCAGAGATGGGCACACACGCGCCATTGGAACAACATACTTTACTCGTTGCGAGCCCAACGCCGACTGCCCGGATCCGCTCTACGCGCTCCGCCCCCAAGCCGGCGGTACGTGCCATGAGCTAGCATATTTTCCGATGATGACTGGTGGCGAAGGCAAGGAGCCGAATTCCCCACAACATATATATTATCATACTATTCTTGTTTATCTTAACCATTTCTAATCTGGATCCAATAAAGGGGCCGTGAAACATTTTCTGAAAATTTTGTACAATGTATGTATTCGGAATCCTGGCCCCCCAATCCATAACATACGTTGTTTCATTGCATTGTGTGGGTTGATTTAAGGCGATAAAACCACTGTTTAGGTTTCCCAGTGCTTATTCCCCTCAGCTCAGTAGCTGGCATCATCTTAGTCGCCACAGTGGCCTCCCAGATTGGCACACCGTCGGAGGCCATGGGAAAACAAACCATGATTCAGCTTTGCTTCCATACGGTGCGAAAACACATGGCTCAACTATTTTCTTACTTTCTAGCTTTCATACAGATCTATTATTTAAGAACTAACTAAATTTCACCAATGTGTTTATGTTTTTAACTGTCTTATGTTAACATCACTTAAACGTCACTGAAGAGTGCCTATATGATGGCCCGTGATGTTGCATGGGTGTTTCAGGAGGGCAAGAATGCTAGTATTTCAAATGGGCGTTATTAAATGTGCACTAAACAATGTGCCAAAATATTTCAGAATCAGCATGTCGAGTGCTTAACGAAAGGTACAACTGGGCAGCTCCACATTCTTTTCATGACCCCTTTAAGTTTATTTTTAATTACTGTTGATCGGTTTTGCAGAATTTATTGGTGCAAGCAAGTCTGTGCTGCTGCAGAGCAGTGATTTGCCTATCTTTCCCTAGTGTCTCTCTTGCGCTTATTTGCGAATTATTTTCACTTAATTTGATCTCATCGTGCGATTAATTACCCTTATCCCATATCTTTTATTTTTGATACTAATCTGGTGTATTTTAACCCTTTTTAATGTGGATACAATTTAATTGCTTCTGGTAAGTTATTAGCACGTTCTGGCCCTGTTTTCAACAGCTGTTTTATGAGCGTGACGACGACATGAGAAGACAATACATGCTGACAGCCCGGGACCCTAAGTGCTCCGTGCATTAAAAATGAAAAGACGTGGGACATTTGCATTAGTGGTGCAAAGCCTAGGAGTGGAGCTTGGGGCCGACCTAGTTTATTCTGACTTCTACAAGGTCAACTAAGTCATGCGATTTGTCACATGACTAGCTGTCACGTCATGTTATGTGATTTGGGTCACGTGTCTAGGTTCAAATTGGCTGAGTGGGCAGTGTCCGGTTGTGAAGTTCTCCTCTTCCTTCTTTCACTCTTCACCCTCACATCATTCCTGGTCACCCTCACTTCCCTTTCCCTTCCCTTGCTATACTAACAAATCTATGCTACACTATGAAACCCATACACCTTTATGTTGTAGTGGGCTGAGGGAATGACCGCTAAAGAATAAAGAAGCGCGGCCACAAATGCCGTGAATGACATAAAAGTGCATATTCACACATTTCATGATGATGATAATTTTCTGCTCACATGTGACACCCAACACTCGACTTCAAGAGCTCCGCTCAAAAAAGGTTGCGGGCAGCTTGCACTAGCGACGCAAGGCTAGGCCACAATGGAGCTGCTGGCCTTCCTCCTCCTCCTTTCCCCATCCTCACCACTTTTGTTTCCTACCTCCTTGCTATACCATACTATATGTGGGCATTCTATGCTTTACCCTCTGCCCTCATCGTTTTCCTCTTCCTCACTCTCGCACCACTACCTCGATCTTCACCCTTACCTCCCTTCCCCCGCCTGCTATACTGGGCTTGTTAACTTGAAGCTTGGGTGAGTAGTAGAAATGCATTATGAAAGTTTTCTACAGCGCATGTACTACAAGAAAAAAAAGGTCAGGCAGCGCCCTTGCCTCTGCCTGTCCTTTTTTCTTGTATATGCATCGCAGAAAACTTTCATAATGACTATACTGAGGTGCTGATGACCTTACCTTCCTCCTTTCCCTCCTGCTCACCCACACTTCCCTTTTGCGCTTCCTTGCTATACCACACTATACATAGGTATGCTATGGTTTACGCTCTCCCCTCCTCATTTCCCTCTTCCATACCCTCACATCCCTCCTCCACACCCTCAGTTTCCTTTCCCACCCCTTTGCTATACTATACTATGTCACGGCCGGAGTAGAGGCCGCTCCTCTAATCCAGCCGTGACATAGCGTGAATCCAGCCGTCTAATCCAGCTCGATGGACCGGGTTGCCTCTTGGCGGCGTGGGCTTGGCTCACGGCTGGACGGGAGCAAGCGGTAGTACATGGACCGAGAAGCACCTCCACCAGATGTCACGTGGTCGTGACACACGCAGCACTCAAGACGAAGCACGCAGGACAGGACTCAAGGTGATGTCAGGCGAACTGTTTATTGGGCGAACCTGTGCCCAGCAAAACAAAGCCAATCACAATTCACAGCAACAGCGGCGTGAACAGTCGTTGGTCGATGGAAAGACTGACAAGCGGCGTAACGCGTCTGCTTTTATACACGCGTCATTACGCGTTCTATCATTATCTCTCGAATTCCAGAAGTCACTGAAATGTGCACGTCAAACATGCAAGGTTTCAAGAATGGCCGACACGGTTCCAGAGGTGGCATGCAAGATAAACGCGGCCTGCGTTGCGTGTAACAGAAAGTGATAACGGCGCTCCCCGTAAACAATCAAAACCAGCGCGCGTGTCTCTGGGAAGTGAAAACGGCATTTTTAAACCAAAACAACCGCACGTGTCAATATACTATGCCTAATCCTCTGCCTCTCTTTCCCTCCTCCTCAGCCTCACTTTCCTTTCTGAAGCAGCGTCAGCCGTTGGCGTGGCTGATAGAACACTTGCCTGCCACGCAGACGGCCTGGGTTTGATTCCCGCTCGAACCCAGCTAGCGTTCTTGCGATGTTAGCATAAAGGACTCGAAGGAATTCTAAAGTACGTTGCAGCTAAAGAGTTCTGATCCCGTTGCGCGAAGTGTTAACTAGATGCGAGGAAGAGTTGTTTCAATTTAACAAGAGAGGACACTGGGGATTTGCTTTAGTACCCCTGTGGCGCATAGGCAATATTCCCAGTTTTCAGGTCACGACAAACATTTTGTGTCGACCTAGAACAGCTCCGTTGTAAAAAATAAAAAAGAAGGGTCGCATTCGCTCCTTGACGCAATGAGGGATACCGGCACGCGCACGCACTTTGGCACGAGGGCTGGGAAACGCGGCGCTGTAGAAGGGCGCCGCTTGAAACCAGCTTGGCTGCATTTTTTAAAAACTTTTCTTTCCAGGCGCAGCCTTGAGCGCGAGTGGCGCTCGTTCGACCGTTATCATCACTATGAATCTAACCGCCGCTGCGTGCTTCGATGGAGTTTCGCGTACAAAGCACAAGTGTTCTGTGGCACGACCTGGTGCAGTCGCAATTTGCGTACTCCTTGCACAAGTTTGCACACGAGCCTCTAGAGGAGTGTCCGACTGCATGGAGCAGACAGAACATTTCACCACAGTACCGTCAGAAACTGTTGTAAAGACCGAGGTGTAAATTCACGATGTAAGAAACCACTATGGGAGGGCGAGAGAAAAAAAAAACCGCTAAGTAAGACTGCATCAATGCGTTTTGCTGTTGCAGCTAGAGAATGACTGTAGATGGACCAGAAGGGGTGCAACCCTGTTATTAATGGCACCAAATTGATCTCCCATGATGAATAAGAACTGTGTGTTTGTCAGCAAAAGTGCCATTCTCATCAATCGCGAGAACCTATCACATCGCTCGCTTTCCTTTGTGCATTACTAAGGAAGTTTACACTGTTTGCCTAACGCACGTCACAGGCATCGGGCGCGCAAAGACGCGACGCAGCTATCTTCGACGAGCTTCTTTGGACATTAGCTTGATAATAAAAGCGGCGCATTACCATTTGCAATTAGTTCGGTGCAGATACGGCGCACACGGGCCGCAGGCGAGCACAAAATGGACAAACGCGAGCTCGCTTCGAAGGCGATCAGCCGTCATTTTTCGATGGCGATGTTCCAGTACCGCTGTAGTTCCGCATTTAACGGGAAAGAAGCAAGGACCGGAAACTGTTGCCAACGCCGCGAACGTGGTTTCGCTTTCGTACTCGGTGCTTACGCGCAACCATTTTTTTCCCCTTGATTCGTCGGGAAAGAACGTGCGCTTTAGATGCGAGTAAACACAAATAATTCTACCGATACTAGCTGCCTGCGTGCCGAAGCGCGTGCAAGAAGCCATAAATGTTCATACGCCACTTTGTTCCGACTGCGGCTCAAGCGTTGCTATCGCGCCTGTCGATCTTTACACGGCGACAGCACGTTGCGCAAAGGGTTGGTGCAAGTTATGAGCTGCTATCGAGAGGTCGCTATCAAGAGACGTTAAATCTCTCGAACACCGTGCTCTCCGGTCGAAGGTACAGAGCTACCGGTGCGCTTAGCCTGGCGCGGCTGGTGCGTAACAACAACAACAACAACAACAACAACAAAAGAACATTATACGAGTTGCGTTTTCAAAACGTGTTTTCTTTTTCCTTTTTTTTTTCCTGCCCACTGTGCACTCTCCTGGAAGGAAGTGGCAGAGACGATTCGTCGCAAAGGCAGTTTAGTCCACTCGTAAGCACACACCGGCCGTCGGTTCACGAAGCGAAAAGCCTTAACTTTTTGTGATAAAACTGGGTGAAGAAAAAATGACCTGGTAGCTATTTGCGCACGTTTTGGAGGGCAAGTCAACATACAACGAACTGTTGATATAACGACCATTTTTTTCGCGGCACTTTCCGAATTAGTTATAAACGGGTATGACTGTACATAGGGAGAGCGTGGACCTTTCCAGGGGTACTCCAATGCTGCGACGCTGGCTCCGCTGTGGAAGTAGAGTCACCGGAGTGAATCTCTGTATACTTCCCATAGGGCGCTTTAATGCGGACGCTACGTCGACGCTATAGCGCCAAAGTCCCCTTCAGTGGCATCCCTCCACACTGGGGGCGCATGCCAGTTTACATTGCCATGGCAAAAGAAAGAGCAGCCGTGTGGCGCTCCCCTCCCCCCTCCCCCTTTTGCCCCTCCCATGCCGCGCACACTTTTTTTTTCTTCCTCGTGTCTGTAGGCAGCGTGTTTTGTTTTTGTATCCTTGCACGTGCGCGAGTACACTTGCATGTGCATTGTGTGCCTTGTACTGTTGACTCGGCCCATGCGTTTCATTGCATTCTATTGTTTATTTTACTTTGTACTTTGAGTGCTTTACGCTCACCATTTGTGTTGTTCTGTAGTTGACCGGCATTTCATGTGTCTGCATAATGGATGTACAGGCTCGTCATGTGAATTCCTTGTTTTCAATTATATTAAAGTGAGGCCAAGGGTCTGTTGAGTTCAAAGGTGAACTAAATTTTGTGTGTCAGGCATACTGGCACCTTTTCGAGATGGACAAACACTCAGTGTACACACACTATGGTGATAGCACGCACAATAACATGCAAAATTAAGTTCCTATTGGGACACAGAAGACCCTTGGCCTTACTTTTGTGTCAATGAAAACCAAGACATTCATATACAGGCTCAGAAAGTGAAGAGAAATGAAGGATGCATGAAATGCTCATTACTACAAGGCAACGCAAATGGTGCACTGTGCACCACCTAAAGCACGGTGATGTAAACAATAAAACACAATGCTCCAACTGCAGGCTCACCCATTGTTGTAAAGAGGCCCCGAAGGATCTTGCAGGACTTTGTGAAGTATTTGTGCATCACAGCACGATCCATGAACGGTTTGAGTCATGAAACGCCGACGCATACAAGCACACAGCGAGTGACGACCACAAAACCACCCATACAAACCAACATCGCCAACGCTTGCAAAAGTTCAAACTAATTCAACGGGCTTCAGCAGCAGTTGCTTCGCTGACGCCAGGGCCGGTGCACCGTGGGAAATGGGAGGCAGGAGGGGGTGAGCAGAGTTGCGAGCAGGAACCGGAGCAGTGAGAGCGAGGGGAGCTAATGCGCCAGCAGTTTCCAAGTGATGCAAGTTGAATTCCTGGCCTCACCAAGACACCCGTGTTTCCGACGGCAGGTAGAGTCACTGACTCTATGTGGAAGTGGCGCCAAAGCAACAGGAGTCTGCTATGCACTCGATATTTTAGTTGTTATTAGCCAACATTGCGATAGTTAATGTCATGTTTAATACTACATCACTTCAACGTAATACTGTAGCGATGCAATTCATCGCAAATGTAATGTGTGTGTGAGTGTAAAATTAGGCGGATTCACATATGTTCTGTCTTGCATGTTTGTTGCAGCTGCTTCCAGTGTTGCATAGAATGGCGTTCTTGTAACTAGCTCCTTTTTGAAGGAACGGAGGAACGCGATTGTTCCTTTAAGAGTTGGCCCAACTGTAACGGTATCGTGTTAATCTGCTAAGGAACGACAAAGAGAATGACATTCCTTCTGTAAACGTTCCATGGTAATGAACATACGATTGCACATACGCAGCACATCATGGAGGTTGGATAGGCCGGGCTACAATCTGCTAAGGCCAAGCTTCAAGTCCCCACTTTCCTGTCGCCAGTCTCTTTCCATGTCGCCAGTCTCCCTTGCTCACAAGAAAACCACATGCACAACACCATTCCTTTTCTCTCTAGGCTATATGCCGGGGTTCACCACGGCTTTACTGCATCACTATACGTCACTACCGTAACAAATATGATTCAGTAAAATTTACATAAACAATGACAAAGAAAAAGCAAGCAGAAATATTTTCACTGACACGGCCAGGATCGAACCCACGATCGCTCGAACCAGGATGAAAGGTGCCCGTTGCGCTACCGACTGTCCTTCACTTTTTTTTTTATTTATTGCCTGGCTGAGACAATGTACAAAGCAATCAAGCACATACACATTGCAATACAAAGCAATTATTGCACATACACATTACAAATACTATCACAAAGATGAACAAACGATGCCACCAGTCCCAACTGAGCTATCCTTCGCCATGTCAGAAGGAGCATGAACGCACCTTATAACCCTTCATCTAAACTTTCTCCCTATCTCTCCTTCTCGTTATGTCCTCCGTTGGCTGGGGCCGTGCCACCACCTAGAACCAGTACAGCGAAATATCATCATAGCACCAAAGAGCACCTATAGTTCGGCCTGGGTAGGGTAGTTTCAGTGCTTTTGTTGAGGTTGCCCTACCGCGAAAGTGCAGCTCGGTGCAGTTCGGTCCTTTTACTTTCGTTTTATACCAGTTCCTATAACAGGGAGATCAGCCACATTTCTTTTGCAATTGTGGCCACACCACCTAAGGGTATCCCATTACCCCCTGGCAGTGGCCGCTGGAGAAACAGTTTCCGCTGTCACCCAGCCATGTACAGCAATGCAGGCTGAACTGCAGTCAACAGCGAAATTCCTTTCGTCCTTTCATGTCCCACCACCACGGCTCCCTTGGGACTAATGCGCGCTTTACTATTGCAGCTCAGCACAATGGTTCTGAGAATGTGGTTAAGGCTTCCAAGTGTGGACCTTGGTGTCACTGGCATCCTTTATGCAAGAGACCACTCGGAAAAGCAAGCGTGCCACACGAGATGGTACACTTCGGAGTCTTTATACTCAGACCGACTTCACGAGGCTCCCACTCGCCATTACCCCATACAGACTAAACCAATAGCAGTTTTTACTTCAAGGCGCCCAATGAGGGTGCAGCGAAGCGTGCGGGGCGAGGCCGATGATGTGGGGAAGGGATAGTGCAGTTTTTCATTCCGTCTGAGCCAGCCTAGACAGCAACCATGGGTCGTTCTGCATGCTGGACAGATCGTAGAGAATTTTCATGTGACACTCAAAAATCACGGAACACCATTTTGCCTCCTGTGGCATCTGGATTCTGTTGCACTGAGTACTGACGTAGACTGCCTCCTGGCCATGGCTACCCTCGATGTTTAAACCGACTGGATACAACGGAATTGGGAACATCGTATGCTTATGCTTAGTCCAATGCTTGTTTTGTGGTCCATCAAACAATATGATTGGAGTGGCCACGACATCGGCAGGAAACTTCAGAAGCACATGGAGGTATGGTTTATGTCCTGTTTTTTCTTATTTGCATAACGAAAAGGGAGTTCTGCATTATAATTATAAACCAGTCAATGTGTTACTTTGTGATTCAGGTTACATATTGTGCTTACCATGCTTTTATCTCATATATATGAGAACTAAACCCACGCTCAGTAGCAGGCATGCATGTTTTTGCTACTTAGGTTGTGCTGCTGCGCTGCTGAGAAGATTTCTTGTTTGGGATGCGTCATCATTTCATTGGCCTCCTATGGAATAATGCGTTTGAGATGTTTTATTTATTAATTAATTTATTCCCTCACATCAGTGGTATTTTGACATTATAAACATGAAGGTGGGGCTGCTATACAAACTGAACAGACAATTAAAGCGTATTGCTTATACACCAAGAAGAAAAAGAAAATAGTTCCACGTCATATAATTCATCGGAAAACTCAGCAGATAGCCATGTAGTTTGAATTCTTCACATTGACATACACTGTGCGCCGCCATAAGAAGTAAGAGCAATATACCCGGAACTGTCAATTAGACTATTAAAACACTAAAAAAGCTACTAATTTTCAGTGAAAAAAGTTTACGACCAGAAATGCTGACACCATATCGGGGAATCTTGTCCCAGTATTTAATGGCGCAGGTCAAGCACAAGCTATTCTAAATCAAAAGGTCTATTTCTAGCTTTTGGTGTTATATGCATGATTGCTACTTCCAAGCACTGGTGCATGTGTGTGTTTCTATGTGCACATCTGAAATGCAGTATTCTGACTGCACATTTGAAGACTCACTATGTGTTGCACTTGTCATAGACAAGCGTCAAAGTCGCAGTAGTTGCAGTTGCAGTTTAGGTGCTCCCTAAAACCATGTGCGTAGGGGCATTTCATTGGACATTTTTGAGCTCCAGATAACCTGCTTCCGGTAATGTCCAAATTCGTAAAATATACATAGTTCAATGTGAGTTTTAAAGTGCTCACATAATTTTGCCTCATGATTATCCAACACTATCTTCAATTAAAAACAAATCAAAAGTAATGTCAATGTAACGACACATTCCAATGTTTGAACTGTAACTGGTACGCATTCCTTTCCTATAAAGGAACTTCTAACAAAATTAGGAAGGAATGAGGAACGAGCATTCGCGCCTGTTTTGGAGGAACGTGTACAACCCTGATAGTGTGCATACTTTAATGTGAGCGGAAGTCACCATACAGAATAATGATGGCAAGGATAACCAGAAAAATGTAATATATATGCTCAAAGGAAACGGGCAGCATGTCCTTCGTTTAGTTTTTTTTTTTGGTTTTTTTTTTTTCACAGATTCCATGTTTTACAAGGCTGCCTCTTGCGCTCTGCTGCTTCTGTCCGACTACAAAAGTAAATAATACAAGCACTTTACTGTGCATGATCACCAGTTCTCTTTATTTCCTCAAGGAGACTGTTTATTTCCTTAAGGAGACTGCTAGTGGTGTTACATATCAAGGGCAGATATAAAACAACAAGAAACAGTGATCACTGCACGTTAGTTACATGACAGACAGTGTGACAGTTTGAATAAACATTGCTGTGGAAAGCTTTCCTATGCAAACAGTTTCCTATGCAGACAGTTTCCTATGCCATCAGTTGAGCATTTTTATGTGAGCATAAACAGTGCTAGATGTCAAAGTTAAATATGAAGTTTACTGCGCCTAACCAGTTCGTGAACTGGTTCAAAGCTTTATTTCTCTGAACTGTAACTGAACCAGAACGAAATGGTGTGCGTCGAACCCTGACCCCAATGTGAACTTGTATTTTTTTTTTTTTTACACCCTGCCTGAAACAACTTGACAGTCAGAAAGAAATGTATGTCATAGACACCCTGTACTGCTTTAAATATCACCTTTTGCAAATACTATGCGACAGAAACTCTAGCGAAGTTTGTACTGTGACACATTTATTGGAGCTGCATTTTATTTCTAGGAGTGGCTCAAAAGGTGAAAGTTCATATAGTTAACGAAAATTCCACTAATTTCTCTGAAGACTGCCTATTATATTGCTCTGTTAATTTTCAGAGGCAAGTCATTGGCATTGTCCTCAAGTCTCAGTTTTGCTGGAGTTGGATTTTCATGTCTCAGTTTTGCTGGAGCTGAATCACAAAATGGGAACAGTAATCTCTTTTGCCTGCCAGCACGAACAGTGACAAAAGGACTACTACATGTTTGTGAGATAGCATTCCACAGCATGTTTACACGCAATAGTATGCTTACACAAGCACAATTTGTAACTAATATGTAGTACAACATAAGTGTCGGTCATTACTACGTAGCTAACAGCAGACATCTTGAAACCATGAACTGTACCTACGCTTATCTGTGCAAAAGGCATCACCAATTTCATGCAGATTGCAGCAATATCCATAACCTGGTGGCAACAATGGCACACATTGACTATCACTAGCATCTACCTTGAAAACAGGCAGGCCCGTGAGTGCCGACCGGTCTGCATAGCAGCGTTGGATGTGTCCATGGAAAGCCAACCGGCATGCCTTTCCCTGAGGGTCCATGTCCAAACGGGAGCCTATCAGCAACATGCCTGGAGCCAGAAGAGCTGGCTGGTCCAGCTCCAAGAGGGCCCACTGCTCTTGGCCTTCAGCAGCCTGGCCACTAAGCAGCTCAGGGTCCCAGCGTAGCCCAATTTCTTCAAGGGATGTACCCTCGGGGCAACTCAAGAATGATGCCCTGTAATGGCCCAATGAGGCCTGCATGTTTTAGACTGAGAGTTGACACTATAACTTGCTTTGTTTAAAAAAATCTATAAGAATAGGGAAATTTTGCCATCCAGGAGATGGTGAAAATATGAAACATGTAAACATGACTGTGCAGCTACAACTTTTCCTGCATGTGTACTAATGATAAGCCCAGTGATTGCAAAAGGAGTGCAATTTATTTACACAGAGCTTGCCAACAGTATGAATACAGTATGCACGTAAGTTAATAGAACACATGGCAGTGTGAAGATTTAGTATTTATACTGCACATACAAAAAGCAGGTATGTATTCCAGGTACATGCTCTTGAAGTGGAAGTCCTCTTGCAAGCCAACCTGTCTGTTAGTTTTAACCCCTTCGCTTCCAAGGCTTAGGTGCCCGTACCCGCGAGCTGTACTGCATATTTTTTGTCACCACGGATGGGCGTATATGGCATTGCATAGAAACCTGCATAACTCAGGTTATTACGTTCCGATTTACACACTTTTTGTTGTATTTTCTTTGGGAATGTCTCCTGGAAGCACTGCACTCAACTGTGTTGCGAATGTTGAAGGTCTTGAAGCAGACGGGCTTGGTATATACACACACTGCTTTCACAATCAGTGCTGCTCTCACAGTCGCTCTCATCTCCGCTACTTCCTTGGTTTGAGATATGTTCCGGATTTATCAGTATAGTGATCCCTTTGAAAGATGACTTCGAGAATTTCCTCAGATGTGAGACTGTTCTTCCGCAAAGCCATGCTTCAGGCACAGCGGACGGCTTCCCAGTGGAAGCGGAGCCGGCAACTTTAATTTTTTTTTTCAAACAACCGAATTCAAAAACAGCGTACAACTATGTCCCCATCTGGTGTAAGAAAGAAATGATCCGACAAGAGTGTTGAGAAATGTGCCTTCTACCGGGATCTTCTACAAACAATGCTTTGCCAGGAGGTCAGCGAATCGCTGACTTATTGCACTTTGGCCTTGGCCAAGGTGGCCAGCTGTTCACCGGCGTTGGAAGCGAATGGGTCAACAGTATGGAAAGTTCAGAAATTTTTCACTGGTGTCAATCTACAAACATGAATCTACAAACATACTGGAATAGTCTACCATCATCTGCGGTGAACTGTGATACGGTGGAATCTTTTGCTCAAGAAATCAGCGATATTTTTTCTTCTATATAGTGTGCTATATAGTGTGCTTTTTGTATTGTGCTCGCATGTTATATAAAAACTGCATCTCTGAAACTGTTGTTTACATGTCATCCAACATTGAACTGTGTCTTTGGAATGTATTCGTCACTTTCGACACAGCCGTAACTATTTATGTACTACCATTCCTGCTTGGACTGAGAAGGTCTGTAGTATACTGAAATAAATAAGTAAATAAAAATGAGATTGTGTATTACAACAGCACATAAGAGCTCAAATTTACTGAGTAGCTTACTGTTTAATGTCAGTGATATTTTTATTTGTAATATGCTGGAGTGACTAGAAATAGTGGCACATCAGTATAATGTACAGGAATGCTAACAGCATGGTGTCAAGCGTAAGTGAGATGGCTGAAAAATTCAAATTACAGTCCAACCCACTTATATGAGGTCTGTTAGAAAAGTATCCGACCTATGGTTGAAGAAAAAAAACTGGCATAACTGGAGTGTTGGAAACTTAATCACCCTCAAAGTAGTCTCCTTGGGAAGCCACACACCTCTCCCAGCGGTGCTGTCATTGTTGGAAGCATTCCCAGAAGGCCTCTTTCAGAATGGGGTTTAGCTCAGCTGTCGTTGCAGCCATAATGTCCTCTCTTGTCTGAAATAGCGCTCCTTTCAATGGCCTCTTGATTTTGGGAAACAGCCAGAAGTTGTAGGGGGCCATATCAGAAGAGTAAGGAGGCTGTTGAACTACAGGAGTCTGCTTTTTCACCAAAAAAGTCTGAATCAAGTGCGAGGAATGTGCAGGAGCACTGTCGTGATGAATGCACCAATTTCCTGTTGACCACAATTCCGGTCTCTTGCGCCACACAGTAGGCGACAGAGGACATCCCTGCAGTACTCTTTGGTGATTGCTTAACCCTGTGGTGCGTACTCGTGGGGTACCACACCACGGTAGTCAAAGAAAGCAGTCAGCATCAGTTTGACGTTGCTGCGCACTTGGCGGGCCTTCTTTGGTGTGGAATGCTTCCACTGGGATGACTGGGATTTGGTTTCCGGGTCGTACCCATACACCCAAGACTCGTCACCAGTGATTATGGTGTTCATGAAGTCAAGGACACTGTTTATGGAATCCAGCATGTCCTGTGAGACTTCAACACGAAGTTGCTTTTGCTTCGCCGTGAGCAGCTTCGGCACGGATTTCGCCGCAACTCTCTTCATGGCCAGATCTTCGGTCATTATGGAATGTGCAGAAAAAGTGCTGATGCCCACTTCTTCCGCAATTTCTCGGATAGTCATACGATGGTCCCGCATCACTACAACATTCACTTCAGCAAAGATTTGGTCATTTTGGCATGTTGATGGCCGGGAGGAGTGTGGCTCACTCTCCACCGATGTGCGGCCAGCTTTAATTAAACCGGTTGTACCACTCCTTAATCTGTGTGCTGCTCATAGCATCATCAACAAAAGACATCTGAATCTTCCAAATGATTTCCACTTGGCTGTCGCCCATTTTGATGCAGTAGCGCTGCTCCAGTTGCTCCGTCATTTTCCTTTCAACAAAAAACCAATGAGAGCACCGCGTACTACCTCACTCAAATGCAGCGTCCCAGCGACTGACGCTATCGGCAGGCGGGAAAAAAATTCGTGCAGGTGCACGAAGGTTCATGGTCGGCTGATGCAAGCATGCTTGGTTCATATCCATCAGGTGTTTGTAAAAAAAAATAAGGTCGGATACTTTTCTAACAGACCTCGTAACAATACTGGTTTTAACAATATATTGGTTATAACAATGAGAAGCTGTTGCACCATCAACTTTTGTACGTTTTATATGAAAAAAAAAAAAACTGCTTACTAAAATGCCCCCATGTGGCAATGTCGGTCATAACAACGAAGTCAGGCTGCTGGGTGCGCCATGTGTTGGTGCCCAGATGCGATGGAATGTGAAATCCTTCAAAAGACCACTACAAAAGGCCACCCCACTATCATGACATTTTGTTATAGATAAGTAGAGGTGAAAGAATAGCCTTGCAACTGAACAAGATAAGTAACTATCATTTTTGTTGTTACCATTCTGAAGTCAAAACGACAGTTCAAATGCATGGATGAACAATAACCTTTATAACTCTCATTTCTAGAGTATTTTCTATCACTACAACCTTAAGCTTTATCAGCAATTACTTCACAAAAAAATTGATTTTGCTCTGGCCTGAGTTCTTGTGAAAGGTAAGAAAACATGATGGAAGGAGTAGTGGGATGGCCTAGCCACCCATCTTTATCTGTGTGCTACATGTTCTGGTTATGTTAATCACTTCTAGCATATTTATAGCTTTTGACAAACCCGTTTCTAAAAGCATAATTACTACATATAAGTACATGTACTATGTAATAAATGAAATAGGTCAGCAACTGAAGCAAAAGGTATGTCGCTGGAACAATGATAATCATGAGACAGTTTAACACAACACCTGACAAGTCCATTTCTTTGATTTCAGAATCTATTAGCAAAAAAGCAAGAAATGCAAGTTATTTAACTCTCAATCTCCTGCAGATGAGTATATTCGTCATTCAATTTCACACCAAGGTAACCAATAACTATAGCCATCAGAAAAATTTGTCACACTGTGAACCTAAGATGACTATACTCATCCCACTGCATCTAGTTGTGATTCCTTACACCAAATGGACACATAAGTCCATGCTATGTAGAGTGCCTCGATGTCCTTCTCCACTACCTCTCCGTAAAGAGTGGGGACATCCTCTGCTGTGGCTCTCACCACTGAAACTGGTCTTCACAGCACTGGTTTACCATAATGTTGCCCAGCTCATATGTCGGCAGGCCGACACAGGAGCTAGCTAGGCTGTAAATAGCCAAATTCGGCTACTTTTTGAGGTTCCGGAATTTTTTGTCATTGGCTTTTCCGCCCTCACTTCAAGCAGCTGTTTTCCATTGCCTTTTCACCACCTTCATGGTTGTTCTCCCCCAAGATTGCTGTAAAAAAAATTTAAACATGTGAGCAGTTCTCTTTCCTTTCTTCTCTCTGATATCCTTTTCCTGTCCTTTTATGTGCGCTCACTTTGCACATATGACCAGGCTTCAGGTGCCAGCAGCCTGCACTAGACAGTACAGCAGTGAGTATAATAATGAATGCTTCTTCCTTTTTGAGAAGCATTGTTTGCCTACTTTGACAGGTTTTGCATGGCTGGTTAGTTATCATCTGCTATGTTTTAGCGCTTGTGTCCTACTCCTACTCCAGCTGCCTGCTTACTGTATATTTCTCTTCTCAAACAATTTCTGAACTCCATAGTAACCACAATGAAATTTTTAGCAAATATTCATATTTTGAGGCAGTACACCATGCAGACATCCAAATGGTAGTTTCTTTAGGAGATATGCTGCGAGCAGCCACAGTAGATAGCTAGGTGAGCAGCCACAGTAGATAGCTAGGTTAAAAAAGCGGTTCTATTATTTATATACTGCACTTTAAAACAGTGCATGCCATACATAATTTTTTTAGAAAGGCAATGCTTGTAAATGTGAAGCAATAACAAAAACCTTTTAAATGAGCAGACAGCCATAGTGAAATTCAACTCTTTATATCTGTTTCAACTATAATGCACAGCATACACAAGGACAGGGTTAAAATCACTTTGTGGACAGGGTTAAAATACGTGTACTGCATGCTAGATGCTGAAATGGAATACAAACATCCCCAACCTAATGCCGTTTAATATCTCTGTGAGGAAAAGGTGTAGCTCATAGTACTTGTTTTTTCATATGGTATAACTGCGTCATTCTCCAGTCCTGCCATAGCCCTAAACAGGGGTGCAATGTGTGTAAATAAATAAATAAATAAATAAATAAATAATATTAAACTAAATGTAGACATATCAATTAACTTGCAAATCCTTCCTTTACTACACTCAAGTCAGTTTCCTCAGATGTCATCGACTCGTTTTGAAGGCTAATAAAGGCTATTACCAAAACCCAGGACTAATTATGGCAAGTTTACCACAGAATTCTTTGCCTAGGGATATGAAGAATGGATCCCGCGAAATGTTTAAAAAAGCCTTGCGTTTGCGCCTATTATATTCATAAAGCTTTATGTTATTCGTAGTAACAGTTGTCATATTTTAGTGTATATGGTTGTTTTCTTGTGCTCACCTGTACATTTTGTATAACTTATGTTTGGTGTGTCCTGCATATATGTAAATTTTGTCTAACTTATTTCTGTTTTTACCACTGTATACCATAGTGTTGTTGCTCTGATGCATGGTTTTATAGGCGATCTCACCTAGAGTCTCGAGACTTTGAGACCTCCTTCTGTATCTGTGTATTTTTCATATGCAATGTATTTCTGATAACAAAAACACTCCATACTCAGACATATATTGGTACATTTCAACAAGTGGAAGTTCTACTTTTAGACTGCTACGCTGGACCTAATTATACCCATTTTCACATCCCAGTTACCGGTGCATCTGTACTCAATCTAGCTAGCAGACAACACCTTTAGATTCTTGGGCGCAATGTTACTTCACCCCCTCCATTCCCTCTTTGCCAGCTGTGCTGCTTATGAGCATGCCAGGTCCTCCTCAAATGGAGGCAGAAACTGCTGCCGCTGCATAATTTCACTAACACTGTGGGCAAAACCACCTAGGAAGAAAATAGTTGGGAAAAAAATAGCCTTTCCTTTCCACCAGCAGCTTTCCATGCCATGGTTGTGCATGTCCTTTCTTTCCCCCATCACATTTCCCAACTATACGAAGCATCAGAGCTTGTTTGCTTGCTTAGTCCTCATTCTAGGTGAAGAGTAAGGGATGGCCCTATCTTCAGCTCGTCATAGCAACGCCTTTCGTTATAACAAACTTTAAAAAATTATCTCATTTTTTTTTCTCTTTTGTGATGATACTCAAATTCTGTGATGCAATCGTGTTTTTCTTCTAGAGTATATTTTGTTCTTTCTTTTCCAGAGAGCATATGTATGCGGTATATCCCTGTTTATCTGAATGTTTCTCCAGTAATGCTGCTACATAATAAAAACGTATACTTTGACTAAGACCTTGCTTCACTATTTATTCCTCAATATCTTGATACCTTATTATTATGTCCTCAAGGAACTGAAATATTATTGCTGGGTAATAACAGTTTCAAAGCAATGCAGCTTCACCGCACAACTCTACTTATAGAGCAGCAATGCCTTGTAATTTGGTCATTCAACCTTCACTTGTCCACTGCACTACTTGGTAAGCACATTATCTCCCACTTGTAAAACAAGACCAGCAGGTGCCAAATGACCAAGTTTTTATATGATATATTAAGCAAACTATCAATTCGACAAGCGGTTGAAGTGCATGTGTTACAAAGCGGCTTCAAGTTATAGCATAACATTACAGCAGATGGCTTATTCCATAGCATTCTTAGAGTTTAAGTTTAAACCATTAAAAACGTTACTTCCTTAACCACTTATCGGGCGTTAATCCCTTTCTACAGTATTCTTGCCCCCATAAAGAACCTGCCTTGCCTACAAACCACTTGCACATGTGCTTGCAATGCGACCCTCTGTTGGTGGGGGCACAGAAATAGTGGATTCCATAGCAAATGATGTGGTTGTCTCCACTCGGCATAGGGAGGCGGGCGAGGACATCGCGGCATTCTAATGTTGTGCCATTATTGTCTTGCCTCTCATGATATGTACTGCTGCCTCTAACGCATGTGTAAAACACTGCTGCCTCCTCACCACAAGGGAATAAAAATGCCCATAGAATAAGGTATTTTGATGACTCATTTGATAACAGCTCTCCAAAATTGAGATTCTTGACACTAGATGGACACACAAGTCCGTGCTGTGCCATTTGAGTCTCACTTTCCAGTTCTATTATGTTGCCATCTCTGACACCCCCTCGCCATGCTTTGAGGCCTACCATAGAAACACAGTTTACTAACTGTTAAAGGAGCTGGCTAAAAGCATCTACTATTTGAGTGCATGTTTTTGTAACTTATAGGTTATTTTTCCTTCATATTACACTTTCATAGTGTATAGAGCCCTGCAAAATGATTTTTGCAAGACACCAGGACCATGTAGTGATGCCTTCTTCTAGATACCCTTTTATGAACATTGTGAAATAAAGGAACTTTAGTGGACAGAAATAATTCCGGTAGATATTGAACAATTTTCTTCCTCTTTCTTTTTTTTTTCTTTTTTTTCTTTTTATGTGTTGGCAAAAGAATTTGCCTTCTCTGAAAATACAACAGCACAGCTTCCCAGCAACCAAATTTTAAAAGGGCCTGGTAAATGTTGTGCTTTGTATAATTTTTTAAAGATTACTTTTTTTTTTATTAGGTAAAGTCAAGAGCATGTAGATACAATGTTCATAAAAGAGAGACAAGAAACTCCATGGACATACATACCTCTTCCTTGCCTATTTGGATATAGGTTTAGTGTCAAGCAAAGAAGCTGTGCCAGAGCTGCCAGCATGACAAATGGTAACAAAACCAAAAGACTGAATTCATTATTTGTGTACAGCATTGACCTGCCCTGTGTCAGAAAAATCAGTCAGAAAATTCATAAATGTCCCACTGCTGGCAGAAAACAAGTCATTATGGAAATTTCAACTGTGTGAGATCTGCACTTTCCAAGCAGATGTGCCTGTCACAGATGCTCATGCTGTAAAAATGTTTTCTTCCCAAGCCCAATGCATGCGTAATGTCACCTACTGCTTACTTGGTTAATTTATAGTACAGTTGGACCTTGTTATAATCAATAGTGACATAATGAATTATCAGTTATACTGAACTAAATATGAACTTTAGTTTGTCATGCTTCAATTCAGTGACACTCTTTTTGTAATGAGACTGAAAATGCAAAGCACACTATGATATTGGCTATAGTAAAGAAATATTTGGTTCACAGAAGGCTCAAAACTCTAAAGGCAGGCTACCTTTTTAGCAAAATAGTACATATTAAAAGGCAATTCACAACTGCATATTTTTAATAAGATTTGGAAATATGGGTCATCCAGTGCAAAAAAAAACGCACCTCACTGGCTGCACCACCTACTGATATACAGTGAACCATGGATGAGAAGTACCGACATTGTGGTCATGTCCAAGATGCTGAGCAGCTAGTTGAAGAAATTCCTAATGACAGAAACAGCTGAATAATACTTTTAGTATCCACAATTTTCACATGATCCAGGTTGCTGATTTGTTAGTGCAGATTTGTTTCTCTACTGTTACAACACTGTTGGATATAACAAACTGATTTATGGTCCTGATGCTACTTTATTATAATAAGGTTTGAATGTACACAAGATGGTTTTTTTGTGCTGTTTAATCAGTATGAAGCCTGCACAAAACAAAGTTTGTTACGTTTTGCTGATATCAATAAATAACTTATAAAAAAATACAAGAGAGAGAGAGAAGAGGAAGGAAGAAGCCCTGGACTGTCATACTGAAAGTTGTATGCAAGCCTATATTGTGAGCACTCAAAAGGTAGACATCAAGATGAGCAATGGGCTCTTTTAATGCTGAATTCCTTTGTGTCTGAACAAGATATGCACCTTCCAAGCAAGCATGCACATGATCACTGCTTATAACATGCAAGAGTAATCTCTTGTTTTCAAACCACGCACAAGTTCAATGCACCTGCTTGTGTGATAGCTCCACATTATTTGCTCAATTTCTTAAAGGACCACTCAGGCACTTTTAAAAAAAAATCAAGGTTATAGTGCCATTATTATCAGTTTTCATACAGTGAACTCTAAAATCAGGTAGAAAATTGGCATAAGCTTAAGCAAATGACTCTGATTGGTTGAAGATTAGTTGAGAAGCTTCATGACATCACCATGAGTGCCTCGCAGCAGCCGACTCTGCCATGGCTGGTGTGCAAGCCGCTCCTCTAGCCCAGCCGTGACTTCATGTATCACCCTAGCATGTTCTGTCAGTTCTTTTTCTTGCTGGATATAAGCATATTACTATTATTATGGCTAACTGTAAGAATTACGATGAGTTTGCTGTACAACTACGTACGCAGTCACCCGCATTCGAGTATGTGTACTCCATGCAGACAGTGCAGACATCGACAGGCTACCATCGCAGTCGACTAGCAAAACTGCGATACGCAGATTGCCATTGGCTGGTATCCACACCAGTCCGATGTGCAGTGCCATGTGTTGGAGCATGTGGCACATACAGCAATTCAGGACATACAGAATGGAGCACTCGAGCGTTGTCGAGTGAGCAGCGTGCAGGTTCTGTGAGGTACAGCGCTCAGCATGTACAGTCAACCACAAAAGTTTGCGGATCATGCGAGCGCGTGCCATTCTGACTTTCCGCGCCATCTAGCAGTACGCCACCTATCGGCGACCTGACACCTCCGCCGGAAATGCGTCTTCTTGCTATTCGCTAGCATGTCAATTTTTCAGTGCCGCGAACAGCACTGTTAGTTTTTTGTTTCGGTGCGCTGCACTCGTCATCGGTAAGGGCGCTACATATATGACTCGATAGCGGATTCACAGCCGTCACGGCCTGCATCGACCGGAGTGCCGATGAAGAGATACGAGTTTCGCGAAGCGCTATCAAGATATAAACCCGTAGCCACGGCTGCCAAAGAGCGTGCAGTGGGAAAGAGAGAAAGGTAAAAGATGTTTGTGCACAGTTCGAAAACAGACAGGCCCTATATTCAAGGAGGGATGTTTCTTGAACGTAGCACTGCTGTCGATCGCAGGTGACGTGGCGGAGGTGTCACGAAGACGCTGTTGGCCACGCGCTCGCGTGGTCCACAAACTTTTGTGGTTGACTGTACATACATACACTCGGAAGACATCGTATTCTCATCAAGAATTACAACACAAGCAACTTTGCATGATTCTGTATTGTTTTGCATGAACATAATTCAATAACAGCACCGCTTCACCATGACAAGCACATGGGAACAGCGCACTGTCATGAAGGCTTCACTACCAGCCCATGAATATGACATGGTAGACATAGATGGATGGCGTGACCAACGCTGTTTTCAATCCAGCGGAAACTCACCAGTGCGTACATTTGCAACATGATTAATGTTTAAATTTTTATGTTGTGCCTCATTATGTGTGACTAGTTCTTGACTGCCTCAATGTTGCGACCAATAAGGAAAGTGAGTCACTTAAAAAAAAAAAAAAAAGACACCCTCTGTCACTGTATTTTTCTCCTGTGATTCTTGATCTTGCAAATGGTTTGCGCTTTTATAGAGGTGGTGTGCTTTTGACACCACTCTATTCAACTAAAAGGGATTTTGATTGTGAAAAAAAAAAAGAGCCGGGGGGGGGGGGGGGGGCCTGAACAGAACTGCTGGACAGTAACAGCGTAAGCTGGAGGAGCGACCTTCTTATCTTAGAGGCCATTGTAAATGCTGGGGGAACTAGTGCAAGTACAGGTGGTAGGTATCCCCTGCACCAACTCTGCGGTTTGGGCTTCTCTCTGCACAGCGGTCTGTTGTGCCCGACGCTGCCTTGCTGCAGCCGCACGTAGTTCTGCGATTTACTTCTTCAGCAGCGGTCTGCACCTTGCGAGGAGGCACCATCGGTATATCGAAAAGCCAAGTCAGGTTGCTGTCGGGGCTGTGCACGTCGCCTGTCCCGTGGTGCATGGCATGATACAACAAAACTGCTTCATGAGGCTGCGCTTCGTAATAATGATGACAGGCCGCCACCGCAGCTGGTATCCGTAACCAGCAGCAGCAGCGGCGGCGGACAACTACGGCACCAAAAACGGCTGTTGTTGTGATCTCATAACAGCTTACGCTGAAAAACTATACTTCAACAGTGGCGAGCAAACTGGTCGGCAGAGGGTAGGCGACGGAATCGGCGTGGCGAGAACAGGCTGGTGCAGTACTACCTCTCTGGAAACATCAAGCGTTTGCCATGCTGTTTTGTTGGCGGCGAGATCCTCTAAATGTAAACAGAGAAAAGGGACAGCGTTGTGGTTAAGTAGTGTATAGCCATCATCAACGAGCATATTGACTGCGTTCGAGACGGTCTTAGTACGTAGTCACTGTCTCGGAAAAGCCTCGAGCATATAATATATATATAGTGCACTTCTCTTGTAGGACTGAAGTTTTTCTCTCTCGCTCCTAACAGCAATGACCCACTCAGTGGACATCCAATCTTGAGGGATTATGTGAACTGCTTATGCCCTGCAAACATATATACATTGTTGCAACTGAAGGATGTACGGAATCTCGGTATGGCAAGTCCGCTTCATGAATCAGTACATAGGCTGCAGCAAAGACAATAATGTAATATAATCGGTGAACTTGCTATTGCAAAAATCTACAAGTATGACAACAAAGCAGTGTGGTGCTGAGAAACCAGTGCAAGCTCCTCTACTGACGCTCCACTGCGTGCAAACGAAAACTGCAAACCAGTGCAGCCACCTCACTCACCCTCCGAATGACGTCACTTCTCCGCGTTTCACCTCCCCTCCCTGTCATCCTCCTTACCTACACTCCATGCGCATCATGGAGTGTTTCCTCAGACCAAGTCTGGGCGCTCATATCTCTGTTGTTTAATTAAATATTGTGAAAAAAACCATCGTAGGCATGTTATACTAGGCCACAGACACCGAATTTCCATTAAATTTAAGAAATTGCTCCAGTGTCCCATTAAGTGATGAGTCAATACTCATAATAAACCCTTTTCATAATTGCAAATCTAGCTTTCCTGCGATGGAGCTTGCCCAAATAATGGCGGCATAGTCAATCCTGCAAACAGCGTGTACAAGTGCAGTTTGCTTGCGACTGGGCATATAAAATGTCGGCTCAGCCCTTCTGATACAAACATGCAAAAAAAACAAGCCTAAGCACGTGCACCTTGAAATTTGACAGCATTTCAATCAACACAGCTGTCGCCATTAGTTGGGCAAATGTGCAGTGCAGAGAAGCGTACTTGCAAATTATGAAAAGGGTCTATAGAATCCTTTTTATAACCACTTATGGACTTGCTTGTGAATAAATACTAAAGTGCTTCCACCACAGAGAACACAGTTACATACAGTAACTTGGGCAATAAATGCCTACAGTACCATACAGAAAATGTTCAAGGCAGTTTAGCACTAACTTCAAACCACTTTAAGGATAATTTGGGGCACTGATAAGGAAAAATAGGATATTTCTTATCCAGATCACAAGGAAGGCAGCTACTATATGCTTGATTACGGCAAAGTTCTGATGAGACGGCATGCAATAATTGAGTAAGAAGTGTGAAGGTGTGCATAGCAGCACACACCTCACATATTACACATAAGCGATTTTGGAGATTTGCTTAACACAATCCAATGAATCAAGCCACCATGACCCCTTAATAGTATCACTTAATTTGAGGGTGAAGAAATAGGGCAAGTTATACTGAAACAAATCTGCACCTGGCGATGATATAATGCATTCCCTGTTTTGAGATTAAATTCATTAGCAATTAATCATGCCATTTCTTACTACTTTTCTTCCAAACCTTCAAATAAAAGCAGACAAGTAATTTTTTTTGTGACTGTGCTGCTTTTTTTCACACTATCATGATCCACCTAAACAAAAAGGACCCAATTAAGTCATCTAGAACATAAACTGTTTTCCTTCCTAGGGTTTATAAGACTCCTTTGTCAATAAGTGGCTGCAACGTAACTGTTGTCATGATGGTGTAAAGTACAAGCAGAAGCAGTGGTTCAATGTTTATTGTGATCCCTTTCTTGTCCTGTCTTTTGATCATGCTTAAAAATTTTATAAAGGGTAGTTCAACACAATGGACAACCTTGTTCAACTGCTACATGTTATGGTGTGCTATACATCTTTTCACAGGAGGCTCCATGGCCACTGCCAGCTGGGCTGTGCTAAATACCTATGCATGACCCCCCAAAAAAGCACTGCCAAGGCTTTGATGTAGTAATACGGGTGAGTTGATAGAACTTCATTACCAAACAGCATACACACACACACACGAAGACAAAGGGGAAAAAAATAGACATGAGCGTTTTACTTCTGTGCCACAGCTCAATATAGCGGTGTTCTATCATATGCCTCCTCTGAAAAGGTGTATAATTGGCGACGGCTTCTCCTCTGCCGAGTTAGAGGGAACATAAGATGAAAATACCATTTTACATGATCAAAAGGGTTAAGAAATTCCTGAATACCAAGAGTGCACTACTATAGCTCAATTATGGCCCTGTAGAAACAGAAATAGCAACAATGTTTATCAGATGCTGTATATGAGCAATGTTGGTTTTAAAAATCACTCAAAGAGAACAGAAAGTTTGTTAAGATTATCTGCATCACATAGCAATGATAGGCTTCAGCAGCCCTGAATTACACCACAATAGGAGAGACTAAGTGTGCCAATTTCTGTGGCAGTGAGCCAATACATGCCTCTGCAGCCTCAGGCCAGGCTACCTTGCCAGCAATGAATTGTAGCAGAATTTCATCTCCTTGCTGGTCATTGTTCTTCTGGTGTTAACACATGATATTATTACTGGGCTCCAACAAGCATAAATTTACACGGCTCCACATCACCAAAGATTAGGCCAATGGTTCTGAAGGTGTGAGTGGGCAGCTTGCACTAGCAACACGTGATGCAGGTCTTCCTATATAATGTTTTTCCAGTGAATAATGGCTCTAACTGGCTGTCACCAGTATAAAAATTAACCGTTTGTTTTTTCTTTCTGTAAAAGAGACCACAGGAAAGAGGAATGCATGACTTACAGTGGAGAACAAGACATATACTTCAATCGACAAAAACACCTGGAAGTAGCAGTACACTCAGTTGACTGTACTAAGCGGCTGAGAAAAATAATTTACTACCTAGCCATGAGAGTAGCATGCAAAGCCGACATGTGGAAACGGCCTCCAGAGGGACAAGGACCCTTGAAGTGGACCACAGGCTCCACACGTGCCAGTAGGAAGAGTTGTGCTCCCAAGTGGCCAGGGCTGCACACGAGACCTCGCTCAAGCAGTGATGCCTCCAACTGGCCCACACACACACCCACTCGATCACCCTGCACACAGGCAACCTCATCACTGTGCACCATTCTGAAGACTTTACAGCTCATGCGAGCTTGCACAACCACATATTTGCAACTAAGGGCCGATGAACAGTGGTACCTGAGTAAATACAGATTAATATTAACAAAATTTAAAAATATATAAGTGTCACATAAACACTGTACACAGATGCCATAGTGCAAAGCCAATGAAGGAACTCAGTAGCTCTAGTGCCATGCATTTCGTTGCTGAATGTGGCAATTGAACTTTTACAGAAGCAGCACTAAAAATTGATGTTCACTCAAATTTATTAGCATTGCTGTCGCTGCTATCACTGCTGGTAAAGAGACAGCAATATGTACTGTCGTTTCGTGCCTTTGCAAATGGGCAAATTCATCTAGAATACAGAGTAATCTTGGGGTATTGACAATGATATGCTGCTTTATCAATGGCACTTGCAAGCCGTAAGTGTACTCCATTTTGTTCATTTAACAGGACTCTTCAGGTGTCAGTTCAGTCATAATGGGGAATTGCCCTTATTTCCTTGGGCTACCGTTAGAGAGGCCTAGAAATGGTTTTGGTGACTTTGTGCAAATGCACACTGCCGATAGCTCAAATCCTGATCATTAGCAGACCAGTCTCAGTGCTCTGTGTTAAATGTGTAATTTACTACGAGGTTTTAAATATGCACATCATGAAAGATTGATGCGACTCAACCTAAAGAGTTTTCAACCACCCCTGCCCAAGGGCAGAGCGATGGGCCTGAAATGATTGGCTTTTCCGGCTCACGTCATGAGCACCGAAGAACCAGCCAAACGTACTGTCACAGCACCTGGTGGTGTACACATGAATTGCCACTGCACTACCACAGAGGCTAGCACTACTGAGCCTGCTGGCCTGAGAAAGGATACAGTGGTGCCACGTTGCTATTGAGGCCTCAGCACAGCGACTGCTGTGGGAGTGTGGGAGGAGCAGCCGTCCCTAGCATGCACCCTGCAGCTAAGAGAGTTTAGCAGGAACAGCAGTGGTAAGGAGGAAGGCGATAGAAATAAGTCGATAGCTGCCTTGGAGCAAGGTGCTTCACTTAATTTATGTGCAAATCATTTGATAATGACATAGCCTAATCCATGACACAATGTCAAAAAAACATTTTCAGGACCCTTTAATATGACCTATTCAAATAATTTTGTGCGGAGCAGTCACAGAAAACTTATATGGCAGCTGTGGGGCTTTTGCTTTGAGTTAAACCAGTGCCTCCTCTATTTTTCAGTGCCTGGCAGTTCGCTCTTTGAATGCTGTCATAGTTCCTCCTCTCGCGGCGGCCGTGTGGGGACGCCATGTAAACAGGGTAGCTGGCTGCTTCAATGCGCGTGCCTGCGTGCGTCAAGGCCTCCCAACGGTAGCTCTCGCTGCTGTGAAGACATTCTTGCTCATTTCTTATTGCCATTCTGTGTTATTTTCTTTTTCAATGCGTCTTCACCGTGTGGTTCTTTCTGTCTTGAGTGCATTTCAGCTGAAATAACTAAGAATGCGTATATCGTTGCCGTCCGACGAAGTGGACATGAAGCAGATTTCATTTCCTTATATCTCTCACCTACTTTGCAATAATTTCGGCTTGGGGCGAGAAATTTTTTTGTAAACCAGAGTCGAAAGAAGGGCATGCGCAAGGTAGGTACTTGCCTACAGCTGACATGCTTTTGTTGTGTGTCATAAATTATTCTTACATTCAACCTTGTGACTTCAGTATGTATTTAAATATGGCCTGGTCCTTTTTTAAAGTAAAATACAAATTTTTCGAGATCTCTGTCATATGCATGGCTGCCACAACTGTCGCTTGTACTTTGAGATAAATACCCCTTCTCCACTCAACCCTGACCCCTTCCCATGCAGGCGCAAACCGTAATTCCTCCTTAGTAACGATCGTCATTTCATATTCACACCTACAATCATGCAGTGACCCAAAGACTCCTTACGGATGTCGTCCGTAACTGGACATGTTTGATGTTCATGCAGCCCTTTGGGGATACAGGAAGGTGATTGCTGGGACACATTGAGACACATAAACAGCTGCGTCAAATGCGCTTTCTAATGCTGCTTGCAGCAAGCCTGCTGTAAGGTGCGCTCTTTCCAGAGAATCTGGTAGAACAATTCACCCGCTGTCACAAATTTTATGAACCACTGAGTGGAACGACTAGCATGATGCTGCTTGTATTTGCTGTATTATAAGTCCTATAGTGCTAATTGAGCAAATTAAATGTAAAAACTGCATAGCTGTTTGCAAAAGATAAACTTAGACACTCCTTACATATTAACTTGTAGCCAAGTACGAGGTGGATTATATTCTTCGCAGTTATTTAATCGCTGACATCCTGTGTACCTTATTAGCCCGGCTGTAGAACGGCTCACTAGCCCTGTAGAATGTGCATCAAAAATGCAAGAACACTGAAGCGTCGCACCAGCTGAAACTCGTGCAACTGATTTCTATACAGTGACCTATTCTTCCGAACAACGTGTTTTCTATGACTGACAAATCTGTGATACAGGCATTTCGCGAAAAAGAAAAAGAAGAAGAAGCCTCTTTCAAAAATGCCTGAAGCTCCTATTCAAACGTAAAAATACTAAAGCTGCTGACGTCTCTTATACACTCATTAAACAGCAGTACTAGCAATGTGCGTCAAAAGCGAACACCCACTCTGCTATGTGCATCGCACGGCAATAAGTCACAATTTTCATTTTGCACATATTACAATATGAATAAAACATAAAACGACATATTGTATAACTTTGTTGCACCTTGCTGTTTAGCATTTGTATTCTTTTCCCTTGTTCTTTGCTCTTGTTCGTTGCGTTTTACTATTGTATAACTTGGTTGCACCTTGCTGTTTATCATTTGTATTTTTTTTCCTTGTTCTTTGTTTTTTACTTGTGGTCTGTATTGTTTTTGCAATGTATATACTGCTGCCCCCCTTACGCAATGCCCTTTAATGGGCCTGTAAGGCATTTTTGAATAAATAAATAAATATGTGTGTACCCAAAGCTGCAAGATCAGTTATGAGGTAATGTGGGATAGCTGGCTCTAACCTAGCCTACTTTCCCATGTTTCACATTCAAGCAAAGAAATTATACGGACGATGGGGTGCGGTCAACACAAAGATGCACGCGCCGAGGGAAAGTTCACTGTTTAGGTGCCGGTGCCTGGCGGCAGCACGCTGTACCCACGACGACGGCAGTGGTTTACTGTTGTCACACTCTTCTGCCAAGCACTAAAAGTATAGAGGAGGCACTGGCTAAATTGACAAAAATTTTATTGCTTGATTATACTGATAAAACATTTGAGTGTGACATTACATACTGTAGCAACCAGCCCTTAGAATATGTACAAGAGTAAATATGTAGCTGTGCTGATTAGTAACAGAGGCGTCTGCTAAGTAGAAGGAAATTTACCAAAGAATAAGTGCATATGGCAAAAACTCACATCATAACAAGCAGTTTGATACTGTCTCCCTAAAGAAAAAAAGGCTACAATCACTGCATTTTACCAGCACTAAAATAGGTGGCTGAAACTTAGAAGATAACAAAGAAACTAGAGAAGAAGCTAAAGGCCACACAATGGAACTGAAAATGATGGATGTAACATGAAGAAACTGGACGACAGCAAAATGGTTCACAGAAAAAACATAGGTAGTTAATATTCTAGTTGACATTCAACAACAACAAAAAAAGTACCTGAGCTCGGCACATCAGCAACGAAGTGGATACGAAAATATGGGAAATGTACCAAGGACAGTTCGAAAATGTGCCAAGGACAGTTTGCAGGCACAAAATGGAATCAGCTTACACAGGGCAGGGTTAATTGGAAGTCATTGGGAAATGCCTCCATCCTGCAGTGGACATAAGATAGGCTGAAGGTGATGATGATGATATTACATACAATGAAACCATTGTTTTCTAGCGGACAAATACAGGCCAGTTTACACATAACAGTACAGGACAAACGCTAGCATCAGACAAATGAGTGCAGGTAGAGTGAAACAAGCTTCTATAATGCTTTTGCATGTGATGCGTAAATGATATGTGGAGCCTGTACAGTATTCATGAATTTAAAGGAGAATATTTAAAGCTAAGTAATACATGTACTTTTACTTTTAGCATCTTCAGTTTGTGTTCTATTGGCGTAATTTTGGTTTGTAAAATTATATCAGAGCCCACAGTGGACCAGATTCATAGCAATATAATGCGAATATCCCAAGTAACTCTGCATACCAGCTGTTATAATCCAATATTAACATGTTGCATTTTATTCTGTGAGCATTGCACATGAGGGAAGCAGTTAATTTTTAGGCCATTGTCCATAGCTTGACCAAGAGGCATATCTTGCATGATAATAAAAATAATGTGCCAGGTGCTTAATATCGATGTAATTGTATGCATCATTTCATAGCATTGTCAAGCACACACTGTTTACAGGCTCCATCCCAACTGAGTCCAAGATGACTGTGCCAGAAAATGTCTGTCCACCATATCATGATGCCCTTACCCTTGCAAATGATGAAACAGTCACACTTATACCCCAGTCACACGGGCATACCTAAGCTCCTTTGAGGTAAAGGAGCATAGTGACTTGGAAGGAACATTAGCTCAAGGGAGCTGAGTCGGTGCTACACGGTTTCCGTTGAAGCTTTTAACAAAAGCCACAACGTACGCTTGGCGCTCCTATCGCTCCGAAATGAGAAAAATAATACGGCTCCGATGCCCCCATAAATTAGTTGTGCGTGCATTTCTTGCTTTTTCTTATCATTTTTTTTGTTTCTGCACACTGATAAAACAAAGGGAACACCTAAAAGTAATGGAAATAATTCTCCAAACACGGATGAAGTGATAGCAGTGCGCCGCTGTGTACATCGTATTTTGCTGGCTATGCGTGCTTCGATTCCGTTTTTGTTGCTGTTCTTGATTGTTTTTCAATCGCAACGTCTCCAAACATGTGCGACGAGACACTCAGCATGTGAGGATCAAATATTCACCTAAGCGCCCAGCTTAGCGCCATGTGCCGAATCTTATGAAGGAAAAAATGCTCTCTGGTATCACCTTACGCCGATAACAACATTCAAATACTTAGCTGACGTTTGCCCAACAGTTAGAAATGCACCGGCACATGACGTATGTTCTCGAATGTGCAGGAGAAAAATGTGTCGCCGGCGGTTGGTACGAAAAAGATATGCCAAAGACACCTCGACCTGCAGCAGACAAAATCTTGACACCCAGGCCCAGCTACCCACCCCACCCCAGCAGCTGAATACAATGTCACTGCTACAGTGCACCTGCCCTCAAGCTGTGCGATTTTCGGGCAACATATGACAAACTGTCTATCAGCAGAGCTTTTAGTTTATAACTTCTAAGATACAGTGAAACGTCATCATCATCATCATCATCAGCCAATTTTAAGTCCACTGCAGGACGAAGGCCTCTCCCAATCCTCGCCATCCTTGCCTGTCCTGCGCGAGCTGATTCCATTTGATGCCTGCGAATTTCTTGATTTCGTCCCCCCATCTTACTCTCTGCCGCCCACGGCTGCACTTACCCTCTCTTGGTATCCATTCCGTCGTTCTAACTGTCCATCGGTTATCTAGCCTTCTCATCACGTGGCCTGCCCATGTCCATTTTTTCTTCTTAATATCGTTCATTATGTCGGCGACCCCCGTTTGTTCTCTGACCCACTCGGCTGTCTTCCTATCCCTTAGTGTAACGCCTATCATTTTCCATTCCATCGCCCGCTGCGCGGTTCTTAACTTCCTCTCTAGCTTCTTTGTAATTCTCCAGGTTTCTGATCCGTAAGTCAGTACTGGCAGGATGCAGTAGTTATATAGTTTCCGCTTGAGTGATAGTGGTAGGTTTCCGTTCATGAGTTGTGAATGTCTCCCATATGCGCGCCATCCCATGTTTATTCTACGGTGGATTTCTTTTATATGGGTGGGTTCTCCAGTAAGTAGCTGTCCTAGGTACAGATATTCTTCTACGACTTCTAATGTATGGGTTTCGACCTTGAATAGACGTTTTTTCGCCGTGCCACTTAGCATTATCTTTGTTTTCTGCATGTTCATCCTTAATCCTACCTTAGCGCTTTCTCGGCTCAAGTCTTCAATCATCTTTTGCAATTCATCGCCATCATTGCTAAAGAGTACTATGTCGTCTGCAAATCGCAGGTTACTCAGATATTCGCCGTTAATCCTGAGCCCTGTCTCTTCCCAGTCTAACCTTTTGAAGATTTCTTCCAAACATGCAGTAAATAGCATGGGAGAAATTCTATCTCCCTGTCTGACACCTTTCTGTATTGGGATTTTTCTGCTTTTCTTATGGAGGAGCAGGGTGGCTGTAGAATCTTTATAGATGTTGGCTATTGTGTTTATATAGCTATCACATATTCCTTGACGACGTAGTGCCTCCAGAACTGCTGGTATCTCTACCGAGTCGAAAGCCTTTTCGTAATCTATGAAAGCCATATAGAGGGGTTTGTTGTATTCAGCGGATTTCTCGATTACTTGATTGACCGCATGTAGGTGGTCCATGGTAGAGTATCCTTTTCTGAACCCTGCTTGCTCTCTGGGTTGATTAAATTCAAGTGTGGCCCTTATTCTGTTTGAGATAACCTTTGTGAATATTTTGTAAAGTGCTGAGAGTAGACTGATCGGCCTATAGTTCCTCAAGTCTTTGACATCTCCTTTCTTATGTAATAATAGAATATTTGCGTTTTTCCAGCTTTCGGGTACATTTGAAGTTTTGAGGCATTGAGTGTATAGTGTCGCGAGCTTTCCAGTTAGGAAGTCTCCGCCATCTTTGATGAGGTCGGTGGTTATGCCGTCATCTCCAGCCGCTTTTCCGCAGGACATGCCCTGTATTGCTTTCCTAACTTCGTCCGCAGTGACGCATGGGATTTCGTAGTCCTGCTCGGCATTTAATACACTCATGGTGGGGAGACTCCTATTTGAGCTGTATAGTTCGAAATAGAAATCCTCGGCCACTTTGGTTATGCCACTGAAGTTAGTAACGATGTTGCCCTGCTTATCTTTCACTGCATGCATTATGTTCTTTCCCGCACAAAGCTTCCTTTTGGTTGTTTTGATGCTGACTCCTTTTCTGACGGCTGCTTCTATTTCTTTCACGTTATGGTTACGTACGTCCCTGACTCTACTTTTACCGATGAGCTTAGAAAGCTCGGCGTATTCTATCTTGTCTCTTGAGTTAGTTATTCTCAGCTGTTGGCGTTGCTTGATTAGATTTTTAGTAGACTCCGAGAGTTTACTCACAACAATGTGCTTTTTATTAAATAAGAGCGCGTTGGATTGGCTCCAAGGTAAAACATGTTTTTTTGCCGTCTGCCACCTGCGCACGAGGGTAGTCCTTTAGAGCCTCAAGGGACAAACGCAGACTCCCTCAGCTTGAAGCTCCTTTCAACTAATGCTCCCTCCGCGCGCCCGCTCCTTTCAAGTAAAGAAGCTTTAGTTTGAAGGACCTTGAAAGTGCCCGTGTAGCAGGGGTATTATTCTCCTGCCAATATGGCCATAGGAGTATGCACGGAGGAGGATGGGGGGAGTTACCCCCTTAATCATCTGAGAGGGGGGCGCCTCTTCCAGACTATGTCATTTCCAGACTGTTTCTTACAGCAATTAAGTGTGACAAACATGTGCCCTTTGTAACAAAGGTTCCATACGATATGGCTAAAAATCATTTGCATGATGCTACCACTGCTTATCCTCAAGTCAACATTTTTCATTGTACTAGTATATGTGCAAATGGTACATATATAGTACGCTAAAATTTTCCTGTATAAAACCTACCTCTTGGTTAGATAAAACTGCATAATTTTACAGTTACTTAAGTTAGTGCGTACAGTTGCCTTCCATAAGGCTGACATCAGTTCAATGTTCTTTCTCATTTGACAGTGTGCAAAGGTCTCACAAAGCATTGCTGATATGCAGTGTACTTTCATTCCTTACCTGTATGGCCCTGTTCACTGGCTTGCGAAACATTTGGATGCTTTTGACCTTTTTTGTCACCTTTAAGGACGGAATCTCAACCACCTGTAATAAAATAAATGCACATTGTACATCAATAATGTGCAGTAAATTAGCAGTATACTAGTATATACTAATAGATGGATTACCAGAGCTTTGGACACTAACCTCTAACCTGCAATATCATCAGCACAATAGAAAGAGCAGCCTTTCATAGTAGACACATGAATGACTTGTCTTGAAGTGGTTGTGAAAATGTTTCCCAAAGTTTTATACAATGTGTGTATTCGGAGTCCTGGCGCTTCAATCTATAACATACACTGCTTTGCTGCATTGTGTGGGTTGATTTAGAGTGATAAAGAACGCGGTTTCCATTTCCCAGAGCACATTCCCCTCAACTCTGTGGCTGACGTCACGTTAGTCTTCACTATGGTATCCAAGATTGGAGTGCCCTTGAAGGCCATAAGAAAATAAACTGTACTCCAGCTTTGCTTCCAAACATCAGCAGCACATGGTGTCCAAGTGTTTTCTTACCTTCTAGCTTTCATACAAATCTATTATTTTAGAGCAAACAAAAGCTAACAATATGGTTACACTTAAATACCTTCAGCTGATGTCACTGAAACGTCACTGAACGGTACCTATGCCAGCTTGTGGTGTCGCAATGTTGTTTTGTGAGTGCAAGAACACTAGGATTTCAAACTGGCACAATTAAATGTATACTTAATATACCCTAGTGCCGAAATACTTTGGAATCGGCATGTCGAATGCTTAGTGAAGCAGTGAAAATTGCAACTGGGCAACTCCATATTCTTTTCATGACCTTTTTAAGAGAAAAAAAAAAGAAAGGAAAGAGAATTTTTCTGTGATATACAAGAAAGTGTCAAGGACCATAGCAGACATTGCTCTAACCCTGCAATACTTTTTGAATGGAGTAAATAGATCTGCTTAGTCATCAGACATCCTTGTCAGGAAGAAATGGACTTAGCATACCTTTAGTGTTCGTTTTTTGGTAAAAGCCTGATTTTACCTGATTCTTACACCCCAAACATGTTTCAGAAAATTAGGTTAAACTTCACTTGTCTCTGAAATACTAAACCACATACCTGTCCATTTCTTCCAAGTTGCATGAAGTTTGCAGTGTACATGCTCTAGCTAGCCTGCACTGGGACAATGAAGTTAGATCCTATTGGCTCAAGCGAACTTCAGTGGCCTATAGTTCTCATTTCTAAATTTAACTTAGCCTTAAAAAACCCACATTTCAGAATGGTTTCACGATAAACCAGATTTCTCCCTAACATCTTAGTATGTGCGACTTGTTGCCACCAACATGCACAGTCATAATAAGGACCAGCAGTGACATACTCAGCACCTTGAAAACTAGCACCTGATTTTTATCCCCCAAATTTGAAAAATATAAAACCTGAACACCAGTGGTGCGCAAATATTCAAATGTCAACTGTATGCCCCCCATGCACACATCTTGCACAAGACTTCTTCGGGCTCTGGTTTAAAAGAGGGGGCGGGGTACCTTCAGAAAAAAAAAAAGGGGGGGGGGGGGGTATTAGGAAATGAAATGTGCTTCATGTCCCCCTTGTTGGACCGCAACAATACAAAGGTGATTTGCGTTCCTAGCCAGACCTGAGCATAAGCACACAGCAGCACTTCATTTCATCTGAAATGCGCTCAGACAGAATGAAGCCGCACTGTAACAGAAAATAACACACACAGTGGCAATAAAAAATGAGCAAAAATGTGTCCCCAGCAGCGGGAGCTACCCTTCGGAGAGGGGACTGCCTGGCACTGAAAAATAGAGGAGGCGCTGGCCATGCCTCTTTTGTAAATATTTATGGCCATTTTTGTTTTCATCATTTGCATTTATAATCTGTTTTTCTCACTTTCTTTTTGCATGGTTCTAGATGGTCTATTTCTACTTACTGAGTTACTACTTGGTCCCTAACTTTATTTACCGCTTTCTCTATTTACATTTAAGAGTGTGGTACCCACTAGCGACAGAAAATGAAAACCATCCTAATGTACTCGCATTGTGACCTTGTGAAACTCCTTGCATGACCTTTCACTACACCTCCAGGTCTTTAGGTAATATCAATAAAAATCAGCATAATGACAAGCAGACAGTACAGCAAGCATCACTTTGTGATTGTGCAGCAGAGCAACTGTTAGAGATAGTTGGTATTCCATGATACAGCTTCTTAGTGTAAAAACAAGGGGCGTGTGAATAATTACAACATTCAAATAATTTTTTAATAGAGTTTGCTATATAATTCAATTCACACTCAACTTTCACTACTCAAACTATTCGAAGTTTGTGATTAAGAGGCAAGATATGCTATGTCTTGTGACAAGTCATTTCATATATATTGTCGTTTCATATATAATAGCTATGGACGTACATCTCTTAGTAAACTGCTGGCGAGAGCCAATCTTCCACCAATGACTGAAAGAAACCGGATTTCTCATCTCAAATTTCTATATCAGCTAGTTCATAAGCACTATAAGACTGACACAAGCAAAATATTTTCTTTCTCGTCTGGGTATCCTACAAGGCAGCGCCATAATCTATCACGCCCTTTCAAACACACACTAACTGGTTCAGGTATTCATTTTTCCCGAGGACAGTCGTTGAATGGAACAACTTAACTAATGATGCTGTTTTACAGCCATCACTTCAAATGTTCACCTCGTACCTAACTCCGTAGAATTCGTGTCTAATTTTGCAGAACTGACACCCATATTTTCGAATACCAGCATATGTAAATCACATTCTGGTGTTTTTTTTTTTTTATTCTGTATATTTTGAATTTCATTTTGTAGTCATAGTTGATAATGTGTTGGTTAATATTGTATATGTGTTCTTCCCTTTTTGTAATTCTTTTTACTGTATCCCACTTATGTATTTTTTGTTTTGCTCCATGTTTTCCCTGCAATACTCATGATTGTAATTCCCCACCCTGCTATAATCCCTCAAGTGGGATTGCAGTATCTACAAATAAATAAATAAAGTGGCCCATTCCCACATATAGTATCCTTCATCACACAACACTTGTGCGCAGCAGCAATGCTAACACTTACATTCTGCAGCACAGCTAGCACTGGCCGACAGCGGAGAAGCTATTACTCGTGTACTGCGGTGAAGCTATTACTCATGTACTGCAACGAAGCTAACATTCGTGTGCTGCGGCAAAGCTAAAACTTGTGTTAGGAGTACACTGGCTATGCTATAGATTTGTTTCTTTTGGTCACAGTACATTTCTCTGTACAGTAATTTAAAATGGAATTATTTATATAATATTTGAACATTTAGAAAAAAAAACTGACAGATCCCACGTGCAGTGGGAATTGACGAAATGCGAAACACACATCAGGAACGTAAAATAGATCTGCATTGTTGTCTCGCCATACCGATTTTAGTACACATGAAGTTCACGAAACGGCCGCAAGAGCATCAAGACCGTGGCATGTAAATCATGCCACTCATGGCATGCATGTAATGAGTTTCATGTTATGACCTGTCATTTATGTTCGCTGTGCAGTCATATTGTGGCATACCAATTTTCGTACACATCCCATTAATGAAACGGCCAGGAGAGCAGCAAGACCGTGGTATGTAAATCATGCTGCTCATGGCATGCATGTCATGAGTTTCATGTTATGACCTGCGATTTATGTTCGATATGCAGTCCTGTTGTGGCATACCAATATTTGTATATATCCCATTACCGAAACGGCCAGGAGAGCACCAAGACCGTGGCATGTAAATCATGCCGCTCATGACATCCATGTCATGATTTTCATATTATGACCTGTCATTTATATTTGTCATGCAGTCATGTCGTGGTATACCAATTTTCGTATACATCCCATTAATAAAACGGCCAGGAGAGCACCAAGACCGTGGCATGTAAATCATGCCGCTCATGACATGCATTTCATGACTTTCATGTTATGACCTGTCATTTCTGTTCGTTATGCAGTCATGTTATGGCATACGAATTTTCGTATACATCCCATTAGCGAAACGACCAGGAGAGACAAATTCGTAGGCAGCTAGATAGATAGATAGATAGATACGCTTAAAGTCGCCAAAGTTCACTAAGAAATGCCTCGCATTTAAAATTCCTCAATTCAATTTGCACTCAAACATTAATATTCGAATTCAATTCACACTCAAACTTTTGCTATTTGCACCAGCTCTAGTAAAAACCAAAGGACGAGACATATGGAAAATGAGGACAGCTTGTCATTGTCATTTCCTTTCTGCTTTGTCCTTTGTTTTTGTGCTACAAAGTCACAGCAGTGGTACAGTGTTGAGCACTGTAGAAGAAGAACAAAACCACAAAGGTGCAGCAGTGGTACAAATTGACTGCTAGAAGACTCAGTTTATGCAAGGTACATTGGACATGTTTCATAAAAAGGTATTCATGAAATCCCCGTTAATAACATGGTTTCCACATATTTCATGAGAAGTATTAAAAATCCCCTAAAGTATGACACTCATGCACAATATGAATGATAGTTTAGCATTGTACTATGTCTGGTAAGTGTCTTGATTCTCTTGCACTAGACTTTGATTCCTGAAGCAGTGAAATACAAAAACTCTTGTGGTGTAGCTTCTAACAGTATGCCAATACAAGCACCAACCATTTGAAATTGCAAGAATGCAAGAATGAGATGTGAATAGAAAGAAGCAAAGCAGAATGTTTCTTGGATTTAATTATGTACTGAAAATTTCATTGTGCAATTATGCTCTAGCCAACAAATTATGCACCTGAGAATGAATGAGACAAATGTAGCATAATATGGCAATAAAGCCACTTAAGTTTACTCTTATGAACCTATGTTTCATTTCAGCATATAGCACACGGCCCAGTACCTCAAACTGTAAAAATTGTAAAAAAAAAAAGACTGCTACTTATTGCAAGCATACTATTTTACAGTTAGCAGCACACCACCATCTTCATATTATGGTAAAATCACAATGGGCTTGCTATTCAGACATGTAGAACCAGAGCAGGTAAGCAAATTATGTTGCAGAAGCTCTTGTTTACCACTACCTTCCTGATACATGTACATTTATGCTCAGTAACAAAAAGACACGTGGATGCATGAACACTTACATCATTGATGCTGACTGAGCCCTGCAGGATGGTCCCTGTAAGCACTGTGCCCTGACCCTTGACTAAGAAGCAATGATCCACAGACAGAACAAGGGGTCCCTTGTCCTGTCGTTCAGGCAATCTGGCAGCATGACACAGAGCATCCACTAATGCAGTCAACCCAAGTGCAGATGCTGGCTCAACAGTCTGCACAAGTTCCAATGATACAAATCAAGGTGCACAGGCCATGTAGACAATTATCAGCACTAATGAGAATGTAGTGTAGCTTCTGTGGTTTAACCTCTGCCATAAATTAATAGCTGCTAATATACACTGCATATCATTCTCAGCTGGGAAAGGTGGATTGGGAACAGTATAATATGAAAGAGGCTGAGGGGTGAGGAGCAGAAAGAACAAAGAACAAGATGCCTTGAAAAATATAGGGAGAACCAACAATGAAACACTGCATGCAAATTGTGCAGGCATAACATATACTAGAAAGCAGAGAAAGTAATTCTCAGCATAAAACACTCATATTTCACATCAGCTTAGCTTATGGCAAGGGTTTCAAGTTCCTAACCCAACTGGGCACTGGCATGCTTGAACATGGAACACTTGCTCTCCTTTCAGTGCACATAGCCAGGATCGAGTTTGCCTAAACGTATTGGTCCAGATGATAAAGGCACGCATCTGTTATGATTAAAAAAGATGCACCATTCCTGTGGCCTTCCTACTGGATGGTATCGACATAGTATAAATAGTATAGGAAACATAGTATAGGAGCATAGGAAAGGATATGAGGGCTCAAGAGAAGGGCAGGTTGCTGGCTCTTCATACTTGCCTTATGTGCTAGCGTGTTACTGGAAGAACACAGACAAGAAACACTTGCAAACAAGTGGTTCACAAACTTACAACTAGTCTATTCTTGCCAGGTCACACATATGAGGGGGTGCTGAAAAGTTCCTGTTTTTGTTACCTTGCACTGAAAATCGAAACATAAATAGCCCAAGCTAATTCATGAGGACAGGTGGATATCTGCCAAAAATACAGCCCAGTTGGTGGGCATTTCCCGTAAGTGTGCTAGTTTCATTACCACTAATATCCTACACATGTACTAGTTTTCAGCAAAGTGGGTGCTAAAAATGTTTGAGCACTGAGCAGAAAAAGGCACACCTTGAGGCATCAAGATCTGTTTTGTCCCATTTTTATGATACAAATGACCTTTTGGAAAGGTCAGTGACGAAGCCTAGCTCTACAATTATGACCTAGAAACCAAAGTACAGACAAAGGAATGGCATCGCAGTGGTACCACGACAGAAATTCCACACCAAGAAATCAACTAAAAATGTCATGGTGTCCATTTCCTGGGACAATGACAGTACTACTCTTTTGGTGGACTACCTGCCTCAGGGCTCCAGTATAACTGAAGAGTACTATGGCAGCCTCCTGGAGCAGCTGAAGGAGACAGTAAAGAAGAAATGCTGAAGAAAGTTGACCAAAGGGTTACTTTTGTTGTAGGACAATAGACCTTCGCACATGTCCAAGCTTGTGGCGGTCATACTTCAGACACTGGGTTTCCAAATGGTCCATGATCCTCCTATTCACCTAACCGGGCACCTTCTAAATACTGTCTGTTTCTCAAATGGACTAGAAAAGCTGAAGCAGTGATGCAACAAGTTCATTAATCTGAATGGGGAATATGCTGAGTAAATGTATAGTTTAAAAACTCTTGACTCTATTCTTTCTATGCAACGCCAAGAACATTTCAGCACTACCTCATACATAAAAAAGAGAGAAGTAAGTTTCAACAAAGAATGAAACAAGAAGCTAAAGACACTGCAATCTTCATAGGTATAGCTGCTTGCACTAGCCACTCCTAAAGGCTAACAAAGCTATCATGCAATTGTACCTTGAATTAGCTGAACATACGGCACACTTACACACCTACATGCATCTCTTGCAATGCACTGCAATGTGCCCTGTTTCCTCCTGTAATTCTCAACAAGCATATTTGCAGTTGTGAAGTCACTGATATAGCACGCAATATGGCAGATGTAGTTTCTGCCACATGTATGCATGTATGGTAAGTTATCTATACGACCTTCTTAGAACATTGGGCAAGCACCTCTATGTACTGCATTTCACATCCTTTCTTGTCCTTCTTTGTAATCATTTATGGCACTACATAAGCTTTTAAGCTTGTGAGTCTTGGAAAACAATAATGAGGCTGTGGCTTTTGCCTCTCTGTTGTGATGCTGTACACATAACATCTCACACCAAATCAAAAATACATGGCACAGAATTGTCAACCAGGCTCACCGGGAGAGCTTGTGAAAAAACAGTATAAGCAAGCCTGGCTGAGTAGAATTTCGATAAGTTTGAGTCCAAGTCAGCCAGGCTGAACATAATCCTGGTACGTGTGAGTTCGAGTGAGCCACACCGGTTATAATTTTGGTGAGTCTGCGTAAGGGTGAGCCTGGGTGAGCAGGATTTTGGTGACTGGGTTCATGTACGCCATAAGCGAAAAATATATTTTTCGAGTGGGTCTGAGTGGACACTGTTTACTTTGCTGACATAAAAGTGGCGCTGAAGTCACAAAAACCAGGGCGAGGTGATGCAGTGCACAGTATTCACAGCATGGGTGTTTGAAAAGAAAAAAAAAAAGAGTGCAGGAGTATGCAGCTGTCATTCACACTGTCATCCGGCCATACCAAAAACCCATGCAAACTGAATGGTTTTATATACTACAGCTGTCAAAATATTAAAAATAAATATGGCCATGTGCAAGATTGTCTGAAATTTTCCAAATTAAGGTTGATTTGAACTTATAAACAATAAGAAACTGTTGCTATATAAGCTTTGATTTGCATTTACAAAGCACGAAATGTGACTAAAGAAATGGTATGTATATGGCTGTTGCAACTTATAAACAATAAGCTGCTACTAAGATAATGCACCACGCTTTTTTTTTTTTTTTCGTTTTCTTACAAGACTCCATGATAACAGGACGTAAGAAACTGGCTTGCATGGCTGAGACCTACTGTACATATTTCTCTTTAGTACTTGTAACCCTGTTGTATGTACTTTATATTAGACTAGTAGGAAGGTGTTCATTAATTATGTAAAATTCATGTCAGCGCCTGAATGCATTGTAGCCTGTAAGCCAAGTGGAACTGCCTGCATCTGACCAGGGTGAGTGGGTCACATTTTGTCTGAGTTAAAGTGAGCCCAGCTATAAGGGACCCCGAAACAGCCTTCTAAATGAACGCTGAATGATATCAGTATTAAGGCTTATTGCCCCACAAATCTGTTGCTGCAAAAAAAATTTTCACTCATTAAGTATATAAGCGGAGTTACAGAGATCTGTCGTAGGCTCAAAGTGCTTTCTCTATTTTTTTCATCCCAATGAGTGTGCTGACAAGAGAGAAGTTGCCCTTAAACATTTTCCGTTTTTTGTTAAACCATCTCTGTGTACCTTTAGTATCATGACTGGTGCGCTGCTCACACACAACGGCGGCTGCAGTAACTATGCAGCATAAAATGTGCTACTAGCATCCTGAAGTCTCAGCACTGCACACAAGCTCCCTAAGGTTTGAGGCAACTTTACAACACTTAAGATAAATCGAAACAAACAAGAAATCAAGGCCGCAAGGTTGAAAAAGTAGTTCGGCCAAAATTTCAGTTGAATATAGGTGCATAGGTGTGCAGAGTTCACCAGGTGACATTTACCTTCTCCTGAAAGTGCACCATTGATATCAAAACTTTAAGGCGCACTGACACCAAGATACCCTGCGGGATCAACTTTCGTGGACATACACGTCACCTGCCATATTTCAACAGCGAACACACCTTGGAAGGTAATTTAAATTAATATTGAAGTTCATGTGCACAATCAAGTGCTATGCGCCACACCTCATGACATTGACAGTACCAAAGGTGACTCCAAGGGGACCCCCAACTTCTGTGACGTCACCGCAGCAGGTGAACTCCGAGCAGTGCAGCTAGCAATGACGATGTCATAGCCACCATTGCCTGTTTGCCGTGCCTGAATTAGCAAACTCACAGTGATACCAGGCCTCAAGATAATCATTGCCACACGACAACAATGATGGCAACAATGACAAAAACGAACAGGATGTCCAACAGGTGAAAGAAAACAAGCATGCATCGCAGGTTGTGCGGAAGTGTGCCAAAGTTCTGTCTGCTAACGTGGTTGAATTTGTTTACCCCATTGTGAACATTAGGTGGCGCCAGTTGCACCTGGCAGGTCATCGTTTTTGGAGCTCTCCCAAACCAGAACTAACTAGTCGGTAGTTAACAGGCCATAAATAATTATCTGTCGTGTGCTGGATCAATGATGTGCCGTGTTATGACTAACAAAGTTCTTCAATCATACCAGTTGCCAAACTGTGTTCCGAAATCTGGACAAGCCGACGGCCAAATTGGCGGAGGTTAACAGACTGTCGCCCCATCTGGGAGCCGTAACTGGAAACGCTACACTCACCGGATCTCGGAGGCGATGTTTATTGCATGAAAGTGGCGGCCACAAACGTTGGAGCACCGTAACAGTTGTTAATGGCTCTCTTACCACGCGGCTAAAGAGGGGCAGAAGAAAGCAGCGAGAGATAGAGACGCCTTACATTGCAATTCGCCTGCACTCGGATCGTCGACTTGCACCATCCGCTTTTTCGATTGCAGACGACACGCTCTGCATTAAAGGCCTTCTGCTGCTGTGTTGACACATCGATGCTGTAGTCATGTGAACTGAATACCACTGGTGCGCGCTTTGTGCTGGATTCCCAATGACACATCGACATTCAGACGAAAAAAAAAAGAATAATTATTCACCGAAAATAATCCGCTGTTCGAAAAGCTTTCTTGTTCTTTCACCAGCGGCCTCGGCAGCCGAACAGACGATTCCCTGCTTCTTTCGTGAGAGCAGTCAGCACGGACAAAACGCTTCGTGAACCCTCAGTGTTCGTGCAGAAGCAGAAGCGATGGCACAAGGTCAGTGAATATTCTTGTTCTGCAGAAGACGCCAGGGACGCCAGAATCACGGCGAATTGATGGATTTTCTGTATGCGCAACATCGTTTGCATAAGGCTCGCTGCATTGTCGCGGCGGAGCTTTCTGCGCTCCATAACACAAAACACACCAACATAGCATTTATTAGTTGGTTTCTGTGTCGACAGATGGCGCGACAATCTGCTAACCTCCGCAGTTTTGGCACTTGGCGTGTCCGGATTTTGATACATGGGGCCTATGGGGAGTTTGGTAACTGGTATGATTGAAGAACTCTGATGACTAACAGGTCCCTAGCTGCATATTGCAGCAAAAGAAAGCCAGATGAAAATTTTTGCGTCCCCACCCCTTTAAAACAAACTTTTTGCTTACACCAGCTATTTATTTAACCACAACCACCATTGTACACAGCAACAACAGGAAGAAACAGATACCCAAGCACTGCTTTTGATTTATGTCTGTTTCAGCCAATAGCAGCCATCTGCTGAAGAATGAAATCTCGCAGCCTTAAAAAGACTGAGGATGAGCCTCCGTTTGAGGAGAAGTGTGTTACAGTGGTCATTTCATTCCCCACAAATTCTGTGCACAACTACAAAATTTAACCTCCTCTACCACAAAGGAAAACTATTAGCTTAATCAGGGCTGCACGAAATCAGAAAAGCCAAGGGAGGATATACAAAAGGCACACATATAGCACCTCAATAAGGTACTGACATAAAAAATGTCGTGTCTCATTTTTACTGTGCTTTATATTAGGTAGCTTTCAACCAGTTCATAACTTTCAACTCCCTAAAAATGGCGTGGTGCCAGAATCTTTTTCTTATATTGGACAAGTTAGTAATGTAACCTGTTCAAGACACACACCATGTATTTTCAGGTGTAGGATGCTGAATTGAAGATGCTAATTAAATTATAAAAATCACAGATAGTGGTACTAATATGGTATTACAAACTGTAGATATGAGCATTAACCAGTTAAATATGGTCACTGCAGTGGTTACAAGACACACAATAGACAAGTTGTTATCCACGACCTTCCAATGTACAATATGTGCTGAGAGTGCTGGTCAACACACCAAGACCACTTCTGCTTTTGGCTTATGTTTTAAATTAATCACACTAAATGTCACTCCCGGAAATGTCATTCCTGTTTTCAATTCCTCACTCGTGGCACTGTCAGACACTGACACAGCATGTGTAAGACACCTCAGTTTTTGTTCAGCATAGCCTAATGTCATTACAACAATATGGCAACCAGTGCAAAATGATTTTTCCACATCTGATGTCGTCTTTACAAATATATCTGCAGTAAAGTCTGCACACATAAGGCCACAATTTGGTCAAGCCAAAAGAAGTACAACTGTAACCAATGCTATCTCGCAAAGACTCGTATTTTGAACACAAGGTTGTAATCATATATATGTCGAAATCTAAACTATTATGGAAAAAACAAGATAATTGGTATTCTTTCTGGGTGGCATTCTATGCCATAGATTGACATTTGTTTTTCCACCATTTTATTCAGCAGTAATGTTGGTGTCATCAGGCAACAACCTAATCAACTATATACCTGATCAACAGTTGATCAAGTTATTGCCAATAAAACGCCAGCATTTGCAAAAGACATGGTCAAAATATGTTATAAAGGACACATGATCAAAAGTACATGCAGTGAATATGGAAACATTACAACGACTCTGAGCGGTGATTCCACATATCCTGGATATAGCTATATAGTGCCTATTAGTCCATTCATACAATTGCTGTCTCTCTCTCTATCCCTGTGCCTTTTACCTGCAAGTATAACGTGACATATCATGATGTAATGACCCCAGATGCTTCCTTCTCCATGAAACTTACTGCAAAGTGGTGCTGAACAGTGCATGCATTTGTAGGCACTGTGTACTGACATCTAACCAGTCAGATCATTTTTTCCTGCAAGCCCTCTTTTGCCACATAATCTGTGCATCTCTGCACTGCACCTATGCATGTGTTAGTGGAACAGTTTACCCACTACACTGAATAACCACTAATGTATGCAAGCCTATGTCACATTTTTCACTGGAGTGCTGTCCCTTAGGAGTTGCTTTCATTTTAGCAAACTGTATGTGTGCAGCAGCCTGTGTGCATGTGTACAGACACACAATGTATGCACATGTACTTGCCATCTGTCAAACTGGCCCTGCTAGTATGGTCAGTGTGCCAGATTTTTGCATTTTCTGCTCAGATGACTCAGTAGGGTGCCCATTAACACACAGCATGATCAGACACTCTTAATTTACTTTGGTTAAACTATCTTCCATATTACCAATACTGTAATGAAAGAAAGAGAACGCCGACATCCCGAGTGCCGCTATCATCATCAGTAGTAGAAGGCACGAGACTGGCGTTCGAGCTGCTCCATCTTGTTCTTCCTGGGCGCTTTTCGAGCTACCGCCTGCTTGTCCAACTCGTCCAATAAAGCTCTTTACAATACTATTATATATACTACACCAGACCTTGCTTTTGTGGTTCTGTTGTAAAAGCAAGTCCATTACCATGTTCAATGCTTAATTCATTCTGATATTTCACCTTACCAACATTCATTGTTGCGAGATTTAATTGCATCAGCTACTGCTGTGTTTGGTTTTCTTGCTTTTACAGCATATACAGATTTGTACAGGCTACTGTTTTGTACAACACTGAACATTGTTACAAAAGCTATGCCTATGCGGAGGAACTATGCTTTAGTCAAAAGTTATTTGCAATGCAATATTTTTCACAGTTTTATATTTATGGGACTACAATGTGCCCTTTTTTACATGTCAGCGACCTAAGTACATATTCATAATATAGACATTCAGTGGGCTGCTTACTTCGGCTCCACCGGGATTTGCAGCCACAGGCACAACAGCTGCATTGGCAAATTTTGTCTTCTCTAATGTCTTTTTTAACCTTTTTGTCATCTGGAAAGAAAAAAATAAAATAAAGCATGCGAAAAGGATCACTTGTAGCTACCAACCAATTCACTAATGGTACACATTTATGAGGAGCTGAAGTGGACAAAGTGTTCCTGGGCTTAAATACAATAGCCTCCCTCTTCTACTTTATTCACCTTTCTTTTGCCCCATCTCTGGCCATCACTCTGCGTATTGCTAATTTCTAAGCTGGTATGGCCAGTGAATAGGCTGGCACTGAAGTGGACGAGAAGAAGCCTATTATTAAAGCTTCAGCATGAAAATGCCATGATTGATTTATTTCTGGGGATTTACGTCCCAAACCAGCTGTGATTATGAGAGACACCATAGTGGAGGGCTCCGGAAATTTTGATCACCTAGGGTGTTTTAACGTGCACTGACATCGCACAGTACATGGACCTCAACATTTCGCCTGCATAGAAATGCAGCCACCGCAGCCAGGATTTGATCCTGCGACCCTCGGATCGGTAGCCGAGTACCATGGCCACTAGACGACAGTGGCAGGGCATGAAAATGCCATTGTCAAGGTTTGATGTCCAATGGAGAGCATATTCATGACTACATCCTTACAAATACATAATGTATGTACAGTACAATCCACTGTTAGAGGAAACGTACCAGCACGTGGCCGCTCTGCACAGTGCCATCGTATTCGGTGCAGCCGCGCATCGAAGCGGAGTGGCGCAGGTGACAGGAATGCAGGGGAGAGGCCTAGTGTCGTCTGCTACAGCGCTGGAGCGCAAAGCAAGGGCGGTGCCATGGAACGCCCAATACAATGACACTGCATGGAGCACGCCCATGCGCTCATGTGTTCCCTCTAACAGTGGTCCTTACTGTACTTAGTCCAATCAATCAATCAATCAATCAATCAATCAGTTTTTATTTTTTGGTATACATGTAACGGCCGGTTATTATAATACAGGTAGGACCCCAGAGCCCATTCAAAGGCTGTTGCAGGGGTCCATTTTTTAATAGCAGTAGTATAGTACTGAGCTACAGAGAAAATAAATACATATAAGTATGAAAAAAATGCAACAAACACATATAATACGTAGGAATACAATAATTATATATAAATAGAAAGCAATCAGAATAACATTTATAAATATAAATATTACTGCACTGAATTATGTAGATAATTGTGAACAAGCTGTTTATGTAAATGAAATGATGTCGATGATGCGGTAGTACAAGGTAAACATTTATAATGTATAATAAATTTACATGTAATTTTATAAAACAAGTGTGAGCTAGCAGATCGAGCACAAAAGACTAGGAATGTGGGAATATTCGGAAAGGAGAGAAACCTTGTTGATATGATCTTGCTTAGTACATTCTTTTGGATAATGCATTCATTTATTTTCCCGTCCAACACACCATAGGCACAACGTATTATCATAAGATTACTGCACTTGCACTTGAAATCGGGTACCACAGTTGAAAACTGGTATTTCTGCCATCGCTGGTATGAAACACGTGCCAACAGCAACTATGCATGCTAAAAAAAGTTGCCATGAAGCAAGTTTTTCATGCCGTGGGAGGGTCTGGCCCTAGGCTGATTTGCATTGCAACGCACTGCAGCAGCAAACGATCCATGAGTGCAGGAGACCAAGAGATGCCCCTTCAGTGATGCACGTGTGGGGAAATGGTGCTATGCACTAATTTTATACTACAGATAACAAAAGAACTTGTTTATGTTATCGGTACACAATTTTTGGAAAGGCCTTGTTTATGGGCGTTGAAAACAAAGAATAAAGTTTACCAGAAATTGACGAGTTATTTTAAAGTTGCTGAATTAAAGTTTTAGCTGCAGTTCATGTGATGTTGAGTAATGTTGCTTTGCATTACCCATGTGTTATACAGAGCAATATGACTTGATACCACAGGAAGCATTGCTAGCAGTTTGTTACCAAGCAGGCGCCTTTTCCTACTTTTAGAGCTTGCTTTGCACAATATGATTTTTGGGTGGTACATTTAATTTTCCCATTCCAGTGAAGATCACAACAATGAGATTTCACACTAGTATTTTATTCGACTTGATCTTCAAATCAAATAGCAGTTAATCATAAACCTGAACATTTTTCGAATAATTTATGAATATTTCTAAATGTCAAGTTCACCAAAACAACACAATATTAGTGTAAAAGTACAATTTCATCCCCATTAGTATATTATAGGCATAAAACATGACATCTTATGTGTAAAGCAGGCTAAGTTGCTTAGCTCGGGAAAAATTACTTTACTGACGGCACACTGATCATTCGTGCTTTCAGAGCAGTTTTGTGCAGTCCTACTTATTTCGTACAGATGATGTATTTGTGCTTTAAATGCTACACTTATGAATACAAGTACTTATACATAGATTATTAGTTGTAGAAACGTTCAATTTTTTAGGTTTACTCAAAGTATTTGATATGATTCGATTTTCCTTTGCCACTATTCAATTCATATTCAATTAGATCTCAAAGATCACTATTCACACATTCCTATAAGAGACATTACATTCACAAAGCAAAGATAACCAACATCCATGCAACCAAGATATTTTGATACAATCTATAAACATTTTGGCACTATTTTAGCATAATTAAAGGACAATATTACCAGTCTAACATAAAATGAACACATGTGCGCGGCAGCACAAATACTAAAACAACCTCGTAACTTGTTGTCATTATGTGGGGCTTAACGTCCCAAAACCAGCTCTGATTATGAGAGACGCCGTAGTGGAGGGCTCCGGAAATTCTGACCACCTGGGGTTCTTTAACGTGCACTGACATCGCACAGCACACGGGCCTCAACATTTCGCCTCCATCGAAATGCAGCCGCCGCAGCCGGGATTCGATCCCGCGACCCTCGGATCAGCAGCCGAGTACCATAGCCACTAGACCACCGTGGCGGGTCGCCCCTCGTAACTTCTTCATACCAATTCAATAACTGAATTAACCATGGACTTAACTGGCTGAATGATGTACTTAAAGAACTGAATCAATACCTGGGCTATGAAAATGTTGGAGCTTCCAGAATAACTTGGGCCATCTGAGCTTCCTATGCAGCAAAATTTAAAGGGACACTAAAGTGAATAAGTGAAGTGGTTTAGAATGATAACTTATATGAGCACTTGGTTGCCATGCTGTGTTCAATGTTAAAAGAGAAAATGAATGTTAAAGCTTAAAACTTCAATGTTGAAATTCACACCGGAACTTCGGCCTCGTGATATCAGAAGGCCAACTACTTTTTTTCGTATTTTGCCAAGTTCACTCCATCAAATGTTCTGAAACTCCCTACGTTAAGTCTTTGGTTTCCTTAGAACAGAATGTATGTCTTTCTTACAGATAAACAGTTATGTATACCTTAGCAGGCGCTGTCGCAGATCTGTGACATCACCTGTATTAATGCTGGAGCTACAAAGTGGTGTCGCCACCCGTATTTTCTTTTTACGTGTTTTCTAGCTTACCGAGGGTCCTCTCCTTGCAAGACTGGTGTTTTTGATATCTTGAAATGTTAACCCACTAATGCAAGAAAAATTGTTTTTCACTTTCCTGTCCCTTTAAGTACGCAAGTATATTCTGCCTTCATAAAAATGCAACTGTCACAGTAGAGAATCATATCTGTGCCATCATTCTTAGCAGCTACTGAGCTGCTGTTTCTCATGAGTCAAACAATACATCAGCACACACAAAAGAACGCACAACTTTGGAGAAAAGAAGCATTTTTATTTTCATGTGTCCTTTCTTACACTGTTCAAAATTATTGTCACTTTAACGTCACTATTTGATACAAAAATGTTGCACGTGTTGAGTGCAAAAGCTCAAAAGAAGCAGAATTTTATTGGGTTCTCTTTGCGTGGAGCCCTACCAATGATAATGGGTGCTGCAGCTATTTGTGTGGTAAGATCGATAAAGGGGAAGGAAAACCTATACAGTTACAAAAAGCAAGGATTCTGGCTCTTTGTAGCACTGCTCATAAATAATGCATTAGAGAAATTCTTTAGGCAAGGAAAAATAATATTTAAACAAAAAATATCATGCCATGCTCTAAGTAAACTGGTATGCACTTAACCAATTCACTGCCAAAGCTAGTCATTGATTTCTGGGATTTTACGTCCCAAAGCCACAATACAATTATGAGAGACACTGTAGTGGTAGGCTCCTGAAATTTCGACCACCTGGGGTTCTTTAACATGCACTGACATTGCACAGTACACAGGCCTTAGTATTTCGCCTCCATCAAAATGCAGCTACTGTAGTTGGGATTCGATCCTGCAACCTGCAGATCAGCAACCGAGTGCCATAGTCACTAAACCACCATGGCAGGGCAAAAGCCACCAGCCTCACCTGCAGTGGCAATGCTGCCAGTGCCAGTGAATTGTAGAACACCTCCAATCAGTACTTTCTTAAAGAGGCCCTCTAGCACTTTCCTCGCACCCGTTTTTTATTTGCGGGTCGCGTAGACAGATGGCTGAGGATATTTTTGGCCGGTGTCAGGCCACCCATATCAGCTGATTTAATATTTTAATCGTTCAATGAGATCATCACAGCGCTGCTGACAGCATCAGCGAGTAGTGGCGCTCCTCAGAACTATTTGTGGCAGAAATGACGACTGAGCACGTGAGCCTGTGATTGGATGAAAGTAGCAATATAAGTGCTCACAGCACTACATCGGTAAGCAAAGTAATATTGGGCTTTGTTTTTGTCTTGCATAGGTTTTTATTGACGCAGTCATAGCAGAAAGATCATCCCAATCATAAAACGCTATAGAGATGCTGGCTTCACGCCTCACCTCTTGCCTTTTGCCTACACAAGTCGTATGTCCATATGAAAAGAATCTCTTTGCTTCATCTCTCTTGTGTATGTTCACGACTCGTTCAAGCGCTGAACCACTGGGTGGACTTTGCCGTTCTGTCAAAGTGTGTTGTACTGCATGCAGCGCTATAAGGGAATTTGAACGTGTCCACTAAATCGGTATACGCAAAGGCATACTACATGCCGGGTAACGTTGTTTGTCACAGTCAAGTAGCGCCAGCTGTGCGTGGTAAACTGAACAAGCAAAACGGCGTGATCTCCAAGAATCCAGCAGCCACTCGCTGAACCTGAACCGACAGCCTCGACAATTAGTGTCACACTGAGAAACAGTGTTGAACGGTCACGGGTGTTTTACCATCGAAGCTTCATCATACAAAACTTGTGGGAATGTTGACATCCCCTGATGACTTTCTATCGCATAGCGCTCGCACTTTTCTTAAAGCTCCTCTAAGGTGGCTTTCTCGCGGGGTACAAGACGTGATGTCATCGTCATGCACACCGCTGCGCTGAGGACGGCGTTGTTCCCGCAGTAGCGCTACCTGGCGGCAAAGATTCGTGGGCCCGCGGACGAGGAACGATCCGCTCTCTCGGCCTTGGGACGTCGTCACGCGTGGTCGACGCTTGTACACGCGGTGGCGATGAGCTCTGCTGGGACGATTCCGCGGCTGCCTCTCCCAATTGCTGATTGTGCCTCTGTTCGCGCGACTTATCTCGCGAGCAACATAGGACTAGTTTTCTGGCATGGGCGAACACTACTCGCTCGGTATCCTGCTGCGGTGAGTTGAATGTCATCGATTACGCGTGGGGTATTGCATTAGCATGCCTGGTTTGTATAGTTCGGCTACTGTGCTTACTATGTGTAGAAAGTGCAAATAAATGCCTACTGTTGGTTTGCACTGCGGTGAACTGTGTCCTTTGTTCCTCGAGCGTGGGAGAACCCCGTGGCCACCCCCACAAGCTAAAGCAAATAAAACCATCAGTTAGCAACTCGAGGGCTACATAGCGTGCGACGACTATTCGAAAAACACGAAGCAGATGGCATATGGTCCGGGTGGTCTGCCGTGCTTGCGCACGCAACGTTACACTCAGTATTCCGCTCTATGCAAAATGCTTTGCACATTGGGGTTTTGCGGACACGCTAAAATTCCCTACACCCACTTCTATGCTTCCATGTCTGCACGTTTGGCTGAACAATTCGTCGTGAAGAAACGTTGCGCAGTATAGTCGTATTTGCCGGCCCCTCTCACTGGTCATGATGGCAATTTTAAAGAGGACAGCACTTGCCATGGAATGCCATTACATGGAACGACGCGTAAAGCCTCGGTTCAAAGCAGGAGCTCCCACTCTAACTCTGACAAGTCGGAGTGGTCAGAAAAGCTCATAACTGACAATGCGGCACGCTCTCATTCCACATTGTTTGTTGACATGGCAACGGCATCATCCCTACACTGGAGCGAAGAAGCAACCATGGCGTATGAACTTCCCCTACGTAGGCGCCTAAAATCCAATTCCATTGGCTTCTCGCTATGACACGTGTGGAGAGTGAAATGCGGTCACCTGACACCGCGAACTTGAGTTGACGGTACGCATTATTTTGCTTGTATTTTGAACTTTGTCTGCTTAATAACTTCGCACTGCCTGCTCCTACTGCTGTCATTCTTGTAGCATTTGTCTGTCCCCCCTCCAGTCTACACAACATGCACATGAAAACGGGTACGAGAAAAGTGTTAGAGGGCCCCTTTAAGCTGTTGATGGGTGGTGGTGGTACCTGATGATTTAAAGGATGATGCTTAAATGTGTTGGTTACAGACAGATGGCAGCGATTACCTGTGTTGCTTGAAAGCAGTTTCTTTTTTTTTCTTTTTTTTTTGTTGTCATATTGACGGAGATGTCTACATACTGTTCGACTGTCTATGATGTGCCTTGACACACCTGAGTGGGCTTATTTCCCACTCTACATTCCTCTAAATGCTGTCATACAGAACCCCTGAAGGCTGTGCCCAGTGTGTAAGACTAAAGGAAAGTGATAGCTGCTTGGACACTGTGAAATCTTTGTGACTTTGAAAACTTAAAATAAAATCTGAATGTTTCTAAATAGCAAAGAAATTTATTTTTAACATAATTCTTACAATATTTACTTTGTGCATTTATGATGTGAAGCAAAGTGATTGAGTGGCATGCATGCTGACTTGTGGTGAAAAAAAAATGCAATATGGATGGCCTGCATGGATGATGGTGGGCAGACAATGGGTTAAATATAGTTCTCATGCAGTAAGTCAGCACGTAAAATAACATAAACTCATTAAACGGTTTTTCTGAACAGCAAGCATCCTACTGATAAGTCAACCTCCCTGAAGACGCACAATAAAAAAAAACCTAGTGTTAAAACACAAATACCTCAGGATTACATTAGATTACTGGCACCTTACAAGGGGCACATCTATAATACCCACACTAAACTAAAACACTCTTGTTTTGTGTTGTACAGAGCATGTAATTACAATTTTTAAAATTTTTTATTATTAGTTATTTTAGACAATTTTTAAAATTTTTTATTATTAGTTATTTTAGTACTTTACATAGTTATCTAAGACATTCCATTTATCGGCGGCTGCACTTCGATGGAGGTGAAATGTTGAGGCCCGTGAGCTGTGCGATGTCAGTGCACGTTAAAGAACTCCAGGTGGTCAAAATTTCCAGAGTCCTCCACTACAGCATCTCTCATAATCAGATGGTGGTTTTGGGATGTTAAACCCCAGAAATCAATCAATAATCAATCATTCCATTTATACAAGGAGCTATACAGATTCTTCTTATTTTCAATAGTTTATTGAATCGCACAAGCGAGGCCATCATACGGCAATACAGTATTTTCAAGCCAGAAAAAACAAAGCACACTGCTGTGTGAACAGCTAGAACTTATGCCTTTCTGGACTGCAAAGAATTGCAAAGTAGCCTGCTTAGTGCATTATATAATATCTAACAACCATTTCTGCTCCCCCATATTCCAAGTGCATGAACAAAAAGACATGCAGGCAGCCAGGGCCCCTTAAAAAGATATTGATATTCCATCTGTACATAACCCATGTAGAAAACGCACAGTGGAATACTTAGGAACAACTCTATGGACTTGCGTCTCATTAATATTAAAAAAAAGAATTTTCTATGTGCACTGAAAAAGAACATTTATGTAATTTTTGGGTACATCTGGGTTCAGAACATTTATGTAATTTTTGGGTTGAGTTCCTGTGTCATCTTCAACTTCCGTGCATCCTTATCACCATTTTTCTTTCTTTTTGCTGACCACCCATGTATTGAGAGTGTTTCATCATACACAGCACTAAGACACTGTATATAGCAATTCTGTAGATGTGTTACTTCTTTTTCTTTTCGCATTGTATTATCACTGACCACTGTACCCACTCATGTACACTTACTCCTGCCCAAGGCCTGACTCTTAAGGCTGACAGTACAGAACAACTAAGCAAATTTAAAAATTTTATGTGTGAGATGCTTATCTTCTCTGCACAGACATAAAAATCATGGCACGATTTTTTTTTGCTGCAGCATGCAACTTGGACAGATATTTGTTGAAGTATACGTATAAAACTACAGTTAGATTTATTTCCTTATGTCTTCATCCAAATTTCTTAGAAATGGGGTTGTTGTTTTTCTGTGTAAGGCTTTTCTTGCTTATTTTTTTTACATTGTTGCACATCTTTTTATTTGCCTTCGTTATGAGTGGAGAGCATATAAGAATAAACTAGGTGTACTCTTTTACACACAAATTGTACAAGCATGACGGCCATGATAGCTAAGGGCTCAGATGTTATCGAACAGCTTGTGTAGTTATGAGATATGAATAATAACAAGGTTCAATACTTTGAACTTTAGTTACAAAAGCAGTGCAAGGCTCTCTTAAGGTCTGATAAAGAACCCACTTTACTAGGTATACTATCATTATAATATACAAAAACTTACTTTATAAAGCTGCACAACCAATTTGCTTTTGAAAATTGATTTAAACATGGTAGTTGATGGCATGTACCCGACAGCGGTAACAATGTTGTCAATGAGGAAGGTAATGAGAAAGGAAGTACAACCTTGTCAATTTGCTTGTCTCTTTCAGCTTCTGGAAGTAGGTCAATCTTGTTCAGAACCAGGAGCATGTGGTCACAGGTTATTTCACCCAAGACAAGGCACTCTGCCGTTTGAGTTTGTATACCCTTGGTCACATCTATCACCAACATCATCAAGTCAATAATCTGGGCTCCTGGAAACAGACCGCAAACATGACATACTGTTAAGAAGATGGCTTTAAATGAGCGATAATTGGAGCGACTGGGTCAGAGTGGACAAACCTAGCCTTGCGAACAAATGGATAGCTGCTTCCAAAAAGGCCTGAACTAGTGGTACTTGGCACTTCAAGAGAAGTTCATGAGCAGGAACGTTATACATGGCCCCAGTTAATTCTTTAAGTCTCACTACATATAAGAATTTGTCACACCTAAATGTCCATATCAATTGTTGAGGAGAACTCAATATAATTTATTGTCCATGACGGTGGAACAGTGGTTTTGGCACCTGGACTGCCAGCCAGATGGATGTGGGCTACGGTTGCATTTTCGGTGGGGGCAAAGATGCTAGAGGCTTGTGTACTGTGCATGATCACATTAAAGAACCCCATGTGGTCAAAATTTCCAGAGCCCTCCATTGTGCCTCATAACTATACTATAGTGGTTTTGGCATGTAAAACCACAGCAATCATTCTTACTATATTTACTTGTTATGCTAATGAAATATTGTCCATAACTAGTTACTGTCTTTCATTGCCATGGTACCTTGCTTAAGCAATGATGGTGATAACTTTATGCTAGCTGCTCCAGAAACAGCTACACATTTTAATAGGTGTATCAGTTGAGGAGCTGCAGAAGCTACTAACCTACAAGAAATAATAAAGAAACAATAGATGTAAGCTTATTATGTTTTAACTCAAGTGTATGTGAACAAGCCCAAGTCCAAAAAAACATTGTGACAAATAGCTGTAGACAACTTTGACCAACTTTGAAACAAGGCCAAATCTAGGAAATGAAATTCACACTGGCACATCATGCACAGCTTCCAAAGCACTGGTCAAACTAACACGTATACAAGCGGATTAGGTTAGAGTGCAGTCTTTCACCTTCACAGTGGTACTACAGCTTCAGCTAGTGGTAAAGTACCACCATGCTGATGGTACCTCAACAATGTTAGCACAAGTTTATGATACATACACCCTATGCTTTAAAATTACTTCATGTCAGATCTGTGGTAGTGCTGAACAAGCATAGCATCACTTGCACAAGCAACGCCAGAAGGCCACTGAACAAGGCCTGCATTATGTAAAATAAATGGCTGCAGATAGATGTCACCATCTTGCACCAATGAAGTGAATCACAAACCACAATACCTCCTGCTACCTCAAGAACTGCATGTGAACTGGAGTTTAACTGGATTCAGCAGAATTGCATAAAGGACATGCCAAAGCTGCATACTGCTGTCCTATGCGCAATGAACATATTAAAGGAGTAATAACTGATGTGGTTTTACGAGCCAGAAACTACAATATGATTATCAGGCACGCACCATAGTAGAGGGCTCTGAAGTAACTGACCACCTGTGGTTCTATAAAGGGGTCGTGAAAAGAATATGGAGATGCCCGGTTGTAATTTTCACTGCTTCAATATGCATTCAACAAGCAGATTCTGAAATATTTCGGTGAAATATTCAGTGCACATTTAATAACACCCATCTGAAACCCCAGCGTTCTTATGCTCTCGAAACGACTATGCGACACAACCGGCCGGCATGGTACTATTCGGGACATTGCAGTAAGATATCTTAAGTTCAAAGGTATACTGAACTTGCGTTTTCTCTAAAATAATCTATTTATTTGCTAAAAAGAAAGAAAATACTTAGAAACTGTGCAGCACCACCATTTGGAAGCAAAGCTGCAGCATGGTTTGTTTTCCCACAGCCTCTGAGGTCTGGAGCTCTCGGAGTCTCGGAGGTCTGGTGGCTACTAACATGACGTCGACTGCAGAGTTGAGGGGAACGCGCGCAGTGAAACCGAAACCGCGCTTTTTATTGCTCTAAATCAACCCACACGGTGCAACGGAACAATGCCTACTGTTGACTGGAGAGTCAGGATCCCAAATACACACTTAGTACAAAATGTTCAGAAAACGTTTCACGACCCCTTTAATGTGGACCTAAATCTAGAAACTTGGGTGTTTTCTGCATTCTGCCCTCATCGAAATGCAGCCTCTACGGCTGGGATTTGATCCCGCAACGCAAGAGCTTTACAAACCAACACCTAGTGGCTAAGCTACCATGGCGGGTCATTATGAAGAGTGACAATATGTGACCAATTTCTAATTTCTCATTTTCTTACAATAAATAAAAGATCTACACTTTCTAAATGTTAGAAAAAGCCGTGGTGAGCACCTAAGCAATAAATAATTTATTAAAAATTACACTGCGAAATGACGTGCATGCCAGAACAATGCTAATCTCCTTGTGGAAATTACAGGTGTGAAGCGTGGCTTCTACACACAGGTCCTAAATACAGATAAAGGCAGAAATTAGCTAATCTGTCAAAGAAATTTCAAAACGGACTAAGAAATTACGCCAAGTATATTGAGTTGAGGTAAATGCAATGCATATGTTTCAATACAGCTTTTATGGGGTTTTCACAGCCACGAAAACAGGCAATTTTTTTTACATTAATGAGTCAAAAAGGTCTCTGTTACACTTCTTTTAAAAAATTATCGGGCAACAGATGTTATTTCGTCATTCATTACAAGTGGAGGAAAATGTTACTTTATATTTGAGATCACATACCACTGGTAAAGATAATGCTGTGCTCTTGTAATGAACTTTGGCTGCATAGAGGGATTATGCATAGTGTGACAAGTAATGGCAATTTTTATCTTTTTCTGCAAGTCTTTTTGTTTGCAATATAAGGCTAGAGAGGATACTTAATATCTTGGGTTTTACATGGCAAAACTACAGTATGATTATGAGGAATGATGCAGTGCAGGGCTTGATTTGTTTTGACCACCTGGGACTCTTAACATGTACGTACTGGGCCCCTAGCATTCCACCTGCATTGAAATGCGACCGCCGTGGATGGGATAGAACCTGTGTCTTTAGGATCAGCAGCAGGGCACTTTGTCCCTCAAGTACGTTTGTAACACCCTTGGAAAGCAGTATTTTGCATCACAACTTAAATTCTATTTGGTGGTGATTGCGCTCTGGCTTAAAGGATATTTCACAATATTTCAACAAGACTTGAGTGGTTGGAGATGCAGAAATGCGCTGCCACATTAACTACTCGACTCAAGATTTGTAGCTTTCTACAAATAGTGCACCTGCTCAAAATTGGCACAGCAAAAATAGACACGAAACTGTGTTGGTATGATCACATTGGGCGAGATGGGATCCCCGATATATGGCTGAATCTTGTACGTACTATGTGAAAAGGAGCAGGAAGGTGCAGCCAAGATTACGACTTAGTTCAGAGGACGGAAATCGGTCATGGCGCGTCAAATGCAAATGTTGAATTGAACGAAAGCTTTTCGTAATTTGGCCTTTATAAAGCACCTCAATGAGCAGTACCGCTTTGGTTCCGTAGTATTTAGTATTGTGAAGGTAACGAGATGCGCTGCTCAGTACCCTGTACTATATGTGCAAGTTCAGTATTTGGCACCGTACCGAGTAAACTTCTTGCCAAGTATTTCATCATAGATACTCTCGTTAAGGACCTTTTACACGTATGCCAGAAGAATAAAATCTTCCTGCTGCGATTATACAAGCCACTTTGCTTTTCTTATGTGTTCTTATATGTTAGCTTTTTCTTCGTTTTTGCAACAACTTTAATGGCAAAACGTGTCGAGTTTTTAGCAGACTGCAAGATAGTTTAGTTTATGTGAAGTCATTATCTGCGATTCAGCGTCGAGGCCAGTGTGCCCAAAACACATCGTTACGTGCGGTCTGAGCGACAGATCAAAACAATTTACCCCCAATAATTGTACGTATGAGCGAAGCATGCCCAGGGCAGTCGACAAGAGTAAAGTGAAGATGTTGGCACTGGCTCCGTAAGTGCTCGGGAGCTTCCACTTGAAAAGACGAAAAACCAAGGTCGAGTGTGATGCCGCGAGATTGACTCTGAGGGTTCTTGTCGAAGCATGCTGTGCTCGCCGTCGTGCTTAATGATCTTGCAAGAGACGTCTTTCCACTGTCCACATGTCCGAGCACTCCAACATTCAGGTTAAAAGTATCCAACACCATTGCGTGAAATAAAGAAACGCGCGACACGATCGCAACAATATTCAAGCACTTCAGTAAACACCGCCACTACCAGAGACTACCACATTTCCGGCAATCGAAACTGGGGGCGTCTTGGCCGCGGTCTTGGCTATATTATGTCTATCTTGACTGCGCCCTCCGCTACTTATGATATTCAAATTTTTATTAAACAAAAGGCACAAAAAAGCGTTGTTTGAATATTATTTGTTTGTTAATAATGTTGATCAAATTTAAGGAAAGATTTGATGAATGTTTATATGACGTGTAACTTACAGAAACTCCGCGGTGTAAACGAACGCAGAGGCGCTTTGGAGGCGCAGAGGTCGCGCCATGATCTTTCGCTTTTTATCGTTTGCTTTTTCCTTCTCTCCATGCCGTCTGCACACTGGCCGTAGCGTATGGACTCCTCAGTCGGCTTTTCGCTGACGGAAACAGCTGAGCGCGGTAGTTCGGACGCGTTGAAGTATTAGGTAACGCTGTTGGCGTGTTTGATCACGCCACGGCGCCTAGGAATGAGTGGTAGCATTAAGTTATCATTTTTTCTGATTGCCGGAACCCTGCTTTTGGGCAGAGTTGGTTCCGCGCTCGCATCTGCCAGTTTGTATGACCATTCCATGCCGCTTCAGATCCTCAATACAACGAACTTCCATAAAGTAATCCTCAAAAAGGAAAATGCTTGGCTGGTACAGTTCTACAACCACTGGTGTGGCCACTGCATCAAGTTCTCTCCGATATTTAGGGCGTTTGCCAACGACATTGCAGGTGGGTGCTTTTATGAAGTATATGAAAGCACATGGCGCACATCTATTGCTCGACACTTGAAACCGGATGCTCATGCTCTTCTCGGATCCTCAGATCTGTGGTATCCGATTGCCGTGTTCTATCAGTAGTCTGCATAGCGGGATGCGGGATGTCCTCGTATCTGCACTTGTACCACAGGCAATGCTGTATACAACATCATCGCGGGATTTGCTTTTCTGATGAAACTCCTTAAAGAGTTGCTTGCCTGGTTTCTTCGTCTTCGGCGCCTGCACCAGGGGCTGATGTCACTTAGCGTCACGAGAACTTAGTTGTATCAACTTACAGCACATAAGCTATGACTCGAGGTTATTTACGATGCATGGATAAGTTGATTAACTGTGATGACATTGCCTTGGTTTTCGCGATAGCCCACCTTTCGAAAGACCGGCGTTAATACGAAGCATAAGAAAAGGCGCTGTGTGTCCTACCTAGCTTTCACTGCGTACACCAACCGACGTAATTTTACACCTTTTCAAAGCGAATTCTTTCCTAGTCAGAGTCTGCTTAACCTCCTCACGTGTAAACAAGTTGTCTTATTTTTCTTTAAGCACAAGGTTTCTCCCTCTCCCCCCCCCCCCCCCCCCCTCATGCCCGTCTTAATTCATCGAGAAAAAAACCATTGAACGAGTTGAAATAAAGATGCAACATCCTGATCATCCTGGTAGAAAAAGAATTTGGACAGTGCTTTGCTTTTCAATTACAGCAGTAAGGCAAGTAATCCAAAATGTGTTGGAAGTGGCCTGCTTCATTCTGCTTCAGAAAAGCCCACCTCAAACTATTAGCCGACAGTTTAAGTTGTATCTTCTGCAATACCATAAAAAAAAAGCAAAACTGGCTAGCATTTGCCTTCAATGGCCTGCACGTGCATTGGTAGTTTATTGTTCACACACACAAAATGTAATTCATGCCAGGCTTTTCAAAAATACGAAGTATAATATGTGAAGGTCCCCTTTATTCGATTCTATTTTCTCCTTCCTTAATGCCACTGTTTATAGCTGACCAATCCCTCTAAACTAGAGATGGAGTGGGGTGCCGACAGCGGCAGTGGGCAAAGGAACAATATTGATATACAATTGTGACATCATCTTGGCGCACTTTTGGTTTCATGAAGTGCACTAGGCTGGAGTCCTGTGTATGTTATAACTTGGGCAAAACGTTTTTTCTGGTCAACTTGTGTGACTTGTGTGGTTGTCAAACACGAATGATTTATGATGGGGCCTCTTATGATTGTTAGCTTAGGTGCTGTGCTTGATTTCCTGTCATGCTGAAAGTTTCTTTTGATGAGTCTTGCATGGCTGTACAAAATTAGATGCTCGTACAGATCTAGACTATTAAGGGATACCAATAATAATAATAAAAGCATGTATAATGTAACCTGCCATTGAAACTACTTTACAGATTCATTCCAATTGATTGCTGCCAAAATTCAGATTCTGAATGTTTCTGTACATTTTTTCCTTGTAGCTTGCCTTCTTCCTGATAAGGGCAGCAAGCAGTGTTCCTGTAATGAAGCAAACAGTTCTGTTAATTATCTAAGATTTTTAGAAATAAAAAGCTGCTTTGTACAAGCAGTAAATGCACTGTTCCCCCTACCTTCAAACAGTATTTACGTAGTAGCACTGTTATTCCTTCAGCCACACTCTGCACTCCTGGCTGCCATGACCACATTCCAGTGGAGGCAGAATGTAAAAGGTGCTTGTGCACTGTGCTTTTGGGTGCATGTTAAAGAAACCTGTTTGCTTTGGGACATTTAATCCTATCAGTCAATCTGATTTCTTATTTGTTGCTCGGGCAAAGTTTGCACGCTGTTAGAAACAAATTCACCATACTGAATGTATTGAAATACAGGAAGGTTATAGAATGTGGGAGCTTACTTTGTGGATTAGTATTGAAAATTATTCTTGAAAAATCTGAGTGGGAAAACCCTGCAGAAGCATGCAGCAGAAATGTGGCATGTTTATTGTTCCTTCTCCAATGCAACTGTTTTGTGAATTACTGCAGCGTAATTGATGTGCCTTAGCATTTCCTACTTATCGCTGTCATTAGGAATACAATTGATCAAGTGTTGGTGATGAGTTTTTTTAAGAACTCTGTTAATGATCTCAGACAAGATTGCAAATCTTTTTAATTTTTTGTTAACCTGTGTACGTGCATCGCACATTATAAGCAGCACTGTGCTTTTTAGTAAATTTATTCAGTCTACTTACAAGTTTTACTGTGACTGTTCCTGCTTTACATCAACCGTCCATTGTAATTTATGCATTTTATTAGTCTATTAGTCTCTGGTGCATATTATGATACATTCACATATGTAATAGTAATTACATCCATCAATTACAACAAAACCCTTGTCATTAAATGCCTTGTTATTGAAAGACTAATTATGTCCTAACCAGTTTTCTACATCATATATGCATTGCAAGAACTACTGCATTGATTATACAATGAGTTCTCTCACTTCACAAAGTGAAACCTGTGTCCAAACCACATTCTTGTGATTCAATATGAAAACATAAGACTGCACCCACGATTTCACACTGTTGTAGTGATTATGCATACATTGCATGGCAATATGTGTGCTTTTCAGCTACCATGCCACACAGTCATGAGAACATCAAACTGTGCTTTAATTGCGGCAACTTTCCAACAGTGCAAGAGAAACCAAACACCAGTGGAAACATGACATGGTGACTGAAAGTATAAAGTATCAGATAAACAGAGCAACCTGTGTATCTAAATTCAGACATATAAAAGGAATGACAAATTCTTCTGTGAGCAAGTTGTTTATAAAGGATCTTAAGACTTTGGATACAAAAAGGAAACATCCAATACAAATTGAAAATTGTGTTTTTATACAAAGAAAGTCAAAACTAAAGTCTGTGACGAACACAAAATAATTGGAAAAATTAAGTACTGAGAAGGCAGAACCCTAGGATTAGTAGAAAAGGAATTTAACAATCTGATACAAAGCTGAATTACTTGTTCTAATGCATAGTTCAAAATAGTCTCTTTGAGCATGTGGCACAATGTTCCTATCAGGAAAAATAAAAGACACAAGTTGTTAAGCATCAAACAAATGGCTTTTGGAATAAGGCTGGAAGAGTTCTTGAGCTGTCATGTGCACTTTTAAAAAGGTGCTAAAGCATTGAATGAAGTACCCATAAAAGACTTGACTTTGATTGAGAGGCTAGCAGGCACACCTGTTGCAACAGCACTTTGGCATCGAAAGACATCCGTTATATTTTAGGCATTGTAATGGCACTTTGGCACAGAAAGACATCCATTATTTATAGGTTTCTATTCTTTTTCTGACAAGTGTTTTTATGGGTCACTTGGACACATGTGGGCGCTTCTTATGTCATGATATAAATATGAGGGCGTGAAAAGCATATAGCTTCATCCAAAAAGAAATGCACAAAGCTAACAGAATGAATTCTACTTCTGTAAACATAGTGCATGCCCACATCTATCCTAGCTGTGCTGCTTCAATGCCGTGTAGTACATTTATTTGCTTTGGTTCTTGCTTAGCTTTCTTTGTTTTATGCAAGAAAAATGCAGTTTAAAAAAGAAGCAGCAATATAAATACATACTCAAGAACAGCATGTGTTGTAGTGGGCTATGTCAGAAGATGTATGAAGTTAGCACAAACATGAGCAACAGGGGTCTTTAGCCAGGTTAACTCTCTTTCATTACCCTGCTTATTCAAATCGATCACTGATGATTGATGACTAAAGCTGCCAATTTCGACACATTAAAATCGTTTCTCATGCATGCAGCTGCACCTCACGTTAGTTCAGGCACTGCTCTTTCACAGTCCGTCAAACTTTCACACTTCATCTCGTGGCGGGGATTTCTACAGAGCGTGTGAGCTGATAGATTGAAGCACACGTCAGCTGTGCAGCGCGGCACAATGGCAACCATGCGTGTACTCGAAAAAAGAAAAGAAGTCACAGAAGAGGGCAGGTTCACTTGATCCTTGCATGGCTTAAAGGGTCCCTGAAATGTTTTTTTTTGACATTGTGTCACCAATTAGGCAACACAGATGTGAAATCATTCACGCCATAAATAAAGCGAAGCACCATGCGCTGAGGCAGCTATGAGCTTATTTCTGTTGCCTTCCTCCTTACCACTGCTGTTCCTCCTCAACTCGATCAGCTGCGGAGTGCACGCTAGCGACGACTGCGCTTCCTCGTCAGCCGCCCTGCGGAGCCCTTCGCAGTGACATAGCGCCCCGATATCTTTACTGAGCTCCCCAGCCTCGGCAGTGCTAGCCTCTGTAATAGATCGCCGGCGACTCGTGTGTACGCCGCCAGATGCCGCGACAATACCGTTGGCTGAATCGAAGGAGCACTTGTTAAGGGGGCCAATCAGCGGCCTCCCGTTCCATCGTTCGATAGGCGGGGGCGTTTGAAAACGCATTTCGACGAGCCGCTGCGATATTTTGTGATGCGCGCGCTCAAAGCCTTATTGTAAATTACACACTTTACGCAGAGCTCTGAAACCTGTCCTCTAACGATCATAATGACTCGCTCTACCGGATCACCATGTTTTCACAAAATCGTCAAAACCATTTCAGGGTCCCTTTAAATGCATTCTCTCTGGTTCTCTGAGCACTGGCAACATGGGCATTGAAGTCACTCCCATGAGAGTTCAGCTTGGATGAGTTAGTAACTAATTTACGTTTGTCTCTTTTAATTACATATTTTTAATTGATGTTTATTTTTGAAACTGATCCTTTCAGATGTGCACTGAAGACTTGTATTCATGTATATAAATTTGTACCTTTAGTTAATGTTCTTTGGAAAAAAGGCTAACACCCTTCACTATGTATTACTATTTATTTGTTTATAACTCAAAAGCACTTGATCTAAGATTGTAATTCCTGGTATAGAGAGTTCCAATTGATACTCAATTTGTATATTTCAAAATCTACAAAAAAGAAAAAAAAATATTTTTGCAGGGATGTAATTCCTTGTTAAATTATTCTGAAACTTTCAAATTTGTTTCGTTTGAAATTTTTTAGGAAACAAGTTCTTTGTTGGTTGTAATAAAATGAATGCCATTTGAAGGCTTATTTATTGTTGTGCACCTTGATATATTGCATATCCATGTAAACCTAGCAGCCATTGCAGGAAGAATTCCTAACACAGACATACAAAAAACGGGGGACTTCCTGTGGTAACGAAAGAGTTCAGGTGAAATTTAATGTAATGCCTTTAATAATGGTGCTTTTGAACCTTTAATGTACAAGCTATCTTTAAAAGGTAATGACGGTGCACATTTGCCAGCCCACTGCAGTTCACATAAGTGCAATCCATAACCGAATAAGATTAGGATTCTGGGAAGGTGCAGGGGCACCATGACATATGAATTGTTAACAGCCTTTCACATTTAAGGGGCCCTGAAATGTAAAACTTGTAACTCACTTTTATTGTAGGTTTGCTTGGTGTGAGACTCAATGATGACCATCGCACCAGTGAAGGTGATGAAGCCAGAGCATGTTATATTTTAATTTGTATATGAAATTGTCTTCAGCACCGACTACAGCGTTGTACATCAACAGTTTCTTCGAGCGGACGTGACGTTGCGGTGCTGGTTACGCTGTCAGTTCTGATTGGCCGGGAACAGTCGGGAGTAAAAATATCCATTGGATATGCTTACAGTTTACTGACTATAAATAATTTTAAGATTAAAATATGCTTTACGCTTGCTATAGCTACTAAGAGGCACAAATTCATGTATTACAGTTGCATTTTGCTTGAAACTGACACAAGGAGCGCTGTGCGACCCACATGGTTGCTTTGGTAAGAAGGCCACAGTGCGCAGCATAATTCTGGTACCTCAAGACACATTTCCACTGCAGCCCCTTTAGTGGGCATAAGTGGAAGGTGTTACATGCTGTGATGGCTAGGTGGCTATGACATTTTGCTGGTATGCACGAGGTCATGAGTTTATGTCCTAGCATGGTATCATGGCCGGGTGTTGATGAGAATGAGATGCAGAAACGCTCACGTGCTTTAATTTTTATGCATTTTAAGAAACTTCAGGTCAGTGGCGCACCAAGGGGGCGGGGTTTAGGGGCTTGTAACCCCCTCCCCCCTGAGGCCGACCTAACCCCCCCCTCCATAACTGCTCCTATGTCATTGCACCGAGTGCCCAACGTACACCTTCAAGGCCCTGTTGACTTTGTAATGTCAATTCACGATATGGCTTGAGGTCGGATTTTTCCTGCCTGTAGAAGTGCATTGTATTCACTCATCTACTTATAAACTGAAGAAGTGCGAACCACAAGTTGAGCCGGTGGAGAAGTAACAGGAGAAAGGCTCTCTTTCGGGGTCGGCAGCGTGCATGGACGGATGGCTCACGGTGGGGTCCGTGCGTACACGATTCCGTGGGTCGGGCTCATAGGCCTTCGGAGTGAGTCGGACGTCGGCAACGCCCCATTTGATGTGCTGTGTGTGTGTGTGTGTGTATGTGTTGTATGCTGTTTTATGTATTGTATTGGCATTGTATAAGGTTATTGAGCGTATCACCAATGATGTATTATATTCGGCTGGCGATATTGTCGTTTGTAAAAGCAGTAACAAATGTACACGCGTTTGGTTGCCCGACGACGTGACTGACCATGTGTTCCAAGAGCGTGGCGAACATTACGAGACCCCACAACTTATGGGCGCTGTTTTCTGAGTCGAGTGGTTTTACTCCAGCTTCCACAACATGCGTATGCCTATAGCTGTTGGCTTAAATTTTTATTCGTTTGGTTTAGCTCTTTCACTTGTGCTTAATCATACAGATTGGGCTCATACTTTTGGGCTCTACTCACACTACATTACCTCGCTCTTCGCTCACTTCACCGGTTTATTATCAATTTATTTAGTTTTCTTGAGCTATCATTTCCCCGTGAACGAGACTAAACTTGAATTGATCGATGGTATATCAGATAACAGAATTATTCTATGTACTGTACCCTGCCCCCAAAAAATACAATTCCATCTCATCAGTGCATCACTTACCTGGACTTTACTAGAGCAGACGATAATGCCATAATCGACTACCTGTCTTTCGAGTTCACAGCCTTTGAAAAACTTTCTGTGCATTCGTCAACAGACATCAAAACATTATGACGTAAATTTAAAACAGTCATTTTACATTGCGTGTTGAGGTACATACCATCTAAAGTTAAAACAATGAGAAAGCACAATAATTTGATCTCACGTGATACAGTAGAATCTCGTTATAACGAACCCAGATATAACGAACTATTGGATGTAACGAAGCAATCGCAATTCCTGTTGAAATTCTGTAGATGACATAGATATTGGCTATAACAAACTAATGGTTATAACGAAGTAATTACGGCTCCCCCTTCAACTTCGTTATAATGAGGTTTTACTGTATCATCCACGCAAAGCGTAAAGTGAATGTTGTTAGAAAATCATTGAAGTTTTCATGTAGGCCTAATACCCGAAGTGACCTTACCTTGGCCATTCGAGATATGAAAAATAAAATAAATACTCCAAGTTAAACTTCTACTCCAACAAGCTTATAGAGCTCTCAAAAAGCTCTCCGAGCAAGTTTTGAACTACCTTAAACCCAAATCGTCGAGTGATCCCTTGGTCTCGCCCTCAACTAATAGAGATAGAGCTAATTCTCAGAACAACTTTTTCTGTTCTGTCTTCACAACCGATGATGGGAAAACACCTGAAAATTACGCCACCGTTAAAGACAAACTTAGCCCCCTTACTGTTATGGAGACGGTAACCTTGAGCCTCACCCTAAATCTTGACACTAAAAAAAGGATTGGGGCCGGACAACTTACCCAATGCCATTTTGAAATGATACGCGCAATGGACAGCGAAGTACCTTTGTATAATATTCAATAAGTCATTATCGTCGTCCATCCTCACAAACGATTGGAAATCTGTAAAAGTAAGGCCAATCATGCTTACGAGTACCGTATGCAAACTTCTTGAGCACATCATACTTCAACATATCACGTCCTTTTTAGAAAGTGAGGCAGTCTTATCACCAAATCAGCATGGTTTTCGCAGAGGGCTTACTACAGTTACTCAGTTACTGGAACTAACTCACAACCTATCATTAAACGTCGATCATCAGAAAAAAATAGACGTCATCCTGCTCTATTTCTCCAAAGCATTTGATCGAGTGTCACACATGAAAATAACATTCAAGCTCGAGAATACCCTTAGTAGTGGCCCCATAGTTGACTGGATACACAGCTACTTTACTAACCATGCACAATTTGTGGAAGTGGACGGACAGACATCCCGCGCAGCAAATGTAACTTCAGGGGTACCTCAAGGAAGTGTCCTGGCTCTGTATTATTCTTATTCTTCATGAATGACTTACCTTCAAGAATTACTGGAAATATCAAACTGTTCGCGGATGATTGCATTCTTTATCGAACAATCAATTCGTATGAGGACCATGAAACATTAAACGAGGACTTGAAAGCGATGACAAAATGGTGTGCTGCCTGGCAGATGACCACTAATGCTAAAAAATCAGCAGTTCTATCTATCACTAGAAAGAGAAGTAACTCGGACTTTTTCTACACCGTAAATGGCATTCCACAGGCGCGAGTTCAGGAACATAAATACCTTGCATTAACATTCAAACTAGAAGAGAAGCTCAGGGGATGATGGATGCTTGAATCGATGAACAGATCGCAAAATACGATTTAGAACAGGGAATGTCGCAGGAGCCAACGTTTCGACAAGGGGACTTGTCTTCGCCGCCCTGACGAAGACAAGTCCACTTGCCGAAACGTTGGCTCCTGCGACATCCCCTGTTCTAAATCGTATTTTGCATTAACATTAACACATGATTTGACGTCGAATTCTCATGTCCATAATGTAACATTTACCGCATTGAAAAGGATTTTCTTTTTTCGATGACATCTCCGACAAGCAGTAGCGCACCCAGGATCTCTGCCAGGGGGGGGTTCAATTTTTCACGAAGGGCCAGGCATGCGATTACACAGTTGTTGTGGTGTAAAAAAAAAAGTAAATAAAATGTCAAATAATTGTAACATCAATGATGATGATTATTTTTATCATTTTTTTCGGCGTTTTGCAGAGACATTAGCTCCACATTCTTCTATGACATAGGAGCAGTTACGGAGTGGGATGGGGGTCAGGTCGGCCTCAGGGGGGGGTTACAACACCCGAAACCCCCCCCCCGTCGGTGCGCCACTGCCGACAAGTGACTCCTGAAATAAAATTTTTAGCTTATAAAACTTTCATCAGGTCAATCCTGGAATACGCAAATGTTATTGGGTCCCCGTATACTAAGCAACTCATTATAAAACTAGAAGATGTACGAAGGAAAGCGCTCAGGTTTTTATTCAATAAGTACAAGCAAACCAATTCTGCCACTTGTTACTTAAGAAAGCTGGAATCCTAACCCTACAAAACTGTGCAGTATTAGCACAGTGTGTAACAGACAGGAGTAGCCGATATTATCTTATCAATTAAAAGAAAGAAGTGGACCTGGGCAGGACATGTCATGAGGAGGAAGGATAATAGGTGGACGGTAAGAGCGACGGAATGGATACTAAGAGAGGGAAAACGCAGCAGAGGTAGGCAAAAGGTTAGATGGAGCGATGAAATTAAAAAGCTTGCGGGCATAAAGTGGAACCAACTCGCTCAGGATAGGGTGGATTGGAAATCGTTGGGAGAGGCTTCGTCCTGCAGTGGACCTAAACAGGCTGATGATGATGATGATGAAATTCCTGTACCAGCTTCTACACAATAAAATTAACATTGATATTTCCAGGTACATCTCAAAAAGTGAGACACGGCCATCCCAACATAAGCACACACAATTACTCAAAAAACTAAGCATGTGCCAGACAACATTGTTTGGAACTCATTGCTATGCATTGCTTTATTCAATTTTCCGTTTATTTTCCGCGTGTACTGCTTTGCTGAATGGCTTCATGGCCCAGTCAAGCTCTTGCAGAATGTCTCTGCAAAACTCCGAACGAATAATAAAAATAATAATGATGTTACTATTATTTGGCATTTTATTTGCTTTACGACTCCTCCAGCTGAAGCAAGGAAATGATGTATTGCACAAGGTGGCCGTTCTCCCCCCTTCTCCTCTTCCACTCACACGCAACTATGTAATCGCATGTGCTTCGTGAAAATTTGAACCCCCCTTGACAGAAATGCTGGGTGCGCTACTGCCTCAGGTGCTTGAAATCAACCTGGTGGTCCACCATTATGGCACCTCTTTCACCTTACATGTAACTTTCATGAATGAATGCTGTAATTCAAATTACAGGCATTTACACAATAATTTTTTGGTTGCACTTGTGGCTACTCGGATGAAAGCACAGTGTGTATCTTTTTCTAATACTTGACAATTGCATGTAATGCCCTTGTAAAAACTCAGTCATCATTTCTTTTTTCATTTTGTGTTTGTTAAAGGGCATGTAGCAACCCTGAGGTCCAAAATTTCAATTGAAGATAAGAATATGATGGTACGAGAACTTCACGAATAAGTGCTGTAGTAAGGAAGTTTCAGGGGATAGAACAACATTTCCATGGCCGCTTGAGCTGGTTTCGGTTTCTCGCTCGGCCTCTCTACACTTCTCTGCCACATGGAGGGGTAGGTGTCGCCTGTTGTCATGGCTACACCCGCTTTGGCAGTGTAACTGGCATCAATGAATCAGTGCTACTCACTGGTATGCAAACAACTGCGAACCCCGCCACGGTGGTCTAGTGGTTATGGTACTCGGCTGCTGATCCGAAGGTCGCGGGATCGAATCCCGGCTGCGGCGGCTGCATTTCGATGGAGGCGAAATGTTGAGGCCCGTGTGCTGTGCGATGTCAGTGCACGTTAAAGAACCCCAGGTGGTCGAAATTTCCGGAGACCTCCACTACGGCGTCTCTCATAATCAGAACTGGTTTTGGGACGTTAAATCCCATATATCAATCAATCAAACAACTGCGCGACCCAAACTGCATCACTGTAGGGCCGGCGGAGGTAGGGCTGGTTTGGACCATTTGATGAGCTCAGTGCTTTGTCAAAAATCAAGTTCCTCAGTTGGAAAAGTGATATCACTTAGTGGACAAAGAGGACTGGTCAAGTACCGGTAAGGGACACAGGAATTGTCTTTTGAAATAGAGTGTCTGTGCAGCACACCATGCTGGGACATCCACAAAAAATCATGCAGGTTCCATGCATTGTGGGAATCGGTACCATGCGAAGCAGTCAGTGAAGAAATTGTCTATGATCAATTGTTTAGCATTAAGCCAAGTGCTACGAGTAGTATCGAACTCTTTGTGCAGAGCGAATTAGTGGGTGTATGGTTATTGCGGGCTTACCAGGAACGTGGGCAGCACTAGTAGCTCACGGGCAGCACTAGTCGCTCAATTGTAGCTCATGGTACGACATAATGTTGGTGCTAACGGTAGTGTACAGCACAGACATCTATTTTGAACAGGGAAAATGCACGCTACAGTGTGCTAATGCGCGTTTCATAAGCATAGCAGATTCAGGTGTATCTATGGTATCGAGCACAGTTAGACAAAAAAAAGCATGCCGGGTGATAGTAGAACATATGTATTATTTATTTCTTTGGTATATGGTAGTGCTTGACACACATTAGAAGTGCTGTTCACGTTGACAAGCACCATCGTCACAAATGCCGGTGCAATGGGCTTGTTTACAACATACACTGTGTGGGATGAGCCGCCGTAGCCTAACGGTAGCATGCTTGCTTGGCACCTGGGGGCCCAAGTTCAATACCCACCTACCACTTGGTAGGCTGCGTGTGTCTGTGTGCTTGTTATCTGTACACTTGAATCACAAGTTATGATTAACGGTATGCCTTCTTGCTTTTATATGTGTTCTAATGATAAATTAAATGTGTATTTTAGTTGGTGCTTGACTGACATAGGCTCTATAAAATTCAAACACCTGTGGCGCATACCCGAATGCCATGGGCCAAGCACTGCGGGTATGAGCCACATGTGATTGAAGTATCGTTAATTGTGCATACAGCATGAGAATTTCATGTTGGTGATGTAGAGATCAGGCATTCATGTCATACATTTATACCCTACCTCCCAAATACTGGGGCACACCAGGTGAACGAGACAACCAGGAGAGCACCGAGACGTAGGCGGCTATATAGATAGATATATAGAGAGACAGACAGACAGAAATGATTAAAGTGACTCAAGTTCACCAAGAAATGCTTCAAATTTAAAACGAATTGCGAAGGCCATCTCTACAAATGAATGAGCTTACTTAGGTGTAAAATAAAAGTAGGGGACTGGTTACTGGCCGTTTAATGTATAAAAGTAGTGTGTTGATGTGTAGCCTCTCATGAAAGCTAGCTAGGCATCAAGAAAAAGCTCTGTTGTATGGCCTGTTTACATATATGCACACACATGCACATACACAAGTATGTACGTTTATGTGTGTGATATCCGTCCTTTTTAATATTGCAGGTTGGAAACCTGTTATAAGCCTTGCAGTCATTGACTGTGCAGAGAATATGCAGACCTGTCGTACATATGGCATCAATTCTTACCCTGCTATCAAAGTAAGTATTACAGCCCCTTAATATGGAAATCGGCATTCAGCTTAAGGTAGCAATACACTCTGGAGGAGCTCCATATGTGTTACTCAAGAAAAGAAGTCTTGCACTAGAAAAAATTGTCTGGTCATCTGGTCATCCGGGTGCAGTGTTTTTAGTTAACCATGTTAATCGATAGCCAAGTACTTTATTACCTTTGACTTCAGAACAGTGAGAAAAAAGTAAAATTTGAAAATTCTTTATGTTATCGATAAATATTCTGCTGCATTCTGGTGAATGTTTACTTTCATTTAAAAGAAACTTGGCCTGTCTTGTAAAGTTCCGCAAAACTAACTTGCTTTGAAGGTGTTCTGTGATGTTTTATTTTAACTGAATACTTATTTTCATTGCAGTGGTATTGCATTATAGAGGACTGTGCAGGTCATATTTTTCTGACTTGTCTTAAAATACTAGGCATGTCCTGTCTGAGGTCGTCACAGTGTTTTGAAACCTTGGCCTGAGTCATGAAATTAGAATGCAGTGTGGTCCAATTCTAGATTATTCTGAAGGTACCAGTGGCACGTGGATTATTGGCAAGAAGGATGCTTAGGTGTTTTGCCGGAGTTGTTGCTTGTGAATAAACTGGTAAAAAAGGACAGAAAAGCACACATCCTTTGTTCATTGTGCTCACATAAAATGCTTTGCACACCTGAACTCGCATTAGTAGCCAACATGTTTAACAGTAAACAAGTGAAAATGCTTGAGGCTGTCATATGCACTGACATGCAGTGACAAAGTTTGGTAGCTTGCTCATCGGGAAACACCACTCAGTAAAAGTGATATCCTCCATAACTGTACTTACACTTCAATTAGAAAAATATTGCTCACAGGAGATAATGGGACGTTAATATGGAATGGTTGTATTCTTGTTCATTTTTATGTAGTAACAGGAAAATAAACATGAGGTAATGAACACAAAGTATGTGCCTTTTAATGTGACAGTGTCATTTGGAACAAAGAATGCATTGATTATTAGAGTCCAAATATCATGAAGGAAGCACACAAAAGTACACATTGGTTTTTCTGTGTTCTGTGCTCTGCTTCCCCCCCCCCCCCCCCCCCCCATAACAGATGACTTGGTATCCACCCCCTTCCCCTGCATACTGGTTGCACAATGGGTAAATACATCCCCCCCCCCCCCCCCCCAGAATCGAAATTCTGGAGAAACCTCTGGCTTTGAATATAACCAATTTTAATGTACTTGGTTTTATATTCTACATTCCTGTCATCACTGTTTTGCCTACTTACCCAGCGGCTCAACTGTGTGCTGAGGTTGTCCATGTTGTTCACCTGAGGTGCTACCGTGAACCTCAGGCATAACATGTTACCCACCCTTCAACGTGCGACACACCTTATGAGCCTGGGTTGTCAGCACCTAATGTTGTTGTGGTCACACGCACAAGCAGGTGCTCAAAACAGATCCAAAGCAAGTGTATAATTGATCAAAACTGGTTCAAATTAAAGTAACATGATTCAAAATAATTTAAGAGAGAGGAATAATGATTATTTAATCATAACAATTAAAAGAAATTTGTTGATGTCACTTCTGACACAACAACCTTACACCTACACTGTTTGACTGCAGTGCCTCCAGGATTGGCCCACACTTTTTGTCGACAGTGCTAAACAAGTGCACAATTGATCGAAACTGCTTGAGCGGCAGCAATTGATGTGTTCCTGTGTGAAACACTGGCCACATCACTGCTTTGCACCTCCCTGGGTTTCATGTTAGTGGAGCTGCATTTTTGGTTTTGGCATTGAGTCAAGGTTCTGTCTGTTGGAAGTGTAGTGTTTTGGACAGTCTCTACAGGTGCAAAGCTGATGCTGTATTTGAGATTAAGCGATAAGTGTGGTGTTGGGTCATAGTTCACTATTTTGTAGGGGTGTGTGAATATTCGAAATTTCAAATAATTTTCGAATAGCGTTTGCTGTTCGATTCGATTCGCACTTAAATTTTACTATTCAAACTATTCAAAGTTGGTAATTAAGGGGAAAAAAAAGAGTCAGGCCTGTGCGGAACCGCAGGACAGTGACAGCGTAAGCTGGAGGAACCAATTAAACGCTTGAGGAAAGTAGTGCAAGTAGAAGTGGTAGGTATCCCCTGCTATATAACTGTTATCATTTTGACAAGTAGGGAAGTACCCACTACGCCATAATTACCAGTGCCTCCGTAATGGGTTCAGAGCTACAAAGCATGCAGCCCTGTGTTCTTTCAAATGATTCCTCGAACTCGTTATGCAATCCATTTTTTGTGACGTGTAGTGGCGTATTATTATTCTGCCACCTAACATTACGTTTGTTAATGCGATTCCTCGGCAGTCGTTACACCTGTCCAGGTTTTTTAGTGAACATTTTTCAAGCACAGGCATAGCTTAGTGGTAGAATGCCTGACTGCCATGCAGAGGGTGTGAGTTCGAATCCACGCAAAGCACATGGGTTTATTTTTTTCTAAAATTTGTGTGATAGCGGTTACGGACACCAGCGGCGGCGGCGGACAACTGTGGCGCCAAAAACGACCCTTGTTGTGATCTCATAACAGCTTACGCTGTAAAATACGCAATGTTGAGTGTCAAGTGGCCCATTCCCACATGTAGTCTGCTTGGCCGCATAACACCCGTGTACTGCGGCGAAGCTAACGCTTGTGGACTGCGGCGAAGCTAACCCTCGTGTACTTCGGCGAAGTTAACAACCTGTACTGTAGCGAAGCTAACACCCGTGTACTGTAGCAAAGTTAACACTCGCATACCGCGGCGATGTTAGCTCAGCTTTCTGTTCCATAATTCCTCAGTACTTTGGAATGGCACTGTGGCAGTACATTAGTCATGCATTAAATCTTTTTGCTTATGTTGAGCAGAACATTTCTCCGTAATTTGACATGGTACTAGTAAAGAAATATTCAAAAATTATTTGAAAAATATTCAATTCGATTTGCACTCAAAATTTTGCTATTCGCACAGCTCTACTATTTTGCTTGTTGTGGTACCACTTGTTTCGTTTAAAGGGTACCCAGAAGTCAAAATTTAGTTGTGGTGTTGCTTTTGTGCTGTTGTCCGCAACGAACACGTAGCCGCAAGAATTTTTCGGAACGGTGTCGAAATAGCGGAGTTACACGCGTTTGATTATTAAAACGCGGTGCTTGCTTGTTTTGCTCACTCCTTTGCCGCACCGGCCGCTTGCCGGTGCCACCTCCTCGCCGAGTGCTCTTGTGAATGTCACGTGACGTATATCGCCAATGACGCGCAGTTCTAAAGACTGTTCACTTCCGGTTGACACGCCTCCGCCAGGCTTCCACATTCACATAAGTGTTTTGTTGGTGCTGTGCTAACGCTCTGTGCTAGCGCTATCATCGTGTTCTTACAGTTGCTGCAGTTTCTAGTCGGCTGTACCTGACTTGCACTTGCATAGCGTAGCGCAATTACGAATTCACAAGCGTGCACACGCGAACACCACGCGAACGACACATGACAAGGAAGAACAAACAGGCAGGGAGTGCGTGCATTTGCCAGCAGACTAACCGGAAGTCGAAGTTCTTCTTGGACCAATCAGCTGAGCTCGGACTCTTCTGATGTCACCAAAAGCCACAATATCGTTGCGGCTAACTTTGGTATGCTGGAAATGGCTGGCGAGGCACACGGGATTGTTTTTCGAGTTTGTGGCACAGCCGCGGCGCGTAGTGCTGCCGCATTTGACATCATTCATCGTGGCACCATTCTCGACTTGATGCGCGTGTTAACTTGAAATGTTCAAAAAAAATGTAGGGGGTGGTTTAGGGACCCTTTAAGTATCCTGTGTGTAGTCTTTGTAAATACATTTCTTAGTTTTACTCTTGTGATAATATACTGTCCTCTTATTTGGCTTCCACTGCAGTTTTTTCGGGCACGTTCAACCTTTCAAGATCGAGGTGTTGAAGTAGAAACGCACCACCATCCAGAACAGTTACGGCACCAAGCAGTAGACCTTGTGGAAAGGAAAGATGCCTACCGAGGGGAGCGTCCGAAAAGCTGGCCTTCGTTCGATGCATTTCAGGGGTTAGCACCTCCTTGCTAAAGCTTTTAAATTTTTTTTCCCATTTTTACTTTATTATTATTTCCTTACATAGATGCAGAAAGGTGCAGAGAAAAAGTTGTATCCTTTTGCATCATTTAAAATACATAAGAAAAGGATGCTGTGTGTGGGTGCACACATGCGTGTGCGTGCATGCACGCATGCATGCACATGTGTGCATCCATATACATATACATGTAGGTTAATATTAAAGGAATAGTATTCAAGGAGCTAGGTTACTTGAGGACTTCTAAATTTTAATAAGGCATTTGTGGGTCTTGCAAATCATGTTTTAAAATTACACTTTACACTTGATGTTGCAAGCATAACTGTGAGTACCTGCATTCTAATCCATAAAATCTGCTTGAATACTACAGTCATTGACAGCTGAAGAGTGGAGTAGCATGCTTGTAAATAGAAATGGTATCATTTTAATCTTTTGCTGTTATTCTTGTCGCTACGTTTACAAAGCTCATGCACTGTCATTTGGTGAGTAATAGAGAGGGTGTTTTTCTGAGACAAAAACAGTACACCTATATGTAAAATGATTAGTTTTACTAATTGTTTTGTACCATTTAATGTGTGACTGTGAGACAGCCTCTCTAAACTAGAAAATGTCGCATTCATTTCATAATCTCATTTTAGTGTCCTGTATTTTGGTTATGTTATGAACTTCTACATTCCTTCCCGTACATGCTAATCTCATCTACTCACATTTGGAATGCATTTTTGCATTAATGTCCAGTGATTTTTGAGTGTCCACTGGTCTCGATAAAATTTTCCATATATACAATATGTATTCTCCTCGGTACTGTAATAATATATGCCAAGCCGGGGCAGTTGCAAGTCATGTAGTTTTCCTGAAAATGAATTTTTCAATTTTTTAGTGGATTCCCATGTGAGTTACCCTGTGTTTTTGATGTCATTACCTTCGACGCTGCCTACCCGAGCAGGAGGGCTGTAAAAAGCAAAAGAGCGATACTTGATTGATAACTGGGGTTTAACGTCCCAAAACCACGATCTGATTACGAGAGACGCCGTATTGGATGGCTCCGGAAATTTTGACCACCTGGGGTTCTTTAACGTGCACGGACATCGCACAGTACATGGGCCTCACCATGGGCCTCATCAGGGGGGGGGGGCAGTGCCACTAGGCACTCCCCCCCCCTTTCCTTTCTGAAAAGGCTACCCCTACTGTCATACAATAGAAACCAGCTTTCCCTCCAGGGTCTCTCTGTTCCTCTCCCATTCTGTCACCCTCCCAAGCATGAGCCTTACCCTAAAAGGAAAGTAATGAAGGGCACTGGTTTCAAAAGTGTCCAGAGAATGTAGTTTTCTCAAAAAGGCCTCAGTGCTACCCTCTCTGGTCACTGAAATGAAGGCTGGGGATTGAAGTAGCACTGCTGGGTGGAAGGATGAGGAGGGTGGACTTTTTTTCAGTGCAGCTTAGGGTGAGTTGGTTCAGGCCATCTTGGCCATTGTTGTGCATATTGTCATGCTGTGAAGCATAGGAAGTGTGGGTAGGGGCTTTTAACCCCCCTCTTTCCTCCTCCTCCTCGCTGAAGTGCCATGTAAATTAAATTGTTATAACCTGTCAGTTATAACAATTTAATTTACATGGCACTTTAGCATTGTTGTAAGTATGTTCTACTGTATTCATATTGATGATTTATATATGTTTTTTTACATTCACTCATTCTTAATATTTCATGATTTGTTTTTCTGGAATTAAAAAGAGAAAGAGCTGACTAGAATGCATACACAGTCATATGTTTGTATACACGCCATTACAACCATTGATAGGCTTAATAATTCACTAAGGTGTATTTCCAAAGGTTTAGAATATTTAACAGCTGGTCGCTTAGCAGTGCTGCATGACACTTTCAAGTTACCATGTGCAAGGTAAGTTGTGATTAGTATTTTGCCTTTCCATGTCTTGTTGTGACTTGCTATTGCATTAACACTTTTGATTTGCAGTCTTCTTTGTTTTTGTTTTTTTTGTGTAACAGTACTATTATGAGGCTAGAGGCCTAAGAATTAATGGAAGTTACCAGGAAATAAACACGAAGGCATAGAGGAACAGGACTGGACTAGAGCTGATACACCTGTACATGATAAACCAGCTCGTTCACCAAGCAATGCAGTTGTAATATATGGTCACTTCTTTTTTTCTGCAACGAATTATTTTGTATCTTAAAACTTTTTGAAATTGTTACACATTTCAAAGCTCCTTTTTATCCATATTTTACATGTATTTCAGGGGAAAAAATGCAGAAGGGCTATGGGCGCACGTACCAGCGAATATCGACATCCAAATTCTTGTCGTGGAACTTAATGCTTCATATATTGGGAGAGAGGTGAGCCATTTCATTTCAGGGATGATGTATTTTGTGAAGATTAAAAAAATCTCTGTTGTACTTTTTGATAACCTAATTAATGCATTTGAAGAAAAATATGTATTCAACTTGCACTAGTTTGGCCCCATTGGATGTGCAGTTTGCTGATATCTCTTGTAAAGATTTATAGCTCAATGCCCACTGCACCATGGCACAGAGTCAACACGTTGCATCCTGCAATTTCCTGGTTGTGCGCTGGGAGAGCTTAAGTTCTGGCGGTGATAGCAATAAGCTTTTATTGTATATGTACCCCTGGAAACAAAAGTTTATAGAATATGGGCTACACGGCAAATGCTAATCTCTGATCTGTTAATGCATTAGCTTTCTAATTTAATGGATTACTGTAAGTAGAAAAAACTACAATGGGCTAAACAATGGGCTAAAACTCTTAATCGGAGGCTATGTTCTCAGGCTAGATGATCCAGCTTTATCGGACATATCGTGTCCTAAGTATTTTTGTTCCTGATGGTATCTGTAAATAAAATAAAATAAATAAAACATAGTGAATTTTTTCAGCTGTCAGAAGGCTTTGATGTTAGACTGTTTAGCCGGGTGTACAGGGTCGTCCACTCTTAGGGTGAACACGACGCAACTTGGCTTCCTTTTTGGAACGCGAATGCTTGCGACGTGGGCACACATCGAAGCTAATAATGTGCAGGCGCACAGAGTGATCCAAGCCCCTCTATGCCTGCACTAGATTAGCGTCGATGCGCAGTCTCATCGCGAGCGCTGGCGTTCTAAAGAAGGCAACCACGCTGCGCCGTGTTCACCCTAAGAGTGGACGACCCTGTACATGCACTAGCTCCCTCAGCCTGTAGGAAGCAGCATCACTGCGATTGCCCTCTGACTCTTTGAAGTCCTGGGTTTTAGTGTTTTTGACTACAGCAAGGAGATCAGTTTACAACTTTATATTACTACGGAAGGAATTAATACCAGGTGGATAGTGAAGAAGTTTGCAACTCTGGCAGTTTCTCTGTGTGTAGTGTGAATCTGTGCTAGGTAGGACTGAAGAAAGCTGGAGTATCTGACAGGGTAACACCCTGGACTCTGCATTGAGTGGTTCAGCTAAGGCATGTTTGCCAGCTGTCCCATGTGTTTAAGTTTAACCTAGTTATGCACGAAAGTATGCTCTGGTCGTTACACAGTGTGCAATGTACAAGTTCTAATAGAAGTAAGTGTATGTAAAAGGCATACATTACTTCTTAAAGTAGTGCTGCATCATTGGAACACACAAGGGAATTTTATCTGTATGTGCATGCACCTCTTCTGCCTCAGTTCCAGTCATTTTGCTTGCATTTCTAACAGGATATGGTGGACCCAAATTGCAGTAGTTACACAATCTTGATGCCCTTGGAAAATCCCAAATATTCCTTGATGTACTCAAAACTGGTCTCTTATTAGCAATAGTTTTTACTTCACATGAGTTCATCAGTTGATGTTGATAAAATTGTATGAGTTTTATACAGAGGCTAACTCATTTTTTATGTGTTGCTGGTATTATGAGTAAAAACGGTGAAGGGGAGCTGTGGGAGAATAGAAGTGATTGATTTCATGTCAGGACATAATCATTACATTTGAGCATTACTGCACAGGTAACCTTGGATCTTTCGTCAAGGCACTCCATTTATGTGCAACGCTTAGTGGTCTCCTCAGACAGAACATGGCTGTCATCCTTGCTTCCTGATGAGATAAGCGTTTCTGATGTTCGCTGGGCGGACTTGTATGTCCTGCATCGTAATGGCAGCTCAACTAGGCTACTCAGGTATTTAAATTTTGGTGGTACTCATTTTACTGTTTTATAGAAATCCCTGTGATAATGCATTTATTAGAGAATCTGTTGTATTTTGGCATTGCGAATAAAGAAGCTTGAAGGAGAAAATCATGTATCTATAATAATTCCTGCAAAATGTTAGACTTAGTGTGTCATGAAAGCAGCCAACATTTAAAAGAGAAGCTCCTGCTCTCCTCTTGCTGCAGCCTTTCTTCACTGTCTGACTTGCTGGTATATGACATTGACTATTCAGCCTCCTACGTTTCAAATATAGCAAGTGTTGATTAGCAGCCACTATGTTTTTTTTTTTTTTCAGATGTGCATGTGTGGGCATGGCTGAGGTTATGGTGTAGGGTGATTGCAGATTTCTGTCTCCTCAGCTGTTTTTACTTGTCAAGAAGCTCTTGCATGCACCATTGCTCTTTTCTTTTTTCCCCCTGCTGCTGCTTCTTGACCTCTCACTTCAATGCTAGCTGTCCCTCTTGTCCCTCATTGAAGGCCTTCAGTCTGTCACAGTGACTTTGAGCATGGACATGGATGGAGGGGCTTTGGCTGCTGCCCTTGGGCTGCACAGTAACAAAAATGGATACAACTACAAGTTTTGGTGCATAATATAGTTTTTTGTGGGAGCTTTTGGCTCTTAGTGTTAGAAAAGAAGACGTAGTTATGCTATCTACAAACTTCTGATGTCAAAGGCAGAAGCAGTGGGAAATTTTTCCCATTATGAGCAGGTTGTTTGCCTCCTTATTTAGGTGTCTCACGAAATTTCAGTTCACCGTATGTCACCTATGCTGTCAGTTTGTAAAAAAAAAAAAGATTTTATTCATGTGGAAGAGCAACTCTTGAGCTGTGCCTTACAAATGTGCCTGGCTGTATAATGGAACTTTCAATAAGGTCAGGTAATTGGCTAAAGACAAGTGGCACACATAATGTGCACTAGTGTGTCCTAAAGAAAAGAGACATAACAGGCACTGGAGGGCAAGTTATAACTCATTAGGAGGCATTACAATAGTACTAGAATTGTATTGAATTGACGCTGCTGTACTTTTTCTTTGCTTCGTTTAAGTTGGCTCTATTGCTCTTTTTGCATGCAGAGTGAAACAAGGAGATGGTGCACGAGAGAATGTCCTACTGGTCTTGGAGCCTTATATCAGAGCAATAAGTTCGAGTACGACGACAACAATTACTAGTACAGCATCACCTGAGGAGAGGAAACCAGTGGATACAAGCAAGTGAGTTGATATAGCATTCATTATCTGTATGCTTTCTTGTGTCAACACACCACTTATACTGCTTGAAGGGTGTAACACATTAGTAATTTTTTTCCTGAACCCGGGCATATATTCCTATGTTCAGATTTGCTGTGAAGAAAATTGGTGCCTTTTTTCATAGCACATATCCACCGCTGTCAATTTCTTTTTTCTGACGCGGCACTTACAGAAATGACATATGAATGTAATTAAAATGCATTAGTGGCTAATTTATTACTTTTTTCACAGTATTTTGCTATAAATCTATAGTTACGTTGAGAAATTACAGCAACACTATGGCTACTTCAAGCACTCGATAACTTACTGCCTGGTCCTAACTTGTGGAACTTATTACGCACAAGGTGTACATGCTGCTGAAGATGGGCAAAAGAAAAGTTTACAGCATGACTAGCGCACTCTGGCGGTGTCTTTCATCATCATCATCATCATACGTTATGTCCACTGCAGGGTGAAAGCCTCTCCCAATGCTCTCCATCCTTTCCTGTCCTGCATGAGCTGATTCCATTTGATGCGTGCAAATTTCTTAATTTCGTCACCCCATCTTACTCTCTGCTGTCCATGGCTATGCTTACCCTCTTTTGGTGTCAGTTTCGTCATTCTATCTATCGGTTATCTAGCCTTCTCATCACGTGGCTTGCCCATGTCCATTTTTTCTTCTTAACATCAATTATTATGTGAGCTACCGCTGTCTGTTCTCTGACCCACTTGGCTGTCTTTCTATCTCTTAATGTAATGCCTATCATTTTTCGTTCCATCGCCTGTTATGTGGTTCTTAACTTCCTTTCGAGCTTCTTTGTAATTCAAGTTTCTGCCCTGTATGTCAGTACTGACAAAATAGAGTAGTTATATAATTTCCGTTTGAGTGATAGTGGTAGGTTTCGGTTCATGAGTTGGGAATGTCTCCGTCGTCTATTTTACATTGGTATCAGCTCTTATCTTGCATTGTTTGTTTGTTCCATATTCTTTCATGTTTATCACATGTTTGTGCACTTTTGACCTTGTATGATCACACAACAGTATTATTTTACCTGCTTGCACAATTTTCACTGCTGTTTGTTAAAATTCCGCAGTTAGATTCCTTTGTATACCCACTCCTGCCACAGTGAATTTCTGCACTGCAGTATTTATGTATGTATGTATGTATGTATGTATGTATGTATGTATGTATGTATGTATGTATGTATGTATGTATGTATGTATGTATGTATGTATGTATGTATGTATGTATGTATGTATGTATGTATGTATGTATGTATGTATGTATGTATATGCACGCCATCCCATGTTCTACTAGCATCTCTCCTATGCTATTTTTATCATCTACACTGTAGTTCCCGACTGCTTGTTCACCATTTAGTTTCTTTCCTACTTTCGTGTTTAAGTCCCATGACAAATGTATATTAGGTACATACCTTGTTCTTTGCTGTTTACACATCCTTATAAAACTGTTCTACAACCTCATCATTGTGTCTGGTCATTGGCGTGTAACTTTGTATTAGTTTTAGTTTGTATCTCCTATTCAGTTTTATCACAGCGGTGTCTTTGTTAAAAAAAAAGGAAAAGAAACAAGACTGTTGTCTTAAAAAATTGCGCAGATGCATGACTTAGCTTTGCTGCAGTGCACAAATGCTATGCAGTGAAGCATACTGCACATGAGAATGCACCATTTTTCACTGCACCTGTTGACTAGTGTTATATCCGAGTGCTGCATTTCTAAAATAGCAAAGAAGCATGTGACATTCACACTCATGTGGAGATGATTTGTGTTTTGTGATAAAGTAAATGAATGAAAGGAGAGGAGTAGTTACAAGTGAAATCTTAGTAGGTGCAATCGTTCACCTGCTTTACGCGAGATATTTTTTTAAGTCATAGTGAAAATCCCTCTTAACCCATTCGCTTCCAAAGCCAGTGAACCACTGGCCACCTCCGCCAAGGCCAAAGTGAGATAAGCTGGTGATTCGCCGGCCTCCAGGTAAAGCATTGTTTGTAGAAGATCCCGGTACAAGGCACATTTCTCAACATTCTTGTCGGATGTTTTATTCTTTTTCACACCAGATGGACATAGCTGTCTGCTGTTTTCGAACTCTGTTGTCAGAAAAAAAAAAATTAAAGTTGCCGGCTCTGCTTTCACTGCGATGCCGTCTGCTGCGCCTGAAGCGTGGTTTCACTAAAGAAGAACAGTCTAATGTCTGAGGAAATTCTCAAACTCATCTTTCAAAGTGATCATTATACAGTAGACTCCCTTTAAGATGAACTCGAGGGGACCATGACAATTTGTTTGTCTTATCAGAAGTTTGTCTTATCAGAAGTGCCTCCAAGAATGGATTGGCCACTTGCCCAGGTGGCTCCAAACATCTTACTTCAAAAAGTCAATCAAGTAGACTTGCAATTGGGAAAAAATTACAAATGAAACCACATTTTTACCCAACTTGAAAACTGTCTTCAAGCACTGGGAAGCACCCATAAATAACATTTCGTCTAATGATTTTAAGTATCCTCCAGTGTCTCCATGCTGTTGGGAAAGGTTCATTAGAGAACTTGAGCAGGCACAAGCTACCTCCCGTGTTCTTCGAAAGCATTTTTTCATTGAGCATGGCAGTTGTGTTGCCTGTCAATGTGTTAGGCATTGTGGTGCATCTTTGAGGATACTCGCATACGCATTCATGTCCACAAGGACACCTTTACTGCCCAGACTAGAAACTAGGCCTGTCTTTCTTCAGGGCAGTTTTCCTGCACTTTCCCCAGGAGGTGCTGATCAGCCAAAACGTCTAATGTGTACACTTTGTTGTTGTGGATAAAAAGCAGCATTCACTTTTTTATATCTGCACCCTTTTCTTGCCCCTTTGTGGGAGCCCCTGTCCTCACTTTTTGTTTTCTTCTGCTTTGCTTTACCACTGCTCTACAAGTTGGGGCTGGGAAGGAGAAAGGTGGCAAGTTTATTCAAGTACCCAGAGTCTCCCTGTAAGCCCTCTTGGATTCTTTTGCCTTGTGTTCCTTTGTACTCTCCCTGTAGGTGCTGAACAGGAGGTGGGGACACAACAAAAAAACCCCACCTGAAAGACAACAAAAGGGCCCAAGAAGGCAGGGTGGCCCTAGCACTTGGGGTCCCCAACAATAAGACTCTGTAACAGAGTTTTATTGCTGGCATCTAAGTGGCTTTGCTTGCTTAGTCCTTGGTTCTTTTGTACTCTCCTTCTTGGGGAGACAACAAAAGAACCCAGGTGCCCAGCTCTTGGGGCCCCCTACAATAAACTAGGGGGGCTCTCTACAGCAATGGGACAGTTCCTCTTAATAGAAGGTGACCTGTGAGGGGGTTTGTCTTAGGAGGAGTTCTTTTGCATTGAGGTCTATGGGAAACCAAACAAACATACCTATGTTGTTTGTTATATCCGAGAATTCCTCTTAGCCAAGTTCGTTTTAGCTGGAGTTCACTGTACTGATAAATACAGAACATATCTCAGACCAAGGAAGTGGTGGGGATGAGAGTCAAGGTGAGAGCAGCAGTGATTGTGAAAGCAGTATGTGTATATACCAAGCCTGTCTTCTTCAAGACCTTCAACATTCACAAGCCAGTCAAGTGCAGTGCTTCCAGGAGACATTCCCAAAGAAAATAGCACAAAAAGAGTAAATCGGAACCTAACCTTAGTTAGACTGGTTTCTTTACGACGCTGTACAGCTCACAGGAATGAGCGCCAAAGCCACGGAAGCGAATGGGTTAACAACTATCCACTGAAGTATATTGTGGCGTGAAAGCATATCTAGTCTTCATATTTACTCGAACTAGCAACCATTTTCACAAATCGGGTAATGTGTGCTGCCATGCGAAAACTGGCTTCATTATATTTTCCAATGTTATCAACATATCAGTTGGTGTCAGTTCTTTTCTTTTCTTTACTGTTCTACCATTCTTAGCTGTGTATTCAGGATACTAGGTCTACAAAGTTTGTCTACAAATATGGGTTTGTAGCTGGTTCCAGTGCAACCCTTCGAAGGACACTGTAACACTTCTCCAATTGACCCATGATTGGCATCACTAAATTAGCTTATTGCCTCATGAATCACTTGCTGGAAAAGATTTTCAAATTTGTCAAGTATCAGTGGAGTTGCATAGTTTAGCCTTCTCTCTTCTTTTGTCCCATAGTGTGTACTGTCCACTATACATACATGAGTGGATGGGGGAAACAGGGGCAAGAAGCTACATTAGCGCACATCGTGGCCTTGAACGTTTTCACTTATTTTTTTTTCTTTGAACGTTTGGCACACTTCTGGAATGACTACAAGCATGCTGCCAGGGTTGCTGGCATGTGGTGGCGTCTCATAGCGGCCAGAGTAACTGCAGTAACTTCTCTGCACAGCAGTGAACATAATGACGGCCATACAGCAAGTGTAACGGCAGTTTCAAAAACAATGATATGCATCCTTAAATCCTGTCGTAATGGTCTCAGGAAGAGCGAGTTACTGATTCTGGCACACGTGTTTGAAATGGCATTGGTGAAGTATGCCAGGTGCCGCCTCACATGAACATATGAGAGAACAAAACAGTAAGCGTGTAACCATTGATCAAGACTGAAAATGCAAGGTCTGTTTGTTTCTCGGTAAAGATAGAGAGATATCTTTTATTTATTAAACTCAAAGGAAGTGATTGAACCACTACTGAGGATGTTTTCAAGATCGTGAACTTGGCAAATGCTGGATTGGCCTCAAACTATGTACTAGTTGGTTTTCCCAGTTACATAATTTGCCAAGAGAAAGCAGGCGATTCCCTTTTGTACTTGAAATGACATTATAAATCTCCTGGTGTGTGCAGTGCAATAATATTTGGCTCACATATTCGCAGGATTCTCGGCTACTGCTTGGTTGCGTTTTCCGACTAAGTTCCAGAAAGCGTTGCAGGGCCCCTTAATTGTTAAAGCATCGGTTTAGACTACGGAACAATCTCTGTGCTCTATAGTCTGTAAAGAAGAGTCAGTTGATAACACATGGGAGGAAACAAGCAGTGACAGACCCAGTCCGAGTATTGCTCCAAGTTCCAGGCTGTGATTATGCCCTGACATCATCGAAAGGTGTCAGAAGTGGCAGTTTCTTTAACTTACAATTCGCAATATTTCCATCTGTGCTCTCACTCCTCTCTTCAACTTTACAAAACCTGCCTTTTCACTGGGATGATACAGAAGCATACTATTCTAACAGGCACCGACTACGAAGGGGTGAGGGGGGGGCTAAGCGGCAGTACTGATGATAACCCCACTTCCAACTTTCCTCGTGGACATCTAGCGATGTCTGTTCCTTAATTTGGTCTTAATTTGGTCTAAATGCCTTTCCATTCACATATTGTAACAGGTGCAGTGTGCAGCTATATCTAACTGAGGCCCCATTTACTTGCATGCACACAAATTGCACATAAATTGTGTCGTGTACAAATTTTCCAAGTTCAGCTTTCAAAAGACTTCAACAGAAATATTTTTGCTCTGAAGCTCTCTAACTAGAACGAAGGTCCGGAGGCAGCTTCCGCGAAATGCATCGAAATGCGCGTTCACTTCTTTCTGCTCTTGTGATGGCAATTTTGTACGCAAGCTGCTCGTTTTGTGCTCATCCCACTATTGCCCTCAGCCCACTGCTACATGATGGTGATTATATGAAGCCCAATGCATGGCATTTGAAATATACACTAGTTTGATAAATCCAAGTGTGTCCTCATTAGGAAATATAAAGGCGAAACCAGTAATTGAGGAACACTTTAAAGGGGCCCTGCGACACCAGTTGAACATGCCACTTTTTTTGCTTATTCTAGAACTGCGGCATGCGGGGATGTTGCAGCGGGAGTGGAAAGCACCAGAAGTAGTGATCACAATTTTATATCAACAAAGAAACTGCCTTCTGCACAGTTCTGCTTGAACAGTGGCAGCACACAATGGCGAGTTTTATTACAGGAAGTGACGTTTGATTACAAAGCAGTGGTCACAGCGGCTGTGCATTATGATTGGATTGACTCTCTAATTTACATTTTGCATTCTTTTATTCCTGCTAGGCCACATTGTTGAGCAAATAAAATATAAAAACTCATGTCTGGGGATGTCCTTGGCCCATAAACGTGTGCGTTAGTCGCGGCGTTTAGAAAAGCTTGTTTACTGTCTGCCTTCAATGGAGGTGACAGCCGAACTGGTGCAGGAAGGTGACCGTTGCCTTTTTTTTTTTTGCACCCGGTATATGAGGGATGGCAAAAACCGTCGAGAGCAGAAGCGGTGCTACAGTAAAACCTTGTTATAACGAACCCGGATATAACGAAGTAATCACAATTCCCCTTGAAATTCCTATAGATGAAATTGATATTGGTTATAACAAACTAATGGTTATAACGAGGTAATTACCACTCCCCCTTCAACTTCGTTATAACGAGGTTTTACTGTATTGCCGAGTGCTATGTAACGTAGCAATTCGCTGGTGCAGTTGAAAGTGTTGGAGGCTTGACAGGGACACAACAGAAGCATACATGATACACAAAAGAAAACTTGTTTTAGTACCATATTTTAAAAGCTGCTGCCTTTCTTGACTGGCACACGTGGTTCGTTTCTTCTGTTGTAACCACGACAGCACATTTAAATAAATAAAAATAAAATAAAAAAGCTCCATCAGAAAGAGTGCTGGCAAGGTAATTTGTACAGGCCACCTTGAGCAGAAACTCTGGTATCTCTGTATGAGAGGCATGTGCTAATTGCAAGCAACCATGATCGTCGACGGGAGAGCGAAATGCAAAAGGGAATTTTTCAGGCCTTCTGCTCGTGTTTTGAACTTCGAGGACTAATAACTTCAGTTATCTCTTATATTTCTTTTTGCATCCATTCAATACTACACGCACTCAACTGCTCCAGAAGGCAGGGCCCCTTTAAGTGTATCAGGGCCCCTTTAAATGTATCAGGACTCCTTTAGTAAACTGTAGAGACTAAGCCACTGATAAACACTGGAGTGTGCATTTCAGTCTCGTTGGTTCTCCATCTATACACCGTGCACAGGCGGCGGATTACGCCAAGAGTTTGTTACAATATTTATGGTGTGCGCATGCTTGGTGTAGGGGGATGGTACACTTGTAACTCTCTGCTGCCGGAGTGCTTCTCACGGCGGTGCGCCCGTCCTTGAGAAGCGATAAAGCTTCGGTTGCCCTGGCAGCAGCTTTTGTACCTGTTTACGGTACAACCTCGCTGATACATTCCCAGTTGATACGATTTCTCGGTTCCAGCGTTCGTGATTGCGAAAACACGAACTTTTCTCGTAGAGTTATGCTTCTTTTCTTCCGGTTAATATGTTCCCGGGAAATACAATTATTCGGCACCAACGTTCGATTTATCGTCCAACTACGATCAGATGATACGTTTTCTGGCCGCTAGAGTCAGCGTGCAACGGAGAAGTCTGGTAGCTCGCGCTATCGAGAGCAGTAGCTGCCCACCGCGGTGGCTACACCGCAGTACTCGCCCGACCGTGTCGCAAGAAAACGCCGGTGCGCACTCTTCCGATACTAGCATATCACCTAGGTAGACGTAACACACCGCATTCATCGGTATCGCCGCTGACACTAGCGATAAAGGCAGCTTTAACAGCACACGTGCGGTAGCTGTTGGAAGCATACGCAGAGTGCACTTTTAATGGCTGATAACCAAGACACGCCACAGTTTCTTTCAGTAGGATCGATTCACGAGCAAAAGTGCAATCGCGAGCTCAATATGCTGGTCGTCTCTTGTCTTTTCCTTCACCGAGCACCACCATCTTGATAACATTTGAAAGCTGAAAGTTTCGACAGCCCATTTCTGCTCACCTCACCTTCAATGACCACGCCCGAAAAGCGCAAATAAAGATGTCTGGCACATTTAGGTAGCTAGTGCACAAACACTGCCAGAAGAATTCTCCCAACACTGCTTTGAAAACATCGTCGAACCTTCCATTTCTGATCAGAAGTTACCGATATGTGAAACGACGGTCATTACTTAAAAACAAAAATAAGCAAGTTCGAAAGCCGATAAAGCGTGTGGATACGGAGCACATCCTGTGCATTTTACAGAGAGCGAGCGGACGCAGTCTATCGCAAGGTTATGTCGCCAGTGATTAGATTGCGTGGGTGATCCCATTGCGTCATGTAATCCTGTAGTGAGTAGTCGCGTGACAAGCGTAACCTCGCACTGGCAAGCGTGCATTGTGCGTGCTTCGGCCGGCTTTGTCGTCGAGCAAAAGCGCGTGTCGTGTTTGGCACGTGCTCCACTCATGCACCACTTGAATGACCGGGAACTGTCGTTAGATTGTACATTCGTTTGTCAGCTGGTAAGTTGCGGTGGTGGCTTCGAGGAAGCACAGATTAAAAAAAAAAGTGGGGAGGGAGGAGAGAGAGAAAGGGGGGAAAAACGGCGTAATGTTTCGCAGCGCCTAGAGACCAAGCTGATAGCTCTGATGGTCAACATGCACGCGATGTGCTTGCCCAGCGACGTTGGCTTGGGCCATGTGACGCACGTGATGTTCCCGTTTATGTGACCTGTTGATGCAAGGCTAGTGCTCTTGGTGCACACGACTTATGTACCAGAGTGCGTGCCGTTGGGCACAATGTGGCCCGTGTGTCCGCGCCATGTATTGATGGCCGCGCACATGGTTTGGACAGGACGAGAAAATGACGATGTGAACGCACGCATTTTGTTGCATGTTAAATAATTTGCCTGAAGATGCGGAGTAGTTTAAACACTGAAGCAAGGCACAACACGCGTGCATTCCGTTCCCGACGCTGTCAGCGCTAACGGCTAGCGCTTGCGGTCACTGCCGTGCCTTCAGGCACGTTCCAACACGCTTTAGTAGCTATTTAATCAGACATTTATTGCTGTTTCGTGATGTTTTATTGCCTGAATTACGTGAAATTGTAAAATACTTTATTAATTATATCAGTGCATGCTTTTCCGGCAGAACTGTGCGATTTTTTCGTGTGTTTGGAGGATATGTTTTCCCGGATAATACGTTCAGCGTCGCGTTTTTTTCAAAAACATATGAACGAGGTTCTACTGTGTTCATATTTTGCTGCAGGTTTTTTCCAATCGTGTGGTGTTTGATGGTCACACTGTGGCTTAGCATTCAGCAAAGAGATTTATTGTGTTTTCAGATGCAACGATACTTGCAGCAAATCGCCAGGGACAAAGTTTTACTGCTTTCCGAAAACACATGGGAAAAGGAGAAGCGCAAGAGCTAGCACGTTGGTTCCACTGACTCTTTCTTATCAGGTGGCATGGAGCGCTAGTTTACTGTTTCTCATGCTGTATGGTGACACCCATTGGGTCCACAGGGGGACCATACGGCACTTCGCACATTTCGTTAGTGACACATGTTGCTGCATTTTCATTTTTGTTTTGCTTCTTGGAGCTGCCATTTGACACGCTCTTATGGTATCCCATACTCGGATAAAGAAAAAAAAAAAGCCAATGACTTTCTACAGGGATGCCTTTACCAAAAAAAAAAAAAAAGAACAGACACAAGCTCTTTCCTTCTCCTTGTATTCTGCTGTGAGCTCACATTAGGCACAAATTCCTCGATTCATTGGATAACAAAATTAAACAAGCGAAAGACATAGTAGTGAGTTCTTTCAGGTCGTGTCTGTGGAAAATTTTCGAGATGAGGCAATACGGTATTGGGAAGCCAAAGCCCAGCTCAACATTTGTTTTATTGCAAAAATAAATGAAACTATTATTCTCACCATTTCCAGGTGCCACCTATCTTCCCTCTTTTAATTACCAAAAAAAGAAAAATTAAGAGAAATTAACAGATAAGGTCTCGCGCTCGGTGACTTAACAGTTGCCTTTCCAACATTCAGCACTGATAAATAACCATTTCAGATTTTAATTGCATGGATAGTGAAAGGATGGCTATGGGTGTAATGTCTTAATAATAATCTTATTATACCAATAATACATAATGACTAATGTAAGTACATTGTTCGATTTTGAGTCAGCCTTTGAGCTTTTTGCATAGCCTTGTTGTGCACACGGCACATCCTAGGCTTTCAGCTTATTCATATTTTAGTGGCTTTCGTATCGCTGCAGGCACATGGTGGCTGTCGCTGTGTGCTTACGCCTGCTGTCTATGCTTGCGTTGCAGTCACGAGATCGTGCCAACAACACATGTTTAAGGGGAGATTGAAAGCAAGATATAATTAGGTGAAACAAGCAGTCATGGATTAAAGATGCTTGATTACTGTCAACATGACTCTACCCTGCGGGATGTTGATCCGCATTTGGGAGCTCTCCTGCCTGTCACCATACTTCTGTCCGCAGAGACAAGTTATTTAACATTATATGCACGAGCTACCTTGTATAGAAGCTTGTCTTATCGATGTTAGCACCCTTGAAGAAATTGATCGTACCTTTGGTGGTCTGAAGGAAGTTGTAGCGGAACACGAGCAGATGAAGCCATCCCCGCACAAGCAGGCATGCATGCGGTGCGGGTAGGAGCATTATCACCCCTCTAAGGCAGGAGTGCCCGCATTGGCGCTGAACGCAGGGGGTAATGGTTAGGCCGCCTGTCCTTGTGGACCATCCCCATACCTCGCATCTCAGCTATACTTCCATAAATCTTAACTGCATGGGCTGGCTAATGGTTCAGGTTCACTACCTTGTAGTGTTGAACTTAGACGGAATATTTTTGTACACACACAGATGTATGGCAGTATGTAGACCCACTTAATTTGATGCCGTGGTAGGTTCATGGTGGCTCCGTCCTCAGGTGCGTGATTTATCATTCCATAAGCAATATTACTGACGCCGATACCTTGCAACAAAATCTTGACCATGTGCAATCCTGGTGCTCCCGATGGCTAATGACACTCAATCCAAAAAAATGTAAACATACGTCATTTACCCATAGTCACAACCCCATCCCTTCTTCCTACACAATAGCCAACAGCCCCATTGATGCGGTCACATCGTACGAGTACCTGGGTGTCTTAATTTCCTTCGATTTGAACTGGGGCACACATATCAACAACATCCTATCATTGGCGAATCATTCACTCGGATTTTTAAGGCGTAGTTTACGTCATGCCCCACAGGATATCAGATTACTTGAGTACACATCATTAATCAGGCCCAAAGTTGAATGTGCTTCACCAATCTGGGACCCACATCAAAAATACCTTGTCAACGCGCTTGAATCATTTCAAAATTGAGCAGCAAGATACATTCATTCATCCTACTCATATGACGTAAGCATATCTGCCCTAAAAGATAAATCTAAATTGCAGTCACTCGTGCACCGTCGTAAGATTGCCAGCCTCGGTCTTTTTCATAAGTTTTTCTACAGTTCACTTAATCGCATGCCGTACATCACCCCCCCTGCAAGAATATCGCAATGTACTGGTCATCTGCTACAGGTTTTAAAACCACGTTCACACGCAACCACATTCTCTGCTTCATTTTTCTCTCGCACAGCGTCTGGTTGGAATGCCCTTGCTCACGAAGTTGTATCTACAAACAACCACCATGTGTTCAACGCTGCTGCGTCCTCTATTTTGCCACATTAGTTGTCGTTGTTTGTGCAAGCTGATCACTTAACACACTTATTTATTTCTGCAGTAATAATTTTTTTTAGTGTTGTATTCATTTGTAGTGTTCTTTTCCTGCAACATTTCGAGTAGTTTTTACGTTCAGCTACCACGTTTTTCTACTGCTGCCATGTTAATGTTTTTTTTTCTTTTGTACTTATTTCTTATGAATGCGTGTTCTCATTTCTACAGAGTTCCAACATTTCTTACATTCGTTTGTATTTTGAATTGCATTATGTACCCCACCCCTTATGTAACACCCCTATAAACGGGGCCTTTAAGGAAAATAAACTGAACTGAACTGAACTGAAAGTAGTGACCTATGGGGTCCCGAGCCTTCTCCGCTTCATAAAAAAGCATGTTGTCAAGAAGCTGAAATTTATTTTGTCGCAACAATTCGGAGTTTGAAGTCTAGAGTTCTCAAAATGGTTTCTGTAGCACATCAGACATTTCAAACTAGATTTATATTTAAAGCGCATGTATTGAAGGCATGCAGGCCGAAACGTCACCCCAAAGCATTTGCCCAATTGAGATGCCAATTAACAACCACTTCAACGTTGCATCATTCACTTTAAAAACCACCTTAATTTATTGGATTATCTCAGATGTCCTGTGTATGCAGCAACTCATGGAGAAACTGATGGAGGAAGTGATGGAGGATACCAATTTTCTCTCAGTTAGTTGGAAAATGTTGTCGTATACACTAACATGGTGATGATGGCACGTTCGAGTGAAAACATCAAACCCACTAGCAGCAAAAAAATAAAATAACCAATGAGGTGGCACAAATGTGTATGATTAACTCTCTCTCTCTGTCTTTACTGATATGTTGCACTGAGCTTGCATCTGATAATTCAAACAAAATTCTGCGGTACCCTCAAGATTTAATTAACAAGAGCCTACGGTATGCGTATGAAGTACGACACATAGCACGTCAAGATTTTATTTATTGGTCAACATTTTGGTCAGGCCAGCTCTCTCTCTCTCTCATATCACATTGTCACATACCCTCAAGTTTTAATTAACAAGAGCATACGGTATGCATATGAAGTGTGACACATAGCACTTCAAGATTTTATTTATTGGTCAACATTTCGGTCAGGCCAGCTCTCTCTCAATATATATATATATATATATCTATATATATATATATATATATCTATATATATATATATATATTGTCACATGGTCGTGACGCACGCATCACTCAAGGTGAAGCACACAGAACTCAAGCGATGTCAGGCGAACTGTTTATTGGGTTAACTTGTGCCCAGCAAAACAAAGCCAATGATAATGCACAGCAATAGCGGCGTGAACAGTCGTGGGTCGACGGAAAGACTGACAAGCGGCGCAATGCGTCGGCTTTTATGCACACGTCATAACGCATTTTCGCATTATCGCTGGAATTCCAGAAGTTACTCAAATGTGCGCGTCAGCATGCAAAGTTTCAAGAATGGTCGACATGGTTCCCGAAGTGACATGCAAGATAAACACGGCCTGCGTTGGGTGTAACAGAAAGTGATAATGGCGCTCGCCCAAACATTCAAAGCAAGTGCGCGATTCACAGGAAGGTTATAACGACGTTCTCTTTAAACAAACGAAAACAACCGCACATGTCTCTCTCTCTCTCTGTGCGTATATATATATATATATATATATATATATATATATATACGTGAAACAATTTTTATCTTTAAAGGTCCCATGACACCAAAATTTCAAACGCAAGATGCTTGCATTAATTGGTTTTCCTGCATACGAAGGCAACCTTGACCGAGTGTTAGCGGCGAATGTCGCCTCTAAGTAATTTTAATATGGTTTCAAAGTAAGCGGGAATGCTCATCTGAGCTTACAGCACCTCGCGACATCGCCACTAGTATGACGCGGTTAGTGGGCCATCTGTGACGTTTCACTTCTGTAAGTTGATATCGTGACGTCACAGAGAGACACGGGCACGCCGCGCTATGGCCTCCGAGCGTGGCCTCCGAGATTGGCTGCCGCAGCCAATCGCGGAGGCCACGCCAAAAGCCGTATTTTTTTGCTTGCTTTCCGTGTTGGTCGCTCAAGCGTACATTGTACACACGCTATGATGCAAAGTGGGTGCGGCGAGCAGACGAATTCAGCAACTGGTCTGGAGCTCGCGCTCTCCGCAACGTCACTGAATCTTGAGCTCACGCGATCAGTGCCTGCGCCCACTTCCGACAGCCGCCGCGCTAGACCCGCGGCGCTAGTTTCTTGCAGTTTTTGATGCGCGTTTCGAAGCATCATTAAAACTGAACAAAATTAACGATGTTGTGACTAATTAGACTTCACGCTGGAGAATTTGCCACTCCATGCCGTGATTACAAGACACTGTTCTACTCATTAGAACATAAAAGTCCCCAACAAAAAAATGGCTGTCATGGGTGCTTTAAGTTTCTCCATTTCTTTGAAGAGATAGAAACTCTCTGCTTGTGGCATATTCTGTAACTTTTGTTTAACATACACATACAATCTTATGTTACTAGAGGACTAGGACACAGATAGTCTCTGTTGTGATAATCTTTTGTCTGGCATTCTTCATTGTTTTCATAGCGTCTTGCAGATGTGCAGAAGGCAAACTGTTAACAGCTCCAGAGAAGCATTTCATAGGTTTAAAAATTGAGTTAGAAGTCCAACAAATTTTACCTGAAGTTTTGTCTGCTCAGTCTTGCATACACGTACAGTATTTACCCGAGTGTAACGCACGCTTTTGTTTCAGATTTTCGCTATGCGGTAGCTGAACCTCGCATTACAATTGAATGCTAAAATTCAAGTTGTCTAAAAAGTGCAATGATTCAGCCTGTTCTAAATCGACAGTGACAGTTTTGCCAATTTGCAATTTATTTTGGTAACATGAATCAGGTAAGTGTCATTAGAATCATCTGCAAACCAATAACTGCTTCCTTCATTTCCATCATTTTCTGTGACGGCGTGGTCTTTGCGATTGTTGTCTCATTGGTGGTCTCAGTGTGTTTGGCACTCAGGTGTTTGAACTCCTCTTAGTTGCCCTTCATAGTGGCAACATGTTTTGCTCAGTAGGATGCCCGTTTCAAGAGGTTTGCTATTTTGATAGCTAAGGAAATCGGCAGTTCAGCTGCTTTTTGAAGCCTTGAGCTTTTCACGTGGGAGCTCAGCTGAAAAGGTTACCATGGCCCTCGACATGGCTGCCAGTTCAAATTGGGGTAGCATGTGCAACCGCCTCATGGTGGCCGGTATTGGACTGATACAGTTCAGAGCCAGAGATGTCACTCGGCAGATAGGAATCCTGTTAATGAAGTTCAGAACTTCATGTGTGTGGGGAGAGATGTTTGTTGTTCTTTTTTGTTTGCTGGATACAAGAAGTCACTGCTTGCGTTGCATTTGTAGCTCTATTTTTTTCTTGCTAAATGCAGTGAAAAGGCACCCCTCGTGTTAAATCATGGTTGCGTTACAGTCGAGTAGATACAGTATATTCTGGCCGCTTTTCTCAAGAGATGTCTCACCTACTTTATTTCATTTCCAGTGCTGAGCCAGACCATCTCAACCTTGCTAGTTTAGGGCATAATGTATGCAAGGTTGTGAACAGAGAAATAAGAGCTGTCTTGTGTATTTTGCATCAAATTAAGGCAATGTGCTATTTAAAAAAAGCTGTGTTCATGCATGTTCTTACCACCACCTGTTACTGTGCAATTGCTGAAAACTTTAAAGGGAGATACTCTAAAAAAGAATAGAAAAATAAATTACCTACATGTGGACCTGTAAGCTTTGCAAATGCATAGAAAGGTATTTATGCTCATACATTTGTTGGTGCATTTATGTGCAGGGTGTACCTGGCTGACCTAAATAATGCACTGGTCTACTCATTGCGGCAGGAAGTGGCTGGCCATGAACATCTCAATCACACTGAACTTGCTGCTCTAGTGCACTTTGTTGACATCCTGGTTAAGGTATGTACCAGATGTGGATGGATGGCATTGCCTAAAGTTATGAGAGCTTATTGTTGTGTACTGCACGTGCCAGCACAGGGGAAGGGTGCCATGTTTGTTTCCAAAACACCATACCAGGGTGTTGGCCTTGCTGGCAGCAAAAATCATGTACAGTTCAACCTGGATATAACGAAATTGACAAATTCCAAAAAAACTTCATTATAAAGAGGATTTCATTATATGCAGGTTTGGCACGAAAATTTAAAAAAGAAACACTTAAATAAGCAAAAAGGTAATGGATGGCAGAGCTCACCCAAAACATTTACTTTGGGTGAGAAAACATTTACAGCTGAAACCACTTGGAACGTAACCGCTTTTAGTGAAGGACCGGCTATATGCGGTCTGTTCTGGCCACCGTATACCCTCCCATAGAACTTAATGTATACGCATACCACCTAAGAGCTGTCTTGTGTATTTTGCATCAAATTAAGGCAATGTGCTATTTAAAAAAAGCTGTGTTCATGCATGTTCTTACCACCACCTGTTACTGTGCAATTGCTGAAAACTTTAAAGGGAGATACTCTAAAAAAGAATAGAAAAATAAATTACCTACATGTGGACCTGTAAGCTTTGCAAATGCATAGAAAGGTATTTATGCTCATACATTTGTTGGTGCATTTATGTGCAGGGTGTACCTGGCTGACCTAAATAATGCACTGGTCTACTCATTGCGGCAGGAAGTGGCTGGCCATGAACATCTCAATCACACTGAACTTGCTGCTCTAGTGCACTTTGTTGACATCCTGGTTAAGGTATGTACCAGATGTGGATGGATGGCATTGCCTAAAGTTATGAGAGCTTATTGTTGTGTACTGCACGTGCCAGCACAGGGGAAGGGTGCCATGTTTGTTTCCAAAACACCATACCAGGGTGTTGGCCTTGCTGGCAGCAAAAATCATGTACAGTTCAACCTGGATATAACGAAATTGACAAATTCCAAAAAAACTTCATTATAAAGAGGATTTCATTATATGCAGGTTTGGCACGAAAATTTAAAAAAGAAACACTTAAATAAGCAAAAAGGTAATGGATGGCAGAGCTCACCCAAAACATTTACTTTGGGTGAGAAAACATTTACAGCTGAAACCACTTGGAACGTAACCGCTTTTAGTGAAGGACCGGCTATATGCGGTCTGTTCTGGCCACCGTATACCCTCCCATAGAACTTAATGTATACGCATACCACCTAAGAGCTGTCTTGTGTATTTTGCATCAAATTAAGGCAATGCACTATTTAAAAAAAAGCTGTGTTCATGCATGTTCTTACCACCACCTGTTACTGCGCAGTTGCTGAAAACTTTAAAGGGAGATACTCTAAAAAAAGAATAGAAATTTAAGTTACCTACATGTGCACCTGTAAGCTTTGCAAATGCATAGAAAGGTATTTATGCTCATCCACGTAACCGCTTTTAGTGAAGGGCTGGCTATAATGTGGTTTGTTCTGCCCACCGTATACCCTCCCATAGAACTTAATGTATATGCATACCACATAACGTGCAGCCCCCCCCTCCTCCCCCCCCCCCCTCCCAGGATGAAGGACTGGTTATAATGCGGCTACCGGGAAATCCCGCGGACAATCGAGGTAGCGAGTAGGTTACAACATGAGGAAAGCAGTAGAAATACAGCTATGCTATGTACAACTGACCTATGTTTGAAACAGCTCTGAAGGAGCCTTAAAAATTAGTTGCATTGCTTTGCAGGTCAACTTGAACAATGAGACACAAAAAGCCACAATACATACCGCTGACTCATTTGGCAGTGCATTTGAGTCCCTTCAAAGAGACATTGATATAATAGACAATTGGGTATAACAGCTATCGTTCACTCACATGATTGGCCGCCCTATCTTTGCCATTAGTGGGACCTCTTTTGTAATTGACACTCTCTGGAAAACAGTTGGTCATAAATAGCAATTTCTTCTTTTTGGTCTACAATCTTCTTATTAACTAACATATTGGATCTAAATGCAACACTGCTGTCAATTTATTATGCAAACAAAGGGAAACAATCGACATATACACTCGTTATTTACTCCGGCTTCTACAAATGCAAAGAGGCTCATTCAGCTATAAATTAATCATAGCATGTTCCTGTGATGAGAATGCAATGTAGAGAAGCATATCAAGCTTGTCAAGGGCATTTGAGCCAGCAAAGAATTCTCTGACTGCATGATGAGCTTTCCAGTTTGTGCAGATTCGAATAAAGATGCACTAAGATGCATCAGTATTCTCTTTTCCCCAGGCAACTTCACTGTGGAATAAATTACCAGAAGTAGTAGTTAACGCTAATACAACAGAATCGTTTGTTCAGCTTTCGAACAACCTTTCCTTCAACCTGTAGAATTGTTTTATACTGTGTCGCAATGAAGGCAGTTGCCTTTTATGTTCGCTTTTCATTTGATGTTGTAGTATGTAATTTGCTTTATGCATTACATTGTTGTATGTGCATGTACTCTTTTTTTACTGCTACATTGCTGTTGTGTTCTGAATTTCAAAGCGCACTTTTTTTTGGTTGTGACTGTAATCGACATCTATTCTACGATGTATGTTGGTGACAGCTGTAGTTATTGTTGTTGGTATACTGTTTATGTATAATTATGTACCTACTCCTGCTTAGGCTCAAATAGGGCCTGCAGTATTTGTAAATAAATAAATAAGTAAAAGTCAGTTCTGGTAATTTTCTGGCCATGTCAAGGTAATGGTGATTCTATGTTGCTGAGACATTCTTGTCACATGCGTGAGAGTAGAAATGCTCAGCAAATTTTAAAACAGTCTTTAATAAGTTAAAATGCTCAAAACCAAGAGTGAAATCCAACCGACCAGTGCTGTCTTCGAGCGACAGCAAGTGAGTCAATCTGCTTTTTGAACTGTATGACTGCGCATGTGTATGCCCTTCATATAGCGGCAAGGTCACGAAGCACTTTGGCATGGCTATAGCCTCCAAGATGTAGCACACTGGCCTCAAAAAATCGCTAGAGTTGGCTTTTAACGAGAATCTGCCTGGCAGATACAAGCAAAGCAATCAGCTGCACCTTCACTGGCATGAACAAGCCACTGCGCCAACGTCTTTTAAGTTTCTTCCAGCCCTGACCCAAATGCGTGCATTATGAAGTTTAACCCACATTGCTTGAAGCATGTTAACAGCTTGTTCCACTTGGAGTAAACTACCAAGGAGTGGCTGCGCGGCCCCACATAGCGGTATGGCCAGCACAGCGACCCTTCATCACCAGAGTGCACATAGCATGAAAGAGAAGGACTTTGATGTCACCATTCTGGAGCAGATACATGCTGCCACAGCCGCATTTCCTCCTTGCTACACGCATGTACGAGGGCATGGAGCCAGTGTGCATGAAAACAAAGAGTGCATGATGAATTTGGGAAATGTACTGCTCCGTGTAGCATGTGTTGTGCTAGCGGTAGCTGTAGGTCATTCAACAAACTCAATTTCCTTTTGTGTTGGTGCGTGCCATCCACGTTATCAGCACTGCTGCCCACTGCTGCCACTGCATTGGCAGTGATTAGTTGTGACAGTTGAGTACCAAATGCATGTATGTTGGGATCCGTGCTGGACTACTGCAGGCCATCTGATGCTGTGTTTTCGAAATGCTTCATTAAGCGTGTCCCACATGTACTTCTTTTGACCTACAATTAGGAATGGCTCTGGCCATCACTGGGCAAAACTGTTGGGCTTCTGCAAATAAAAGAGCTCTAAAAGGCAGCCAGCAGATATTCCACGGCTCATCAATGTTGTTGAAGAACCAGGAAGAAGCACTGGATAGCTGCAAGAAGAGCTTCTCAGCACAGTGAAAGGAAATCACAATTCAGAATTCCCATAGATGAAAGTGTTCCTCTGCAGTGTCTGAAAAATGCCAATAGTGCCATCCCCTTGTTCACTGGCCTGCATTTACCGCAACAGCCAGAGTGTGGTCAAGCGAGCCTGACAATGATAACCAACACTTCCAGAGATCTCTGCTGTGACAGAATTGCAAGCAAAGAAGTGGAAGGAGGCTGACTCATATCGGTGTCATGACCACATTTAATCCCGATCAACGCCTATCTGGGTTAGGTGTTGTTACATGGTCACTTTTAATCGTGATCAGGCTTGATCGGGGTCTAGATGACCACAGTCATGGCATGGCGGACATCAGCACTGAACTGAGTCTGTATTAGTTTAAAGAGCGTAGCAGTGATCAGGGACCGTTGATGGTGATCAAAAAAACCGATCCGGATCAGCTTTGATTGTGGCTAGAAGTGTCCTGGCAACATGGTACTATTCACATTGCCTGAAACTGCTGTTCCTGAAGTCACTCCTACTACAGATGCACAAGCAATTGACAGTGTTCATGCCTGTTTTTTGCACCTCAATAAAATTTCAACATGAAAGTGTTTTATGCGGGGGTCCATCAAGAAGTCACCGGCATACTTCTGTCACAGCAGTGGATGTTTAAAAAAATGAACACACATTTGACAATGAAGAAGTACCGGACGCCAGGATTCAAACCTACAACCACCCGGGATGCGACGATAGTAGCTGAGACCTTTACTGATCACATCACTGTTGAATATATATAGGGGACAAGCAGGCCTTTTATCAGGGAACAGACAGGGGTAGGCTATGTGATGAGAAAGCTAGATAACCGATGGACATTTAGGATGACAGAAGGGATACTGGAAGTGGGGAAGCCGTGGACAACTGAGAGTGAGATGGTGTGATGAAATTAAGAAATTCGCAAGCATCAAATGGAATCAGCTTGTGCAGGACAGGAACAGATGGAGAGCATTAGAGGAGGCCTTCGTCCTGTAGTGGACATGAGATAGGTTGGTGATGATGATATCTACTACAACATTTTACATTTTGCATCTAAATGATGCCCCATTAAAGCAAAGGTGCTTAGCAAGCAAAATTAGTCTTAAATTAACATCGCCTCCCTTTTACTGCACTCTTGGTGGTACTGTCATCTGTGCATGATGGAGTAAAGCAGCAGAATTTTGTGCCAATTCACGCTGGCACTTCGTGCTTTGGCATTCTCAGCGGCCCTATTACAGCGGAAGGTAGCCTCATGTGACGTCCTGCCGGTGCGTTGCTTAGGGAATACACAGCCATGGCCGCTACATAATTTGTCTTGTGTGGCGTATATGGTAGCCAGTTATGTTGCGATGCGCGCTGCTTGAGGAACGTAAAGACGGCCGCCGGCAAACAAATGATGCGCCTTTCGCTGCAGCGGGCTGTGTGTTCACAAAACGATCCGCTGACAACCCGTTCTGTTTCACTTGCAAGGTATCACCATTTGCGACAGGCTTGTGGAGGGCCCTCCTCTGGTGTGTACAATGCAATGTCTAGAAAAAATAGCCAGGCCTGCGCGGAATCGCAGGACAGTGACAGCGTAAGCTGGAGGAGCGACCTTCTTAGAGGCCAATGTAAACACTTGGGGAAACTAGCACAAGTACAGGTGGTAGGTATCCCCTGCGCTATAACTCTGCGGTTTGGGCTTCTCTCTGCACAGCGGTCTGTTGTGCCCGATGTTGCCTTGCTGCAGCCATGCGCATAGCTCTGCGATTCACTTCTTCAGCAGCGGTCCACACCTTGCGAGGAGGCGCCACAAGGTATATCGAAGAGCCAAGTCAGGTTGCTGTCGGGGCTGCTCACGTCACGTGTCGCGTGACGCATGGCACGATATGACAAAACTGCTTCAAGTGGCAGCGCTTCGTAAAAACACATAGCCTCCGAAATGGCGCAGAGGCGTACCAATCTCGAAGGCTATGCGGAGGAAATCAGCACTGATAGATGGCAGCAGCTTTCCTGTTCTTCACGAGGAGCGATAGTGGTTATGGACACAAACGGCGGCGGCAGACAACTACTGCGCCGTTGTTGAAATCTCGTAACAGCTTACGCTGTAAAACGTGAATTATTCAACAACGTTTGCTTGTGTGCAACTATCGAGGATCCCTGTGCAGTGTTGAGGCAGTGCTGATGTCTACATGCAGTGGGTTCACATGTCCACAGTGCCCAAACTATCTGCCCCTGTATTTGCCAGATTCCTGCTTATGTATTCCACAAATTCACGAAGACAGGTCTCACTTTCGTGTTGTTCAGATTCCTGTGACAGAGGGATCAACCACATTTTTTTCACTTAATAAAACATCTTAACTTTCTTACCACTGCAGTGCAATTAAAGCTAGATTTTATTGAGTGGTTGCCTTTATCGAACTACCTCTTATATAGAACTTTTTTTTCTGTCTGATTGACTTTATTATATCGAGGGAATACTGTATATAATAAACATCTTGCAATAAGCTGTAGTCTTCTCTAGTGGTCATTTTAGTCATAGTGTGCCTTCATTGAAATAAGGGTTGAGCAGAAAATGAAGACATGGTACACTGCGTATAAGGGACAGAAACTGCCCCTTAGGTCTCTTAAAAAAGGGCTAAACTCTATATGCACTGATTTTAACACAGCTCTCAATCAAACATGTGGAATTTTTTAGTCAGAAGTAGGAAATTAAGATAACGAGGTAATGATGACATTGGAGTACCTAAGCTTCATGGAAATCGAACATGAATAAAATTATTTTACAAGAAAAACACTACATGTCCCCGACTCTGCTAAAAAAAAGAGAGGTGAAAACCAGTGAACTTGCTCCATGGAATAAAACTTCATTTCTTTCATATCCATCGTCATCATTACCCTTAGGCAGCCCCTTATCGCTATGAGAACAAAAGTTGTCATGCTGCATGTAGTCAAAAGCACGTTTGATATCCTGCATTTATCAAATGACTCCTCAGTCATCGCAGACAGGATAGTTACCTTCACCACCATAATCGATTCACTTGTTCATCTTGTGACACATGCAATTCTTCCAAATGTCATGAAAAGGTGGCATAACTCCTTGCCACTAGCTGAAAAAGTAAGATAGCTTATCGTTTGAAAGTGCAGTTGTATCAGACTTCTAGCTAAAGAACAAGAATTTAAGATTAGCAATGAACCCTTATAATGTGAACGGATGCATATACCTTGGGCAGTTACTAACAGGGACATCTACCCATGTAAAGGAAATTCTCCGTAGAATAACGATGGGCTGTAGCACATTCGGAAGGCATTCCGAAATCATGACTGGGAACTTTCTGCTGTCACTAAAGTGAAAACTATGTATGTAATCGCTGCATTCTCCCACTACTAACGTACAGTGCAGGAACATGAAGGATAAGGAAAAAACGAGATGTTAAAGAGCATGCAGCATGCAATGGAAAGAAAGAATGATAGGTGCAATGCTAAGGGATAAAAAATGAGCAGAGTGGATCAGTGAACAGACAGGAGTACCTGATATTATTGTATCAATTAAAAGAAGTGTGGACCTGGGCAGGACATGTCATGAAGGGCAGCAAGAGCGACAGAATGGATACTATGGAAGCTCCACTACGGCAGCTCTAATAATCATATTGTGGTTTTGGGACGTAAAATCCTAGAAATTATAATTATGAGTGGGTTTGGACGCATGTAAGATGACCAAACTAGTTTGAATTATCCGGTGAGGGCCTATTGCAAGATTGAAATAGGGAAATTTTGGTCCCATAGAAAAGTGCCAGCACTGGCTAGGATGTTTGGTGAAGATGGAATCAATAAAACAATTAATTAATCGTAGTCAATTTAACAAAAGTGTACTGTATTTTAATTAAATACCATATTTACTCGCATAATGATCGCACTTTTTTTTGAAAAAATTTGACGCAAATTTCAGGGTGCGATCATTACACGAGGTAAATTTTCCGCAAAATAATATTTTGAGCACCGAGAACACAAACAAGTCGCGTATCAGAATTCCTACGATAGCTATCATGAACATAACCAAAAATAAATGTAGAGTAAGGCTTGCCTTTGTAATAAACGCACACATTATGCAGGAACTACATGCATTGCACATTGCCCTTTAATTTTTTCCATTCACTGACCCATAACTTTCATTCAGAGTCTGAAGCGTCACTGGTGTCAGTGTCGTCGCCGCTCGATTCCCTTTTGGAACAGGCAGTGTCATCGCAGCCCCCAGAAGGTTATCTTCCGTTCCGTCGAGCGCGTTAGATATGCTTGTCTTCTTGAAGCTGTTGGCATGGTGAAAACTACGGCATTTGTCTTTACTGCTATCCTAATACAGCACGTTTCTGCCAAGGGTGGGCAAAAATTAGGCATCTGCTCGGTGCGTGCAGTTCACTTGGTGAGTCTTGAAGAGTTATTTACGTAACGTTCAACAGATGATAAACATGATGATCGTGAGCGAGACTTGGCACACGACATATCGCTGCGGCAAGTCCGGGGTGCGATCATTACGCGGGGGAAGAAAAAAAATCGAATTTTGACGACAAAATTTAGGGGTGCGATCATTACGCGAGTGCGACCATTATGCGAGTAAATACGGTATTAGAGCTGTGTGAATAGCAAAATTTTTAGTTTGAAGTGAACTGGAATATTTATGTTCAAGTGTGAATCGAATATTTTTTGAATATTTTCGAATATTTCTTTACTAATACCATGTCAAATTATGGAAAAATGTTCTGCTAAACATGGGAAAAAGATTTATTGCATAGCTAGTGTACTGCCACAGTGTCATTCCAAATACCTGGGGAACTGTCCAACAGAGAATTGTGCAACAGAAAGGTGAGGTAACTTCGCCACAGTATGCGATTGTTAACTTCGCCGCAGTACACGGGTGTTAGCTTCGCCATAGTACAGGGTGTTAGCTTCGCCGCATTACAGGGTGTTAACTTCGCTGCAGTACACGGGGATTAGCTTCGCCACAGTACACGAGCGTTAGCTTCGCTGCAGTACACTTGTTATGCGGTGAAGCGAACTACATGCGGGAATGGGCCACTTGATATGTGACATAGCATATCTTGTCCCCTTCATTACCCACTTCGAATAGTAAAATTTAACTGCAAATCGAATAGCAAACGCTATTCGAAAATTATTTGGAATTTCGAATATTCGCACACCCCTAAATATTATACATTCTTAATACCTCTCTTCATGCATTTTGTCTCTGTACGTCCAGCATAAGTTTACATACGAACTAAAAATAACTGATCAAAGCATCTGTTAAGTGTTATAAATACGTGGAAATGAATTGAGTCATTGTTTTAAAGTTTTACCTTTCTTCCGAGTTATGACGTACTGAAGTTATCTTTTTATTTTGAACAGTTGAGTACTCGTGGCATAATTATACACTGTAGAATCGCTGCATGATCAGGCTAGTGCTAGAATGTTGTGCTGTTATCCCATTTTGTGTCCTTCATTTACTTTTTTAGGCAGCTTTCGAATGGGGTACACAGAGTTTGTTTGTTGGGTTCATCTGGTTAGTGTAATGGTGCCATAAGTATTTTAGAATAGGGTTTGTTTCTGCAAATGCTAACACAAGGGAATCGTGCTCCAATCATCGCATCATCAATGCAAAGGAACCTTGTATACTGTTTCGGTATGCTTGCTCTTTAAAAATTGGGGCCGAAACACTAACCCAAACTGTGCTTAGGGTACGATGCATGTGCAGTGGCAGCAAATGCAAAGTATAGCATACGCAAAGGTTTGGGTACCCTCTCCTTGAACTTTCTGTTCTCTCAATTACTAAAGCACTGTTGTCACAATGATATCGACAGCTTGGACAGTGTAAAGTATTTATCATCATCATCATCATTATCATCATCAGCCTGTTTAGGTCCACTGCAGGACGAAGGCCTCTCCCAACGATTTCCAATCCACCCTATCCTGAGCAAGTTGGTTCCACTTTATGCCCGCAAACTTTTTAATTTCATCACTCCATCTTACTTTTTGCCTGCCTCTGTTGCGTTTTCCCTCTCTTGGTATCCATTCCGTCGCTCTTACTGTCTATCTGTTATCTTTCCTCCTCATGACATGTCCTGCCCAGGTCCACTTCTTTCTTTTAATTGATATAATAATATTGGCTACCCCTATCTGTTCTCTGATCCATTCTGCTCGTTTTTTATCTCTTAGCGTTACCCCTATCATTTTTCTTTCCATTGCACGTTGCGCGCTCCTTAGTTTCATCTCTAGTTTTTTCGTTATCCTCCACGTTTCCGCACCGTACGTTAGTACTGGGAGAATGCAGTGATTGAATACTTTTCGCTTTAGTGAGAGCGGTAAGTTTCCAGTCATGATTTCGTAATGCCTTCCGAATGCGCTCCAGCCCATCCTTATTCTACGGAGAATTTCTTTTTCATGGTTAGGAGTTCCTGTTATTAACTGTCCCAGGTATACGTATTCACTTACACATTGTGAGGGTTCATTGTTGATTTTAAATTCCTGTTCCTTAGCTAGGCTATTGAGCATAACTTTGGTCTTTTGCCTATTCATTTTTAACCCAATTTAAAATACTTTCCCTGTTTAGGTCATCAATCATGTTTTGTAGTTCGTCTCCGTCATTGCTAAAGAGCACAATGTCGTCTGCAAATCTTAAATTGCTGAGATATTCTCCGTCTATTCGAATTCCCTTGTCTTCCCAGTCTAGACGTTTAAAGATTTCCTCTAAACATGCAGTGAATAGCATCGGGGATATCGTATCTCCCTGTCTCACACCTCTCCCGATCGGGATTTCTCTGCTTCTCTCATGTAGGAGTAATGTGGCTGTGCAATCTTTGTATATGTTGTTTATGGTTTTCACGTATGCGCCAGGTACCCCTTGTCGTCGTAGAGCTTCTAGAACTGCTTGTATTTCTATGGAGTCAAATGCTTTCTCGTAGTCGATAAACTCCATATAAAGAGGTTTGTTATATTCGGCGTATTTCTCAATTACTAGGTTGATAGCGTGGCCATGGTCCATTGTCGAGTAACCTTTCCTAAAACCAGCTTGTTCTCTCGGTTGGTTAAAGGCGAGGGTTTCTCTTATCCTCGCAGAAATTACTTTTGTAAATAGCTTGTATATTACTGGGGGTAGGCTAATTGGTCTGTAATTCTTTAACTCCTTTACGTCACCTTTCTTGTGGATAAGGATTATATTAGCATTTTTCCAACTGCGCAGTACACTACATGTCTTGACACATTTCGTGGAGAGCGGTGCAAGTTTTTCAAGTAAAATATCTCCTCCGTCTTTGATCAAGTCGGCTGTTATACCATCTTCACCAGCTGCTTTACCGCGGGAGCGGTAAAGAGCGAAGAACGAAGAATTTAAAGTCGCCCTAAGCAACAAGTTCGAGGCCTTAGGCGAAAACGGTGACGATGTAGAAGAAATAAACAAAACCATAACGAAAACAATCCTTGAAACAGTGATAGAAGTCGGGGGTAAAACAGCAAAGCAAACAACAAGTAAGATGTCCCAATCTATCAAGGACTTAATAAAAAAATGCCAACAAATGAAAGTAACTTCGCCAAAAGATAAGATTGAATTCGCAGAACTATCAAAATTGATCAGTAAAGCCAGGCAAAGAGATGTAAGAAACTTTAACACGAGAGAAATAGAGAAAGCAGTAGAAAAAGGCACCAGCATTAAATCGGTCAAAAAAAATAGTATTTATCAGCGTAGTCTAAAATCTTGTTTGCCTTTCGTGTCCCTGTAACCCTTGAAAGAAGTGAACAGGAATATAACCTGTGTGACTTCTGCAGTATTTTCCAGGAGGTGGCCCAACAAAGTTGGCACTGCAAAACTTGCACACCTTTGTGACATCAGCTGGAACAGATTCCTTAAAGGGAGAACAACTCTCGGCTTTTTTTAAAAAGCAGGTGAGAGCACAGAGAAGTAGCTGTATATTTCTGGTGTAAAATTCATTCAGTGATAGAATTTGCAGGAAATGTAAGGAAGGTTGTGGTACTGTTTTTAGGCTGTAAAGCCGTATTCACATTGACATGAGCAGCAGTCCCTACACATTTTTAACTGTATGAAACTTCACAAGCTTTCAAACTATGTTTGAGAATTCTGACATTCTTACCCCCATTGACAAGCAAATTAAGCATAGATGCATGCCATTGACATTATTCCATCCAGAATTAAAGGACCCCTGGCAGCCAAGTAACAAACGTTTTGGCTCTGAAGCAAGACAAGGACAATGAAGCAGAGACACAGCACATTTGCCAACTTTCGGCAAATGGTTTATTTCAGCCAGTGCACAGATATACTATACAGTAAAATACCACTTGAACGAACATCATTTAAACAAACTTTTCAGCTGTACACACTTTTTTTAAGCTATAGTGCAGAGCACATTTCAGTTCGACGAACATATTTTGTGACGCTATCCAATGCCTCCCACTTCATATTAATCACAAGTACAGCTGCACTTCTGTAGCATAGATTTACAGTGGCCTCTCTGATAAGTTCTGCCACTGGCGCCCATCGCAGAGGCCATTATTTTATGCTGGTAACAGCACTCCATACCATGTGAGAAACAGCCGGACCGCTTTGCTTTGAACTGGATTGGCTGCCTGCGTATGCATTTTCATAACCAAATGGAGCCACAGCCACAGTGACAGGTGCAGCCTTGGCCCTGGAACCACATGCTGCTTGTTATGAGTGCTAAACAGAAGCGCCTGTCTCTAGATGAAAAAGTGGATGTTTTGTGTAGGCTGGATGCTAGGCAGCGTCAAGTTGATGCTGCAAAGGCATTAGGACCACTTCAGCCCCAAGCGCACAAGTACAGCAAAAGAGTACTGAATTTTCAAAACAAGCTAAATAAGCAGAAATTCACATTCAAAGAGTAACGTTGCAAATAGAAAGGTTCAAATTTTTTTCAACAACTGATGTTTTCTTTAGCTCCTGACGAGAAATTGTGACGTAGCTATTTTAGTTCAGCGAACTTTCACTTTAACTTTTTTCTGGGCTTCCCTGAAGTTCATTCAAGTGAAGTTTCACTGTGTATATGTATTCACTAATTGGTTTCTAGGGGTTTATGTCCTGAAATTACGATTTGATTATGAGAGATGCCGTAGTGGAGGGCTCCGGAAATTTCAACCACCTGGGATGCGCTGACATTACAGAGTACATGAGCCTCAACCAGAACTGCGGATCAAGTACCCTGGATTGGTCCCGGACGCAGCGGTTCTACTTTAGATGGAGGTGAAAAGGGTCAAAGCGCGTGTACGGGGCTTTTCTGTGCACCGTAAAGAACCGAAGATGGTCATTCCAAAGCCCTCCAATATGGTGTGCCTTATAATTATATTAGAAGAGAAGCTCAGGGGAAGATGGATGCTTGAATCGATGAACAAATCGCAAAGTCCCGCCAATGTTTCGACAAGTGGACTTGTCTTCGTCAGGGCCTGACGAAGACAAGTCCGCTTGTCGAAACGTTGGCGCCCGCGACATTCCCTGTTCTAAATCGTACTTTGCGATTTGTTCATCGATTATAATTATATTGTGGTTTTAGCAAGGAAAGCCCCAGCAATTATTACTCAATGAAGCATTCATTCAATTAAGAAAAATTACCTGACATATAGTGAAATGCTCAAATTATTGCTTGGCCTTGCTCAAAAACTTTTCAAGAAGAGTAATTTGTAGTACCATGTGAAACACTTAAATGCAACCATTAAATGAAATGCACATTTCAGAAAATAAACAGTACTTACAAACTACGTAATCACAATTACATTGTTTGTAACGCAGACAATTAGCTCACTCGTCCGACCTAAGCTCGGCCGAAGTGACATCATTTCTGAAAGAGTTCTACAAGAAACTGTTTCTATACAATGTCAATATCAAGCAGAACTGCATGCTTAACGCTTAAATTCTGCAATATATATACGGTATACTCTCAATAGTTCGAAGTCTGATAATTCAAATTTTTGGTTAATTCAAACTAGTCTGAAAATTTTGGTTGGCCTGCTATGGTTTCATTGTATTTAAAAGCGGCTTAATTCATACTGTACCATTCAGTTAATTCTGTTAATTCACACCTTTTGCTTATCATTACAAAAATATCTACTACTTTGGTTCCCTCTAACTGAATATTCGGGCTCATATATGGTTAACAGATAGAAATAGAGCTGTCCCCCTGCCAGGTGCTTGTTTAAGCATTCAAAACCACTAGCAGAAAAAATGAAAAAGAAAAGCACTGAGCTGGCACCAACGTATGTAATAACTGGCCATCTGTTTTTACTGGTATATAGCACTGAGGCATAGTTCTGCTTGCATCTGATAATTCAAACAAAATTCTGTGGTCCCCTCAAGTTTGAATTAACGAGAGTCTACGCTATTCATTTTTTATCTGATTAGACATTTTTTTTGCACATACACCCCTAGTGTATATTCTGATGTAATGATACCTTACAGGTGGATCTACCCATCATAGGACCTTATGAAGGCTGTCAAGGCAGCAAGCCAGGATTACGTGGTTATCCCTGTGCTCTTTGGATGCTTTTCCACAGCCTAACTGTTAGTGCCTATCTCAAGTCTGGAGGTAGAGTGTCTGCAGTGTCTGCATTATTTTCTTACAAATATAGTTACATGTATTACAAGGAGTAACTTTGCTGCTGCTGAAGCCTGTGAGATAAACATTTAAGTTGACATTAATTTGTTCTTAAGGGGTCCTGAACCACCCCTCGGACTTGATATTAAAAAATGCCTTGGAGGGATTTTGACAGCTCCCAGGTATACACAATGAGAAAATTTTTTCCAACAGGCCCCCTAACACTTTTCTCACACCCGTTTCTTTATTTCTAGGTCGCATAGACAGACGGCTGAGGATATTCTTGGCAGGTGTCAAACCACCCATGCCAGTTGATTTAATATTTTAATCATTCAATGAAATCATCACATCGCTGCCGACCACATGAGCATGTAGTGGCACTTGCCAGAACTATTTGTGGCTGAAATGATGATTTAGTGCATGAGCCTGTGATTGGATGAAAGTAACATTAGAAGTTGTCGTGGCACTACATCGGTAAACGAAGTGATATATGGTTTTGTCTTTTTCTTGCTTAGCTTTTTATTGAAAGGCAAAAAAATGCAGAGTCATAGCCGAAAGGTCGCAACAATTTAAAATGCGATAGAGGCGCTAGCTACCATTTTGCCCCTTTGCTTTTGTTTACACGACTTGTATGCCCATACGAAAGGACTCTCTCCTTCATCTCTCTTCTGTACATTCGTGACTTGCTGAAGTGCTGAACCACTGGCTGAACTTTGATGTTCTGTCAAAGTGTGTTGTATCGCAAGCAGCGCTATTAGGGATTTTAGCATGTCCATTAAACCGGTATACACAAAGGTGTACCAGCTTGTGTTGTTTGCCACAGTCAAATGGCGCCAGCTATGGGTGATGAACAGAACAAGCAAAAACCGCGTGATCTATGCCCTCCTAGATTCTGGCAGCCACTCGCTAAACCTACAGCCTCGACAATTTGAGTGTCGCGCTCAGAAACAGTGTCAAATTGCCACGGATGTTTTACTGTCGAAGCTTCATGATACAAAGTTAAAGCAAATAAAACTGTCATTTAGCAACTCAAGGGCTACAGAGCGCATGACAACTGCTTGAAACATTTGAAGCAGACGGCAACACTCCAGGTCGGCGGCCATGCTTGCACACGCGATGTTTACACCCGGTATGCTGCTCTATGCAAAGTGCTTTGCGTATTGTGGTTTACCAGACATGCTGAAATTTCCTGTTTCCACTTCTACGCTTCCATGTCTGCATGTTTAGCAGAACAGCCCTGAAGAAACTTTGCACAGTATGTACATATGCCGTACAGTCGCCTGCCCCACTCGGTAGTCTTGACGGTGAGTTCAGAGATGATGGCACTTGCCTTGGAGTGTCGCCATATGCAATGATGTGTAAAGCCTCAGTTTAAATTAGAAGCGCCTGCTCTAACTTTGACAAGTCGCAGCGATCAGAAAAGCTCATAACTGACAGTGCGGCATGCTCATTCTCCACGTTGTTTGTTGACATGGCAATTGCGTCATTGCTACACTGGAGCGAACAGGCAACCATGGCGTACAGACTTCCCCTATGTAGGCCATTCAAGCCAATGCAATTGGCTTCACGCTATATCACGCTATATGTGGAAAGTGAAATGCAGTCACCTGACCCTGCGAAACTTGAGTTGACAGTCCACATTTTGTTGTGATAGCAGTTATGTGGACAGTCCTAGAGTGGTTTTTGCTGTCGCCGTCACCGTCATGTCCCGTATGTATTTAAGTATGTATGTAGGTACAAATCAAAATCTCCTAGAAAGCTCATGTGGCATTGCGTTGCGTGGTTTTTGGGGGAATACGTCACGTGACATTGCGTTACGTGATTTTTGTGGAAGCATGTCATGTGACATTGCGTTACTTGATGTTCCCGAAACATGTCACATGATATTACGTTACGTGATGTTGGCCGAAGTATGTCACATGACATTCCATTACATGATGTTGGCAGAAACTTGTCATGTGACACTGTTACGTGATGTTGGTGGAAACATGTCGCATGACACTGTGTTATGCGGTTTTGGTGGAAACATGGCACGTGACAGTGCGTTACATGAATTTGGTGGGAACATGTCACTGGCATCGTGTTACGTGAATTTGGCAAGAACACATTGCGTAAAATTTCATGACATGCTTTGTGGGAGCACGTCAAGTGACATTGTCTTGCGTGATGTTGGCAGACACATGTAAAGTGACATTGTATCATGTGATTTTGGGGGACATGTCTCGTGATATTGTGCTACATGATTTCACCAGTAACATGTCATGTGACATTGCATTACGTGATTTTGTTGGAACATGTCTCGTGATATTGTGCTACATAATTTCACCAGTAACATGTCACGTGACATTGCATTATGTTATTTTGGTGGAAACATGTCCCGCAACATTCCATTACGTGATGTTGGCAGAAACATGTTGCGTAGCATCGCATTACGTGATTTTGGGGGCAGCGTGTCACATGACATTGAGTTACATGTCATTAAGGAATATGTCACATGACATTATCATGTGACGGGATCATGTGATGTGACATTGCCTTACGTGATTTTGGCGGAAACATGTAACGTGACTGCATTCCATGATTTGGCGGCAACTTGTCACTTGACATTGCGTTACGTGATGCTGGCGGGAACATGTCACATGGCTTCACGTTACGCAATTTTGGCAAGAATGTGTCATGTGACATTTCGTGACTTGCTTTTGGGGGAGCATGTCACGTGACATTGCGTTACGTGATGTTGGCAGACATGTCGCGTGATTTTTTTGGGAAAATGTCTCGTGATACATCGTTACGTGATTTTGCCAGGAACATGCTACGTGACACTACGTTATGTGAGCTTGACAAGAACATGTCACGTAACATTGGTTTACGGGATGTTGGGGGAACATGCACGTCACGTGACATTTCGTTATGTAATGTTGGCTGAGACATGCCACATGACATTGCATTCCGTGATATGACAGGAACTTGTCACGTGACATTGCCTTGCTAAGTAACTCGGGAGATGAATTACAAAGCATGATTACTGACCTTAACAGGCAAAGTATAACAGCGGGCCTGAAAATTAATATACAGAAAACTAAAGTAATGTTCAATAGCCTTGGGCGAGTACAGCGATTTCAGATATCTGGCGAGGCACTGGAAGTAGTAAGTGAATATGTCTACTTAGGCCAGGTAGTGACCCCTGATCCGAATCATGAGGCTGAGGTGATTAGGAGGATTAGAATGGGGTGGAGTGCATTCGGCAAGCATTATCAGATAATGAATGGTAGCTTACCATTGTCTCTGAAGAGGAAAGTGTATAACAGCTGCATCCTACCGGTACTCACCTACGGCGCAGAAACTTGGAGGTTAACTAAGAGGGTTCAGCTTAAATTAAGGACGACACAGCGAGCTATGGAACAGAAAATGGTAGGTGTAACCTTAAGGGACAAGAGGAGAGCGGTGTGGGTTAGGGAACAAACGCTTGGCAGGGACATACTAATAGAAATTAAGGAGAAGAAGAAATGGGCCTGGGCGGGCCATGTAATGCGAAGGCAAGACAACCGTTGGTCATTAAGGGTAACAGAGTGGATTCCTAGAGAAGGCAAGCGTAGCAGGGGGCGGCAGAAAGTTAGGTGGGCAGATGAGCTCAGGAAGCTTGCGGGGATAAATTGGGCCCAGTTAGCACAGAACAGGGATAATTGAAGATCCATGGGAGAGGCCTTTGCCCTGCAGTGGGCGTAGACAGGCTGCTGATGATGATGATGTCACGTGACATTGTGTTCCATGGTTTGGCGGAAACTTGTCACATGACAATGCATTACTTGATGTTGGCAGAAGCATGTGACGTGATTTTGTGTTACGTCATTTTAAGGGAACATGTCACGTGACATTGAGTTACGTGATTTTGGCAGGCACATGTCACGTGACATTGCATCACGTGATTTTGGGGAACATGTCTCAGAATAATGTTACGTGGTTTTGCCGGGATCATGTGACGTGACATTGTGTTGGGTGGTCTTGGCAGGAACATGTCACGTGACATTGCATTATGTGATCTTGGCAGGAAACGTGTCTCGTGACATTGCGTTATGTGATTTTGGGGAACATGTCATGTGACATTCTGTTATGCGATTTTGGGGGAACATGTCACGTGACATTGCCTAGTGGTTTTTTTTGCAGAAACATGCCATGTGACATTGTGTTATGCGATTTTGGCAGAAATGTGTTCCATGACATTGCATTACAGGATTTTGGTAGACATACTTAACCTGACATATTGTTATGTGGTTTTGGCTGGAACATGTCACATGATCCCCCTAAATGACTTAACACAATGTCACGTGACATGTTCCCACCAGAATCACCTAACTCAATGTCATGTGACATGTCTCCGGCAAAATCACATAACACAATGTCATGTGACATGTTCTCAAGCTGCCTTCTGCCAGAGAGGCAGAAGTTTTACTGGAGAGGGCGTGGTGCTCTCTCCGGCTAGCTGGCTACATCGCATGGGTCGGCGACAGTGTTGCTACCATACCTTTCTACAGCGTAGCACTGCCTTGACCACGTGCTTTGTTCCAGGTGCCTCACATATTGTCGCAACGCCGACATTGCCCTCACCACATAGCTCTCGCATGAATGCGTCTACAAATGCTGGAAGGAACACGGTCGGTTGCGGTATCTGTGCTGGGTGAAGTTTCTTAACGGTGCAAAGTGGGCAAAGTTCACACTGCTTAGCGCGGTGGTGCAGTCTGAACCACGTGTCAGAAGAAATCAAAGCAATATGATGACTTAGCGTGCAGCTCTGCTGGGCCGTTGTCTCTGCCGCTCGACCATGGCATGGTACTTTACGACATCATGCCACTGCGTCTCATCAGAACAGAATGCCACTCACACTGAAGAAAGGCACAGTTTACTTCTCACGTATCGTTGCTGCATTGTCATTCAAAGTACATTCGAGCCCGCACCCACAGCAACTGCTCGCAAATGTGCACACTGCGCGTCCACAGTAGCGTGCAGTGTGATCTACTCTGGCTCGCATCGCGGCCATGCGAGGTCGACAGCGAGCCGAGGCTGCTGCTCGTGTTCAACCTTTACGTATGCTATCCTCCCCTATGCAGTAAAGTGAACGCTTTCTCTTCTGCTCAATTTCCACAGTGTGGTACACACGCTGTGGAAATGGCAGCAATACAAAACGTAAGCAACCTTTGACCGCCTCCACACGGGCGCCGTTTCTCAAAAGTACCACTCCTCTGCTACTGAAATGTCATGGTCATTTATTCACTTCGTGTGAGTCTAGTCACGCCTAGCACATCTGCATGCTTACTTAATAAGCCAACGTTCACTACAATTCAGACTGCCCCTAAAGCTGCTAGTCTTACTTTGTATGTCATAATATGCATTGCTATCACATTCATTGCTTCGCACCTTTGGCGAAACTGTGAGTTATTTTGCTTTTATTTTGAATTTTGTCTGATTAATAACTTTGCACTGCCTGCTCCTATCGCTGTCATTCTTGTAGCATTTGTCCACCCTTCCCTCTACGCCACACACACATGAAAATGGGTGCGAGAAAAGTGTTAGAGGGCTCGTTTAAAGGGTGTATAGCAGAACTGAAAATGTTTTGTATAATGTACTTACTCATCATATCCTATTTCTCGCGGGATCGAATTCTGGCCGCGGCAGCTGCATTTCGATGGAGGCGAAATGTTGAGGCCCGTGTGCTGTGCGATGTCAGTGCACGTTAAAGAACCCCAGGTGGTCTAAATTTCCGGAGCCCTCCACTATGGCGTCTCTCGTAATCAGAACTGGTTTTGGGACGTTAAACCCCACAAAACAACAAACAACAATCATATCCTATTTCAGTGCCCCTGGTTTTTCAATAGTGTGGGGCTCTTATAGGTTGGGCTCCCACTAGTACGTTGTTATATCCAAACTAGAAGAGAAGCTCAGGGGAAGATGGATGCTTGAATCGATGAACAGATCGCAAAATACGATTTAGAACAGGGAATGTCGCAGGAGCCAACGTTTCGACAAGCGGACTTGTCTTCGTCAGGGTGGCAACTGCGTTCTCCAGCGTTCGTTTATGTACACCTTTGCAAACTCTCCTCCATCCTCAGAAAGAGAGGAGAAGAAGAGCAGCACGTGCAAACCATAACAAAAAAAAAAGGAGGGGGGAGGGTGCAGGGGAAGTTGGGTGACAGGTGTTAGCGTTACTAATATAAATGGCAAGAGCGAAAGCTTCCAAAGAATCCACTCCTTGTACACATCTTGGAAATGCATTGTTTGTGCAGTGCTAGAAAGCAGGATGAAAAAAGGAACACACGCTCGGAACAGGAGTTGCTCCTATGGCATGTGTCCCCCATCTCCACCCCGCAACACCTGCGTTGCACACATAGTGCATTTCACCGAAAGCTTGTTGCTAAAAATGTAACTACACTGTTTAATGCCGTTGTTCTCGTCGAACTGGATAGGGGCTCCGCACCTGAAAGTAGACTTTCTGGGAGAAACATTGTTAGCTTGTGCATACCTTAACCTTTTGTCGTCTTTGTTAACCCCCCACCGTATGTAGTGGACTCTAGGGTTCCCTTTGAAAGGTTTATGCCTGTAAGCTGGAGAGTACTGAACCTGTATATGAGATATGATTTCTTGTATTTTCTGTCCTTCGGCGAGCGGAAGTTTCCCTGAAGTATGTAGAGTTTCACTTTGTCGAAATTATGACCTGTCATATTAATATGCTGCGCCACTGCCTTCGGCAGGTTATTTGCGGTGTCCGCACAGTGCCCGTTTAATGTAACACCAGTCCGCGCAGTGCCCGTTTAATCTAACACCAGGTTGACCAGTTTCGCCGATGTATTGCTTGTGACAGAGTGAACATTCCAACATGTAAATAACGTTTGAAGTAGTGCAAGTGAAACTTGATTTTATATAATGGACATACAGTGGAACCCCGGTTTTGCAATGACCCGCATTTTACGATGGATTAGTCCGGTCCCGACGAAAGCCCCATAGACACAATGCATTAAAAACTCAATTATACGATGCGATTTTATGCGGAACCCGTGTTACACGACGATCCACGCTAAGCAGGGTGACCAAACGGCGAAGAAAAGGGAAGTGCCCGCGGGTGTCTTTCGTCGTCGCACCGGCTCTTCGTCACCCCTCCGCATGCCAAGCGCTCGGGAAATCGGTTCGTTTCGGCTTTCCGCTGTCGTTCGTTCGTCTTCCCCTGGCCCTCCCAGCGGCCGCCAGCGCCGCGAGTAGCGGCATAGAGTGGCGCGGTTGTTGTCTTCCCCCACTTTTTCACCCTTTCTGACCAACCATCTCTCTCCCGCTCTCCTGCGATCTCCCTCATGTGACAACGAAAAGCGAAGCGGCACACACAAAGGCAGACATCGCGGCGACAACCACGAAGCAGGCGCTAACCCTAACCGTAGCAGACGACGCACGGAGCAGCCGCCGGAGAAGGCCACCACGTCATCATGCGCAGCAGCCAGTAGCGGCCGCACGTTCCCCCACTCTCTCAAGGAGCGCGCGCTTGGCGCAATCACAGCTTCGCATCCAAGCGCGGGATACTCGAATGCCCCCGCGAGCCCCCCAATCATGCGCGAACCATGCTTCCACCACGCCACCGCCGCTCCCGCCGACGGCGGTGGAAAAAAGCGCACAAAACCAAAATGGCGCCGGTCGGTTGAATGGCGCGTGAACTGCGCTCGCTTGAAGTTGTGCTGTTTCGTAGCGAGTTTAAGGGGCACAGCAGCTGCCGCTGCTCGTAGTATATTTGATATGAAGTTGTTGTAGGACGAATTAGGCGCTATAAAATAACAGGAAACATACAGTGCAAATATGCGATTTTCCGAAAAGCGTGTTTTTCGCGATTTTTCGACTTTCAAAGGCCACATACCCCCGTAAGTATGTGTCATGTTTCACTACGGCTGTTGCGAATCACACAAGTGGATTGCGGCGCACTCAAGGGCATAAATTTTTCTGTTCGGATTTTACGACGCTTTTTCACGGTCCCGAGAACGTCGTATAATCGGGGTTTCACTGTAGTCACTTCCCGTGCTTTTAACTTTAAGATCATTTTGAATATGCTTGCAAGTCTTATATTTGGGATGTAAGCAAGTTATTACGCAGGCAGTGCACTGAGGGTTTACTTTGGCGTGTACTAACAGGTCCTTAAAGTTTCTATTGTGGCGGTAGGTGACTCTTGGTATTTCCGGAAATGCTTCTCTAAGGTGATCGTTGCTTGTTAGTATTGGATAGTATTTGCGAAAAATATTATTTATGTTTAGAAGCGCATTGGAGTATTTCGTTATGAATGCTAGCGGCTGGTTGACCTGTGCTATTTTTCTAGTGCTGGTTTTTCTAGGGACTCTTTTTCTAGTGCTGGTGTTCTAGTGCCCTGTTCTAAATCGTACCTTGTTATATGTCATGCAACTTAAAAAGCTTTGTTTTCTTTTTGTGAACATTGATGGTACTGACATGCACTGTTGGCTGTCCGCTGGTGCAATCTCTTTTCCTTGTTTAGTCGTCTGATCTACTGTTTTTTTTGTTTTTTTTTTTTTTTTGACGCCCATTTACTGGCTTGAAGGTGCTCATACTTACGCATAGCCAGACGCTTGTACCACACTGCATGTGGTTGGTTTGCAATGTTCGCAACTTGAAAATAAGACAACCCAGAGTTTTCAGGTCCTTACAACATGCCAATGATGATATGAATTGGTATGTGGAAGCCCAAGAAACTGCACATTTTTTTCACTGGGCAATAAACATTTGTTCAGAACATGAGAGCTGTAGTTTTGGTACTCAGTGCTGTGAAGAAGCTTTGTAAGGTTTGAGGCTACTTGAGACATTCAAAACTTATCCAAACAAATGAGGCACAAATGCTGCGATGCCAAGGCAGTGCAGCCAAGGGTTCACGTGAATGTGTGCGGGCACATTGCCTTTAGCAGATGAAGATTGTCTTCTCCTGGAAAGGTGTTGCTCATAGCGAAACATAAAATGAAATTCTAAGGCTAAAACCCTGCATGTCTAGTTCAGAGGTGACCTTAAAAAGTGGTTTCAAAAACAGGAAATATTGTGTGAAAGAATTGATAATTCATTGGCATAATTAAGAACTATAACATTGAATATCAATAAACAGGTAAATATATGAGGAATATAAATTTAAAAACGTAATCATGGCAGTCATTAAAGTAAGTATGATAATGGCAGTGACAGAGCGGAAAATTGGGTAAGAAGTCCAGAAAAGTGGCCGAAAATTGCAATGGATATAAATAAGGTTGTGATGGCAATGATAATCAACGCATAATGTAGTAATGACTCAATGATGACCATGACTGAGAAAAATGATGATGACTCAACAAAAACACTAAAAACACCTAAACACTACAATGTTTAAGCCAGTTTCACACTTGTGAATTCTGAGTAAACAGTCGAGCTGGCAAGCAAGTGCCACCAGATTGAGTTCATTGCAGATTGAGTTCTTTGTTCATCTTTCTTCATTGTCTTCATTCTTTTATCTTTCTTTTTCTCTTTCTACATCTGCTTCTTATTCTTTCTTCTTTCTGTCACCTTTCTTTCTTTCTCTTTTTATATCGAGTTCTGGCCTCCTTTCGCTCCTCCTCACCACCACACCACTCCTAGCCACCCTCGCTTCCCCTTCCCACCCCTTGCTATGCTGTGGTTTACCCTCTCATCTCCTTACCCTTCTCCTCACTGCTAATAAGTCACTGTCACCCCACTTCCCTTTCCCATCCACCTGCTAAACTATGCTGCACAAGACTGTGCCATGCTTTACCCTCTCCCCTCATACTTTCCATCCTGTTCACCTTCACATCACTCCTCACCCTCATTTCTCTTTCCCTTGCTGAATGGCTTTGCTGCATAGCCATAGTATGTATGGCTATGCTATGCTTAGAGCTGCTTGGCACATGCCCACTTTCTGTGGTACATAAACTATACAGTAGAACCTTGCTGAATAGTTCCCGGTTGATACGATTTCCCGGTTCCAACGTTTGTGATCGCAAAAACATGAAATCTTCTCGTAGAGTTACGCTTATTTTCTTCCGGTTTATACGTTCCCCGGAAATACGATTATTCGGCACCAATGTTCGATTTATTGTCCAACTACGATCAGATGATACGTTTTCTGGCCTCTAGAGTCAGCGTGCAACTGAGAAGTCTGGAAGCTCGCGTGATCAAGAGCAGTAGCTGCCCACCGCGGTGGCTACACCGCAGTACATGCCCACCCGTGTAACAAGAAAACGCTGGTGGGCTCTGTTCCGATACTAGCCTATCACCTAGCTAGATATAACACCGTGTTCATCGGTATCGCTGCTGACACTCTATCGCGATCAAGGCAGCTTTAACAGCACGCATGCGGTAGCTCTTGGAAGCGTACGTAGAGCGCACTTTTAATGGCCGATAACTGAGACACGCTGCCATTTCTTTCAGTAGGACCAATTTGCGAGCGCAACCACAATCACGAGCACTAACGGTGTTCGTGCGGGTAGTCTCTCGTCTTTTCCTCCACCGAGCGCCGCCATCTTGATAATGTTTGAAAGCTGAAAGTTTCGACTGCCCATTTCCACTCACCTCACCTTCGATGACCATGCCCAAAAAGTGCAAATAAAAATGTATGGCACATTAGATAGCTAGTGCACAAACACTGCCAGAGGAATTTTCCTAACATTGCTTTGAAAACATTGTAGAACCTGCCATTTTTTATTGCAAGTTACCGATATGCGAGACGACGGTCATTACTTAAAAACAAAAATAAGCAAGTTCGAAAGCCAATAACGCATATGGAATACGGAGCGCATCCTGTGCTTTTTACAGAGCGAGCGGACGCAGTCTATCGCAAGGTTATGTTGCCAGTGATTAGATCGCACGGGTGATCCCATTGCGTCAAACCGAACAAGTCGTCAACGCATTGCGTCATGTAATCCTGTAGTGAGTAGTCGCGTGACAAGCGTAACCTCGCACTGGCAAGCGTGCATTGCGCGTGCTTCGGCCGGCTTTGTCGTCGAGCAAAAGTGCGTGTCGTGTTTGGCGCGTGCTCCACTCATGCACCACTTGAATGACCGGGAACCGTCGTTAGATTGGACGTTCGTTTGTCAGCTGGTAAGTTGCAGTGGTGGCGTTGAGGAAGCGCAGGTTTAAAAAAGGGGGGGGAGGGGGGAGAGAAAGAGAAAAAAAAACGGTTGAACGTTTCATAGCGTGTAGAGACTAAGCTGCTAGCTCTGACGGTCAACATGCACGCGATGCGCTTGCGCAGCGACCTTGGCTTGGGCCGTGCAACGCACGTGATGTGCCCGTTCATGTGACTTGTTGATGCAAGACTAGTGCTCTTGGTGCGCACGACTTATGTACCAGAGTGTGCGCCGTTCGGCAAAACGTGGCCCGTGCGTCCGCGCCGTGTATTGATAGCCGTGTGTGCGGTTTGGACAGGCTGAGAAAATGACGATGTGAACATGCGCATTTTGTTACACGTTAAATAATTAGCCTGAAGATGCGGAGTAGTTTAAACACTGAAGCAAGGCACAACACATGTGCGTTTCGTTCCTGACGCTGTCAGCGCTAACGGCTAGCGCTCGCGGTCACTGCCGTGCTTGAAACAGTCTCACCGCTTGAAACAGAGCGTCTGCATCAGAAATAGGTTGTGACAGTGGCTCGTCGACTCATAGTGGTCAACGCTCATGCGGGCTAGGGATGGGGACGAGAATAACAATGGGAAATGAAGACACGGGGAGCGTTGCGTTGCCGCTCATGGCTAGAACAGGGCAGCACTCGGGCCTACACCCAACTGTGCTGTGGATAGCGGGGGCCTTCCGTGGCGTCTGCAGTGGAAACGGTGGAGCTGAGGCCCCACAGAGTCATTTACCGGTGACGAGGATCTAAGCGAGCGGGACAGCACTTGGGCCTACACCAGACTGTGCTGTTGGTGGCTTGTGTGGCATTCCGTGGACACAGCGTCTGGCATTCTGTGGACACAGCGTCTGGAGCTCAGTGCCAAGCGGAGCCATACACCCAGTCTATTGGCGCACACCAGACACTCGGGACTATGCCCGACTGTGATTCCAGCGGAGGCTCCCCTACCACGTCCACGCTGGTCGAATACCACGTCACTCCTCCAACATGGCACTTCACGTGCAAGCTCCACATGCCACCCTCCGTCTTTTCTCCTTGCGACCGTGTGCCGCAACCTCTCATCGTTGTCTTCGTCGCCTCATACACTCGACGGGCGCTTCTGCATAGCCACTTCGTCCGCTGCGCCTTCACTACAGCACCAAACACAAGCGCGCACTTTTCCCAGGACAATTAAGAAAAAGTATAGATTTGTTTTACACACAAGATCTGTTTTGCTGAGAAAGTGTTTGAGGTAATTTAACTGAAATAACAGCAGCTTCTCAAATCTTGTAGACAGCTTCGGTTCAGCCTTCACATGAGAGTCGCGAACAAGAAAAGCCTCTCTACCACTGCAAATGAGCATAGGTGTCTGTTATGAGGAATGAATACTGCCTTGATAGCTGGAAAATAATGCAGCATGGCCATACTTCTTTCTCACAATAATCAAGGTGTACCTAAACATTTTGACTCTCACAGGGGGCTGCTATGACCACACAGAAGCCCAGCTATATATTTTAGCTCATAAAGATCAGCGGTGCACCCTTGCGTGAAAAGTGTTTCTTTCTCTTCAAACATGTCTCCTCATTTCCGACAAAGAAATAACAAGATACCTGTGTCCGGCAAAGTATTGCAATATACTCATTACATTGTACTATAGTACATACTTTCCTACTGAATGCACTTTTCAAATGTATCTTGCTACAGAAATACAGACACTCAAAAGTATCTCTAAAATACTGATGTGATGCTCTTGTATCATGATACTGCCCAGCCATTGTTAGGAGCTAGTTGGCACACACATTCAGTCCTAGCCATCTTAATGGTAGAGTGGGAAAGGCCAGACAGCCATGCGTGCATGCTCTTATTGGCATGGTCACATGACTTGACTGAGCATCTGCTCGGCTCGGCGCAGCAGCTGCCCGAGCATGCCCAGGCACTGTTTAGCATTGCACACGGGAGCTCTGCTGAGCTTAACTGGCTGAATACTGTAAAAAACTGGTGTAAAAACTGTAAAAAACTGGTGGAATGGGGTTACTGGGCTCTAAGTGAAAGGAACACTACAGGAACACTACGTTTAAAACTTTTTCATAATATTATACACTCAAAAATTGGCATTGATCGGCAACAGTATATAAAAGAACCTTATTATGTATCCACACGGGGCAATCACTCACATAAGGTACGTGAAATGTTTTCCAACACAGAATCCTTAAGAATGTCGTTATTTCCAAGAACAATATGGGAGTGGAATAGATTACCTGCTGCTGTAGTTAATGAAATATCAAATGATACGTTTTATGCCTTGTTAACTTAGTGCTTTATGATTTCGCGTTATGTGCTTCTTTGCATACTGGCTGTGTATGTAATTTATTTATTATTTTGCTTACTTGTTGATCTCTACTTTTTATATGTGATGTGTAAACCTGCTTATATTCTGTTCCCCCTCACTGTAATGCCTCTGATGGCGCTGTGAGTATTGCGTAAATAAAAAAATAAAATAAATAAATAAGTGATGGTACAGTCGAACCTTGTTTATTCGATCTCCAAGGGGACAGGAAATCTGTTCGAATTAACCAGAGTTCGAACTAGCGAGGGTCCCTTTGATTGGCGGTACTAGTGCACAATGCCAACATTAGAAACATGTGCGCACTGACTGTGACTCCCATGCTGCTGCCACCGGTTTCGCCTTGCAGCGTGCTTGCAGGCCAGCGGACGTGCCACTGTGCATGCGCGGCATAGTGCAGTGGCATGCCCGGTGGCCTGGAGCCCGGACGCTCGCCTGGTGGCCCGTAGCCCCTGAGCTACGGTATACTCTCTTTCCTCACGCACGTTGCAGGAGGAGAAGGATGGCGCTGGGCGCGCTTGCATCAGCTGGCATGATTTCTGCCAGCTGATGGCGCCTTTTAATGCCAACGGAGTGAGCACATGGGTATGGTTTGTGACGCTACGGCGGCTGACGCATCAATCTTTTGTGATCGACTTGGGCTTTCATGAAATGTAGTCTTAGTGGACGGGCAATCTTGTTTGAATCAACCGTGGCGTGTGTTTTACGTTCGAATTAAAGAGAGTTTTCCCCCATTCAAATACATGTAACTTTGCCGGGACCATTAGGCCAGTTCGAATTATCCGTTGGTTCAAATTATGCAACTTCAAATTAACGAGGTTCAACTGTAGAAGTCACGGTCCTGAGCATGACTTTGCAAGTGTGACGATGACCCACAGATAAAGATTAAAACTCGAAAACTGATGGAATGGGTTTTAATGCACGTGCACTGAGTGAAGGGGACACTAAAGGAAGATGGTATAAGTCATAGTGATGAGCGTGACTCAGCAAAGATGACAATGACTCGGCAAAAAGATTAGCACTTAAACAAAGGTAAAACAAGTTAGGACATGGGTACTAAGTGAACGAAACACTGAAGGAAGATGGTAGAAGTCCTATTCATGAGCATGACTCTGCAAAATGCTTATGCCAAATTACATTCACTTTATGTTCGACTGTTTGAACCACTATGTCCCAGGTTTGACTACCAAGGGTCCTGGACTTTACGTATCTTTAGTGACAGCTAAGGGCTCCTATGAAATGTTGGCTTCTTTGAGCCTGTTTATTTAAATAAAAGTTGGACAATCCCTAAGCATATTCTTATGCGATGAGAATGTGAAAGCGTTTCTTTTGGCTAGATTGTCGTTGTGGAGTGGTGCTGCAAACTGGTGTTGCCGAGTTGAGTTATAAATAATGAGGCAATGTGGGAGGCCGGATTTTATCTATTTACATGATTTGATGCCATCAAAGTGGTGTCGACACTTGACATGTCCCCTTCTACTTTGTCGTCCAGGCAGTATATGCAGATATGCCCAGGCAAATCTCGGGCATGTTGAAGTAGTACGACTGCCGCGGCGTTGTAGGTGGTGTCATTAGACAATCACCGGTGTGGTCGCCCTCTTATCGTTCCGGTGACGGCGTACTTGGGCCGGGGTACGTTGGCACTCCCATGGCCTTGTGATCCGAGTAGTAGGTGCAGACATACATCTCGCACAGTAAATAGGTCGTTGGTGAATGCGAGATCGATGCACGTACATCTCGACGTCGTAATGGCCTCAATGGGCGTCTTCAATTCGAGATTGAACTCGGCACGCATGGCGGCGAGGAACGATGGGCTAGCTGGCGCGTTTGCATGCTGAGTGTTGCTACGGTGACGCCACGCAGCTGGGCGCGCGCTTTCGCCAACACAGCAAAGAAACGCGGCAACATGGGCGCAGGCCGCTTAGGTAGCTGCAGTGGAGCGGAATGCGCGCCGACTGCCGCTGCGGCGAGTGTTGGCGCCGGCGTCACTTCCGATGGGAAATGTCACGTGCTTTCTGGGCACGGCCCTCGTGGACGCTTTTTTCAGACGGGAGCTGGGTGCACGCTATCGCCAACCTAGCCAAGAAACGCTTTCGTGTTAAAAGTGACTATTGGGTGATTCCACGTAAGATCGAACAACGCATGGCTGGTCACCCTCTTAAATTTATTTCAAAATTTTATATATTGCTGCCCGATGAGTCGAAAGAAGAGATCCACAGTTGGTTTTGCTAGGAAAAATTTTTTCAAAGCGCCGGGAGTGAATAATTACGAAGAGGTGGAGTGCCGCGCTTACCTGCTCTTCTGTTTTGGCCAACTTTGGTTATTAATTACACAAGCTATACTAACGTTAGGAGGCTGAAATTTATTTCAGTAATTATATGCATGATTTTGCTTGTGTTAAATTATTTTTGCTTTTTATGGGGAGCGTAGATATTTTTATAAAAATCCTCAAAATCGGCTCAGGAAGCATTTTTCTGTCTACTTTGCGGGCTTATATCTCAAAAAAGGCTTGTGGCAGAGCGGTGTTTTATGTTTTAAGCATACTCGTTTGTCAACCTGCAAAATATTATATTTATGTGATTTTTCAATAAAGAGATACGGGCAGGCTAACTTCAAAAAAACACCGAACAATGAAAATTTCTGATGACAATTAAAAAAAAACCCCATTTTTAATATTTTTTAAACTTTCTACAATTATTCTCCTTCACATTGGCTTTCACGATCACCAAAAACATGTTGCATAATTTTGTTTCACTAGGAGTTACAGGCCGTCGAATTAGACCCTTACGGAAGGCTCAGCGAACCATGCACGTCTGATTATTCTGACATTTGTGATCGCGTACGGCTTTTCAATTTTGGCATGATAATATGCCTGGTAATTTATGTGTGAACGCTGCATATTAGCTGTGAGGGACACAATAATGAATGATTGGGGGTCAGTTTTGTACGCATGGGGTTCTTTGATGCGCTGCGGTATTGGAGCGCAGACAGATATTTTCCGCCTTTACCTCAGCAAAAAGGCAGTAAGAACTCGATGCGTAGCTTAGACTCCCCCCCCCCCCCCCAAAAAAAAAAGGAAAGAAAAGAAGAAAGGATAAAAATGCAATAAGCAAAGAACGCTTTCCAAATAATCTTTAGCAGAATGGAAAACTTGTGAAGGTCCAGAAGAACCACTTCATTAAACCATGTTTCTGGGCTGAAGTTGCTTATTCCATTGATTAGACTGTTCAGACTTATTCACTTACACATAGCTCCTTCCAAGCAGACCCGGCTATTCGTGCCGCGTACAAGCCAGGAGATGCTTTCGTTGACGTGGATAGCTGCCAGGCATGCCAAGACAATGGAGCGCGGGTACTCTCATCCACTCTTCCTTCGTTAGCTCGTGGAAGGCAACAACTTCTTTTTCTTCAAGGTGTATTAGACGCACACCTTGCAGTTTCTCTGATAAAATGGTTACAAAGTCTCTGGCTGTACGAATTGCACTTTCAGAGTTGTTGAGCATTGCCTGATGCTTGACGAGAGCTCCGACTCCATCGCATGCGCTTTTCCAGTGTCCAGTTGCTGAGAATACCCATTGGGTACTGGGAAAACATCTCTTTCGGAACTCGAAAAGCTGATATCTATTTTTGAAATGACTGGCGGCTCCATCACTCACATGTCACGTTGGAGTAAACCGGCAGGTTGTCTTCCACCCATTCTTTCGCTAGAGCCAAGCAGGCGTGAGCGGAGTCGTGGCTCAAGTCATCACTAACAACAGCGAAACTCCTCGTAGATTTTCTCGTTGTGACCACGCATGTAAAGACGGATACTTGCTGCTTGTGCCAGTGGTGTGTCTGAACTTCATCAGGAAGCACGACAGTCCAGTTTTCGGCAAAATCAAAGTCGAATACAATGCTCCCACGCTGCGTGCATTGCTTTTCCTCGTATATGGCTCTACTTTGTGTCAGTGGTTGTGCAGGATCCACCTTTTCACCAGTACTCGAAGATGATTAAAACAAGTGTCAGCCCCCAAAACTCGTTTCACAACGTCGCCTGCCTCCCGCATTGCTAGTAATATTTCTTTGTCTTCTGGGATATTAAGTTCCTCTAGTGTCAGGGACCTGCCTTTTGGACACTGATTGCATTCGCCTAAAAGGCACTCCGATGGTGACGGAATGCAAACGAACGCTGAGTGAAGCTCATCAGCATCGATTTTGTGGCCAGTAATGTTCTCAACAGCGGCAAGGCAAAGCTTATAGTTGGCACAAATGGCACAAACACACACATCATGCTCGGGATAACATTTTACCCGGCGCGATCGCAAGGTGTAGAATCTAATCTGAGATAGCTGCGCGCATCCGTTTACCAATTGTTTTGCTTTTGTTTCCTTTGGCGTTCTATACCTTGCTTTGCCACTGGAGTGCCAAGTTCGTGCGTTCTACCGATCGCAAGTGGCGGTGCACAGTTTCTCTGGCGGCAGCGGCTGTCAACCGCGTGCGTGAAGCAAGCGCTCATATCTACCTGATAGTTTCTGATCTTGCTTCCATATCCACCTTGTTAACAGCGCCTAAGTGCGGTGCGAACAAAAGGCAGAATGGATAGCGAATCTCCAGTCCACACGCGTTGAAATTACCCAGGAAGTGTTTGGAACACTTTTGGTCTGAGGAGGCGACAAGGAGCTCTGACTGTGCCTCTCTTAGAGCATCTGGGGCACGCGCGCACCTTCTTGCTAGCCCTGCACTCATGGCTGCTCGGGTGACCAAATCGCTTCGAAATTGACGTCATCAATACCACCAACACCTCTTTTCGGTGCTGCTGGCCTCTTAAGGACCAGAAATTCAATTCTGTCTTCAATCTATACACTCGGCGTTCAAGAAGCCGGATCAACAACAATTGTCTATCATTGCGTAAGGGTCTAATTCGACGGCCTGTAACTCCTAGTGAAACAAAATTATGCAACATGTTTTTGGTGATCGTGAAAGCCAATGTGAAGGAGAATAATTGTACAAAGTTTAAAAAATATTAAAAATGGGGTTTTTTTTTTTAATTGTCGTCAGAAATTTTCATTGTTCGGTATTTTTTTGAAGTTAGCCTGCCCGTATCTCTTTATTGAAAAATCACATAAATATAATATTTTGCAGGTTGACAAACGAGTATGCTTAAAACATAAAACACCGCTCTGCCACAAGCCTTTTTTGAGATATAAGCCCGCAAAGTAGACAGAAAAATGCTTCCTGAGCCGATTTTGAGGATTTTTATAAAAATATCTACGCTCCCCATAAAAAGCAAAAATAATTTAACACAAGCAAAATCATGCATATAATTATTGAAATAAATTTCAGCCTGCTAACGTTAGTATAGCTTGTGTAATTAATATCCAAAGTTGGCCAAAACAGAAGAGCAGGTAAGCGCGGCACTCCACCTCTTCGTAATTATTCACTCCCGGCGCTTTGAAAAAATTTTTCCTAGCAAAACCAACTGCGGATCTCTTCTTTCCACTCATCGGGCAGCAATATATAAAATTTTGAAATAAATTTAAGAGGGTGACCAGCCATGCGTTGTTCGATCTTACGTGGAATCACCCTATTATACATACTTACCACAGTAAGAAGCACATCTGATCCAACTGCTGCTTTTGATTTATATTGGCTATTGACCAATAGCAGCAGTCTGCTAAGTGATGAAATGTAGGAGCTTTGAAGAGAGTGAAGATGGGCCTCTGTTTGAAGAGAGGGCACTTGAGAAAATGATCACTTCATGCTCCTCTTTTGAATGAGGATGAGGAAAAGTATGAAAACTATGTGGAACAGGAAAAAGATGACGTTGATAACAAAGAAGGACGTGTACTAATATAGTGAGGAAGAAGAGGAAGGTGACAACAAAGAAAAAAAGGATTTGGATGATGAACAAGAGGAGGAGGAAATAGAAAAAGCAGACAGTTGAAGAGGAAGAAGAGGGGGGGGGGGGGGGGTGAATAGAATAAGACTGAAAGAGAGGAATGAGACAGCATGCAGATGCTGCCACTGTCCTGCGTCCTCTGCACAGGCCTGGGAGTTTCTTTTCATTGAGCCTGGGGGTTCAAGACCTCTTTAGGTGTGATGCATATGCAGTGCACTGTTAGCAAGCTGGATACATATTCTCATTTTATATTTTCCGTGTTGATTTGGGAGAAAATCACTTTTTACACGCAGTATATCGGAAAGCAGAAAACGTAAAGATTTAGTGTCAACATTAACGTTACCGTCGAACACACTGCGCATACGCAGAACGTAAACGTAGACAGAACCCTTACGTGCCTACGCTATTTTCGGAATATAGCATTCAACACTAACGCTCGCAAAGGGACCCGTACATTTGGCAAGATGGCGGCGACAGTCAAAAGTGAGGCGGCTTGCGTCAGATCTGTCGAGACGCCGGCCTGCACTGTTAAGCTCATTCATTACCCACTAATGTTTGCATTTGCTGTAGGTTTGGCTAATTAAGCTTCGCCAGCCTTGTATTGCAGTTAACAGGGCACCACTTTCAAGATATGCTCTCAATAAGCAGTACACAAGGCTCAAAGTGCGAGTGCACTACGTTTACTATAGTTGCATCGAGATGGCAGCACTGCCACCGTTTTATTTATTTATTTATTTACTTACTTGTTGTAGATTGGCTGTTTCAAGCTACAGCACTACAGCCAAAAGTGAAGCTGACACGAGTAATGTGGTGCATTACTGTATTAGTAATGCTCGAAATGACGCTGTGATGTCTGGCGAACTATTTCTGCAGGTCACAAAGGCGGTTTTGTGGAAGCTTCAGGGCACTGATGGTTAAGTGGAAAATCCGCCTTCTCAAAGCAGAATTGTTGGCGAAATGTATGGTTGGGCATAGCCTCGATATTAAAGGGGTACTGAACAAATATCGCAGCAGCATTGAAATTTGACTGTAACAATGCCTATGATCCTGTACATAGTGTTCATTTTACGTATTTTTGATCAGATGTCTGTATAATTGGCGGATCGTGAGCATGCGGTGGCTGCACGTCGGCATGAGCACCAAGGCCGGGACGTCATGTGTGCCGGAATGGCAGCAGCAACAATAGATGCGGGAAGCAACCCCCACGTGCCTTGCCTGATGACTTCTTACACTCCCATCAAGTTCCGAGCAATGGCGCCGCACTGCCCTTGCTGTCCTCCTCCACTTGTCACATAGCAGTATAAAGAGAGGCTAGGGCATTTCCTTTTTGTTTTTTTCTTGTTTGGTGTGCATGTGTGTGTGTGTGTGTGTGTGTGTGTGTGTGTGTGTGTGTGTGTGTGTGTGTGTGTGTGTGTGTGCACATTTATGTGTTCTTTCTGCTGCTGCTCATATCTCAAGTTCCTTTCCTCTGTTCCACTTGTAGTCCACTTCCTGCGTGTGTTGCAGTGGCGTTGCCCTCACACAAGACATTGTTACTGTCAATACATTATATGAGCGCCTGGACAGGGTACCTCTCTTCCCATTTGTAAACACGGGCGCGTTTCTGTCGGCATTTGGCTTTCAACCCAGCATTGAAGGAGGACGCTCTAACTGGCCACTGCTGCGGTACCGCTCAATAAAAATGGGAGGGAGGAGCTAGGAAAGAGGAAGGAAGCCGCAGAAGAGAGAGGAATAAAAAGCACGAGCATTCACGGTGTGACTTGAGCATGCAGCAGCAGGGGCGTTGATGTGTGTCGAGAGAGGCGACCGTCCTCGAGAGAGCAGAATGGGTGCGTTCTCCAACTCGGAGGAGCGCCAGCATTGGGTACATAAAACATCACAGAAACGTCACTTCCTGTAGTTCACGGAGCGCTCACTAGATGCGGTACTTTCTGGAAAATGTATTAATTTTTTTTTCCGGTGATTTATGCTTGGAAAAGAGGTTGTGACAGCCTGTTTCAGTGCCCAATCTTTCACTTGGGTAAAGAATTTGAGCGGCAAAATTTTTGTTCAGTATCATTTAAGGAGGCCTCCCTTCAAGAGCACGAACTGCCTGAGTTGCTGCTCTGGTTTCCAAAGCATAAGTGCTTCTATGTCATCCCAATTTAGAAATGACAGGCAGTAAGGGTCAGAAAGGAGATTCGATGGCGGCATTCTGAAACAAAGCGACCTTTTTCGGGTCTGTCAACACAACGCTAACAACACACATACACGTGCTCAATTGCTTTGCATAAACTCGACTTCGCGGCACACTCAGGGTTCAAGAAAAGTTGTTGTTTTAAGGTGTGGATGGCACCATATGCCTTTGCGGTAGTGTTTTGCTCTCTTCTGCTATACTAAAAGGCTAGTTTGGGCCACGAAGTGCACCCAATTTACGGATACTGCTGCTAAGTCTACATATGCTGCTTTCGGATATACTAAAGCTCGCTGAAAGTGACACGAATCTCATGGGGTAGTGCGAGATATTCATGTGGCGTGTGATGCGTAGGCTAATAAGCTCCTATAATGAGGTCATTTGATGATTGCTTAAAAAAGGGTGTCGGACCCCTTTTAGAGCAATTTGCCTTGAAGCTCAGCATATGACTGTTGCTGCCAATGCCTTTTGTCTTTGTGACCCAGGCTACCCACTTGGAAGAAGTGAAGCAGGTGCCGATGTCCTCCAGGCTGTTAAGGGCTATGTGACCTACTTTTTCTCCTGCCGCTACTGTGCTGCCCACTTTAGCACCATGGCAAAGGATTTGGAAACTGAGGTGCATACAACACGAGATGCCGTGCTATGGCTCTGGCGAGCACACAACAAAGTCAATGCACGACTGGCTGGGGACATCTCGGAGGACCCGCTGCACCCTAAGCGGCCCTTTCCTCCACCTACACTGTGCAGCGACTGCCATGAGGGCACCCGGTGGAATGAGCAGCATTCACTCAACTTCCTTCTGCGCTTCTATGCATCTGATGGCCTAGTGCCTGTCGGTAGGTCTCCCTTGGTTCCATTGATCCTGGGGCTGCTTGTGCTTGCCGTAATGGCAACTGTCTGTGCAAGGCGCAGGCTCTGCCTGACTTTTTGGAAAGCGCTACACAGGTGGCACAGGCTGCCTACTCAGTACTCGTCATATGCTGCACGACTAGCTTAGTAGATATAAGATACATCTAAAAGCCCCTTCTTTATTATTATTTTTTGGTAAACGTGAATTGTACATGTCCTTAATAACCCAGTGCCAGTGTCCTGCCCCAAACCATATAGAGATGGCTTCCACTTGCTTTATACAGATATATGTGCTTAGATATGCATACTTAAGGGCATTCATGGTTTGGCCTTACAGTCTAGTTTAAAGGGACATTAAAGAGAAATATTATTTCATGTCTATTGGTAAGTTTATCCCTGTACAGTATTGATACCGCAATGAAGGAAGAGAAAGAGGACGTCTAGTTGTTGCGGCTGTACTGGCGCCATCTTGACCACTCAATGTTGTGTGCGTTCCCTGGTTTACCAAATTTACTCACGTAATGGACGCAGTCGCATAATAAACGCACCCCCAACTTTGAATCCCTGCAGTCCTGCGAATGGCTGCGCTGTGGCTTTCCCACTTCACACAATCTGCGATGTCTGAGAGCTGTTTTCTGTGCAGATTCTTAACTCCTGCATCCCAATGAAACTGCTCCACGTTGCTGGCCATAGCCACGTGCAAGCAGCGGTAACATCATTTGCTCGCAATCCTGCATTCCTCTGTGCTATCACAGTTCCCTCATGCTTGCTGTGGCGTGCTGCCATGTGTGCTACACAGGCTGGCACACCTAAGCCTAAGCATGGTCGGGTCGTGGTCTCTGAAATTGCCAGGATGCAATCTCGGACGTTACGCTTAAAGTGTTCGAATGAGAGGCTTCACACAGATATGAGGGAGAAATGCGATGATGAGCCATTCTGCGTGCAGTGATGGGAAACATCTATTCGCCCATTATGGCCACCCGCGAATGCTACCAACGCCGATGTGCCTGGGTGTTTTCAAGATTGTGTTGGTGACATCGTGACGTTGGTTGGCTGCAAGCCAGCCAAGCCGGCGCAGCGAGGGTCATTGGCCTACGCATCGTGTACGTCGTGGCGTCGTTATGCACGAGACCTCCGGCGAAATACAAACTATAGAAACTAAGCGCAGTGAAGACCACTGCGTGCCACTAGTCGTTTTTTTTTCGCTGTTGACCGTTCAACAGCAAAAATTTCCATTTTTCTGGTTTTGTAGCACTGTGGGTGAACCACATGATGCTAAGCGAAAGTGAAAGGCTATTGCAATGCAACAAAACGCAGCCACCATAATGGCTGTCACCACAGGTGCAGAGTCGCATGGTACCGATGCCATATAGCTCTTTTTTTACTGTCTTTTTTGATAAACTTTCCTTGCACATGTGGCTCTAAGCATTACTGTGGGTCGCAATGCCATCTTGTTTGCATGTTAAAATGTATTGCTTACCCTGAAAATGTGTTCGTAAAATTTACCCTGCATAATAAATGCACCCCCCAACTTCGCTTCTGTTTTTCTTGTGAAAAAGTGCATTCATTATGAAAGTAAATATGGTATTTTAATACCCTTTTATTGCACTTTCCTGAGCATTGTGCTGTACTTGACTGATGCTCTAATCTTCTCCAGGATGATAATGTTAGGAGTAGCTTATGTGCACTGCTATTTAAATATAACACCGAGTGGTCAAGATGGCACCAGTACCACTGCAAGAACTGAATGTCCTCTTTCTCTTCCTTCATCAAGCCGCGCTGAGACGACTGGTCGGTATCAATATAAAACCACTACTCTCGCCACTGGAAGGTGTCTGGTAAGCCAGCAAAGGTAGAAAAAAGAAAGAGCAGTGGTGATGCAGCCTTGGAAGTTGTCACACCAGCTCACAGTGACGTCACAGGTTTTGGCAATACCTGCTAAAACCCATGTAATTTTTTATAGGTGGAAGTGGATACATTGTATTCTGAGAGTTCGAGAAAGTGTGCATTGCAGGTTTTGAAATCTTTTATTCTGTAAGCATGGCCAGGATAAGAGGGAAAAAAATGGTTTGAAATCTCTGATGTTGCACTGAAGTACTGGCTTGTGGTCCTGGTAAAAATTCATAAATTGAAGAATTGACCTTCATTTTATCTTCTTGTACTGCACCTATTAATGTAACAGTAACATCGATAAAGTTATCAAAAATATTTATCAATCTAAACTGATTTAATGTTTTACTTTAGTGTCCCTTTAAGCCTGGGAGTACATTGTTGCCTGAACTTTAACTCTGTGATATACTGCTCAAACACTTGTTTGTTGATCTCCTATGGCCTCTTAGGGTAAAACATAACTGGTAGCAGAAGTAACAATTATTTTGGAAGTGTTTGTCTGTGCATAACCACTTCACATTGGTCTACTGCAGGCACCACTGAATGGAGTCAGTTCTCATTGTTATTGTCATTGTCATTGACGCATATTTGTTATATGTAATCAGCGATGCACTTCTAGAGTCTTCTCGCTCTACACTTATGTAATGCATTATTTTGTTGAATTAAGACTTCTATGAGAGCATGGCATACGCGCTTTCTGTATAATCACGCAGTTTCATCTATGATTGGCTTCCTCTTTCATTTTTGCATTACAAAGCAACTTTCCTTGTTTCTTTTCATACCTTATTTATAGCCCATGTCCTGAATTAAGCTAGCCATGATTCTTACAAGATTGAAAGGCATATTTACTTCACGACTTGAATTTCTACGCTGCTTCAATTTCACATTTTGTCTTTATCAGGTTGATCATTGTCAATGTGAATGGGGTGGTCTCTTTCTGAAAAAATGAATTGCATCCGTAGAACATAAACGTTGGACAACTATTCGCTTTACTATTCAACATGACTTGTAATGTTTGACCTTTCCTGCTGTTAACAGGTGTGGATCTGTGCATTCATAGACGATTGTTGTTAAAAAGAATGCATATTGTGTGTCAAGTGGTAGTTCCAATTGTAATTGAAAATTCTAATCCCGAGGCTCATTAGAAGTTTTGTTTATATGCTTGAAATTGTAGAGAGCCATTCAGGCATTCTTACAAAAAGTTAAAGAGAGTTTTGCGATATACCAGAGGCAGGAAGAAATGAAACATGAGGGGGATTGATGGTGCAGTACAGTGAGGTACCTTCGCTGAAGTAGGGGCTCTCCCCTGTTGGCTTGACCAACATGTGCTTTCATGAGGATCCCCAAGTTTATAGTGCTGCTGGCTATATGTACACTGTAAGCATTGTATAGGATGTTGTAACTACGGCAAGTTTCTGCTGCCCTTACAAACAGCAGCTCCTTTGAAAAGAAAGGTCAGTAAGCTTTTGTTTAAATTTTCAGCTGCATTCACTGCATGATCTACACAATCTGCTTTTATATTTGCTATGACTAACGCTACTGAGGCAACCGTATGAAACAAAAAAAAATAATGAAGCCAAGGTAAGCATAATGGGCATCATTTGTAATCAAATATATTACATTATAACATAAAAGGGAATGAAAGTGGATGAAGAACAAATTTGCCAAAGGTGAACAACAAACTCATAACTTTTGCATTGCAACGGGCAATGCATCAACTGCATAGTCCAGTGCGTTTTCTGGTCCCCTTTCATTTTCCCTTTACAAACCTGGTAATTATTAAACTTCATTTAAAATGTAGAAACAATGTTGCCTATGCTTTCCTCTGCCTCATTATTTGTCAGCTTGGTGTGGTTGTGCGAAATAAAAATGCGCCTCTTGATCAGTTCCCCTTCTTTTGCTCAAAGCTAGTGAGAAGAATTTTAATGTTATAGTATTCAGACAAAACGCGAATTTCTGAGCTGTATCATCAGTTGATCAGTTCTTCGGTTCATCATTTCTCCTTCTTTTGCTCAAAGCTAGCGTGAAGCTTATTAATATTACATTCAGACAAAAGGTGAATTCCTCAGCTACGTCTCATGCGTATTACATACCAAATGTGTTGAGCTGTCAGTATTGATTTTTCTGGATTCCTTTTACTTATTCTTGCACATTATGCGTAATCTCGTAAATCTTTGTTGTTTTGAGAGAACATCTGAGAGAAATTCAAAGTGAGGTTTATAGGTTACAGCTCTGCATACTTGTAGGAATCAGTTTTTTCGTATGAACAAAGCCTTGGAGTTATGACACCTCCTGGAAATTCCTGCTCTCCATGTTGTCATAAATTTTGGTAGTGTCTACATGACAGTAGTTAATCTCTCACATTTTTAGAGACATGACAGTACTTTTAGGCTGTCTCTGCTTTATTTAATTGACCTAATAAATTTAAAACAAGCACTTGCTATAAAGAATATGTTGATTCAGGTTGCTAACAGAAGTGTCTCATAATGTATACTGAAGGGGGAGGGGGGGGGACACAGAAGTAAAATGGAAGGGGAAACAAAAGGTGCAGTGATGTTTGTCTGTAAATGCTGTTAAGTTGATAGCATCAGTGACAATTCTTGAAGTGAGCATTGGCTGCATGCTTAATATATGGGCACACTAAAGGGAAATATCAAGTTGATAAAGATAGAAAGATTAGATTTTCATAATAACCATTTGGCCATTCATGCCAAGAACAGAGCAGTTGTAAGTGAGAAAACGAATTTGAAAAATATAGTGGTGCCCACTGCCGCACCCTGCGGGTACCTTTCTAAAGTGACATCAGCTCAGCTCATCCACTTTTTTAGTGCACAGTTACTGCTACATGTTATAAATTAAAAGTGAATTAGGTAAAATTTGACGATAAATATGTAAGCTACAGTTGTTGCTGCATATTATGGCCTTGGCGCCCACTGTACCGTAGTGTTGGCAGCCAGGATCGTGATGTCAGCTCCATTTTTTAATGTGGGCAATTCAAATTGAGCAGCAACACCAGGGCCATTCATCAGCAGTTTTTGATGCAAAAATTTGTATACAGGTGTGCCATAAGCAGTGATTCTAAAACACCGGTAAAAAAAATTGATCAAGTCAAACTTAATATTTTTCTTTAGTGGCCCTTTAAATACTGGGAGAAGTACTGTAAAGTCTTTGACAATGTCCCAAAATTTCTGTACTTCTTTTCTAGAGAACAGGCACCATACTGTACACTGAATCACTCTTTACAACTTGCAGTGTGTCAGTCAGTTGTTCTCTAATATGGTGCTCATATTGTGAGTCCATAGATGCTTGTTGTTTTCTGGAATTTATGACTAGGTGCATAACTCTACCTTGCTGGCAGAGAATTCTGAGGATACCGGGTGTATGTTGTTGAAAAAGCATTTAAGATCATAGTTTTCTGAAGAATGCATATATACTGCATAAACCTGCTTTTTTTTTTTGTGTGTGTTCAGTGAAAATATTGACCGAGGAATCCTCAAATTAGCCAGTGAGTAGTAAGATTTAACAAACTTGACTATTCTCTCTTCACTTTTCATGCTATCATCATTGTGGACACCTGATGGTTGGAATATTGATTAATTAGCTCTTAATTGCTAGTCTTCATGCCCATGTTCCAATAGCACAACAGTAGTGCTGTGGGAGGGCACTATTGGAGGTAAAATAAATTTTTATAAATTTAAAAGCACCTTGTATTATTGAAACATTCATCCATAAAAATGTCTCTTTTTTTGCTTCCATTGTAAAATGAGGCAGTTGAAAGTGCTGAAGCACTGGTCATATTATTGCCAATGCTGCCATGACATCATGACAGCAGATAAATGTAGCTTACAATGATTATCTGTTGAAGCATCCAATCTGTCACTGCACGTCATCATCACAAATGGCAAGAGGTTACTGTCACATGAGTTTTGTGTGCACTGTATCCCAATTATATCATGATAATAGGATGATAAGAGTTCCACACAGGCTATGAGCTCACTGTCATGTAAAAAGCCAAATGTGATAACACGCATAACATGGGTGTTGCCTATGGCATACCTAGGTGCCAGTCTCAAGAATAAAGTGTGGAAAAGAATTCTTTTTTCAAATATCTTGACAACAGATGGGGTAATTTATGTACCGTGAGTTATTTTTGCCTCACATAGCATGCTTATAAGACACTGGCATTAACATATATGCATTATAGGCTCTATTTAAAAAGTTTAAAACTGATTTGAATTAACTCTCCAACTGTCGTGGCTACTCGATGATGTAGTGGCTGTTACATAGTGAAAAAACCATCCCCACAATCTGAAAAAAGAAAACATCTTCCTTATTTAAAGAACGTCTGTTTTTGTTAAAATAATTGACTGTGTTATGATGATATCAATAAAAACATTCCAATAAAAATTTTGGCATTTGTAAATGATGAGAAAAATAAGAGATGTTCTGTGGCTGCACTGTGATTTTGTTTTCATATATAAAAGGGCAGGCTTTTGGAAAACGCTACAGTCTGACCATTGTTAAGAAATGAAGTAGGATTTCTTGTAGAAAAATTGCAATACAGCTCTGACCACTTATAACGTAACTGCTTATAGTGCAGAACCGGCTATAATTTAGTCTTTTCTGACCCCCGTATAACCTCCCGTAGAACTTCCTGTATACCATTCCAAAATTACAGTACCATAATTAGGAACTTGAATAACTTCCCCTATGCTTTTCTAAGCTTCAATGTTGGTTCATTAACTTGTTTCTAACAAATAAATGAGCCCTTTACCACTTCTCATTCGTCATACCGCTTATTGTGCAGCCCCCCCGAGTTGAAAGACCAGTTATAATGCGGCTGCGGGAAATCCTGCAGACGGTTGGGGTAACGAGCAGGCTTCACAAAGGATATGCACCATTCAAAAATAGCACAATGAATCACTATGAAGGAGGAAGAAGCTCGGAACGAAATAACAAGGAGTGGAGGAACAAAAAAATAATGCCGTGTGGCAGCAGCGCATCACGGGTGCCCTCTGAGGACAGGATTGATAGGATTGCCAACGCGATGGGGAATGCTGGAGATGGCTGCGAATGCTCTGTACCGAACGCACGTCCACAATTGCATGATGTCCACTTTAGTTGTGTTCGATTCCGGCGTGGTGCAGAGAACCAGTGCTGCAAAAGTTCAGATGCTGTCGCTGAGGTGCTAACGCGGTGCAGATGGTGCGGGTGCAGGAGGTTGGATGGATGGATGTTAGGAGCATCTCCTTTATAACGGGACGGTAGCCTGTGGGCCACCAAGCTCTACCTTTATTTTATCTTCTACAAACGTTTCTTTTCCCGAATCACACACATTTTCACAACATATTTTTTTCCTTGCCTACCAATTTTATCTATTATCATCCCGCTATGAAGTAACAGTCCTTTTTGAACTACCTTGCATTTCTGTTTGCTCCGTACCTTTCTGCCACCAATACTTTAAGTGCCTTTTACTTATCTCTATTGCCGACATGTTCAGCTTTCCTGTGCTATCCCTGAAACCCATGGCCTCCTGCAGGGTAGTGTCCACACCTACACCTGGGTGGATATCTGTACATTCAATCAAAATATGATTTGTCATTTCCCTAGCTTTTCCACAGCACATACATGTATCCCCTTGTTTACTGAATTTCTCTGTGTAACTTCATGTTCTCAGGGAAAGGGTCAAGGGCTCGTTCTTTATCTGTTAGAAACAACTTAATGAGCAAACAGACAATGAAGCCTAGGAAAGCTTAGGGGAAGTTACTTGTGGTATTGTAGTTGTGAAGAAAGTAGAAAGGAATTAAAGTGGACGAAAAGACAAACCTTGCCTTCGGTGGGAACCGAACCCACGACCTTCGGATGTCGCGTCCGATGCTCTACCAACTGAGCTACGAAGGCGTTCGTCCCCCCGTCCACTTTATTGTGTATTTATGTACGTATTATCCTGGGAGTGTTAGGCAGCGCCACTCGTGGCCAAGGCAACCTGACCTTGCTTCAAACAGTAAAGTGCTTCCCTTTCAATTATCATCAAATTTCTCTCTGTTGATTTCGTCTTTCCCTTTTCTGTAATTGCTCAATGCCAGTTTCTTCTCCATTGCTGCTATCCAATCAGACTTCTCCACCGCTGTTACCATGCTCTGAATGCTCTTTTTTGCCCCATCCATTTCTTTACTGGCTGTATACTTACTGGTAAGCCTCCTAGTTCTCTTCCTCCATTGTGAGTCAACATTCTTCCTATACAAATGTCTGAATACTTTCGCTGCCCATCTACTTTCTTTCATATTCCTTAATCTCTGTTCGTACCTAATTTTACTCTGAGCTTCCCTTCCCTCAAATTTCAGACCATCCCATATCCCCCTTAACAGCCTCGTTTGTGGTCTTCCCATGGCCCCCCCAATGCAAGACATCCGACCGTCCTCTGATTTCCATCCAGTCTTGATTGTACTTCTCATCTCATGCACACTACTGAGTTTCCTAACGCAAGTTCAGCACCATTGCACCTTTCCACAGACCGCGAGTTACCTCGTGCCTGTTGTAACCCTGCAGCACTCTATGCTTAATTATTGCGGAATTTTTCTTTTGATTAGCTGTCATAGCTTTTTCCTGTACTTTTCTATGTATCTATTCCCATCATTTATCCATATCCCGAGGTATTTGTACTCTCGTACTCTGGGTACCTCCTCTCCCTGTATTGATATTGTCTGATCGTTGCTGTCATTGAATATCATCCAACTGAATTTTGTCACACTAAATTTTAGTCCCAAATCTTCACCTTCCCGACCACATATATCAACCAGACACTGCAGATCCACTCGGCTGTCTGCGAATAGCACAATATCGTCTGCATAAAAGAACCCAGGGAGTGTTTGCTCTACCACTATACCTGCACCTTTGTGTGACAGCTTAAAACCAATATTGCTCATCTCCAATGCTTTCAATACTCTCCTCATGTAAAGGTGCAGGGCGCTTGCAGTCCCATAACGTCTCTCTTTTCTGTTTTCAATGAAGGGTGTGGGTGTAGGAGTGTCGTCTGGGCTCTCGCAAGTCGTGTCGTCTGCTGTGCACGCTCGTTTCATCACTGTCGGCAAGTATTTCGCATCAGTCACCCCCCCCCCCAAAAAAAAAGCAAAAGCAATCATCGTCCGCCTACCACCATGCAGTTCACCGCAAGAAAACACAAATGATTAAAACTCACCAGCCATTGTATGAAGCTCCGCACACCGTTCTCTTCCACTACTAGTATTAGTGTTGCACACCGTCTACTTCCACGAACAACACCATGCTCAACAACAGCGGTGACAGCGGTTTAACTGGTGGATCAACGCGTCATCTGCTTTCAAGCTGCTCCATGCAGAGGAACCACCAAGAGAGGAGGTGCAGCAGTTCACTTCATTGCACTTGCACCACTCCGGCACCGCGCTACAATCGAGGACCATGGTTCAGTGCACCAGCGAATCGAGGACTGCGGTGCCGTGCACCATGAACCTGTGCATGAGGTGCAGTGCACCACGTCTGAATCAAATACACCTTTTACTGCTTTGTCTCCAGTTCTATTTTTTTTTCTCAAATTGTTTGACACGCGCTGCTCCTGGTTCAGCCCATGAGCTCATTTATTATGCACCCTGTGTTGTCAAGGGCAAGCTTCCTGTGAGGCGCACTGCCCGTGACTCTGCGAGCTAGGCCTAATGAGAGCTACGTCTCCACTGCTGGCTGCAGGTGGCGTGCCGCGGATGACTGGTTCATGGCGGCCGCGTTTGAAACACGGACAAATCATTTCTACAATGGAAGCGAGGGCATGCATGGTAAAGGGACCACTGGAGTAGCGGTTTGCGGTCACTGTGTTTTTGACAGCACGTGCACGCCAGAGAAAATGAAGGATAGTATGCAGCAGTCGGTTCCCATTTAAACGACGTCACTATAGCCCCGCCCCCCCCTTTTTTTTTTTCACGGCGCGGCCACGGACTTAAACCTTCGACATACCCAGAATAGCCCTGTCGCGTGCCTCGCATCTCCAACATGTGCCACCGCCCGCTCGACGCTTTTTGCTTATGAGTAGACTTAGAAAAACGTTGTTTTGGTTATAGTGCAGTACCGCTTACAGAGTGGGTATTCGCGATTCCAGTGACTTACGTTATAAGTGGTCTAAGCTGTGTAGAGATATCATTATATTCTACTCCAAAATAAACTGAAAACATGGAACCCTAGTTATAATGCACTTGGGAAATAAACAGATATTTAATATTTTCATTTCTGTTTCATATTATTACTTATTGCTGTTCAGTTCACATTTGATATGGTTGCAGAGACACATTTTGCACAGCCATTATTATCTTGCAGTATCTTGTGTTTAACCTTCCTGCAGCTTGCATCGTAGTGTTATTATAAGGGAAATTCAGCAGAATTTACATAGTGATTGGTGTTTGTATACAGTAATGCCTCGCTAATTAAGTTCTCACGAATTTGGAAAATTAGATAATTTGAAATCATCCTGCCATCCTGGCGAGCACCTTATGTAATGACATGAAGAAGCTTGTCAATTTGGATATATTTGCCCATACTCTGGTTAATTTGGATGATGATTCTCAGACAGTGCCAAGAGAAGAGTGCTTAAAACATGTTGCACAAAAAAGCAAAACCAGGGCTACCATCCACATGAAGCAATGTGGCAGCACCCACATCTCTATAATAATCAGCAGGAACAGTACCGTGTGGTAGGAACTACACATTGTGCCTATTTGCACTTCCCGCCATGTATGACACCACATTGGCTGTGTGCCTCCAGAACTATGTATGTATAGTGTTTTTATGATTGCAGTGTTAGGTGCCCAAGATTTATTTTCAGCACTCATAGCAAATGGTAGTTTTGTTCCAAATTTGTGCACCTTGGCTATGTATGTATCTTCAGGACTACATGAATGCTATTTATCATTATGTTGATAATGAATCTGCTTCATCAACAGTGGATGATGTGACGATAGCCTCTTTTGACTCGGTGCAGTGCACACACACTGTCACAAACACTGAAAGAGCTGTTGAGGATGAAGAGTGATTCTGCTATTACCTGCTTACTGCTATACTCGGTGGCTGCATTGCAATAGATTACGTGCTGCCAGCCTGCTCACTGGCGAAATAATTATTGGATGTGCGTCTAGCAGTGAAAAGCATGTAATGGTTGAAAATGCAGGTGTTATGCCGTAGCTGTGTTAACAATCATTCATTCATTCATTTATCATCAGCCTGTTTCATGTCCTTTGCAGGATGATGGCCTCTTCCAGTGATTTTAAATTTGTCTTGTTTTGAATGCAAGCTGATTTCCTATTATTCCTACAGATTTTTAAAATTTCATGACCCCACTTTACCCTCTGCCTTCCTCAGCCACACTTCTCATTCCTGGGTACTCATTCTGGCACTGTAACTAACTTTCGCTTTGTTGGCTGCCCAGGTCCATAGCTTTTATCATTTCAACTAGGGTATCGGCTATGCTGTTTGTTCTCTGGTTCACTCTGCTGGCTATCATTTGACGTCACCTACGCCTATAATTTCCCATGCCATCACATGCTGTATTGTTCTGTACTTCTTCTTGAGTTTTTTGTTTTTCTCCAAGTTTCTGCCCCATGCATTACTACTGGCAAAACGTAATGGTTTGTACACTTTCCACATCCGCAATTGAATTATGAAGGAAGTCAAGTTTGCGCATTCTTCAGCACATAAATTGGTAACTTGCTGAAGTGAGCATTTGTTTATTGTTTCATTGGTACACTTAATAATTAAGCATTTAGTTAATGGTAAATGTTTTTCTAGTACTGTAAAATGTGAGGTAACGGAGTTTCACTGTATGTGCTGAAATGGTTCCACAGCATTATAGTGCTCTGCAAAATATGTATTATGTGCAAATATATTTATTCTCATCTGCATCTACAAGTAGCCAGGGCTAGAATGATTGACAAGCAGCTGTTTTTTACTCCTTTTAGAACGGTGTGCTCTCTGACTTTTCCAGAAATGTTTTTTTTTTTTTCATATTAATCTGCATTTCATTGTGTAGAAGTTGCTCTGATGTAATGAGTTTTCATGGTTTTTTCTTTTATGTTGCTTTATAGGCAGGCAATGTTGGTGTGTTGAAAAAGTTTTTGTCCACTAGCAAATGCTTATGGTGGTGAAGCAGCAAAAATGGAAATACTTGATTTTCTTTTGTTCTGCCTAATTATGTATAAGCAACCTCTACATGTCATTTTGATATGAGGTTTTTTAGCAGTTCTCATTTTATCATGTGATGGACAAGTGCAGTGGGCTTTACTAGAAAGATTTTTAATACTTGTAAAAGGCTACAGGTGGACTTGAAATAGAATAGGTTGGCATAGTTTTCCATTATAGCGACCATAGTCCCTGCTGCTTATAGCAAGGCCAATAGTGCTTAGCACAGTGCCTTTTCTGCAATGTACTGGAGTGGGGGCACTGCTTTATAGCAGTGGCTTTTCTAATAGTAATGCCTTGTTTGTGCTTTTATGCTTACAAACTGGCCAGAGCAATGGTCTTCCAACATTATCAAAAGGATTAGCCAGCTGTGAGTAGTGGGTCATAGGAGCAGCTTAGAATCAAGTAGAAGGCAATCTTTATACAACGTATGTCCTCCCATATTGTACATGATACAGGCCATTTTCAGGTAAGAAAATAACTGCTCTTGGTTTTTTGTCCATCTTGTGCTAACACCCGCTTGTTAATAGTATGTTCATCTTCCAAAAATAAAAGATCGAGACATCTGTTCTGCCTTCTTCAAATATTTTTAATTGTTATCTCAATTTACAGCAAGTGAAGGTTAAACAGGGATTAAAGTTGCAAAGTTTCCTAATTCACATTAAAATATGCACGCCTAGTTTTTCTTAAATCACGCTTTATAAGGAAAAATACAAAGTTGGCTTTAATGGTTCATCCACCCACTGAAATTCTCTTGGCGGCCTTGGCGTTGTGACACACTTCCTGTCTTCAGTAGAGGAAGACGAGCTGCCTGATGGTTGTAGAAACAATAACGAAACCTGCTGTGTTAAAATTCATGAACCATCATTTAGCTAAATTTAGCCACTTTCCAGCTGTTCAGCTTATAGGTAGTGTTTCACAGCAGTACGCCTAAGTTTGCTAGTCATTAGCAATATTTCTATATATTTTTGGCATGAATAGGTGCAGTTGCCCCATTTTGCTGTCATTTCATTCATTCAACAGTTATGCATTTTGGCCTGAAATGCCTGTACTATTTAGTCGGTAAGTTTTCTATCACCCCTTGTTTCATTACATGTAGCGCCTAGATACGTGGCCAACATACATAGTGAGTGCTGATTCCGTTCCTTATGCAACATTATAAATTTTTGCTAATGCAGAAATTGTTATTTACTAAAAAGATTATTCATATAGGGTTACCTCTGTTTGAAATTTGTCAATTTACTTACAAAGTACTGTGTTGGCCTTGTTCTTATGTTTCAAATTAGCAGCCAGACATCATAGCCATCTCTATGTTAATTTTAACTTTTCTAAATGAATTCATTGACTTGCCATGGTATCATAGGAGGTAAGGTGCTTAGACTGCAGGTTGTATTCCCACCCACAGTGGCTACATTTCGGTGGGGGCAAAATGCAAGAATGCCAGTGTACTTAGGTTTAGGTTCACATTAAAGCAACCCAAATGGTTAAAATTAGAGCTGTACAAATAGCAAAATTTTAAGTGGGAATTGAATGTTTTTCAAATAATGTTCTAATATTTTTTAACACAATACCATGTTAAAGTACGAATAAATGTACTGCTAAACATGGGTGAAGAAAATTTATCGCACTACTAGTGTACTCCTACTATGTTTTCCTTAGAAAAAGAACAGTCAAGTCCTAAGGAACAGTCTAACAGAGAACTGTGCATATGAATGAGCTAACCTCACTGCAGTACACCAGTGTTAGCTTTGCTGTAGTATGTAATGGGTAACTTTGCTGGACTACATCATTGTTAACATCACCGCAGTACACAAGAGTTAGCCTCGTCGCAGTACACGAGTGTTAGCTTTGTAGCAGCACATAAGTGTTACGTGGCGAAGCATGCTACATGTGGGAATGGAGCACCTGTCGCAGGACATAGCATATTTTGCCCCTTAATTACAAATTTTGAATAGTTTGAATAGTGAATGTTAAGAGCGAACTGAATTGATAAAAATTATCTGAAATTTCAAATATTCACACACCCCTAATTAAAATGTAAAATGAATCTACAGTCCCCCATAGTATTACTGTAGCATGCCCCGTAATTGTATTGTCATCTTAAACTGCTAAAAATTAAGTGAAATCATTTAGTTTCTACTAAATGCTTACAGAAATTGATCTTGCATTTCAGTTATGCTTGCTTTGACAGGCTTGACTGAGCTATGATAGTACTAGGCCAAGTTCTAGACTTGAGCTTCATGTTAAAATGTATTGGGACATTTTCATTTAATGCTTCTTTTTCTATGCACCAAGACTAGATACGCATGTTTGTCTTGTTTGTGCTGTCATATCTGAACTAAATCTGGCAACAGTTTATAATAGTAAGATGTTTGAGGACTCCTCTATAGACAGCGGGATCATATGAACAGCATGATGGTGGCTGTTTTATCTTGTCCATGAAACTGGCACTAGTTCACCCCTGTAAGTTGCAGTATGTAGAAGTTGCTTCGCTTCATTCCCGAGTCCGACTTAAACCAGCTGAGCATGTGTACTTAAGACCATTGCCCTGGTAAACAAGGAAGTGAATTGTGGTGAAAGCAGGGGGACTTTGTGTAGCAGCTCTACCTGTGCACAGCAGTTTTGCACTGTGGACAAGGTGGCAGACATTTTGTTCTTGTAAGGCATGTGTTCAAGTTTCATGAGGAAAGTTGGCATAGAAGCATGCTGTAGTATAGTGTCAGGTCTAGTAACTAGCAGTAACTATTTTCACAGTGTATGTACAAACCCATTTTTTAAACTTTCTTTATGCACCTGCTATTAATGTGATTGGATCAGCATGACATTAAGCATTGTCAGTGCAATGAAGGAGATTAATATTGTTTGGTTACTTTGTTCTGTACAAAGCAGAGGTGATTGGACCAAGTATCATGCTTTTATTTTGAGGGGAACAAGCGACAGACGATCATTACATGTAAAGGCCAGGCTTAATCAATACTTTTGGTCTTTACCTTGCATATTCACATCTACCTTGACATAGTGCTTTTCCTCACTGCCCTTTGGCATGAAACTGTGTGCTTGTTTTTATGTGTTGTGTTATGCTCTGCTTGCTGTTTTAGTGTTGTGAAAATTTTTGCTACCTTGTTGAAAGAACAGGCATGATGCTTTTAGTGTAAAATTTGTAGCTTTGGCAAAGAAAACTTAGTCATGTTTGTGTACCAACTGTAAGCCTTAAATTTTATTTTCATTCCTGAAGACATAATGCAAACAACTGCAAACCTTAAAGTAATCTGAAACATGCACTGTTCCTTCAGTCAGAAGAAGCATTGTGCCTTTGTCAAGCATTGTGAACAAATACTGGTCAGAAAAAGCCTGGCTAGTCACCCTGTAGAATTTGTTATTGCCACCTCAAATATCTCTGAGAATTGTCAGCCATATCTTTCTCAAAGGCCCTATTGAAATTTGTGTTTTGATATTCTTAAAGGGGTCCTGCAACACCTTTTAAGTAATTGTCAAATGACTGGCAACACTATAAGAGTTAATGGCCTCATGAATCTCTAGCCACAACTTCTTTTAATCCATCAAATATAAGTAGACTTGCAGTAATTTGTTGCCGAATCTAAGCAGTTTGTCTTCTTTCGGCCTGAAATGCATGCTGGAACCTGCACCGGAGGCGTATGATAGGGAGCCAAGAAGCTTTGTCAGCATGTGTCATGGCCTTGAACATTTTATCTGTGAACATGTTCATGCACTTCCGGTTGAGATAATTGTAACAATGTCACGTGGCAGCACCGTGTTACAGTCGCGGTATTTATGCAGTGCAAGAAACGCAACTGTTGTGCTAAAGTCTGGCTGTGCTATATGGAAACTTGGTGTTCACCAGTTCTAACCTTTGTCAGCTTGACCAATGGATAATGGGCAAATCCTGATGTGTATGTAGGGGATATTGATGCTGTTTCTGTTAGCTAAACACAAGACAATGGTCTACCAAAGCTTGCTCATGAGGTGTGTAGGAGAGAGCAAGTGTGCGGTGTATGGGTGGGTGGTTATGAAAATGATAGTGTGCGTCGCAAGCTCTGTACAACATAAGTGAACAATGCCCAGCGCTGCCACGCATGAACATAGCAGACAACAGTCATTCAGGAACGGAAGTTGAAAGATCCGTTACTTTTTTGGTGTCTTTAATGAGAGAAATGTGCATGTTTTATTTAAAGGGGTCCTGAACCACCGCTCGGGCTTGGTTTTGAAAACGGCTGGGTGTGTATTGAATGCCTCTCAGAAATTCACAGCCGAAAGAATTTTTCAAAACGGTTTGTTAGGAGCGAAGATATTGCGACCGGAAAACTTCCCTTTCCAGTCCTGTTTCAACTCTGCGGAATAGACGGTACAGAGCTCCTTAGGGCGGTGTCGAAGGAGGTGCCCCGCCCACCGCTTTACGTCACCAGACTTCAGCGACGTGTCAGTGGCTGACGAAAAGCGCGCGACTACCGGGGGCTGTTTAGGGGCTGTTTCTTCGCAGCGCGCTTGTGGCCGCCTGCTCGCTTCGCGCCTGGGCTCGGTCGCGTGCCCTCGCGATCACCGCATTCTTTTTTTTTTCGATCCTCCGAAGCTTTGTTTTCGTTCATCACATACGTTTAGGGTCGCAGGTGTGAGCGTTTACTTTGTCAGTGCGCTGCGTGTCGTCGATATTGCGCATAACGCGGCGTCAGGACAAACAGCGCAACTGCCAACGCTGCTCCACCTTGTCCTGCATAACCCCAAGTTAGTTAAATGTTGATTAGTGATTGTAGACGGGATAATCATGCTGCCGGGCTCGAACGTGACTACTATGACTCGGAAGGAAGACCTTCACAACTCGGACCTTTGCCGACAGGTTAATGTGGAATAAGGTGCGTTGACATGCGGTAAGATGGATGGATTAATTTAATGTGTGAATACACTAGTTCAATTTTAACAGTCAAGCTGTTTAAGCTATTGGTGAAACTGGCAAATCTGCCGAAAACTCCGCTAAGTTATGTAATGCTAGCATAACACTACCACGCTGTACTAAAGACAAAGCTCCGTAGGACGAGTTAGGTAAGGCTAAGTCTCATTCAATGGAGCCTAATTAAGATTCCTAGGACTAGTTAGGTAAGGCTAAGTCTTATTCAAGAGAGCCTAATTAGGAATAATTAATTGAGGCCTAGTTCAGACAGGACTAATCCAACTAAGCCAAACCAAGCCAAACTGAACTAATTCAACCTGAATTGAGCTATGACAAGTAAGTCACACCTAATTAAGCGGATACTAATGATTTATAATTAATTAAGCCACGATACTAATAAACCATGTCTAATTAAGGTAAATCTAATTATGCGAAGCCTAATTTAGCTGATATGAACAAATCTAGTGTAAGCAAGCTTCTAATTAGACCTTGTTTAATTAATTAGTACTAATTAAATCACGCATGGCTAAGTTATTACTAGTTAAGTCAAACCTAAGCTAGCACTTATTAATCAAAGGTAAATTATGCTAAGACTTCAAGGTCAAGCCTCAAGTTGAGACTTAACATTTCAGGACTAATTAGGCTAACACTGATTAAATCAGGCCTATTTCAGGTAGTATTCATCAAGCGATATCTAATTAAGATAATATGTCAAAGAACAGCGTAACTAGCCCTGTACTAATTAGGCCATGTATAATTAAGATATGACTAATTACCCCAAGCATAATTATATCATGAGTAATGAAGACCAGCGTATTAAACAATGTATCATTAGGTATAAGTTAATTAGACCGAGTCTAAGTGTAGCATTAATTAGGTCCTGGCTAATTAAGTTAAGAAGTCTCAATAAGCTCAGATTATTAAGTTACGCCAAATTAAGCCAAACATTACAGATGTAATGATTTCATTCGAAACTAATTTACCTTAGTCAACCCTAATCTGCTGTAATCCTTAATTCACCCTAATCTAAGTCTAGCGTAATCCGCTCTATAATATGCCATAGTCCATCTTAATGCACCTCCGTCTGTCTTAATCCACCCTAATGCACCTTAATGAGCTCTAATCCACTCAAGTACACTGTAATCAGACCTCGTCCTTTAATCTACCTTGTAGAAGAAACATTTTGGGTTCGACTCCAGCCATGTTATTGAGTACGAGTACTAGAAGGTGGCGCATTGGAGTACCATAGGGAATAAGCCCATCTACAATCACTGATGAATTAATGTTTGGGATTAATTTGTGATGTATTACGGGCTGCAGGCATCCATTTGTTGGCTTCTTGGAAAACTATATTTATGGTGACTTTTGCACCGCACCGTTCGCGTCCACGCCGAGGTAGTTTACGGACGCCTTCCAATGGCATCTATGAGGCTTGCGCATTAACAAATATATTTTTACATATTTCCAGCAACTATTTTGCCTATAGAGGTGCTCACAATGCAAGGAAAAGTGAGCGCACGGCACGCTTACGGTTTTAAAAAAGGCGCGCTGCGAAGGGCCCGCACACAGCCGAGGCGGGCGTGTCTGCCATCGGCCAATAGCAGCGACGCTCCTTGTAAATGCTCTATGACGAAATAGAGCATATTCAAAGAGCGTGAGGAGAAGCCGCTTTTTGAGTTGAGGGCTCCTGAAGAAGTGGAAGCTTTGTGCTCCGCTTGTGAACGCTACGCTTCGCGGATGACTACAGCATTTGGCTGAGATGTTCGTTTCAGCGTAGGCAAGCCGTAGAATATGTTTTTTCACCAAGCCCGGAGGGTGGTTCAGGACCCCTTTAATAAATTGGAACATAACAATAGAATAGAGGGAAGAAAATGTAAATTTTGACTGTCTTGATGAAATTGTAAATTTTCTGCTCCGATCAGTGCAAAAATATTTGTAAAAGAAAAGGTTGCCATTTACCCGCTTGTTGCACAATGCTACAAGGAGATCCATGCAGACTTCTCAGAAAGCTTCCTAGTTAATAAAAAATTTATTGTGGCCCAAGGCTCGAAACCGGGACTGGTGCTTTTCCAGGGCAGACTCAGCACGAAGAAATCCCTGCTTTTCATAATCCTTAATCCACATTGTGGAATTTTAAAGAAATTATTTGCTATTTATTTTTGGCTAATACACTACAGGAGGCTTCAGTAAAGATTGTCAGTGTTATTTGGCTATGTTCAACAAGTGTTGCAGGGCACCTTTAAGCATCAAAAGTTAGTTTCCGTCATTAAATAATATGTCTCAAATTCTGGTTTGTATAATTCCAGGTGAAGGAGGTTCTTGTATATTATTGGGGCAACCTAATGGCACAAGTAAAAGTCCTGTGACCTTGCTGCCTCTCAACCTTCGCCCCCTCAAGCTGTTGAATTGTGTGTCAGATTTTTCCAGCTCCTCTTTTCAAATCTAGTAGTAGACACTCCATTTAACACATTGTTTTATGTAGAAACATGGTGCTTGAAAAGCCATGTTAAACAATTACAAAGGAAAGACTGAATACAGGACAACTCACTACTATCTACTGACATTTTTATTCAGAAAAACACATTTATAAGATGGCTGTTTCTGGTAAGCATCTAAATGATGACCAAAATAAAAATAGATGTACAGCTGAAACCGCAAATAATCGAACCTAGAAAGGGTCATTCAAGGAATGCAGTCTATTTCCTTTAAGGGGGGACGTGGCAATGGGAATGCTCAGTTTGGTAAAAATTTTCCATTTTTCAATTTATTTTTTTTCATGATCCTCAGACCTTCTTTTATCATGTGGTGGAATATTATAATGAAATACACGGTAGTAGTAGGGAAAATGTCACTTTATCTATGTGTTGTCACCCAAAACTGCAAGAAAATCGGGCTTCTGAAAGTGCCACCATCTTGGAATCATCGTAAAAAGGAGAGATCGAACCTGAGGCTAGTCACACCATCGTGTTTCTCCAACAAAAAATACAACCAGCAAAAGCGAGCAAGAACTTAGCTGCTCAAAGTTAACATTTGACTGTTTTCATCAAATAAAACTTTGAGGTCCGTTTTCTCAGCTTCCATTTTTTGAGCAGCTGCTGTCAGTCATCCCAACACCATTTCATAACTAATGAAGCTAAATTCATTCTGTTTTTTTCACTTAGATCCTGAAACATTAGTGAGCGCCGTAAAGCTATTCATTTCTACCTGCACGTCATACAAACGTTTATAATTGTATTTCTGCAAAAGTTGTTCATAAGAAAATATGTCGAGGACATTTCAAAAATTTTTTCTGTATTCATTCCGACATAAAAAAAATGAACGAACAGCTTTACGGCACTCAGGGGGCCTTAGTGTATATGCTTAAGTAAAAATGGTACTGAAATTTTGTCTAATTAACCGATTAATTAGGGGGTGACTGTAAGAGCCTATAAAGTGATGTAACTCAGAAACTATGATAGGTAGCTTAAAACCGATTTCATTTAAGGTATCACCATAAACTACATCAGTGTGCCAAATTTCATCAGTTTATACCCATAAATAGCAAAGATAGTTTTCATTGCCACGTCCCCCCTTAAGTTAATCAAAGGGTGGCTAATGCACCTGCAACTCTTCCAGCTGATGCCAAAGGCTTCCATAATCTTCTTATAAGGTTTGCTGTTGTACCCGTATGTCACCGTCATCCTTTCCAGCAGAGGTGGGCGCCTACTCTTGTTGCAGTCCTTGCAGTGCATGACAAGGTGCGTGAAAGGCCTACACTAACCAAAAAGCTGTTGTACACCAGGAACTCAGGTGGGAAGACAAAGAAAGCAGGGTTCTGGGATTGTGTCTTCATAGCCACGTGTTAAATAATGAAATGTACAGTCAAATGGGAGACCGTAGGTTGCATCTCAGGATTTCAAAACAGTTGAAAAGATCCAGTATGTCGATTGGCTTTTTACGTGGAATAAAGACAATGTGCTTGAGATATTGTATTAGCATGATGTTTGTTGCTGAATGGAAGGTGTGGTGCAGTTCCTGTCCAACCAGCAGGCATGCTGAAAAACTGTGATATCATGACAGCATAGCATGCAGTGTGAAACTTGCTAGCCAGAGTGGTTTGTGCCTTGTGCTGTAGGCATCGCACACCAACTACCCCTGTCATGCAGCAAAGTTTATGTCGGGCAAAGTGGAAGATTCCTGAAGAAGCGTTTATGGGAGCACAACAGCTCTTTGGTTGCTAGGCCTTTCACATACCTGGCCATACACTGCAAGGTGTACAATGAGGGAGGATGCCAGCATTTGTCTTAAAGGTGCATCCAGACGAAGGACGGAAACCGGATTTTTCGCCGACGCGGACGGGTACTCGTCGGACTGTCCGGCTGCAGGTGCATCCACACGGCGGACGAAGCAATAGCAGACGACAGAGCCGGAGAACCGGTCTACTCTTCAGCGCAGCCTCCCCACTGTTTACCAAAAGAATGGTTTGACAGTTTCTCCCCCACCGGCAAGCCGACGACAGTCGTGTGGAGAGGGGGAGAAGAGTACTGGTTGCCGTCACTTTTTGCAGGCACGCTAAAGCTGCAGCTCTCCCCCGCCAGAATCTGGATGTGAAAAAGTGGCTCGCATTATCCGTGTCCGCGGGTCGCAAACGAGATGCAGACGAAGCGAATCGGTGATGTGCGGTCACGTGACGCGCCATCCGGCCAGGCAAATCCGGTTTTCGTCCTTCGTCTGGATGCACCTTAAAGGGTGATGGTGACATACAGGTGTAATGGCAAATCTCGAAGCTTTTCACATCAACCAAAAGACTTCTAGGTGTGTTAGCCACCCTTTGATCAATTTACAGGAAACAGAGATCGCATTTTTTGAGCAGCACGTGTAGGCTGAATGATTTGTTTTTTCAGTATGTACGTCTATTTTTATTTCTGTCGTCATTGTGAGGGCTATCAGGATTAAACATATGATGAATATGCGTCTTTGCGGACAGAAGTGTCAGTTGATGGTAGCATGTCGTTCTATGTTTCGTTTTAGCTTTGTGGTCATTCTTCTGCACCTTTCAAGTATGAACCAACTTGCCCAACTCTCCATTTTGTTGAAACATGATTGTTCAGTTATAATGAATGGTTCTGGTGAATGTTTTTTTAAAACTATGGAAAGGTTGTTGATTGATAAGTTAGCTCTTTTCACTAAGTTGGGATTTCTGTTCTCTATTACTTGTGTAATTAAGGCTATGTTTCATTGCTGATAGTGTCATTGCCTTTTACTGGGCCATTATCTGCTCAAGCAGGGCTTCAGTAACACAGCAGCAATCAGGCATTTTGTACATTTATCTGTCATTGAGTCCTGTATATATGATTGTGCTCTTTGTTGCATTACTTTCTGTAGCAGAACTTGAACATTACTCAGTGGTCTGAATTTTTGTTCTCCTCCATTTCCTGTTATGCTGCCAATGATATTTGTGCTACAGCTTTGCTTCTCGTAATGCTCCAACGGCCTATTTGGTTAAGAGACTACCTATAAATCAGTGAACTGGTTATAATACCAAAGTATGCTGTATCAGCAGGAACATGTGAGTATAACCTTCCTATTTAATATTTATCCATTATTTAAAAGGACAGGATGTGGAACTTATGTATTGTGGAGTATTAGTATGTTGAAAAACAGAGCACCAGGACTTAGTGCCATGGAAATTGCAGTGTATGTGTCGCACTTGTTAATGAAATAAAGAGCCCTTGACCAGGCCACATGGCAAATTTCATTCATACTCTGAAGGTTCTTAAGTTTTCTGTAGGCATTGTTCTGCCACAATAATTTTTCAAATTGGTTCATTATTAGCAGAGATTAAATTATTTGAAGCAGCATAAAAGCAGGAATTCAGGAGCCAGGAGTCACTGCCAGTATGACACTCTTGTCGCTTGCCAATGCTAAAGCATACTAGAATCTGCCCCATCGTGGTAGTATAGTGGCTACGGCACTCGGCTACTTATCTGAAGTTCGCGGAATCGAATCCCAGCCATGGCAGCTGCATTTAGATGGAAGCAGAATGTTGATGCTCATGCAATGTGTGATGTCTGTGCACGTTAAAGAATACCAGCTGGTCAAAAATTCCAGAGCCCTCCACCACAGTGCCTCTCATAATCATGTCATGGTTTTGGAACATAAATCCCCCCAAATTTTATTAGTGTACTATAATCTAACGCTACGGGGTGAAGGGCATGCTGTTGTGCTTGCAGCTGGTCGTCCCCTTCGAGGACGCAGTCGCCACGAGCACTGCCTTCTGATTGGTTCAGGCAGGTTCCAAGTGCCATCTGTACATACTGTATGGTGTTTGACATCATCCTGGGCATAGTGAGAGGGTACTTGCAAGAAAAGAGTGAACACTGTTCTGTTTGAAAATCAAGCACCCTCCGCAGTGCACTGCGGTTCTTGGTAGACATGATCACGAGCATGCAATGCATGCACTGTGCTTGCAAGCTCAGAATGGCCCGAACTGGTCAGGGGCCTTGCTGAAGTGGCGAAGTACTGCAATGTGTTTGCACAGGCATAAACTTCTGTACCTAGTAGCAGGCACGGTCAGTGGGTATCGGACACCCGCCTTCATTGTTGAGCAGTTCAAAAGACTGTTGTAATTCTAGTTGTGCAGTTTCCTTATAGTCCCAATGGAGGAACATTACTCACACTACATTGCTTCACTCAGCACAATAGGTGTCAGGAGGACCTCTGTAACTACAAAGAAGAGGCCCATATATATTTTTGCAGGCTGTGTGATGAGTGGACATGCCTTATAGGTTTGACCAATGTTCATTGGACTCAAAAAGGCCCTGTTTCATCAGATGAAAGGAGTAGTAGCTACACTGGCAATGGTAATGAACCACATCAGTTCAGTGCTGAGCCTGCTGCATGTGAATACCAAAGGAACGTACCATTCTACATAGTAGGTTTAGTCAGCTTAGTCCTTACTTTAGCTGTCTACACTCATGTGTCTATTTTGAGATTGTTCATGTGCTGGTATTTGTGTATCTCCTCTAGAATATGAAATTGAACCTATTGAACACTTTTATGCATATCCATATAAAAAAGTTTATTTTAACAGCGTAAGCTGTTATGAGATCATAACAAGGGTCATTTTTGCGCCGTAGTTGTCCGCCGCCGCTGCCGCCGGTATCCGTAACCACTATCACTGCAAATTTTAGAAAAAATAACCAGGACCGAGCAGTATTCCAACTTGTCCTCTGCCTGGATTCGAACCCACACTCTGCGTGGCAGTTGAGCGTTCTACCACTGAGCTACACCTGTGGTTGAAAAATCATCGCTAAAAGACCTAAACAGGTATAACGTCTGCCGAAGAATCGCATTAACAAACGTAATGTTACGTGGAAAAATAGTAATATGCCACTACACGACGCGGAAAATGGATTGCATAACGAGTTCGAGGAATTGCATAACGAGTTCGAGGCTGCATGCTTTGTAGCTCTGAACCCATTACGGAGGCACTGGTAATTATGGCGTAGTGGGTACTTCCCTACATGGCAAAATGATGTTATGGCGCAGGGGATACCTACCACTTCTACTTGCACTAGTTTCCTCAAGCGTTTAAAGTGGCCTCTAAGAAGGTAGCTCGTCAAGCTTACGCTGTCACTGTCCTGCGGTTCCGCGCAGGCCTGGCTCTTTTTTCATTGGATGCACATTACTCATTTGGTTGACACTGCTTAAGGTTTTGAAGCGACCATATCAATGCCCCCCTCCCTTCCTTTTCTTCTGAAACATTGATCTGCTGTCTCTTCTGTTTCTATAATTCGTGACCCATAGCGTTTTTTTTTTTTTTGCCTGCCCATCAGTTGATGAACTAGTAACTGTCATATGCTTTATTAAGGAGTGTGATACGCTATACACCGCCTGTAATGCAGTTACGAATAGCACAGGATTGTGTATGGCTGTAGTGTTGTGCACGTTATTCTTCTACGGTGCACAGTGTTTTGAAGTGCTGTGTGGAGTGTCTGTGTGGTGATGATGAATACGAAGAGACAGTAAGGCGACATCTGGTGAGCTGGGGGATGGACAGAGACAGCGAAATAACAGATTTGGAAAAGGCGAAGCGAAGACAAGGACAAAAAAGAAAGCTCACGGTTCGAATCAAAGCGAGCAGTTGCAGCCGCAAGACCTTGTCGTGAGTGGGTCGTGAAGCATGGCTGCAGCCTTGTACCTCCTTCATCCTGGCTTTCTTGGCCGGGAGCTTACTCAGCCGATCTCAACCGCTGTTCTGGGACCAGTCTTGGCCGTTCGTTGGCTGTCCGGCGGCAGGCCGGGACATGCTACCCTGTTGTCTGCTCCTGTGTCCAAGCCAGACTCGTCGGTTCCGCCACCATGTCTACCGAACCGCCGACGGTACATTAGACCACCCGGTGAAGTGCTATAAACTGTTTTCGTGTGGGGGACTATATATCATTACATAGAACTTTTTAGATAGAATGCAGAACATTGGCTGGGAACAATCATTACTGTTTTATTACTGCATGCAAATGGCCTCGTCTTTCTTGGCAACGAACCTCTTACGTCCATTGCACTGATTAACTCTAACCATATATATCCATCCAATTGGTGTCCATTTGGTGTCCGCAACAACAGGATGACAAAGCCGTTTGCACTGAGCAGAATTATTTGCTGTTGCGATGAGTCATCAAGTGCTTATAACGCGGGCTGAACGTATGGGGCTGCATGGAGCAGAGTTAAGGGCATGGGTAGACGCACAGTTGGACCGAGCACACGAGGAATCGGTGAAGGCGTGTGAAGAACGGTTCGCGGAAAGGGAGGTGCCAAGAGAACGTCTGGAGATGTAAGAGAGGGCTCTTCAATTGCGACTCTGACTTGCCGAGGTTGAACGCAGTGGAGAACAAATGGCGTGTGATCAAGGACCTGAGAGAAATCCGAGCCTATCGAGCATGATAAACCCCCACAACTTGATACCGGTGTTCAACGAGAGTCGTGACAACCTGGATGCGCATCTAAAGAGGTTTGAGCACGTAGCTGTTGGTCAAAAGTGGCCTGAGGAGAAGTGGGCTACAGCTGTTAGTTTGTGCCTCAGTGGACAAGCCTTGAAAGTCTTTGGTCGCCTGTCACCGGAAGAATCCCTGGATTACAATAAGACAAAAATGGCCTTGCTCCAGAGGTTTTGCTTTACAGCAGAAGGCTATTGGGAAAGGTTTCGGCAAAGCAGTCTCGAAGACAGCGAAACCGGTAAACAGTACGCTGTGAGACTGCAGAACTTTTTTAATCGTTGGCTGGAAATGTCGAAAACGGAAAAGGACGTTGCGCTCATGTGCAACTTCATTGTGGCTGAACAGTTCTTAGTAACTGCAATGGTCGTCTAGCACTTTTTATGAGGGAAAAGAAGTGTAATACTGTTGACGAAATGGCAGAAGCCGCCGATACCTTTTTAGAGGCTCAACGGCAAACTAACTTATTGATTTTCCAGAACAAGTTGAAAAACAACACTCCCAAGGAGCAAGATGGGTGCACTTCTACCCAACGTCAGCTCAGATGTTCTGTCTGTGATCGACAGGGCACAGAACATCTGATTTTCGTGCGTATTGTCGTGAACCAGGACATGATACGAGGGCGTGCCCAAAGAGCGACAGTGGCTCAAAAGCTACGTCCTCTTGTATCGTGTCGCCTGAGGATAAATTGACAGCGTCCAAACGTACAAGTTAGTTGCAACAAGATGAATACTTCGCCAGTGCACTCGGAACACTTACCGTGACGACTGCAGAAAACTCCGGGGAGGTTTTTGGCCACAGTGTCACTGTCTTGAGGGATACTGGAAACAACACGCTTATAATGCGACGTTCCCTGGTTCCAGATTTCTCGCTTACGGGTACTACTGCATCGATTGTATTGGCTGTTGGCAGTTGTGTTGAGGTACTGGAAACAAGTAGAGATTCTATTGCCCTATTTCTCCGGGAACGCGATAGTCAAGTGTATTACATCGCCACTTTGTGATGTCATCATAGGAAATGTTCCTGACACCTGTGATGCTAACGACCCAGACACAATGTGGAAGGAATCGGCAAACCAGGGGGAAGCGACCACTAATGATGCTCCATTGTGTGGTGTAAACACAATTGAAGCAGGGATGCGGAACGCGTGACTTCCTTATGGTTGTTCCCTCAAGCAAAGGCCGACGGAAACTGCTGAATGTGAAGTTTAACAGCTGGGAAATGACAAAAGAAAGACAAGACATTCGAAGTGTGTATGGCAAAAGTAGGCACGATAATTCCAGGCGAAGGCGCTGGACACCATTAATTTGTCATGAAAAAAGGAATCTTGTACTGCAGTTACCACTTGGCCCCAGGTAGGACGTTTCAACAGGCGGTGGTTCCAAAAGCTTTGCGTGCCCAAGTGTTGAATTTGGCTCACAAATCTCCAATATCTGGACACCGAGGTATCAAGAAAATAAAGGACAGAGTTTTGGAATCATTTTATTGGCCAGGTGTACAAGAGGAGGTACGAAGATACTCAAGATCATGTGACGCATGTCAGAGGACATATCCTAAAGGCAAAGTATCAAAAGCGCCTCTTGGACGTATGTTATTGATTGATACACTTTTCGAGCGAGTAGCTGTGGATATTATTGGATCTGCGGTAGGCACGCCTTTATCAGCTTGATTGAGACGAACAGACAGCATGACTAGGCGAATTGTTTTGCTCGTATCTGGTGTTCCGAAAACGGGTGTCGATATAAAGCTTATAATGGTGTGCCTTTCGTAATAAAATAGAACAACCTAGCCGACGACGGTTGAAGCCGAGCGCGCGGCGTCGGCGAGCGCATAGCCTCGACCCTTTTGCAAGTTGGCTCCGTCATGCGGCGCTGACGCACAAAACGGTCACCGCTAGCGCATTAAAGGGGTCGTGAAACGTTTTCTGAACATTTTGTACTAAGTGCGTATTCGGGATCCTGACCCTCCAGTCAACAATATGCATTGTTCCGTTGCACCGTGTGCGTTGATTTAGAGCGATAAAAAACGCGGTTTCGGTTTCACTGCGCGCGTTCTCCTCAACTCTGCAGATGACGTCATCTTAGTAGCCGTCATACCTCCGAGATTGGCGCGCCCTCGGAGGCCACGGGAAAACAAACCGCGCTGCCGCTTTTCTTCCGAATGGTGGCACCGCACGGTTTCCAAGTATTTTATTCCTGTCTAGCTTTCAAGTAAATCGATTCCTTTAGGGCAAACGCGAGTTCACTGTGCCTTTGAACTTAAAAGTGTCTTAACTCAACGTCACCAAATAGTACCACGCCGGCCGGTAGTGTCGCATAGTCGTTTCGGGAGCGCAAGAAAGCTGAGATTTAAAACGGGCATTGTTAAATGTGCACTGAATATTTCGCCGAAATATTTCGGAATCGGCTTTTCGAATGCGTATTGAAGGAGTGAAAATTACAAACCGGCTTCTCCAAATTCTTTTCACGACCCCTTTAAAGAAGTTGGCGGCCATACATTTCACTTTCTTATGGAGTGAGTGGTTAAAAATAACAGGGTTGTGAATGTTATCGGAAATAATAGCAGGGTCTTACATAACATACAGGGTGTTTTAGCAGATTTGTGCCATCCTCTTAAAAAAAAAATATATGTGCGCATTACAAGGATGCAACCAGCCTAGTATTATTTACTGTCGTCCTGACCACCTAAGACTACTTCTGAATCTAACGTGAGGTAATTAATTAATAACTAATTAGGAAGCTCTTAAACAGCTGTTTTAAATGCAGTATGTTCGAGGGTGAAATTGCAAAGCATGATATTTAGTGGGTAAGTAATGTACTTTCATGCAAATAATTGCAGTGACTAATTATTGTGTGATTCTAAAAGAATGCATGAGATTTGAAAAATACCATGTGAGTAGGTGTTTGCACGCAGTGACATTAGCATTTTCAAACATGCTATGATCTAATCATTGATGATGCATGGACAGGCCAAAAGGGCGAAAGGTGTGGCCACCCCTTATCATTTCTTGTTGTGACCTATTCAGTACAATCTGTCTGTGTCCATCATAGGCGGTTCATTTTTTGCATATTTGAGGCTGCTAATGCCACTGCATGCGAGCGCCTAGTCACGTGGTACATTTCAAGTCACATACACTTTCTTAGAATCCCAAAATAATTTAAATAATTGCACTTATTTGCATGAAAGTACATTATTTGGACACTAAATAACATGCTTTACAACTTCACCATCGAACATTGCATTCAAAGCAACCGTTTAAACATTTGCTAATTAATTATTATTAATTACCTGATGTCTTTTTCAAAGGTAGTCCGAGGTAGTGAAGGCGACCATGAATAATACTAGCTTGGTTTCATTTCCATAATGCCCGCATATTATTTTTTTTTTCAAGGGTGGCACAACTTGGCTGAAACACCCTTTAGCGTGTCCAGTAAACTGCTGTATGCACATAATTATGACCAGCAGTTTACTAAACACAATTTAATGTGTCCATTAAACTGCTATACGCATGACACTGGAAGTGTAACCTGGGACAAAAAAGTACTTTCATTCAGCACACAGAAAATGCATTGCCTTCCACCTGGCAGTGCTTTTGTCATAGACCCATTTTTTTTACAGTATGTCAGTTTTAACATTCCTACAAAACGCTAGAACATTGCACATCGCAACTCAAAAGATTTGTAGTGCATACTCTGATAAGAGGTTGCTTCTGCTGCAGTAGTCTTTTGTAGACTATGTGCTTCTAGCCCTCGTGTTCTCACCTTAGTGAGATACTGCTGCTGGCACGTATAACTTATGTTTTAGTGTGTGCCTGTCATAATAGCAGAGCTAACTCGGGCGCTCCTGGTGCGTTTGCTTTTGATGTGGCCTGGATTAAGCGTTGAGATGTGACTATGGGTATCCGAAATTTGACGTGATGTTCAATGTTGAGGTACACGAGTCCTCAGCTCATCTTCGAGCCAGAAGTCAAGCCGGAAATGAGGGGGTTGATCTAATTAAATGAAACTTGATTAGGCATCAAATGTAAAACATCCCCTTGTTATTATTGGATATCGTAAATTGCTGAGGAGGGGCGTGCTGTATCAATGAGTGCTGTGCACGCCTAAGCTAAACCAGACTAAGATGCTCTGGCTAGATTCAGCGTTACCTGTCGGCGGGTGCCCTCCCCGCACTATTCATATTTTCCGCTCCCGGATCAATTGGAAGGCCTCCATGGCGACGGGACGTCTGAGGTCTGCCGGGCACCCATCCGGCGGGCACGGACCATCGCTGAAGACCTCATAGCAGTACCGGGCTGGAATTATTCATTTCTCCTTTCATGTTAAACTGTTTCCATCATATTGGCCGCGGCGCTGCTTTTACGTCTACTCATCCCAACATGTCCGATGAACGCAGGCTATGGTATTTTAACACGAAAGTGTTTCATGCCGGGTTTCACCAAGAAACCAGTGACGTACTTCCGTCACGGAAGTAGATGTCTGAAAAAATCAACACTCCTTTGACAAAAAAAGTACCACCCGCCAGGATTGGAACTCGTAACCACGTAGGATATGCGATGATAGAAGCTCGAAGCGCTACCCATCGCACCACCGGCACATTAAAAATACATGGAACAAGCGGTCCTTACATCTTCGATACACCGCTTTGTAATTTGCATCTAATTGATGTCCGGATAAAGAAAAGGTGTCTAGCTAGGAAAGTTGCTCTTAAATTAGCATCGTCTCCCTTCCACTGCACTCTTGGTTCGCAGCAGTGGTACCGCCATCTTGACCCCGACTTCTGGGGTTTTACGTCCCCAAACCAGCTCTGATTACGAGAGACGCACCGCCATCTAGGAACGATGGAGCGAAGCAGATTGTTGTGCTAATGCGCGCCGGCAGTTAGCGCTTCGGAATTCTCAGCGCGTCGATCGCAGCGGAGATTAGCGACGTGGCGGCGCCTTACCGGCGCGTTGCTTAAAGGGCCCATGACAGCTATTTTTTTGTTGGAGACTTTTATGTTCTGATGAGTAGAACAGTGTCTTGTAATTACGGCATGGAGTGGCAAATTCTCCATCGTGAAGTCTAATTAGTCACAGCATCGTTAATTTTGTTCAGTTTTAATGAAGCTTCGAAACGCGCGCCAAAAACTGCAAGAAACTAGCGCCGCGGGGCTAGCGCGGCGGCTGTCGGAAGTGAGCGCAGGCACTGATCGCGTGAGCTCAAGATTCGGTGACGTTGCGGAGAGCGCGAGCGCCAGACCAGCTCGCCACACTCGCTTTGCATCATAGCGTGTGTACAATGTACGCTTGAGCGACCAACACGGAGAGGAAGCAGAAAAATACGGCTTTTGGCGTGGCCTCCGCGATCGGCTGCGAGAGCCGATCTTGGAGGCTACGCTCGGAGGCCATAGCGCGGCGCGCCCGTGTCTCTCTGTGACGTCACGATATCAACTTACAAAAGTGAAACATCACAGATGGCCCACTAACTGCGTCACACTAGTGGCGATGTCGCGAGGTGCTGCAAGCTCGGATGAGCATTCCCGCTTACTTTGAAACCATATTAAAATTACTTAGATTCGACGTTCGCCACTAATACTTGGTCAGATTGCCTTCGTATGCAGGAAAACCAATTAACGCAAGCATCTCGCGTTTGAAATTTTGGTGTCATGGGACCAAAGTACAACCACTGTCGCTACAAAGTTTGTCATGGCGGCCAGTTCTGTTGCGTGCGCTCTGCTCCAAAATCGCAAAGACGGCCGCCGACAAACAAGTGATGCGCCTTTCGCTGCAGCGGACTGTGTGGTCAAAAAGCGATCCGTTGACAGCGCGTTCTGTTTCGCTTGCAAGGTCTCGCCTTTCACAAGCGCTCCTGGTTTATGGCAGGTTTGCGCAGCGATCTAGCGCGTGCAATACAGTGTCTCCGGAGAAATGTGAGTCGTTCGAGAACTTTCACTTGTGTGCAACTGTCGAGGATCGCCGTGCAGTGTCGAGGTGCGGCTGATGTCTACATGTAACGGGCTCACATGTCCCGAGTGTCTAACCTGCCCCCGATCGATTAGCCTGATTGCCGCTGATGCATTCCACAGCTTCGCGAAGACAGATTTCACTTTCGTGTTATACATAGTTTTCACGTGACGTCACACCGTCGTTTGCTGCCGATCGTCCGCCATGTTGGAGTGCTGTAGCCGAAGCGCGCGAATGCTGGTACACTCTCTGCTGTCTGTTGCTGTTGATTTTGAGATCGTCGAGGGTTGATACGATGACTGGGGCCACGCGTCAGAAATTCTGGGCGTCATATTATTCCGGGCTCGTGTGTCTGAGGCGTATTGGTTGCGAAGCAAACGTCGACATTGTGAGACGGTGTTGAACCGTACGGGCCTATTCTCGCTGAGCCCGCACTCCGTTCCGCAAGCGTGCGGAGTGCGTGCGGTAAGGTGAAAACGGCTGTCAAAGGGAACGAATCGCGAAATATCGAACTTGGTGGGGCTTGCGTGACCCCACTGACTTCAATAAGTCGCGATTCGATCCGTTTGGCAGCCGTTTTCACCCTTCCGCACGCTTGCGGAGCGGCGTGCGGGCTGAGCGAGAATAGGGACAGGACGACGGACGTCTGCCTGCTACTGGTTACGACGCATGCTGACACTGAATTATTTGGTACTGTCGACGAGGCACGTAGTGCTTACCTGTTGTGCGTCGGCGGGACAGGACGACGGACGTCTGCCTGCTACTGGTTACGACGCATGCTGACACTGAATTATTTGGTACTGTCGACGAGGCACGTAGTGCTTACCTGTTGTGCGTCGGCGGGACAGGACGACGGACGTCTGCCTGCTACTGGTTACGACGCATGCTGACACTGAATTATTTGGTACTGTCGACGAGGCACGTAGTGTTTACTGAAAGAAAAGCGTACGAGTCGCTTGAGGCTCATAGCTACGTATAGTGGCCGTGTCGGCGGCGTGAACGGTGGATCGTGCTGAGCGAGGTTTGGATACGAACATTTCAAACGTTACATGCTTATAAACCTGCAGAGCTGGAGTAACGTTGTTTGCACGTTTCTTATGTAAACGCATTTGTTATGGCTGTTCATTACGGGTCCACTCGCTGTTCATTGCTCGAGACTGCCTGGCATTTGTTTACGACGTACGATGCCTTATTATGCTATCCGTTTACGTCTAATAAATACCATCTATGAATCTCGTTAAATGCAGCTGCTAGTGCGCATCACGATGACACTTCGGTGGTTTCCTTTTTCTCTGTAAAATCCAATTTCTAAAGTGTAGCGGACATCAAAGTGTTAGGGAGAGCTTATCCACGGCTGCTGGATAGCAAACGTGGCCGTGGTTTAACAGTGAAAATTCTTACCTCCGCAAATCATTTAAAAAGAAACGTAAGGTCTACATGGGCTGTGTACATGTTTCAAGAAGCAAACCAAATGACTATAGCCGGATGCAACTCAAGTCTGCAGTGACGCCCCTCCCACACCCTTATAACCGCCAGCCACTGTACCTCCGCGAAGCCTCAAATAGTTCCTTCTTTCAACTTTCCATGTTTCCAAAATAAAGCGAGGGTGGCAGCAGTAGCGGATAAATGTATAAATATTTATGTCCTCGTTCAGTTATTAGAATATAATATGGAAAGGATAATTCTCTATTGAGTAGAAATCAAGCGCTTGCAATGCAAAAACCCGGCGCGCTGCAGGCACTGCCCCCCACCCCAGTTTTTCAACTCAGTTCGGTGAAGTGTCATGCATAAAGTGTGCTCGGAAGTGAAATGAACTGTACCGTGGGCGTTTTCTGTGCGGCAGATTGCCACTGCCACGCCGCCCTGTTATTAGACCCGCACAACGCAATAATATCGGACCCGACACATGCACCCAAGGCAGGCGCCGCGGCGGCAGTTCTCCATAATGGCGGCCACCCCTCCGAGACGGCCCGGAAGTGACGTCCGTGAAAACTATAATATACTGATTCCTATCACAGAGGGGTCAACCACATTTTTTTTTTTTTGACTGCCGTACGTGCAATGAATAGAGTTCCCTTGCGGATGTCCAGAGTTAGTTCCCTTGTGGATGACCAGTGAGGTATACAGGGTGTTTCACTTAACTCGCGCCGCCCTTTAAAAACTTCCACGTGCGCTTTACGGAAATGTAACCAACGTAGTATTATTCACTGTCGTCTTGACTAACGTATTTTTTTAATCATCTCGAGATGTTCAATGGTGAAGTTTTCGTAAAGCATGTTGATTAGTCTAAAGTAGTGTATTTTTAACACGAAACTGTTTTATGCCGGTGCCCACCAAGAAATCTGTGACGTACTTCCGTAACAGAAGTAGATTTCTGAAAAATGTTCCACGCGCTGGGATTCGAACCCACAACCTGCCATGGTGCGATGGTATGAGCAGGAAGCGTAACCACCACGCCACCGGCCGACTTAAAAATTCGAGGAACAAACCGGGCCTCGATATTTACTGCACCGGTTTGTAATTAGCATCTAATTTATGTTTGCTTAAAGAAAAGGTATTCAGCAAGGGAAATTGCTCGATTTCAGTGCACTCTTGGTTCTCAACGGTGGTACCGCCACCTAGGAACGATGGAGCGAAGTCGTAAATTGTCGTGTTAATATGCGCGCCGGCAGTTGGCGCTGCAGTAGTCTCGTTACCTCTATCGCCGCGCAGGCTTCGGCGCCCTTCCGGGTCTGTCGGCGCGTTGCTTCAACCACGGCTGCTCCATAATTTGTCTTGTGCGGAATATATGATAGGCAGTTGCGTTGCGACGCGCTCTACTACAGGAAAAAACGCTCGCCTACAAGCAAATAATGCGCCTTTCGCACAGCGAAGTGTGCGTTCACAGAATGACCCGCTGACAAACAGTTCAGTTTCGTTTGCAAGGGTCCATCATTAGGAAAACGAGCTCCCTGTATGGTTTCACGCGGTTTGCGAACGCTCCTGGTTTATGGCTGGTTTACGCAGGGCGCTGGCGCGTTCAGTGCAACGTCTCCGGCAAAATGTGAGTCGTTCCAGAGCTTTCGCTTGTGTGCAACTGTCGATGATCCCTGTGCAGTGGGAGGTGCAGTGGGAGGTTTGAATGTTGGTACATGCAAAGACGTTCACATGGGCAGAGCATCCAACCCACGTCCCGCCCCTCGATTCCTTTCATTTCTGGGACGGCCGGCTCCCGGGAGGCGTATTTCCTTAACATATCCGGAGCAATGCACAGGGGACGCGTTCTGCGCCGCCATTGGCCGCACGCGAGGGCCACGTCGTGGAGCCACCGCTACGCATTTCCGGTAAATGTTTGTTCACAGCAGTCGCACATGTCCAGTATGGCTGTGCCCATGGTTAGCGCTAGACACGCAGTGCCCGCCTCCCGTCGTCGTTCTGTAGGAACCGCGTGGTTGCGTCCACTTCGATTGTTTTCTCGCTGCTGGTGGTGGTTTTCAAACCTACGCCAGGTTCAGGGTGAACACGTGCGCTAAGAGACGTGGTTTGACGCTTGCTGTATGAGTGCTAGGTGCTGCTCTTTCATCCTTTTTTTTCTTCTGGGCGCTGAGAGCGTGGGGGGAGGGAAAAGAAAGAAAGACGTCGGATGCGGGATATGCGGGCGTATGTGTGTTTTTGTTTTGGTTTTTTCTCTTTCGGGGTGAAGTAGAAATATCAAGGGGCTACGAGCTCGGCGCTCGGGGAACTACACTCTAAAAACAAAGGGAGTGCTGGGCACTCACTTAGGGGGAATACTTTCGTGTCCCAAATTTAACTCCTTTTTTCAGAGTAGATCAACCCCATTGCAGGGTACCGGTACTCTCGCCAAGAGAGAGTAGTAGGACGCCTCCGAAGGGGATTCGAAGACTCTTTTGAAGATAGCTCTACTACCCCACCGAGCGGGGTGCTAGTACTCCCAGAGGGAGTAGCAGAGACAAAAAAATAAAAGAAAAAAACAAGCAGTGCGTTTTTCGACCATGCTACAATTAGCAGGCATTTAATTACATCACACTGAACATAGAGCATACAGGCTAACATGACACGAACGCACATGCACGCCAATAACACAACCACAGCAAAGCACAAAGCCCACAACACACTCGCGATACACCATCTTACACTGAAGTCCCGTATATATAACCGCTATACTTGACCTGCTATGTAGCGCCAGTGGTAAGGTACTGTTCTGCGTAATTAAAAAGTATGCACAGAACAGGTGTATATTTAGCGTTGGCTCATAGGTAGCCGCCCGCCACACAGATCTGTTAATCTAAAAGCGCGGAACATATACAATGTCTTTTAGATTAACGCATTCCTATCATGACCTGGCATTCCGTTTTACGGGCAAAGGCGAGTTCGCAGTGCTGGTTCACGATGTAAAATGCACCCGAGGAAGCGAGTACGAACATAATAGCGGCTGAATTTCATCAACGCCAGCGAAGAAAAGCGGCACCCGGGTGCTCCGCTACCACCCGCTTCATTCCGACGGCGTTCCCTTACGAGTCCGTCGAGCACGTCTGTACGGCGAACAACCGCTGGCGATCACAAAATATGCACTCCTCGTTGTTGGTTATTCTGCACACAGATGAAATATAGTCTCTGCCATCAGAAGTGTTTAGGGTACTCTTACCAGACTTGCGAACCGGACGGATCGCAGTCACGGTATTTTCACCGCCGACGCGCTCATTGCCGTCATACGGCTCGATGCCGAAGTCGTAGCGAAGCCTTTTTCTTTACATGTATGAGTTATATCCAGTGAGTCGTCGGAGACCAGCCGTCGACGATCACAACAGCTTACTGTGTCGCTGAAAATGTATTCCTCTTCGTTTCGCACACGTAAGCGAAGAATCCGAGGCGTGTAGGCCGGCGGGTTTCACATAGCACGGGTACAGCCGTTGGATCGGGGAAGAACACCGGAGAGGCAGCTCGCTATGACTCCCGTCGGTTGAGGCTCGTAGTCGAGGAAGGCACCGTTCATTAAACGTACACTGCACGCGTTTGTACGCGAAAGCTTGTACGTAGAAGTCGTAGGAAGGCCGCTGCTATCGCTGCTATCGAAAAACACTTCACAAAGCGGCTGTTGTCTTCTTCACTCGCCCGCTCCCACCCCAGCCGCCATGTTTGCGTCTGCGAATGCGAGCAAGACATGGGTGTGGCAGGAGTGAAATTGCATTTTACTCTCATGCCGCAAGAGGTATGGCGAAACATCCAAAAGTGTAGTTTCTTTTGCTTCTTTCGCGTCCCAATTTAGGAAAAACTCAATGTAGCACTCCATCCGACGTTTTGCTAGAGTAGAACGATGCCCTCAAGAGTAGATGGGTCGTTTCACTCCTGCGAAACCGGCTGCAGTTTTTAGAGTGTATTATTACTAACACAGCTGCTCCGAAGGAGCCGTAATGTTCTTTTAAAAACACAATCGCGTTGGTCTCAGCGGCGGGCGCTAGCGGGCCCGCCGCTGACGCGCCTGGCTCTGGCAGTAGTGACACCAGCAAAATAGTGAGAGCGCCGAAGGCGCACCGCGAAGCGGCAGCGTATGTCAACGAGCCCTCCAGTGACACGGACGAACCACGGACACGCTTAAAATAGCTATAACAGGAAATGCGCCGGCAGCGATAAAATGCCGGCAGCCTTCCCCGTGCAGGCTACTCTCTGCCGGCTGCCGGCATGTGCGACTGTAAACAAACATTTACCGGAAATGCGTAGGCGGGCTCACGTGGCCTCGCGTGCGGCCAATAGCGGCGCAGAACGTGTCCTGTGCATTGCTCCAGATATGTTAAGGAAATACGCGGGAGGGCCGGGAGAGCTCTCCCATAGTAGGGTGCATTATTGCCCTAAATCGCTTGCATTTTTTCTAAACGCTTTCCTGCTTATGTGCGAAGACAGGTTTCATTTTCGTGTTATACCGATTCCAATGACAGAGGGATCAACCATATATTTTTGTTATAAGTGCAGTTATCTTAATTTTCCGGACTTCTAAGAAAGCGTGCCAGATTTTAAAAAATGTACCACGTGACTAGCGCTTCCCCTCAAACGTGTTTCCAACGAACCACCGATGATGCATGCAGGACGCAGGAGTGGACAGGCGGAAAGGGCGAAGAATGTGGCCACCCTTATCATTTTCTCTTGTGACCTATTTAGTATGGTCTGTCTTCGATGGTTCATTCTTATCACGTTTAAGTGGTGCTAATATCGCTGCGCGCAAGCGCCTTGTCAGGTGGTACTTTTCAAATTTCGCGCGCTTTCTTTGAACCTCGGGAATATTAACGCCATTGCACTTTTTAGCATGAAAATACATTGTTTGGACACTAATTAACGTGATTTGCAGCTTCAGCATCGAGTATATTGCGTTTAAAGCAAGCGTTTGAATGTTGGCTAATTATTATAATTATCTGAGGTCATCTTAAAATTAATGGGAAGTGGTGAATACGACAGTGAATAATACTAGGTTGGTTGCATACCCCTAACGCGCACGTGAATTTTCCTAAAGGGTGTCACAGGGTAGGCGGAACACATTTCGTATGTTGCACTGAGGGTATTCATACACCCTTTGCAGGCTCACCGTCATTCCACAGCGAACCGTGCCAGCAACCAGCTCACCTATAAAAGTAGTTCAGCTGGAGTTACACTCGCGTAGGCCTATTCGAGTGCTGTTGTACGTGTGAGCTATGTTCGGCAAGGCAACCAGCTGCTCTGTCAGGAAAGTGCGGGGGAATTGCAACAGAAAGCCTCACTTCCCTGGATTACACTTGAATTTTAGTTGCTGCTGGTGTATAGCGAGACAATCGTTGCAATTAGGGCTGTGCGAAGCGCGACATTTTTGGTACGAAGCGAATTCGAATAACAAAGTGTGAATGGAGGAGGAGGAGGAGGAATAAACTTTATTTAATGTCCTGTACATGGCTAATGAGCCCGCCTAACTACTCCCACGTTGGAACCGGGAGGTCAAGCCCCCTGGCCCTATCGTGGGCGTACTGGACAGCTAGGACTTGTTGCTTGTGGTCTTGCGACTTGACCATGCTTGAAAACCTGTCACGAGTAATGCCAGGGCCAAGCGACCCACACTCCCAGAGCATATGTTCTAATGTACAATCGTCTTCCGTGGAGGCTTTACATATAGTATTCATGTCTTGAATGTTATACCATTCCTTGTACTGTACAGGTGAGAAATATGAACGTGTTTGTAGTTGTCTAAGTGTCACTGCTTGTGCCCTGTTAAGTTTGATGTGTGGAGGAGGGAACAGCCTCCTACTCATGTAATATTGCTTTGTAATTTCGTTGTGTGTCATGGGAGTATCTCTGAGTGTATTCTCAAATCCAGCAGAGTCGATGCCATTTGTAAAAGCACCCCGGTCAGTGAGTTCGCGGGCAGCGCTGTTGGCCGACTCATTTGGATTGATGGGGCACCCTTCTATATTGCCCAGATGAGCTGGAAACCAATAAACATACTTTACTTCTTGTACCTTGATTTCTTTGATTACCCTGGCCGCTTGCGGGGCTATTCTTCCTCTACTGAAAGCTCTAATTGCGCTTTTAGAATCGCTGTAAATTTCATTGAACCTGGCGTCTGCAATTGCTAGTGCTATGGCAACTTGTTCTGCAACTTCAGCTTTACGGGTATAGAGAGCAGCTCCGCTGACTGTATGCCCCTTGCGATCAACTACGACTGCTGCAAAAGCGTCGCCTCGTTCGTACTGCGCAGAGTCAACGAAGCATGCAGTCGCCCCTCCTTTCTCCGTTGCGTTAATGAGATTCTTAGCTCGAGCCAATCTCCTGTTGATGTTGTGGACAGGATGCATATTTCGTGGTAGTGGTTGTACAATAACATTGCTTGCAATGTCGCATGGTACTTTAACATATGTGTCTTGCTCTATAATGGGGTTCACTTTGATTTTATCAAGAATATATCGCCCTGTTCAAGTGGTAGATAGTCTCAAATTTTGTGACGTCTCTTGGGCCTCGACAATTTCTGTCAATGTATTGTGGACTCCCAGTTGTAGAAGCAAATTAGTGCTGGTTCGTACACTGAGTCCAAGTGCGTTCTTAGTAACTCTCTTTATCATATTGTCTATTCTCTTAGTTTGCTGAAGCGTCCAGTTGCACATGGCCGCCATGTATGTTATATGGCATAGAACGAAGGAGTGGATTAGTCTAATAAGAATGCCCTCCTTCATGCCTCGGTGCTTATTGGAGAGTCTTCTTATCATACTGTATGCATTCTGAGTTTTAGTCAAAATCCTCTCTAACGCCGACTTGTTAGCTCCGTTGGAGTCAATGAAGAACCCCAAGACTCTGATTGTGTTAACTCTGGGTATATTAGCTCCTGTAGATGTGAATAATTGTATGTCACACTCTTCTAATGGCCGCCAACCTTTGGGTCTCCCTCCACGCTCCCGTCTGTATAACAGCAACTCTGACTTATGGGGGGAGCATCTGAGCCCGGTTGGTTTGAGGTAATCTTCGACCGTTTTAATTGCCTCGTTTAGTGAATCCTGGATTTGTCCTTCACTACCGCTAGAGCACCATATAGTTAGGTCGTCGGCATATATAGTGTGGTCAATCCCTTCAACTTCCTTTAGCTTTCTTGATAGTCCGATCATGCAGAGATTGAAAAGGACTGGCGATATGACCGAGCCCTGTGGGGTCCCTCGATCTCCGAGTGTAACAACATCAGAGCTCATGTCTCCTGCCCTCAATCTTGCCCTGCGAGATTCCAGAAATGATTTAATGTAGTTGAACATGTTGGTACCAAGTTCAAAATTCTCTACTGTCTTGAGTACAAAGCTGTGTTTAATGTTGTCAAATGCTGTTTCTATGTCTAAGCCGAGCATGGCCTTGACACCTTTAGAATAACCGTCTAGGATGTCGTGTTTAATCTGTCTCATAGCATCCTGAGTGGACAATGCTGATCTAAATCCTATCATGTTATTGGTATATATTTCATTATCCTCCAGATAGGCTTTTAATCTATTGAGTATGGCGTGTTCTGCCACTTTGCCAACACATGAGGTGAGAGATATTGGTCTTAAGTTCTCTAAATTGGGGGTTTTCCCCGGTTTAGGTATGAGAATGACTTGAGATAATTTCCATTCATCAGGTACTTTTCCAGTTGTCCATGCTGCATTTATATATTCTGTCAGCACCTGTATTGAAGGTGCATCTAGATTTCTCAGAGACTTGTTAGTTATTCCATCAGGACCCGGTGCCGATTTCCGGTTAAGTTCTCCCAGGACTCTTATGACTTCTGCAGTACTGAAAGGTTTGTTCAGCTCAGGACATTCAGTCCCTTTATAGGCTATCCCATCTGCAGTAACTGGGTCCTGTGCTGAGCCGATGGGAAGATACTTGTCAACTAATTGTTGCAAAATTGTTTGAGGTTCTTGGTCTTTAAGTGCCGTGTGAATGGCTCTAACCATATGGTGTCTCTGTGCGACTTTTGTGTGACCTTTGTCCAACAGGTGCTTAACCGCCTTCCATGCCTTTCCGTTACGTAACTGCCCATCAATGGACTCGCAGAATTCATTCCATTGTTGCCTGCAGAGGGTAGCGCAGTGCTGCTCAATCTGCTTGTTAAGTTCCGCAATCCTTTTGCGAAGCCTGCTGTTGAGCCTCTGCGAGCGCCATCTAAGAAGGATGGCTTGTTTGGCCTCAATTAAGTGAGCTAACTTGGAATCCATAGCTTCGATATGGGCGTCAGTGTTAATTTTCCTGGTGGCCTTTATGATGTCACGGTGAATTTCATCGCACCAGTCTTTGAGGTCTGGCTTGGTCTGCATTTGATCGGCCCTCTCTAAACGAAGTTTCCTGAAGACATTCCAATCCACCACCTCAAATTCCCTATATTTACTTTTGTTCACCTCTAGTGTCACTTCTATAATATAGTGATCACTTCCGAAATTTTGCCCAGTATTGAGCCACTTGGCTGCTTGTATGTTCTTAGTCAGAGTTAAATCTGGTGTGGTATCCCTGCACACTGAATTACCCAACCTGGTCGGGTATCTTTTGTCCGTGATAATTGTGAGATCTAATTCTTCTACGTGTTCCAAAAGATCTCTTCCTTTCCTGTCACATCTGACATAACCCCACGCGGTATGGGCTGCATTAAAATCTCCACATACTATCAGCTGTTTATTCTCCGCCAGTTGCTGAGCTTTGTCGAGGATATTCTTAAACTGCTGATGACGTTTTCGTGGGCTGCTGTAGAGGTTTAGGATAAAGAGGCTGTTAGGTCTTTGGCCTTTATATGACGTCGGTAAAACTAGCTCAATCATAAGGTATTCTAAACTTTTGTCTCTGATTTTAAGGTCGTGTTCTATGTGTGTGAGTTGTTTGTTGATTAAGACATACAATCCTCTACCGCGTGTTTGGCACTCAACCGCTTTGTATCCAGTGAGTGTAACATAACCGGACCCAGCCTCCTGTAGTGCAATAACATCCGGTTTGTTTTGTGTGGATCTGAAGTATTGCTGGAGTACGGGCCGCTTGTTGTTGTATCCCGCACAATTCCACTGCCAAATTTTGAATTCTCTTGTTTGATGGTTAGCCATTTTCACATAGAAAATTGACCCGGTTGGGACAAGAGAGCAGCTCCCAGAAAGTGCGTGCCGTTCTGAGCTCCTTCCCCTGCGGATATAGTCATTACTTCTAATGTTCTGATTCTTTCACCAAATGATTTAAGTCCTTCATTGGGATCGTTGAGCGCGCTTTGTATTTGATTAACATTTGCTGTAAGCTGAGTGACGTTTTCCATCATTATTTTCATGCTTTCAGTTAGCGTAACAAGAGTCTGTTTGACTTCTTCTACCTGTGTTTCAGTGTTCTTTAACTTGCTTTCAACTGCCCTACGTTTAACTGATAAGGGCCCTTCAGTTACCGCTACAGGAGTTGGCATATCTCTGTGATTATCAACCCCACTGTTGTTTTGTTTGGTCTCACTTAGTAACCTCTTAATTTCTGTTAATTCCTTCATCATTTTGTGGTTAATTTCTCTAAGCTCTGCATTTTCCAGCCTAAGTTGCTGAATCTCTTCGTTATGCTCTGGGAGCGGGTCACAATGCATGGCACTCACCGAGTCAGCCTCTGTCTCGGACCACGTCAGCTTCTTGCCGTTTTGTTTCCCCTGGCTCTCCCCGGTCACTGAAGCACTCACTCTTGCTTTATCAGCCCACAAACCGTGCCCTCCATCGGAAGCAGTCCTTGGCGTCGATCTAGAGCGGCTTTTAGTCTTGCCTCTAGATCTCGACCTGGATCGGGACCTGGACTTGCGCTGGTTGGGTATGTTGCCCTGAGTCATCGATGCACCCGGCACTTCTTTGGCTTGAGTCTCTATACTGTTGTCCTGAGTCGAAGCGTGGTGGAATGTTCTCAAATTTCTTCTTCTTCTTACGACGTATGGTGTAGTGAACCGTTGTCTGCAAACCTTGTCAGCTGTAGGATGTGAGCCCCCGCACAACTCACATCTAGGCTGGCATTGATGTTCGTCGGTAGGATTAACTGTTCCGCAACCCCTGCAGACTTTCGCATCTGGTGATGGACAAACGTCTGATCTATGTCCAACTCGGCCACACGTGTAGCATATGTCTATCTGTTTCTTATACAGATAGCACTGGACCAGCGTGGGTCCATACATGACGTAATCGGGCACCTTGAAGCCGTCAAACACTATGATGACTGTGGTTGTGTTTTTGATTCTTTTAGCATCCATTGCTAGTCTGTTGTTTGAGTTAACGATGTTTTTTCTGATCTGCGCCGGTCCGTCCGAGATGTCTATGTTCTTGATTACTCCTTTGCATGTGCCATATGGCGCTGCTTCGTAGGCATTAACTTCATAACGAAGTCCTCCCAGTTCAATGGACTTGATTCTAACGTATTTTCCAGCGTTATCCCTGTCGGGAGTGCTGACAATCATGATATTTTGGCTTACATTGGGACACAGTATGTCTGATGCAGTCTGCTCGGGCGCTAGCCCTGATGCCGTTACAATGGCGTTGCTCACTTTGGTTGGGCCGATTTTTCCAATATCGATCCCTCCTCTTGGTCTTAGAATAATTTTAAAATGTTCTTTAGGCAGGTAAGGCATACGCGATGCCTTCACTACTTGATTCTTCAAGTTATTCCCGAGCACATGGGAATTAGGCCTAGAGATAGGTCTAGCGCCCGCCGGGTCACCTCCACCACTCTTCTTGGCTAAAATCCGCTTAGAGACTGCTTGTTGCCATCCAAATTCTTCGGTGCACTCGTCCGGGGAGATGTCCCTCCCATTCACTACGACTTGCATGCTCATCTGGCCGGATTTACAGCTCGTAGGCGACCACCGAGGTAAGCCTACTTCTCCCCGCAGTATACGCGAGTGCTGATACGGCGGCGGCGTGGTCGTCACAGAAAAGTTGCGATAAAAAGGCGAAAACTTCACCCACCGTGAAAAGTCTGGTATCACCGTGTTCGCCTTGATGTTACACGTCGGTTAGTATCACTCGTTCGATGGTTTGAGATGATTTTCCGGCCGAAAACGTGTTCGATAGCAGGAGCCGATGTTTCGCCATCCGCACAGCTCAGCGCCTCCTGGCGGCCTCCCAACAAAGTGTGAATGGAGTGGAATAGTTTTAGGGGCGAAGTTCCTCTTAGTCTAACCTTGTCACGCGTCAGTTGTCAGGCGTAACCCGCGTGCTGGGAGGCACGCGCTCGCCCTCGGCGCGTGCCTCTCTCTCTCCCGGCGCGTGTCTCTGCTGTCTTGTGAGAGAGAGAGACAGAGAGAGAGCGAAAGGCGCGTGTAGGCTATGGAAACTTTGTTTCTTAGAGGAACGCTCTACCGGCTCGCAGAAATACCGACTGCTCGCGTTGGAGAAGCGTTCACCGGCAACCCATATATATATATATATATATATATATATATATATATATATATATATATATATATATATATATATAGGCACTGCACCTTGACTTGCAATGAAGTGCCGGTGGAAGATTTCACTTGTGCATAGTTCAACCATGAGGATTCATAGCGTGCGCGTTAACTAAATTAATCCGGAACTCGGCACGATCTACGATGAACATCCCGAGCTTCGCCCACTCATCATCATTCACTCCGTGGATATGCTGTAATTTTTTTTAAATTCTCGATCCCAAGTTAAATTGCAGCAAAAATATGTACTGCAAGGCATGTCTAAACGACCAAATTCGTTGCGCAACTGCTGCACTCCCACGAAGTTGTACCTGAAAAAAAATAGTCCACTGAAAAAGAACAAGAGAAAAGTGTTCACTGATCTAGACTTGGTTATGCACGGTACCCGTGTTTTCGCTGGCGTGCAGCTTACCGTATTTGTACGATTGCAGCTCGACCTGTCTTATTTGATCTTAAAAATATGAAGGTTCTGGGTCGATTCGCACTCGGAATTCAAACCGGTTACCTCCAGTAACGGCAAGACAAACGAGAAATCAGGGGCGCTGTATGGCGTGGTCACAAATCTACGTTTACTTTCCGGATGTCCCCATGGCAAATAGTTGCTCCGGGCATTCTTTCGGAATGTTTTTCTTTTTTCAGCTCTTTCTGCGCGCACCATATCCTAGGCTTAAAGCGGAGCTTGCAATAACGCAAGAACAGACATGCAGCTTTTTTCGCCGCCGTACCGCAGGCGCGCCTATAGCGTACACTCCCGTCGCTCAGAACACAAGCAGCCAGGGGAAAGACCACAGAATTGTAGCTTGCCCCCTCGTGTATCATTTTTCGGTAACACGAACGTTTCTAGGTGCGCGTCTCCTCCTCATTGTCACGCTGATGCCTGCCCAGAGTTCCTCCCTCCAAATTATGCTTTCTCCGTGACCCTTACTGAGTGGCGTCATCTGGTGGCAAAATCTGAACTACATTCAATATGGTGACCGTGGTAGCGCCACCTTAGAGGCTAACTCCGACGATTTTTCGAGGTCAATACTCAATAGATCTCAATAAAATTCGCTGGGTACGTTTCTTGGTACACTTTCGTCATTTATGCAAGATTACAGGCTCGAGAGACATGCAGATTGCTTGGAATTGCATGTCTCTCAATCTTTACTGATTACCTCAAACCGCCCAACTAAATCGCTACTGATTACCTCAAACAGCTCACCTGTCTTCCTACAATTGCTACTTGCTATTCAATTTTTTCTGATTACCTCAAACCGCCCACCTTGCTTCCTACAATTATTGGTCACACTGTGTCTTGACGTCATAATCGGCAAAGCGACATGAAGCGCACCGGTACCATAACACGGCCTTCGAGATCTGCGCGCGCCGCCAACCTTCGCGACATTACCGCCAGGGGAAGGGCGCATGCGCTGTCGCACCATGCAAAAGGCGGGTTGATTGGCTTATTTGACGTCACCACTGGGTTGGATGTCGGTTTCGGTTTGGCGCTTTTTTCAATTTAAAAATTATTCTTGCATTTGTTGCACATTTCTATTATGAGTAGTGTGACAGCTAGGAGCGCCTCAGGAACATAGTATCGTCATTGCCTTCAAATGCCCAAAAAAAAAAAAAAATCGCCAGATTGCCCTTTAACTGTGTCCACATGCAGCGAATTGTGCGTATACAAATTTAGTTTTTGCAATGTCAGTCGCGCCGCATTACAATAGTGCTTTCAGATGAAGCGTACTAAGGGTGGGAAAGGGTCACTAACCGTCTCGGTACATAGCACATTTTCCCACTTAAAGGTGATATTCATAATGCATGGTGCTGTGGCAACACTGGGCGCGTCTTCCATGTTCTTCGGGGCGCAGCTGCTGAATCGTAGTCTGCTAGCGCTAGCATTAGGAGAGGCTGAAAGGCGGTCGTTGACGGTGCTCTCGGGCGAAGAGAACGCTTCGGTTTGCTCCGACATCCACCGGCGAAAGGTCAGCAGAGCTTACTCTGCTCCCAAAAGTCGACGAAAACACATTCTTAAACACCCACCCGGACGGCAGCTGCTACAGGCTTACCGCTTCGCAACAAAAATAGTATACGTCGAAATTTCTTGTTTTGCGACGTGCACTTCACATCGTAGATAGGCGTACAAGGAAATTCACTCGCGAGGAGCTCGTGTCTTCCATATTATTTACAATTGCGATTAGAAACGTGCTGCAGATATCGAAACAACGCTGTGCTGCTTTCCACCTCTAATTTCTCCAGCGGCAGTCATCTCTACCCTTCGCAGATGCCTGTCTGATTCTTCTCTCGAAAAAAAAAAAAAGTATGCGTGAACACATGAGCGGTACGCCAAAAACGTCTCGGAAAATTGAGTTTCACGTACGGCAGGGCGTTCACCGCTGCTAGGCTACAGCACGCCTACGCCCGTCGCTGTGGCCAGGCGGTATGCTGAGGAATAGTGTTTCTAGCACATATGTGTGACAACGGACGGAGATTTTTTTCGAGCCCAGCCAATTCATCGCCCCCCCCCCCCCTTTTTTTTTTGCTCAGTAGAAGGGGGAGAAGCTCCTAAATAGTACTGAGGGTACTGAGGTGTTTGGTGGTTCTCGAGAAAATAGAAATGACGCTGGACAAGATTCCCTCAACCGTTGTCTCCCTCCGCAGCTTTCTTTTGCGAGGAAGAGCAGTAGAGAGGAAAATGTGAGTCTTGTAGGAGGAACAACACGATCGTCGCGCCGCTCGCTTGCACGTGCGCTGTATATCAGCTTTCCAAGCGCTTTTAAATTTCTTTGCTTTAACTTTACGGCCACCGAGCAAATGGTGGGGGCCGCGATGGATGAAGTTGACGATTGGCATACGGTGCGGCTGCGATTGTTCGCACGGACGGCCTGCTGCGGCTGGCAATGAGCGCGCCGATAAGTGGCCGAAGCTTCGGAGCAAATATTTAAAGCTACCAATCACACACATCAGTTCACATAAAAAACAACGAAAGAAACATCGCGGTGGGAAACCGAGCGCGCAATTTTGGAGTTATTGAATCACTGCGTACCATTGACACGGGCAGTTGATTGATTTGTGGGGTTTTACGTCCCAAAACCACAACATGATTATGAAAGATGCCGTAGTGGAGGGCTCGGCAGTTTTCGACTTCTTGGGGTTCTTTAACGTGTACTGACATCGCACAGCACACGGGCCTCAACATTTCGCCTCTATCGAAATGTAGCTGTCGCGGCCGGGATTCGATCCCGTGACCCTCGGATCAGCAGCCGAGTACCATATAGCCACTAGACCACCGTGGCGGAGCGACTCGGGCAGTACGTGTGTGATTTTTTTTTTTTATGACATAGAGAATCCAGTTTTCAGGAACCTTGATTCATGGTGCAGCACCAGGAAACTTTCAACTTGCGGCGTCGCATCTTTATTGTGCTGGTGTTCTTAGAACTGGGTATACAGTACAATTTTCTTGGGACGCGCAGCACACGTGCACCTCCGTAAAAAAAAAAAAAAGTGCATGTGCACTCCAACCACACCGTCGACTTATGCACGTTTATTCTCGCGAACAGCTACTTCCGTCCTTGGAAAAACAATACGACCAGCAAAAGGTGATCGATCATGCTCTCTCGATCGTGCGTGCGTGATGTACCCGTCCGTTAAAAAGCTGTTGAAATGCGCGTGTTCTCAGCAGTGTTGTACACGTTCCTCCAAAACACGAACGAAAAATCGTTCCTCGTTCCTTCACAATTTTGTAACGAGTTCCCGTTACAAGTTCCTTTAATAAAAAAGGAACGCGTTCCAGTTACATTTCAAAAATTGGAACGTGTCGTTACATTAACGTTACATTAACGTGACATTTGATTTCTATTATTGAAAATTAATTCTGAGGCAAAACAAAGTGAACATCTTAAGTCTCGCATCGACCTATGTATATTTCGCGAATTTGAGCGTCACCAGATAGCATAATATCTGTAGACAAAAATATCTAAAGAAACGCTCCTAGGCTAATATTTTCAAGGAGCGCCAAACATACTACGCACAACTCCACTGCAACTTTGGCGCTAGTCTGTTACAAGTGCGACACATATGGCACCTTCCACTTCAGTCTTCGGATGCGTAGTCAGGATACCGCCTCCAATGTGGAAATGGGTATTTACTCACGGGCTCCAATGATGTAACAGCGATGCATCTGACACTAAGAGCTAGTAATAGACCTTTTGATTTAGGATAGTATGTAAAGGTTTCTGCCTGACACATGCCATTGCGCGCAAATACTGGAACAGGATTCCCCGCTGTCGTCAGCATTCCCGATCCTAAACAATTTTGCTCAAAACCCCTAGCTTTTGTAGCATTTTAATAAAACTAATTGGCAGTTCTGTATCCGTTACTTTTACTTAGTTTCTTCACTTTAAAGTATTTGCGGCGCACTGTACTTTTGGTGTTAATTATGGCTTTGCTGAACGTATGTCGGTGTGAGGAATATTAATATTGCTATTTTGTGCGTTTACCGCCGAATTAAATAACGCGGGACTGTTTTGTTCTTTTCTTCGTGGCATTAGGAATAAGCGACGAAGAAAACACCATTCTAATGTGTTTTCGATGATTCGGCGAGGCCTGTTCAATTCGTAGGCACACCGACATTCGCGCAAGGGCGAAATGCTGTTGTGGTGCAGGAAGTAAACAAGAAAATAAATAGCCTCATATGCATAATTTGACGGGAAACGACACACAGCACACAAGCATGGTTGGCAGGACATTGTTGTGCAGCAAATGTCCAGTAAAGTGGACGGTGCGTTAAAATGCTTGGTTATTCCTGTATAGCTAGCCGTTTGGTCGCGTAGCAGTAAAACTATAGTTTTTATTCGAAACAAGCTGGGCATCGAGGAATATTATTAACCAGATCAGGGTTAGAACTATGTTAACTTCGCTCAGCATTACAAACACGCACGCACGCACGCATGTTCAGCACACGTTCGCGTGAGCACGTGTATTCGTTGCTGCTTTTTGCCGAGGGCATAGGGCTGCTGACGCCAAATTAAAGCGCGGACCGTTCACTTCAACTAAAATACCTTCACGAGATCGACGCACAGAGTGTCTTATAAGTACAGACAACCATGACCACAACCGCGTTCTCAGAACCAATACGAGGAGAGGCGATATATAGTAAAGCACGCGTTGACAGTGTTTTGTTTCGGAGGAAGCCCTGGCGGCGGAATCATAAGGTACGAAAGGAACTTCGCTATTGCATGTAGTTCCTCCCGCTTTGCCGTACGCCCATACAGGGCTGGTTGACAGCCGGAAACTACTTGTCCAGCGGCCATAGTAAGCCAACGCCAAGGAGTAGCGGGATACCCTGACGTCGTGCAGCCGCAGTGAAGAAGGGAGGCGTCACCCTCGTCGAATCATAGAAACCACATTAGAATGGCGTTTTCGAGCGTGGTTTTCTATGAGAGAGCGATACTGGCGGCAGGAAAACGGGGACTCCAGCGACGGCTTGTTGCAGCCCAGCCTATCTGCCCTGCATACGTGCTGCGTACGTGCGATCGTCGTGGAGTGGAACGTTCCCTTTGCCGTTCCTTCATAAATGTAACGCGTTACCTACAGTTCCACCAATCATAAATGGAACGATGGCGTTCCTTCGTTCCGCACAGAAGGAACTCGTTCCAGGAACGTCGTTCCTTGGAACGACGTTCCGTACAACACTGGTTCTCAGTCTGTCAGTGCTTTTGTCGCACGGAAAGCAACTCATATTCACGTGAAAAATAGAAACGGGGCGAAACGGTGACTTAACTGCGTCGACCGCAGTTTTCCGAACATACGCAGTGGGGATATTGTTGATAAGAGAATTTGCGTGGCGGTGACCATATATATATATATATATATATATATATATATATATATATATATATATATATATATATTCATGTTTGAAATAATCAATGTATTCGGTCAAAAACAGTGTTACGTTGTTGCCGGGTTGTCACGGATCCTCGATGCATGCACAGCGGCACGCAGCAGTTGGAAAACATCGCGGAGCGACGGCGAAAAAAAAAAAAGAAGACGGATAGCAGCATCCGCTGCAAGTTTCGGTTTCCGGCGCCCTGAAGAATCTGGTGCTAGGATGGCGCTTGCGGGGATGCCTGTAGATGGCGCTCTACATTTTGAGTATCCCTTATTGTGCACATATCGCACAATGACCAGTCACACAACTTTGCTGCAGCCGTTCAGAGCCGTGATGTCGCTGCGATTTGGTTTTATGTTGTATTTATTTCTATGTTGTATTTATTTCGGCTATGTGCCGTTATTTCAATTCATTTGACGCTGTTTTCCCGCATATGGGATTAATATATGGCATACATTATGACCTTGCCTTCAGTAGAGGTTCAATTTCGAGTCTCAAGTTCGTTCACGCATTCACCCCGTGTAATTTCGCGCTACTTTCTCAATTTTTCCCATCCATCAATAGAAATTACTCCAAATGTCGACTCTCATCAATGTGGTATGTTTGTTGTTGCGCTTTGTAGTTTTTATATCGGATTTCGAAATTAACTGTACAACAGTAGATATGCAGCGCGCTTCATGAGAAGCTGTGCCTGGAACGTCGCCATGCAATTAGTGTTCGTTGTTTTTAATGCATTCTTCAATCGTGTCTTGATTAAAGAACGCCAGCCAAATATCGCTAGTCTTATGCACATTTACAGCACATACTTGTTAATCATTCTGTGAATGGTGACCATGTGCGTACGCAGGGACACTGAAAAAAGCTTGTGTCGCCCGTAGGACACCGTCGGGGAAGGTGTGATGGTAGAAACATGGACCACACGATCCTTGGACGCGCAATGTTGGGGTCGAGTTATTTTACGGAAACAAGGGGACGGTATAATAATAATAATAATAATAATAATAATAATAATAATAATAATAATAATAATAATAATAATAACCCAGCTATGATTTGGCCTCTGTTGACCGCCGCGGTGGTATACAGTGCTTATCGTGCTCGTCTGTTGACCCGAAGGACGCGAGTTCGATCCCCGCCACCGCGGTCGCATTTTCGGTGGGGGCTAAAAAATGCTACAGGCCCGTGTACTGTGCTTTTTCAGTGCACGTTGAACGACCTCGGGTGGTCAAAATTTTCGGAGCCCTCCACTACGACGTGCTTCATAATCATATCGTGATTTTGGTGCGTAAAACCGCATAATTATTATGATTCAAGCTCAGTTACCCGGCGCTCATGCTCTGTAAATCATCTCCCGAGTTACTCAGCAAAGCAATGTCATCAACAAACCTGAGGTTGCTAAGGTATTCCCCATTAACCCTTACACCCACCTATTCTCAATCCAATGTTCTAAATACTTCTTGGAAACATGCTGTGAATAACAATGGAGAGATTGTGTCGTCTTGTCTTACGCTTTTCCTTATAGGTATTTTGCTGCTCTCCTTATGGAGGACTATGGTGGCTGTGGAGCCGTCCTAGATGTCTTCCAGTAGTCTTATGTAGTGCACATCTACGCCCTGATTCCGCAATGCCTGCACGACTGATGAGATATCGACCGAGTCAAATGCTTTCTCGTAATCTATGAATGCTATATATAGGGGCCTTCATAGATGACCTAAACAGGCAGAGTAGAACGGTGGGTCTGAAAATTAATATGCAGAAAACTAAAGTAATGGTGAGTAGCCTTGGGCGAGCACAGCGGTTTGAGATAGCTGGCGAGGCATTGGAAGTAGTAAGTTAATGTGTCTACTTAGGCCAGGTAGTGACCCCTGATCCGAACCTGAGATAATTAGGAGTATAAGAATGGGGTGGAGTGCATTCGGCAAGCATTGTCAGATAATGAATGGTAGCTTACCATTGTCTCTGAAGAGGAAAGTGTATAACAGCTGCATCTTACCGGTACTCACTGCGGGGCAGAAACCTGGAGGCTAACTAAGAGGGTTCAGCTTAAATTCAGGACGACGCAGCGAGCAGTGGAACGGAAAATGGTAGGTGTAACATTAAGGGACGAAAAGAGAGCGGAGTGGGTTAGGGAACAAACGCTTGTTAGAGATATATTAATAGAAATTAAGAAGAAGAAATGGACGTGGGCGGGCCATGTAATGCGAAGACAAGACAACCGTTGGTCATTAAGGGTAAGAAAGTGGGTGGGCAGATGAGATCAGGAAGTTTGCGGGGATAAATTGGGCATATGTAGCGCAGGACAGGGATAATTGGAGATCTATGGGAGAGGTCTTTTCCCTGCAGTGGGCGTAGACAGGCTGATGATGGTGATGATGACCCAGCGCTCATGAAGAGAACCAGTCAGGCCTGTAGTGATTGCTGCGCTTCCTTCTGGCCCTCGCAGGAAGCCCTTCTTCCTACAGGCCGGGCAATGCGTGGCTGGGGGCCCAGAGCGGCGGTACTCGGGCCTGGTGGTCCCCCCTACTGTTCTTCGTGACAGCCGTCCTTCCTGCGCTTTAGAAATGTGCTGTCCACGCCTTTCAAGAAGTTCCTCCTGATGATGCATTTTAGCCTATACGCGAACAAATATTTACACGCGCATGGTCACGTTGCCAAAGCAAGATATGTAATGATTCATATGCGCATTTTATGCCTATAACTTTGCTTTTTTTGTTATTCAAATATAGTTGCGTTATTTCGGGGCAGTGTCTCAGTGTTTTTATCTTTTGTTGAGCACTGGCCAGCGAAGCGGTGCGGGGATCGCAACCTAATCCTGGATGTTTGTCGTGAAAGGTAGGTCTCCTCCGTTTCTTGAATTTATTTCTTCGTTACTTTCCATAAACACCGCTAACTTCCCATTATCCTGCAATTCCAGAAACCGTTGCTTCATCTGGCAGCACTGATCATATTGTAATGCCATTTGGTCTCTGCAATGCTCCAGCCATCTTTGAACGCATGATTGACACTGTTCTTATCGGCCTAAAATGGAAGACCTGCGCCTCTGCTATCTGGACGACATTGTCGTGTTTTCGTCTAGCTTCAGCCAGCACCTCAAACGATTATACGAAGTCCTGCAGTGCTTTTAAAACGCCGGCCTCCAGCTCAATACAAAGAAATGCACATTCACCAACTAGAGCATCGAAGAGCATCTCCGAAGCCCAGGGGAGATGATCCACGTGCACGTCATACAACTACCGCCGACATGTTGATGTCAATGCTCTTCGTTGCTTTCAAGGCAATTCTCCGAGTGTTTCCTCATGCTAACGATCTTCCAGAGGTGAGCGCCGTTCTTTCGTTAGAACCTCTGCTGGTACAGCAGAAAAGTTCTGCATAGCACAATGGCTCTCCAAATGGACAAATGCTTCCGCAACACTAGTGTGTTCCAGTGGAATGCAAACGGCCTCAGGTCTAAAAGTGCTGATTTTAGGAAACTTGTTCGACAGTACAGTTTCCCCATTTTGTGCCTAAATGAAGCGAATGTAGACCCCGACTTTCGAATTTCTAATTACGTGACATATGCATCGGGGAGAAATTCAGGCGCAAGCAGGGCATTGTTATGTGTCCGACGTGACATACCTTCTTCGCTTTTGTACTCGTCGGACTCGGACGTGCCAGAATTCGTAGGATGCAAAATTCAATTCGGGAAGCTCGTCGTGACAGTAATTTCTGTCTATTTGCAACCGTCGACACGCCTCACCGAATCAACTCTCACTCAGTTATTTCGGAGAACACATGGACCAGTGCTTATTTGCGGAGATTTCAACGCTCACAATACTACATGGGGAAGTACCCACACAGATTCTCGGGGGAGACTCCTTGAAAGAGTCATCGACAGCTGCGGCCTTGTTTTACTAAATGATGGATCAATTACGTTTTTAAGGGGCTATAATTATGCCAGCTGTTTACACCTGGCTATAGCCTCCCCGGACCTTGCACGAGACATGAGATGGTGTACAGATCTTGAAACACGAGGGAGTGACCATTACCCCATCCTCATGCAACATCCCCGAATGAACACGCCAGCAAAAGGCAAGGTGTCGAAACTAACGAATTGGCAACTCTTTCGTGAATACGCTGGTCATGATTTAGAGGGAGTAAACGACTTGGATACGTTTATGTCCTGTATTATCAACAGTTACTCCCGTTCTACACGATATACGGCTGTACCTGAAGGTCATTCCAGTGTAGATGGAGAGTATGAACGCTTGCGTGCAATTAGACGGCGCGCAGAACGCCGCTTCCGCCGTACTGGACGGCTGGAAGATTATAGAGTCAGGTTACGCATGCCAAATCTAATCGACACATGCAAAGGTTGGGTCAGAAGCAGTGGCGTGACTTCTGCACCTCACTGACCCCATTTACTCCGCTTCCAAAAATCTGGCAAGTAATCACTGCTTTGTCATCCAGTATGCCAGCGCAGCCCTTTCCGAGCATTAGCCACTTCTCTTGGAGTATCGGAGCGTGATGTTGCTAATGAGTTTTGTTCCCTTCTCACGGGAATTGGACAACTTAGCCAACGAGTGAATGCGCTAGTCGATCCGATCAAAAAGCAAATCGAGAATGCTTGTGCATTACCACATGCTCAGCTGGACGCTACATATTCTCTACAGGAACTACGTACCGCTTTATCGCTAACCCGCGTAAGAACAGCGACTGGCCCAGACAACGCGTCTTACAGCATTTTGAAAAATCTGGGCCCCAACAGTACACCTGTTCTTCTAGACTTATACAATAACATCTGGATGGAGACATATGTTCCCTCGTGTTGGAAGATCGCTAAAGTCGTCCCTCTGTTGAAGCCTGGTAAATCACCACTATCGTTCGACTCATTTCGTCCCGTCAGTCTCACAAGCTGCATGTCTAAGGTCATGGAAAAAATGATCGACGTAAGGTTGCAGTGGTGGATTGAGTCGAATGATCGTTTTCCAGAACAGATGGCCGGCTTCAGGAGACATCGCTGCACTATGGACTGCATCTTTGATCTCGTGACCTTTGTAGAAGAGGAGATGAAATGTGGAAACATCGCTGTTGCTGTGTTTATTGATATAAAAAAGGCATTCGATTCTGTCAGCCACCTGTCCGTGCTGCACGGACTAACTTTACTTGGAGTGCATGGCCGTATTTTAAAGTGGATCGCTAACTTTCTACAGGATAGGCAGAACTATATTTCAACCAATGATGGCGACAGAAATACACACCAACTTGACAGAGGCGTCCCTCAAGGAAGCGTTCTAAGCCCGCTTCTATTTAACGCTGCGATAGCAGGGCTTCCAAAAGTGCTGTCGGATGATTTGGGTATATCTATGTATGCAGACGACATATGCATATGGACTTCCCATAAATCTCTAGAAGTTATCAAGCACCGGCTACAGCAAGGATTGAACGCAGTAAGCGATTACCTCAAGGACCGAGGCATGGAGATTTCTCACGCCAAGTCTGTGGTTCTGCCGTTTACCAGAAAGAAGGCAAAAAACTTGAAGCTTTTAGTGGACGGTCAGAGTATTCAAATTGTACGAAAACATCGTTTCCTTGGTGTTACTCTAGACCGTCAACTCAAATGGACCTAACACATATCTGATCTCGAAGGCCAGATCAACGGTACGATAAATGTTCTCCGGCGCATCGCGGGTACGAAATGGGGTGGAACATCGGCGTCGCTACTCCATGTCCATTGTGCCCTCATCCGACAAAAGATTGCCTACTCTGCGCCAGTTCTGCAAGGCATTTCCCAGACTTCCCTACACCGCCTTCGCCCCGCCGCGGTGGTCTAGTGGTTATGGCACTCGGCTGCAGATCCGAAGGTCGCGGGATCGAATCCCGGCCGCGGCGGCTGCATTTCGATGGAGGCGAAATGTTGAGGCCCGTGTGCTGTGCGATGTCAGTGCACGTTAAAGAACCCCAGGTGGTCGAAATTTCCGGAGCCCTCCACTACGGCGTCTCTCATAATCAGAGCTGGTTTTGGGACGTTAAACCCCAGATAACAACAACAACACCGCCTTCAGCTGCTACAAGCATGTAGTCTGCGCGTGTGTCTCGGTGTTCCGCAAGCGACATCAAGCTCCCTGACATTAGCAGAGGCACGAGAACCTCCTTTCAGTGTGATTCGGAATGTGGAAACATGTCGCCACTTGTTTCGTTTAATTACGCAGCACCCTTCACATCCACTGATTTCACGTATTGGAAGTCGTGCTAGAACACAGATACACTGTGTGTACCAACAGCAAATTCCGCGGCTTCCTCTTTCAACACATTGGCAATCAGATTTAAACTACCCACCTTGGCTTCTGGAGATACCACCTATCGAAACATCAATTGAAGGCCTTCGCAGTAAGCACGATGTACCACCCTTTGCAGTGTTGCAGTTGGCCTCGCACCATCTGTTTGAAAGGTACATCGACTACGCGTCCATGTGTACACGGATGGTTCGGTCACCAAAGAAACGTCAACATCAGCATTTGTCGTACTGAGTTGCATGAATACGCATGTCGACTAGGTCATCCATCGTCTTCAACAACATCGGAGCTGGTGGCCATTTTATTAGCAGTGAGCTTTATAAAATTATCAAAGCCGCCTCGAAAGTGGGTAGTCCTTAGTGATTCATTGGCGGCTCTCAAATGTATTGAAAGTGCTACTCCAAAACATATAGATATACGTGTCATATACGCTATTCTGAAAGAACTTGCACAAGCTACGGAACAACATCATCATATTGTCTTCCAATGGGTCCCAGGTCATTGCGGAATTAAAGGAAATGAACTGGCTGATGCGTTGGCGAAAGCTGCTCATGATTCCTCAGAAATTCGCCTCATTCCCATATCTCAATCCGATATGCGCCGCATCTTACGAGGACAAAAACGGGAATTGTGCTTACTCAATTGGTTCACAGAGAAAACAAAAGAATCCATTTTGTATGCAGTCGACCCTAATCTGGAGTATCAACTAGACCATCAGCTCCCGCGATGCATCGACACCCTCATTCATCGTCTCCGGCTTGGCACTGCCTACGCAAAACATTTTTTATTCAAAATTCAACGTGCTTCATCTTCAACATGTGCATGCGGCCACGACGACGAAGATATTCATCACCTGTTGATTGACTGTCCCAAATACACCACGCAGAGACAGCGACTCGAACATGAGCTACGTTTGTTAGATTCAGCGCGCACTTTTTCGCTTCAGAAAAAATATTAGGACCATGGCCACCAAAGATTCACCACAAGGCCTTAAAAGCCCTTCAACGCTTCTTTGAAGAGACGGAAATCGGGAACAGTTACTGACTGGACCGTTCTCACAGTGTTGTGTGTGAGATGCGAGCGGACTCCTTTGGGACTAGTTTATTATTATATTTTCTTTTTTATTTGTTTTTATTATCTAAGCGAAAAGGGGTAGCCGTCACCAAAAATGGCGACAACAACTCCTTAATTTATTTTTACGTCAATAAAAAAAAAAGAAGTGTTAGGTCACGTTGTTTCCAAAGCTGGCACCCAACCAGACCGTGAGAAGATAGCTGCTGTGCTTCAGTTCCCGCGACCTTCGAATCAAAAGACATTACGCATCTTTCTCGGGCTGACGTCGTACTTTCGACGTTTTATACGCAATTTTGCAGTAATAGCGGCTCCCTTACATAAGCTCCTGGTCACTGGCACCTCTTTTGCATGGTCCGAAGGCTGCGAGTCGGCATTTAAGTCTCTTAGGCGACACCTCACTTTGCAACCCGTGCTTCGAGTTCGCCACTTCGACGGGAGAGGTCCGACCATCCTTCAAATTGACGCAAGCGCACAAGGCATAGGGGCAGTACTTCTGCAACGAGATGTCGCTTCTAAGGAGCAGGTTGTGGCGTACGCCAGCCGCACCCTGTCGCCGGCTGAGCGGAACTACACCATTACGGAGCATGCAGGAATGTCTGGCTATATTGTGGTCCATCCAGAAATTTCGCCCTTACCTCTACGGTCGCCACTTCACCATCGTCACCGACCACCACGCTCTCTGTTGGCTGTCATCGATTAAGAACATGTCCGGACACTTGGGCCGGTGGGTCCTGCGCTTGCAAGAATATGACTTCACCATCACTTACAAGTCTGGAAAATGCCATCGTGATGCAGACGCCTTGCCTTGCTGCCCACTTTCACCTTCTCGTGATAATGCACACAACCAGTGTACGCCGTCTCGTTCCAACGCACACGAGCTCTTGTTAAAGTCACTATAGCAAGGTGCACACAGGTCCTTGAAAACCTTGAATACCCTTGAATTTCGAAAGTCCGTTTTCAAGGCCCTTAAAAAGCTTGAAATTTCCGACTAGTCCTTGAAAAACCTTGAATTTCATAAATATTCAATCTTAATTTGTATTTATCAGCATCAAAATGGCTTTTGTTGGTTAAAATTTCATTTAAAAGAAAAAAAAGTTCTGAACTATAGCGAACAAAAAGTCTAGGTTTTTATATCTATGTAGCTGATTCTGATTAGGCGACTGGCAACACTGGTCATGCTGTGCGATCAGTGCGAGCCGTGTGAGCGCCCACTGAGTTACGCCCTTGCACTGGCTCTGCCATTGTCGTGCCCCCTTGGTGTCAGCGCTTTTCTAAATCATCGTGTCTTCTGTGAAATGATGTGCTGATCAACAATGCCCAGAAAAAGCAAGTTTCAGCCTACGTGGCTATACCACAACTACAAGCAGTGGATTGCACCCGACACGAGTCCGCATCGGGCTAAGTGCAAGCAAGCTTTGCGGCAAAGTCTTCAGTGTGACTGGCATGGGTGAATCGGCTTTGAAAAGTCATATGAAAAGTGTGAAGCAGATTCGTGCAATGAATGTAGCACAAGGGAGCACTCTGAAACGCTACCCGACTCCTGTCGTGACAGAGCAGTTCGCCGCCGCGCCTCTGTTGCAGGCACCAAGCGCGATGCTTTGGGAGATGTTGCCAAGCTTAAACGATGCTTGTAAAGCGCACGAGCTTGTCACTGACGCCGAAATTCTTTGGACTCGAAGGTGGTTACGTCCCATATGTCATACCGGATGTCATCCCAAGCAGGGGAGTTATTCCGGCGGATGTTCCCGGACAGTGAAGTAGCAAAGGCATTTTGTTGTGGCGAGAAGAAATGTGCCTGCGTGATATGCCATGGTCGGAGGCCTTTCTTTCTTTCGGCTTTGCAGCGAGAGTTAAGGGCCTTGAAAATCCTCCTGTAGGGCCTTGAAAGTCCTTGAATACCCTTGAATATTTTCCTGTACGAACCCTGCTATAGATACCACTCCGTGTCCTTCCCACTTCGATTTCAGCTCGCTTCAGAAAGCCGACTCCTACTGTCGAACACTTATGTATCATCTTCGAGGCATCTCTGAACCGCCAAACAGCTGTTTGCGCCGCCAGCTGCAACGTTTTCGTCTTCAAGACGGTATATCTTAAGATGGCTACGATATTCAGGGTCACGACGGCGCTTTCGCTTATAGAGCCGTGTTGAAGCTTCTATATTGTAGCGTCGAATCGCGATGATTTGTCGAAGGCGAGAGGGTGCTTGCCGCTGATCACCTTATATTAATCGCTTTTATGGATTTCAGTGGCGAAGCAGACGAAATCGCTGCACTGTGCATGGAAACGTCCAACCTGTTCGCCCACCCTCATCATTTTTTTTTTTTTTGTGTATATAGAGCTCTTCGAGCGAGCCAGACGTTGAAGAAGGCTCGTAGGCCTCTTCGAAATGGGCTTCGAAATGCTGGCCTGATTTGTTCGAAATGCTCCCCTCGCGGTGGCTCCTTTGTCCCCATTGAGCGGACCATTATTTGTGTGTGTTATTTGTTAATGCCACGTGGTGCCTCTGAAAGTGCAGCTGTGTACTTTCGTTTAGGTAAGTGCTTCGGGAGATTAGGGACGCCTGTGATGGAAACTTATTTTCGTTTTATGTATCAACCTCACTGTTACTGATGCTGAAATTGAGCGGCGGATTTCTCGCGATGATGTTCGCATGAAATATATAGTAGTGAAGCGGAAGTATATTTGAGATAGACACGTACGTACAGTGGTGGCTGGTTTTATTTTGCCGTGTGCACGTGCAAGCTGCGTACGCAGATAGTGTTGCGTTTTCATTTAACGTTCCGCGTTGGCAGTGCATTTTTCCGCAATAAATTTAGAAGGGACTGCAACTAGCGCTTGCTTTAGGAGCATTAATGAATTCGACCTGAGCACCACACCGACACTTCGCTTTGCACGCAACTGAACTGCGTTGCAAGAAATGCGTTTCCAAGGAATGCATTTCCCATTTCTCGAGAGGCCTGTTGCGCACAAACGCTTGCCCAGCTCAACCCTTGACTCGCTTGGAGGTCTCAATATTGTTTTAAAAATCGGAAGCTGTTTACAAAACATTCGACAGTGGCTTCGCACGCAGAGCGCAGCTATTTCCACTTGCTAACGTATATTCTCCTTACGGGTGGGCGATAGTGTAGATGGCGCCCACCGCTCCGAATGTCCCCTTGAATCCTTTTGAAGGGACCGACAACCAATCTTGGTTGCGAATTTATAAGATACATGCTTTATTATTATTATTATTATTATTATTATTATTTATTATATTATTATTATTATTATTATTATTATTATTATTATTATTATTATTATTATTATTATTATTATTATTATTATTATTATTATTATTATTATTATTGCAACGGTAAGCTTGGCGGTGTTACGATCGGGCTTTCTGCTGAGAACGGCGCACGTGGCTTGTTGCGTTTGGCGTGCAAAACGAGCCCGACGAGGAAGGTCGCCGGCTCGTTAGGCCTGAGCTCCGCGTCAACGCAGATTACAAACATCTACGTTCAGCCGAGGCGTCGCGGTGGTGCCGAGAAGTACGTTTGGTGGCCATTAGGTCGAAGAGGCGACCCCGTCCGGCACATCTGGAAGTGGTCCGTTTGGCGAATGCCTACCTTATCTGACCACACAAACTTCTACCAGGTGGAATGTCTCCGCACGTACGTGCACGTGTGATGACGGGGATGCTGGCCGCGTGATGTGTTCGGCTGCGGTATCACCCCCCCCGCCCCACCGGGACCTTCGGGGACTACGTCCATGGGCGGGCGGGTCAGGGACATTTTGGACACCTCCCTTCCTCTCCCTCCTTCCTCGCCCAGGAGCCAATGGGAGAAGAGCCCGGGAAACAAAGAGCGCGGAGAACTCCTCGGAAAAGAACGATCTGGAGAAAACCCTCTGGATAGTGGAGCCTCGCGGAAGCGAGCTCCCTGTAAATATGTAAAATAAACATCTTTTTAAGTTCTCTCTGCCCCGTCTCCCGTCGCCCTGAGACCCGGTACCTGCGGGTTGTTTTCGCCGCTCACCACCACGCTACCCGGTGGCCGGCTCTTGTAGCAGGCCATTCGTAACAGTGGTCACTCACTGATCATGCAGTGACAACGATGAAAACGCCGTGAAGCATTTTTTTTATCGGAACGTTTTGCCTACAGGGTCTTGTACGCAACACATGTTGCAAACAGTGGCCAACAGCCGTCGGCCGCTGTTTTCACTGTAGGTGCTGCCGAGGTGGAGCGCATGCGCGCCTCCTCTGCGGTTATACGCGGGGTTTTCGTGGATGCGAAGGCAGCGCCGCACTTCTTTTACTGCTTGAATAAGCAAAGAATAGGGCGACTGTAATTTTAAGCCCAAGTTATGGTTATCTCAGTATCAGGGGAGTCACCAACAGGTGACGCCACGTTGCGATTACCGCGATTTTCAAACTAAATTAAGATAATCAAATCATAATCAAATCGCGGAAAGGTGCTTGATTCGATCACTACAATTCAGGGTGTCTCCGATTGCACAACGGTCCGTTCACGTGTTCTGCCCAGTTGTTTGACCCTTCAATGCATGTACGAACCAAAAATTTCAAATGTGCGCCCACTACTGTACACTACACTGTTCGCCACCTGGTTCACAAAAGGAGTCAGAAAGAAAGGTGACATTTTGGCCTCAAAGATCGCCAACTCCAGTCGTTTAAAAAAAAAAAAAGGTGGCCCCGCCACGGTGGTCTAGTGGCTATGGCGGCTGCTGGTCCGAAGGTCCCGGGATCGAATCCTGGCAGCGCTGCTGCGTTTAGATTGGAGGCGAGATGTCTAGACCCGTGTACGTGAGCTTTCAGTGCCCTAAAGAACCCCAGCTGATTGCTTCTCCCGGGGAATGTCTAAACGGTGTACACTTTAAAAGGGGGGTTTAGGATTTAGATTTTTCGTCACATAAATGTAACAGAGTCAACAAATATCACAAATAGTCAGATGCGCTAATAGTGGCGTCCCGGCGTCCGTGGGAGTTCCTAAAGAAAATAAGCGATGACCATTTCCTGATGTGCATTTGTAGCCGCTGTGATGTGAATCCGTCGCCTGTAGTGCGTAATAGCATCAGCATTGACTCCGAAAGGAGACTGTCACATAGCGCAAGTAAGGGCGCCTGTGTTCGAGCGTTTGCACTATAAATTTGGCGGTCTTGAGGACAGCTCGCTGTCGTTGCGTACATTTAGTTACCATTTTTAGTTCTCCAGGAGCGCATTTGAAATTTGGATGGGGTTAGTATTGACCCCGTTCAATTCACGTGCGACCAGTCGGCGGCGAAGCGCAGCTGTGGGCGCCATTTCCGCCGCCGCCCGCCGTTGGAAGCACCCCCCTGATATCTTTCTCCACACACACACACACACACACACACACACACACACACACACACACACACACACACACACACACACACACACACACACACACACACACACACACACACACACACACACACACACACACACACACACACACACACACACACACACACACACACACACACACACACACACGCACGCACGCACGCACACACACACAGTGTTGTTCCATCTGCTTGTGGAAAGATCATTTCTCGAGCGCCTCATGCTTAGCGCTCACACACACACACAGTGTTGTTCCATCTGCTTGTGGAAAGATCATTTCTCGAGCGCCTCATGCTTAGCGCTGAAACGCGAAACTTCGTCGCCCAAATAAATTTACACAAAGTTATTCCTTTAAGCCATTGATCTGGCACAATTTCTATCATAATTCCTAAGGTGTCTGCCTTTCATTACTACTATAGTCTGCCCATGTATTTTTTTCAATTTACATTATTTTTGGCCGTGACGAAACATTACAAAATATATCAGATTTAGCAATTTTGAATAAAAGCGCTGGCTTGACTATGATAAATATGATGGTACTTCCGACTTTCCTGCATCCTGTACTAATCGATAAAGATATTGCGGGAACTTGTAAAGCCAATATCTCGTGGCTAGATAGCGACATATTTGGCAAAAATCACATTTTGACCTACATCGAGCCATCTTTGAGCCACTGAGCGATCATAGCACTTACACGATGTAACATTCCGGTGTGGCTGAGGAAGCTGAGAAGCGCTTTTAACGCTATTGGGCGTCTTTGCGCGGCGTTGTTTGATGCTAGATTACTCAAGCCTGTGATAAAATGTCGTATTACTTGAAGTAACCACAGCAAGGTACTTTGGATGACAGAGAAAGTGTGCCTACACGAATGGCGCAATGACGTGTTGTGCGGTGAAGGCGAAGCAAAGAGAAGTTTTCCGCGGCCTTCTGTTACGCTCACATTTTTTTTTCTCGCTTAACATAACACATTACTCTTTTCAAACTCTTTGTGTGGCTTACCCACAAAGAACTTAATGAGCAAACTTAATGAGTTGTTTGTAACAAATAAAGAACGAGCCCTTGACCCCTTCCCTTTCGTTACCCACAAAGAGTTCTACACAACGAGTTATAAGTCATATTTTTCTTAGACCGCTACACATGCCAAAACGATGACTCAATATGCGTCAAAATGTTATTTTTCCCAACCGCGCGCGACGACGTCCCAAGTCAAGAGAGCTAGGAGGAGTCTCGTTTCCCGCATATCCTGGCTGCCAGGTGACGCCGCTGCAGTATGCCTGGCGCTGTCCCCAGCGCTGCGGCGCGCTGAAGGTGACTATATCAGCATGACATTATTTTACTAATTTGGAAAAAGCACTGGCACCTTCGAAATTTCATAGTTTCCACTGTTTTCTAACAAAATATGTCACCTCGCGCTGTTGCTTTTATAGTAAAGTAACTAAAATTCCATTAATGCACGTTATATAATGCACATCAGTGCGCCCGGCTTGGGGTGCTATTTCGTCACGGGAACTTAAGCTTTTGAAATGAACAAGTATGCAGCGCCTTCCCGAACACAATTGATGAAACGCATGAAATTACGAAGCGCGCTTTCGTTTTTCTAATATCCACGCGTCTGGCAGAAAGGAATGCGGATTTATTACCCAAGCGATGGGAGTTACGAACTCTTAGATGGGAATGGAGAGGGTAAGTCAACTCCAAGATGCCTTGGAAGAAGTCTATACGTCAGTTCGATGAATTTCAAGTGCTTGCATTATCAAGGCACCCCCGTCTCTTAAACTCAATTTTTGGCTCCTTCCTAGTGATCTAAAGTCCTTCTTGGGCTAGCTTTACACAGACGCGCATTCTCACGCTTGCGCTCTGTCGTAGAGAACAGGGGTATACTGCATATGACTCCCGCTATAGTAATTCTCGTGGATAGGCTGCGTGCGCCACGTGCGGGAGATGAGGGCGCTGTACAGCTTCCTCTTCGTCTATGCAGTAACTAGCTCCCGCAGTGTCCCTGTATGTGCTCCCACAGTGAACCTATACAGTACCTCTGTTTTCCCGCTGCAGACTGGGCTCATGTTTTAAAGCAAAAGTTTCTTAAGCGCACATGAAACGAGGACAGAAGAACTAAGAATTTGACAGGATAACGCTTAAATCCTTAGTTATTCTGCTGTCCTCGTTTTATGTGCGCTTAAGAAGCTTTCGCTTTAAAACATGAATGTACACCAAGTAGCCCATATCGCCGTCTTGTTGCAGACTGGGCGTGCGACTGGGTCGGCCTGAGCAACGGCGCACAGGTTAGTCGCGGAGGCATCGCTTCAGGCTATATATATATATATATATATATATATATATATATATATATATATATATATATATATATACAGAGCATAAAGAGCTTCATGGCACCAGCCGTCACGCCGTTTCAATAACGTCAATCCATGCACCGATCCACTAGAACCACTAGAAACAAACAAAAACGTATCGCATCTGTTTGGTGCGTGCCGCTTGCGATTGGCTTACTTTCGTCGGGTGATATTTCACCGTCATATCCCATCCAAGTACTTTATAGGTTCATGGGCAAACTTTTTTTTTGCAGCACTTCGTCGCTTTTTTTTTCTTTTTTTTCCCTTTCTTTTTCTTTTTTTGGACGCGTCAAGCAGACGTCAGAAACTCAGATGCCAGAAAATATACCTCAGCATTGCGTCTGGTTGCGCATCTTCCGGTTTAGCAATCGAACGCAGTCCGGGAAGGATTTCCTCTTATTCGTTTTCTCATTCCGTGCGAGAAGGATGACAGGGGACGATGTTTTACGCTTCTGCGTAGAATTGGACGCAAAAATTGGACGCTCTGGAACAGTCGTTTCTGCGTTGATATACGCGACATTTGTAGGATAACCTCTTGTGCGACTGGAAATATCACTGATTCGGTCCTGAGGGATAGTGAAAACGACACCCTACGTAACTTTGAAGTCGCCCGTTCATTTCACTCTGGTCGCTTGATCACTGTTACGCTATTGAGCAGGCGGTGTATAAGTTTTGAGTAGCCGCTCATGCTCACAGGGCAGAGAAGTGAAATAATGCTGCATTGAATGAATAAGGTGTTTGCCTATATATAGTAGGCCTTACGGCAGTTGTTAACATTGACATATTTCGGTGGCTTCCTATAGGGACAACTTATACGTGGCTTATAGATTTCACTAAAATACAACTGATAAAGTTGGTGTTACACGATGCTACTGAACGCTTCCATTTCAAAGAAGGTGATACTGTCACGCTGTATAGTGCACCGAACGTAACATAAAAATACTGGTTACTGAAGAGAAACGCTCAACAGAAAAGCGAATCAACTATGCACACTCGCATGATGATAGGGGATGTCCGAAACGTAGGGCGCCATCATTCGCCGATCGCGTGAGAACTGGCGTCCGCCATATTTTGTTGGGCGCGTAAAAGCGAAGCCTGCTGCGTCTCGGCATATCAGTCAGGCGCTGTTTTTTTCGCCGCGTGTCCCGTTGCCCAGTGCTGCGTGCCGTCACAACGCTGGGAGCGAGGTAACACCGTTTTTAATCATTTCTCTTGATTGAATGAGCGAAGAAAAGAAAATGCCGTAGTGAAAGCGTTTTATCAACCAGATTGCATTGGAACTGCTTAGAAACCGCGCACCGTTCAGTCCGCAGTTTTCGCTTCCCTGTGCGCTTCAGTTGTTTTCCCTGGGGCAAAAGCCGGACTTACAACGAATACCCAGTAAGAGATGTTCGACATTCATTTTTAGCAGATTTCTAACAGATGGACGTGACACGCGCACGAGGGATCGTGATCGACAGCCATATGCTCGTCGTTGAAGCTTGCGGACGAAATCGTTGGTCCGCAATTGTAAACGTAGTTCATATATATAAAACGAACAGATTCTGAAGAATCTGCGTAATATTTCATCGTGCGGCATGAAATTCTTCGAGCATCAAGTTACTAAGGCGATAAGCAAGCGACCTTGGGTGTATACGTGGCGTACAGAATATATACACCTGTCTCCAATGTCGCAACACGACTCGGCGTAAAGGCTTCAACAGGTCCCTCCACTGCAGTTTCGCAACGTAAGGAGCGCCACTCGACGTCGTCCGCACGCACGCATGCCGCATCTTACTTTCACCCCCCAGTGAACCGACCCCTTGCTGTTTCTCTTTGCTTTTCCTCAATCAGGTTATGCTGCGCGTGGGCTGGAGCGGTTCGTTCGGTAAATTATTGCACTCATCTTTCAACTAGCTGCCGACCCTCGTATGGTGGCGGCCATAGCGCGCGGTAATGCAACACTGCCGTCGAGTGCAAAAGCAATTGAGCGGTGCAATGTGTCAAAGTTCAGGAAAGAAGCGTGCACATACAGTGTTAAAAAAAAAGACAACACTTTCCTCGAATGCATGAGCATTAAAAAATGAAAATAAACACTTGCTTCGAATGCATGAGCACGTGTAATTGAACAGGTCAGCGAATTAATTGATAGATGTACAACGAGAAGATCGAACACGTAAGTAGCTTGCGGTGTATGGTGGAACATAGGCGGCAACGATAAGAAGAGCGAAGCTCCATTTCCAAGTGCACCAACGTTTACCACTATGTCTTTCCTTATCTTGTTGTGGATAGACCTCGTTAACTTACATAAACGTATCGCACGTACGATCGCTGAATCGCAGTGGTGCGTTACGGTACGTCCGCGTGCACTGAGCTATTCCAGAGGGCAGAGCAGGCTAAAATGACGTTGTAAGATAGGCTGTCATTATCATCAGCCTATCTACGCCCACTGCAAGGCGAAGTCCTCTCCCATAGATTTCCAATTATCCCTGTCCTCTGCTAACTAGTCCCAATTTATCCCCGCAAACTTCCTGATCTCGCCTGCCCACTTAACTTTCTGCCGACACCTGCCACGCTTGCCTTCTCTGGGAATCCACTCTGTTACCCTTAATGACCAACGGTCTTGTCTTCACATTAAATGGGCCGCCCTCGCCCATTTCTTTTCCTTAATTTCTATTACTATGTCCCTATCCGCGTTTGCTCCCTACCCTAACCCACTCCGCTCTCTTCTTGTCCCTTAAGGTTACCTACCATTTCCCGTTCCATAGCTCGCTGCGTCTTCCTCAATTTAAGCTGAACCCTTTTAGTTAGACTCCAAGTTTCTGCCCCGTAGGTAACGGTAAGATGCAGCTGTTATACACTTTCCTCTTCAGAGACAATGGTAAGCTATCATTCATTATTTCACAGTGCTTGCCGAATGCACTCGACCCCATTCTAATCCTCCTAATGACCGCAGCCTCATGATTCGGATTCATGATATACCTGGCCTAAGTACACATATTCACTTACTACTTCCAATGTCTCGCCAGCTATCTCTAATCGATGCGCTCGCCCAAGGCTATTGAACATCACTTTAGTTTTCTGCATATTAATTTTCAGGCCCACTCTTCTACTTTGCCTGTTTAGGTCAGTAATCATGCTTTGTAATTCATCTCCCGAGTTACTTAGCGAGGCAATGTCATCAGCAAATCTGGGGTTACTGAGGTATTCCCCCTTAAACCTTACAGGCAGATAGGCTGAAATATGGATAAACGCGGTGGCTGCATTTCGATGGAGGCGAAATATTGGGGCCCGTGTGCTGTGCGATGTCAGTGCACGTTAAAGAGCCCCATGTGGGCGAAATTTCCACAGCCCTCCACTACGGCGTCTCTGATAGGGAGATCGTGGTTTTGGAAAGTAAAACCCGAGAAATCAATCAATATTGGTAAGTGTGTGTATAGGCGAACTGCGCGTAACGACGAACAGCACGGCACGTCTCCTCTCTACAGTCAGATTTCTTTCACAGCTTTGTGATCACGAAATCTCTAAATGGAGATTTGTAAAGCTACGAGTGCAGTATATAACGACAGCGAGGTGAAATGAGCCGTAACACAGTGTGGCGACAAGGCCCCACATCCTACCTGGATTCTCCTAATTGCCCTATACGAGAATGAAAACCCACTACAATGGCCGGCCAACTTCCTGCGCAGATACTGGCCGTGTGTACTGGGGCTCGCGGGTACTAGCTGGCAGCGTCACTGCAAAATATCGGCGCCGACCTCGACGGCGTGAGAACCACGGACAGCTGGATATTGTAACAGTTATGTATTTTTTGCGTGGACGGGGTTTGAGTGATTGATTTCTGGGGTTTAACATCCCGATACGACGATCTGATTATGAGAGACTCCGTAGTGGAAGGCTCCGGAAATTTCGACCACCTGGCACACGGGCCTCAACATTTCGCCTCCATCGAAATGTAGCCGCCGCGGCCGGGATTCGATCCCGCAACCCTCGGATCAGCCGCCGAGTACCATAGCCACTAGACCACCGTGGCGGGGTGACTCGGGCAGTACATGTGTGCAATTTCTAATCGTTAGACAAATAACTGCATATTACACATCGAATACAGTTGCATCGTCGGCCGTTTTCTTTCCCGGAATCATCCCGGCGTGGTTCCATTACGTGCCGCGAAATCTAGCTTAGGTGCCAGAAATGGTGGCGTATCCACGCCTGTAGCACCTTTTCATAATAGCGCTTGCTTACCGCTAAAACGCCATATTTTACGTGAATAAGTAGTTTCGAGAAATACGTCTGCATATGCAAGTACAGGAATATCTCTCGAATGTTCACTCTCGGTGAATGCTTGAGCTTCCTGGCAAGTGACTGCATCTTGCTTTTCACGAGTTGCAACTTATGTGCGGAGAGTTTTTATACACCGTGGTATGAGCGATCACACAAGTTTAAAATTAACTTGCCGTGTGCGTACGTTGCACAGTTTCCAGCGTAGATGAGTACGAATAGAGATGAGCTCGCTCCTGTACTCCTCTTACAATTGAAAGCAATACCAAGATCAAATGAATCGCATGATCGGTACAGCGACTGCTACATGACTTGCCGATTAATGATGAATACGATTTACCCCTATGAGAACAAGGAACGGGGCACCCATCGTATATTCGTCTGCATTTTGGTGTCACCCAGCAAGGATGTATTTTATACTCTCAGATGCTCTTTAGGCTCATTGCTGCACCCCAAACAGAAGTGATTCTCGATCGGTCCTTAAGGGAACAAAATATTCAATCCAGGGAGGAGGAGGGAAAACTATTTCTTGCGAGGTTTCTCGATAAGTGGGTGGGGTCCTCAGCCCAGGGCTACACTGGCCTTTGCGGCTCGCTGGGCTTGGTCGAGCAGAGCCAGCCGGCTCTCCCGATCCCTGCTAGCAAGCCAGACCACCCACTGTCGTCTTCGAGGTGTTGTCCTCAGAAGGGGAGAATTGATTTCACGCGGCAACGATTTGCATTCCCACGTAATGTGGGTGACAGTGGGCCGTTCCCCGCACCACCGACAGGAGGCCGCGTACATGGTAGGATTTGTGTGGTGTTTCCCTTGAAGTTATTGTAAGTTAGAAATGGGCAAAACGGCTTACTTGAGTGAGCGGCTCAGAACGACTCAGCTCACTGCAATGATCCGGTTAATTTCAACGGCTCACCGGCTCACCGGGTCCGAGGGAAAACGCTCTGGCGCGAGGAAAGAACGGGACCGGCCAGAGCGGTGGGCGGCCGTTCGGCTGCCTTGCATTAGCGCCCGTGGTTTGCCCATGTCACTGGGGGCCCTGTTGACATCCCTGCTTAAGGTCCCTGCGAGGGACCTTATATTGCAGGGATCGTTCTACACGTAAGTATTACGTGTAGAATATGCGCTAACCTAAAAAACTACCTGCAGGGTATGTGAGCTCTTCTCTATTTTCGTTTCCGGTTCATGCAGTTTTGTTAGGAGACATTTTCATTCGCTGAGGGGTGAGGTGGGGGGCAGAAATTATGAGGCGCTTAGCAGATACTAACATGCATAATCATCTTATCTCACTACAATACCACAAAACTTGATTCGACCGACATGTCTTCCGAAAATCATATAACCAAGAAAGTTGAAACGCTGCGCGCGTGTGTATGAGCGTGTGTTTTCTGTCTGTGACTCTGTATCCAGTTCGTGCTTTCTTATTCTTCCTAGAAAGTATGCCTGCCTCCGCTTCATGGGATGGCATACAATCAGCCTTATCGGCGCGGTACCGGCTCGTCTACAATTCACCACGTATCCGGTCGCCATGCATTTTCCATCGGCACATTTCGCTAGAAAGAACGTGACATGTTCTTGCAGAGAACTCGGTTTGTGCACTGGACTGGAGCACGCCGCCCAATATTAGATATTGCTACCCTTGACTCTTGACCATTGTGAATGCGAAGAAGGCAAACAAAAGCCCCTGTTCCTGCGCGTCAAGTGTTGGCTAAGTCCGTAGTAGCCACGTGAAAGCGTGGCATCGTCTGCTAATCCTCCTCGTGGAGGATTAGCAGATTGTCACTAAATTTATTTGCTGTGCGGCGCCACCGTGTACGGACATTGTGAATATATGCACGATCATGTCGAAAAATAAGAAAATTTGTAAGCTACCCCTGTTGTCGTCCTTTATTCATCCTGGTTCTGTCAGAATTTTGCGCTGCTTTTTCCCTTTTGTAACAGCAAACTCCTTTTCTTTCTCTGAAACATGTTCACTTTTCGACAAATCGCATTACTACTAAAAAAGGAGATTCCTGAGGTAAAAAAAAAAAAAAACTACGTGGCGCCGTTCCAAATTGGCCTGGGTTTTCTTTTTCAACGGAAAAAAAAGAAGCACCTCCTTTCTGTTCTGCTGCACGGCAGTGCAAAGAAAGGGTCGTTACTTGGAAAGTGCGCTTTTGTGGCGCCGCGCATATTTACAACAGTTCCATAAGTAATTACAGCCGCACCAAGGGAGCGTTAAACAGATACAATGAAGAATTCCCCACGCTGTGTGCGAGACAACCCCCTTCACGTCTGGAAAGTACATACGAGATCTGCTCTGAACTATCCGGAAAGCAGCACTTGCCGTGTTTCACTGTCCCGTGTCGGGACCTGTCTTAAATCAAGCACTTAATTTTAACGTGTGTCACTGTGAATGGACGCATTTCTGGAAGACGTTCATTTACCTAAAATAGCTTATAGTTCCCGTCAGTCTGGGTGCCATCATGGTGTGCCGTAAATTTGAAGAGATGTTTAGCTTCCGTCACCCATTGACAGAAACAAAGACGTCGAACAATATCTGTGCGGCCCATATAAACAGATCAAAACTCAACGAAGTGCGATCATGCCATGATATTTTTTTTTCCAACATGCGCCACGACGAAATAATATGAAGCCTTGACACAACACGGCATGTTATTCGTTTTGTTGATGTGCTAAAACACACGCTCAGGAAGTTCAGAGGGCTGGATGATATGGGTGACATATTTATAACTATACTAATGAGCACTAATGAGGACGTCAGCTACGCTGACCTGTTGTCTTCAATGACACCAAATACCCTTCTAGACCTGGAGTCCGTCTTCGAAGTGTTGCACGAGCTCACGATGAACTGCCTCACGCAGCGCACACAGCGAGCGAGATGCGAGTAGCGCGAGTCAGCCCGCGACGGCCAACACTCGTCGCCGCCGTCGAAACGAAAAGCGATCCAGGTACTTCAGTTCAGCACGGCTCACCGCGGCTCATTGAGCGAGAGAGAACCACCTTCCGCTGTCGGCTCTTTGAGCGAGAGAGAGTCCCAAAGAACCGCCGCTCATTTTTACTGAGCCGGCTCACCTCGGCTCTGAGCGAGAGAGAACGCACGGTTCACTGAGCGAGAGCGAACCGCCTCCCGCCCTCGGTTCACTGAGCGAGAGACAACCGCCGTCCGCTCTCCCAAAGAACCGCCGCTCATTTTTACTGAGCCGGCTCACCTCGGCTCTCTGAGCAAGAGAGAACGCATGGTTCACTGAGCGAGAGCGAACCGCCTCCCGCCCTCGGTTCACTGAGCGAGAGAGAACCGCCGTCCGCTCTCCCAAAGAACCGCCGCTCAGTTTTACTCAGCCGCGGATTACTCGCTCTTTCGAAAGAGCCGCTCAAAAGATCCGGCTCACTCCTGAGCGACCCATCTCTATTGTAAGTGTTCGTCTGTATTAGACGCCAATCTCGCGCCTGTTCTCCGGTAAGCTCCGGATGTGGACAACCGTATTTTTGTCATTCGCCTCTCTGGTTCTTGAGAATGTCGCGTGGAGTTGTAGGAGGTTCCTCAAGGGTGGCGGAAGGTGCTCGGATGCTTATTTCACGAGCAAGCCGGTCGGCCCTCTCGTTACCCTCCAGTCACGCATGCGCGAGGCACCAGATGATTGCATGCGAATTTTGCAGTTCGTTGCCAATAATTTGTAATGCCGCCCTTGGAATCGCCCCAACCTGAAACATATGGGGCAAGCAGATTAGGAGGCAGTAACCACGACAGCCGAGTCATTCCGCTGTTCTGCTCATATGATCGCCATAGCGACCGCCGTCGCTTCAGCCGTACAATCCGGGGTTCCCTTACTGTTGTTGTGCGACGGTACCTCTGTCAAATGAGGTGCAACTGATCACGTTTGAAATTCGAAGCATTTCTTGGCGAACTTGAGCAACTTTGACCGCATCTATCTATCTATCTATCTATCTATCTATCTATCTATCTATCTATCTATCTATCTATCTATCTATCTATCTATCTATCTATCTATCTATCTATCTATCTATTGATTTGATTTGTGGGGTTTAACGTCCCAAAACCAGTTCTGATTATGAGAGACGCCGTAGTGAAGGTCTCCGGAAATTTCGACCACCTGGGGTTCTTTAACGTGCACTGACATCGCACAGCACACGGGCCTCGACATTTCGCCTCCATCGAAATGCAGCCGCCGCGGCCGGGATTCGATCCCGCGACCTCCGGAATCTATCTATCTATCTATCTATCTATCTATCTATCTATCTATCTATCTATCTATCTATCTATCTATCTATCTATCTATCTATCTATCTATCCGATCGTGGTCACGACGCACACAGGACTCAAGGTGATGTCAGGCGAACTGTTTATTGGGCGAACTTGTGCCCAGCAAAACAAAGCCAATCACAATTCACAGCAACAGCGGCGTGAAGAGCCGTCGGTCGACGGAAAGACTGACTAGCGGCGCAATGCGTCGGCTTTTATACACACGTCATAACGCGGTCTTGCATTAGAGAGCTTTAGTTTGTTCGTAAACTTCTTCACGTTTACGGATACCGGTTTACCGGGAAAGTGTACGTGACCAGAAGCGCTGCTGGCGACACCTGATGATGCGGAACATAACCAGGCACACAAAAAGCTAATATTATTGTGGCCTGCCGGTTTTGCTTGACCCCTAGAGTAAAGCATTGGACGTGAGATAATAATTGAATCTGAGTACTTTCATTACCTCCTTCGGAGAAAACGCTCACGCTACTAAAAATAAAATCGAATGCATTGTAGTTAAGCAATCCGCGAATAGATGGCGCTAGCAGTTCTACTTACACCGTAAACACGCACGGTAAACCGGTATCCGCAAACGTAAAAAGTTTACGGACAAACTAAAACGCTCTATTAGTGAGTTTTAGTATATCGGAAAGCAGCAAACGCAAAGATTTAGCGTAAGGTTAACGTTACGGTGGAACACAACGCGCATGCGCAGAACGTTAACGTATACGATACCCTTACGTGCCTACATTTTTAGTTTATCGGGCTTAGCGTAATAGCGTAGTTACCGGAATAGCGGGATGGAAATGCGCATGCGCAGTGCCGTAAATGGCCCATACCGTTTAGCGTGCACACGGTATTTCGCAGACTTACCGTTACCGTGTTTACGTGTTTATCGTAGTTCACGTAAAACATGGCGGCGGTTTCGGACGCCCGCCTCGAGTTGAATTTGACGTTGCTGTGGCAGGATTCACTTCGTTCGCAGCAAATGACTGTTCAGAATGGCTTCGTTTGCCTTCAGGTAGCTTCGACGATGCAGTATTAGGGATAACTTAGCCGAATTTTCGAGATCGCTTCCCATTTCGAACGTTGCTAGGCCTAGCGAGAGAGCATCTGTTTACGTTTCTGCAACATGTCAATTTATGCTCTTGGTGCTTGGTTAGTATATATTATTTCTCTTTATTCTCGAAAAGTTAGAATGCCGCTGCACGCGGGAGTGTACGTGAGCATTTCAAGCTTTATTTTTTTTCACCTTTTTTTACGCATGTATCCTTCGCTAGATGGCGCCACAATCACAGCTATCGGGCCGTAAACGCTTCTCCGATCAACTAAAGCTCGTTTCTGCAACGAATGTTTGCGGTACGGTAACGCTATTCCCATAGCCCCGCTATCACGCTAACGCGCTAAACTAAAAATGTCTATTTTCGGAAGTTATCGTTCAACGCTAACGCTCGCAAAGGGACCCGTACGGCTGGCAAAATGGCGGCGTCAGTCGAAGTGAGACCACTCGCTTCAGATCTGTCGGGACATCGGCCTGCATTGTTAAGCTCGTTCATTACCCGCTCATGTTCTTATTTGCCTTAGGTTTGGCTAATTAAGCTTCGCCAGCCGTGTATTGGTGACAATGTGTCGCCGTTTTCAAGATACGCTCTCAGTAAGCGGCACACAAGGCTTAAAATGTGAGTGCACTCGCTTTCACGGCCTTCGAGACTGCGCGTGTCGGCGCTCGAAATCTCAGAGGCCATGTCACTTTGCTCACGTTTACGGTAGTCTCGTCGAGATGGCGGCACTGCCACCAGGGCTTTTTTTCTTTTTGTACATCGGCTGTTTCAAGCTGAGACGAGTAGTGCGGTGCATTACTGTATGTATAATGCTTGAAATAACAGTATTGTTTGGCGAAGTATTCCTTCAGTCACAAAGGCGACTTGGATAAGCCAGCCTTCGCAGGCACATGCACGGATGCGCACCCCCTGGGCACTGGAGAAATGTTGCAGGAGCTCCGGGGCACTAATGACAGGTGGAAAATCCGCCTTCTCAAAGCGGGAATTTCGGCGAAATTTCTCGTATACGGCATAGCCTCGACGACATGGACTGCCTGCGTAGCTTCTCTGGTTTCCAAAGTATAAATTAAGCGCTCCTATGTCATCGCAACTTCGAAATGACAGGCAGCTAGTACGGGTCAGAAAGGAGACTCGATGGCGGCATTTTGAAACGAAGCGATGTTTTTCGGGTCTGCCGACACAGCACTAACAACACACTTACACAATACTGGCTCAATGATTTTGTGGCGCGCTTAGGGATTTAATAAGAGTTGTTTTAAGATGTAGTTGTCGCCATACATGCCTTTGCGTTAGCTTTAGCGTTTCGCTCTCTTCCGCTATACTAAAAGTCTAGTTTGTGCCGCTAAGTGCACCCAGCTTTACCGTAACGTTAACCTTAACGCTAAATCTTTGCGTTTGCTGCTTTCCGATATACTAAAACTCTCTATTATCTCTGGGATTCCAGAAGTCACTCAAATGTGCGCGTCTGGCATGCTAAGTTTCAAGAACGGTCGACGCGGTTCCCGAAGCGACATGCAAGATAAACGCAGCCAGCGCTACGCGTAACAAAGTGATAGCGGCATGCACTCCCAGCAAACAACCGAAACAAGCGCGCGTGTCACAGGAAAGCGATAATGGCTTTCCACCAAAACAACCGTACGTGTCATTACCCCCCTCTGAAAAAGCATCGTCCCGATGCTGAAAACAGAACATGAAAGTGCGAATACATCAAACAAATTAAGTTAACAAGACGTCACAGTTAATCAGCGCGCGTAATAAGGTGAAGTCGCATCACGTGTACAGCATCAGGTCGGTCGTGGCGCCGCTGGGATGATTTTAGGCCATCGGGCACAACTTCATAGTTTAGTTCACCACAACGTCGGAGTACCTTGTAGGTACTCCGACGTTGTGCTTCTCACACATTCCGCGTCGTCATATCGGCGTCCAGTCGTAGACAAGGTTGCCGGGTTGGTATTCCGTGTGGCGTCGTCGAAGGTTTTATTGGCGCCTATCGACCGTCTGCTCGTTCTTGATACGCAAGCGAGCGAGCTGTCGAGCTTCTTCGGCGCGCTCCAAGTAGCCGGCAATGTCGAGGTCTTCTTCGTCGGTGCCGACCGGTAGCATGGCGTCAAGCGTTGTTGGGCTCCATCCGTAGACAAGCATGTATGCCGTAAGCTGTGCCGTTTCTTGCACGGCCGTGTTGTAGTACGCGAAGGTCACATACGGAAGTATGGCGTCCCACGTCTTGTGTTCGACGTCGACGTACTACATCGCCAGCATGTCGGCGATGTTCTTATTTAGACGCTCGGTGAGGCCATTCGTCTGCGGGTGGTAGGCAGGGTTTCGGCGGTGGCTTGTGTGAATGTACCTCAAGATCGCCTAAGTTAGGTCAGCCGAGAAGGCTGTACCACGGTCGGTGATGAGGACCTCTGGGGCAGGACGATGTTCTCAATGAAGAACTTGGCGACCTCGGCGGCATTGCCCGTGGGTAGGGCCCTTGTTTCGGCGTAGCGAGCGAGGTAATCAGTCGATACAACGTTCCATTTATTGCCGAAAGTCGACGTCGGGAACGGCCCCAGTAATTCCATGTCGATTTGCTGGAACGGCCGTAAAGGTGGTTCGATGGGTTGCAGAAGTCCGGCTGGCCTAGTTGTCGGTGTCTTGCGTCGCTTACAGTCTCTGCATGTCCTCACGTAATGGGCGACGTCGCCAGTGAGTCGAGGCCAATAGTACTTTTCTTGTATCCTTGATAGTGTGCGGGAAAAACCGAGGTGCCCGGCTGGCGGGTCGTCGTGTAAAGATGTCAGACCCTCGGGACGTAACACTGAAGGCACCACGAGGTCGGCTCGGTGCGGCGAGAAGTTCTTTTTCAGGAGAACGTTGTTCCGCAGGAAAAACGAAGCTAGTCCTCGACCGAATACTTTTGGCACGACGACGGTCTTCCCTTCCGGGTAGTTCATGAGGCTCTTGAGCTCTGGGTCAGCTCGTTGGCGTTCCCCGAAGTCGTCGGTACTTACGGGTCCCAAGAAAGAGTAATCGTCCTGGTCACCCTAGGGCGGCGGATCGACGGGGCCGCGAGACAAGCAGTCGGCGTCGGAGTGATTTCGTCCGCTCTTGTAAACGACGGTGATGTCAAATTTTTGCAGTCTAAGACACCATCGTGCGAGGCGTCCTGATGGATCTTTCAAGTAAGCTAGCCAACACAAGGCGTGGTGGTCACTCACGACTATGAAAAGCCTGCCGTGCAGGTAGGGAGGGAACTTTGATGTAGCCCAGATGATGGCAAGGCATTCCTTTTCTGTGGTGGAATAATTCGCTACCGCCTTCGAAAGTGACCGGCTAGCGTAACCTTTTCAGTCCGTCGGGCCTCTGCAGAAGCACGGCGCCGAGCCCTGCGCTGTTTGCGTTCATGTGAATTTCGGTGTCGGCTTCTTCGTCGAAGTGCGTGATTATTCGCGGTGTTTGGAGGCGCCGCTTCTTGAAATGCCTCGACTTGCGGCGTTTCCCATTTGAAGTCGACGTCGGCTTTCGTGAGGTACGTCAGTAGCTCGGCAATCCGCGAAAAGTTCTTGACGAAGCGCATAAGCGCAAAGGCCAAGAAATCGGCGTACTGCTTTCTTGTCGGTGGGCGGAGGAAACTCGGCGATCGCAGCTGTTTTCTGCGGATCAGGGCGTATACTCCCGACTTGCTAAGAACGGGGCCAAGGAACAACAGCTTCTCGTATGCGAAGCGGCACTTTTCTGGCTTCAGTGCAAGTCCGGAGATTTTGATTACCTGAAGAACAGCTTCGAGGCGCCGAAGGTGTTCGTCGAAGCTGGAAGCAAATACGACTGCGTCGTCCAAGTAGACGAAGGAAGTCTGCCACTTCAAGCCTGCCACTACTGTGTCCATAACCCGTGGAACGTCGCAGGCACCGAGCAAAAACCAAAGGGCATGACCTTAAACTCGAACAGGCCGTCTGGTGTTATGAAGGCAGTCTTCTCTCTGTCTCTCTCGTCTACTTCGATATGCCAGTAGCCGGTTTTGAGGTACATCGACGAAAAATACTTTGCGTTGTAGAGTCGATCCAAGGCGTCGTCTATCCGTGGGAGGGGATACACGTCTTTCTTCGTGAATTTGTTCAGGCGACGATAATCGACGCAAAAACGAAGGGTTCCATCTTTCTTCTTCACTAACACCACGGGTGATGCCCACGGACTCGTAGACGGCTGGATGATGTCGTCGCGCAGCATTTCGTCGACTTGTTTGATGGCGTCGCGCGTTCCCGTGCCGAAACTCGGTAGGGGCTCTGACCGAGAGAACGGGCACAATCGTGTGTTATGATGCGGTATTTAGCGAGAGGGGTCTGACGAAGCCTCGATGACGACGAGAAGCACTCCTTGTATTGCTGTAGTAAGGTCTTGAGCTCCTCTTATTGTTGCCTGGAAAGGCCTTGATTGACGTCGAAGGCGGGTGTGGACACTGCGGTCGTCACTACGGGTTCCCGAGAATCGGTGAGGGCGAAGGCATTGCTCACTTCCGCAAATTCATCAATGTGCGCCACCGTCGTACCCCTAATCAGGTGCCTGTATTCGTTGGTGAAGTTCGTCACAATTACGTTGGCTTCGCCGTTATGCAGCTTGGCTATGCCTCTTGCGACGTATACATAGATCTGACGGTTTACGAGCAATTGCTGGTCGCCCTCGATGCCGCCTTGTAATTCGGTAGGCGCTTTGGTGCCGACGGAAATGACGCGCGACAGCGGTGGAACTGTTACCTGCTCTTCTGTCAGATTCAAGTCATGATAAGCGACGTCGCTATCTGACGGCGTTGGATTATCCGTGGAAAGCATGATTGGCCTGGATCTTAGGTCGATGACTGCGCCGTGATGGTCCAGAAAACCCATGCCAAAGGTGATGTCTCTCGAGCATTGCTGCAGGACGACGAAACTCACCGAATAGGTCTGGCTGTCAATTGTGACTCTTGTCGAGCAGGTTCCAGTTGGTGTTATAAGGTGGTCCCCTGCCTGCTGTTCGGATATCTGGTCCTTCCCGGGCAGTTTTGCCTTCTTCAGCTTGGTGGCGAAGAGACCACTGATGAGAGTAGTCGGCGCCGGTATCGTCTAAGGCGGTGACGCTGTGGCCGTCGGTAATCACGTCGAGGTCGGTGATTGGTCGTCTCGCTTTCCGGTTAGGTAGGGGCATCGGATCACGGCTGCGTTTTCTTGCTCCGCTGCTGCTATGTCGCGTCGGCATATCTTTCGGCGGCGAAGTGTTGTCGTGTAGGCTCTGGTCAGGCGGCGTGCTGAGACTACGTCGGGAGGGTTTGTGTGTGGTGGTCGTCGTCGTCTTCGTCGTCGTCGGCGGCGGCGGAGGATCTTAGACATTGCTTCGTACAGCAAGCGCACCTCCATCTGTCGCTGCCCTTAGTTTCTCGGACAGAGGCTGGGAAATCGGTCCCGGCTTGGACCGGTGTACTGCCGCCGTTGCGGAGAGATGTAGCGGCCGGGCGACGGTGAACGGGACTCGTGGTTGCCACTGTGCTCCGGCGATGTAGTCGCCGATGTCGCGAGGTCGTTCCCCTGGGTGCGGATGCGGCGTGTTCACGTCGAAGCCATGTAGTTCCATGTCACGGTACCTTTGAGGACGCACAGGAGGTCCCATTTCAGTTTGTAACTACGGGACCTCCTTCTGTATATACTTACCATGTATTTTTCTTCTTCCTTGACGTCAAATAAAATAATTCTGAATTCTGAAAATTCTGAATAAACATTTTACACCTTTAAGGGTGTAAAGGGTGTTTTTTGCATTTACACCCTTGATTAGCTATTCTTAGCACCCTGTTGGCATAGAACACCCTACAATAAGGGTGCTTATCCATATAGGGTGTAAATTTGTCATTTATAAATGTGTTAACACCAATTTTGAATAAAACAACCTAGAATAAAGCTGTTCATGTATATAGGGTGTAAATTTATCGCTCATAAGTGGGTCCAAAGAAGAGCAAAGGGTCCTAATATATACATCAAGTTGCATATACATGAATGTATATAATTGTGTGTTTCTCATGTAACGACTTCATTTGTGTGACGGTAAATAGTGCTGCTTCTTACATCCCCTCTGCCCATCACATGTGACATATACGAGGGCACAGCTGAGCCAACTTCGATCCTTTGAGGAGTTGTGCTGAAGGGGTGGTCTACGAGACGCCCCAATGTTGCGGCAAGCCCTACAAACGGGACGCCGCATAAATGAAAGACTGAGGGAGCATGCCTTCTGGCTTAGTAAGGATGACAGAGCACACATTCCTGAGCACTGTAAAGCCCGCCTTTTTGAGCATACCTTGCGCAAACGTACATAGGGATCAAACCGCCAGATAATTGTTCAAAGCGCACCATATTAAAAAGGAATGGTCTGCTTGTGTTAGTCACACGTCTTTCACTTTGATTTCTTCAGAAATGGGTCGTATCCGAAGGATGTTATTATGACCATGTCATTCTGTAGGTAACCTCGGCTGTCTGCGCAAGCGAAAGAATGTTTTCATGCATCGTTTGAATTTGTGATTAAACAGATGGTACACAGTAAACATTTTTACACCTCTCAGGGTGTAAAAGGGTGTCTTTCGCATTTACACCCTTGAGATGACATTTTTAGCACCCCTTTTGGCATGGAACACCCTAGAATAAGGGTGTTTATGCATGCAGGGTGTAAATTTGTCATTTAAAAGGGTGCCAACGCCCATTTCGCATAAAACACCCTACAATAAGGGTTTTTATTATAAAGGGTGTAAATCTGTCAAGGGCGTCGAAGGAAGAGCAAAGGGTGCTCTTCCTTCGACACCCTTATGAAGTTGCATATACGTGAATGTATATAATTTCTCGCGTTGCACAATCCGTCTAGAAATGTGTGTTTCTCAGTTAACGATTTGATTTATGTGACGGTAAATAGTGCTCCTTACAGGCCCTCTGCTCATCGCACGTGATACAAGGGCACAGTTGAGCCAACTTCGATCCTTGCAGGAGCGGTGCTGAAGGGGTCGTTTACGAGATACCACAAAGTTGCGGCAAGTTCTATATTGTACAAACGGGATCCTGCATATATAAAAGACTTTGGGAACATGCCTTGAGGCTTAGTAAGGATGACAGAGCACACCTTCCTGAGCACTGAAAAGCCTGCCTTTGCCAGCCATTCTTCGCGTAAACGTCGATTCGTGGCAAAAGTGGGGATCAAACTGCCAGAGAATTGTTGGAAGCGTACCATATTAAAAAGAAAGGTACTGCATACTTGGGTTAGTCACACGTCTATCAGTTTGATTTCTTCAGAAAGGGTTCGTATACGAAGGATGTTGTCATGATGATCACATCATGAGTCCTTCGCAATGCGCAAGCTCCATACCGATTATGCTGTCAGAAGAGTTAGGTGTGAGTGGAATCAGGGCATTGCCAAACAAAATTAACGATAATGCAGCAGTTGGACCGGACGGTATTTCTCCTCGAATTTCAAAGCAATGTTCTGAGCCAATTTCCCTTTATCTATACGTAATCTACATGAAGCCATTGTGCCCTTCCAGACGGCTGGAAACTCGCACATACTGTTCCTATTTATAAAACTGGGTCAAAGATTCTGCTAGGGATCCTGCTAGCATTCTGCTAAGGATCCTGATGTTGTTAACATGTTTTTCTTTACTGTATTTTGTTTATTAATAATAAAGTTCAAAGTTCAAACTAATTTTGGCCCATTTAATTTACGTCCATACCCTGTGCATTATTGGAATGCACTCTGTATAACGAAATAATGACACATTTATTAACTAACAACCTGCCGGTCTCACAACAACATGGGTTTTTTAAGGGTTTATCTTGCACAACTCAAGTAGTACAATTTTACCATGACTTAGTATCTGAAATAGACAACACCGGACAAATCGATTGCATTTTCCTGGATTTCCAAAAAGCTTTTCACACCGTTTCACACTCTTTCCTCTTAAGTGAACTTCCAGCGTTAAACATTGACCGAACAGTCCTGGCATGGATCGAAAATTATCTCTCAAGCCGTCGACAGTACGTAGTATTAAATGGTAAAAAATCAAGTTTCGTAGGTATCACTTCGGGGGTACTATACAGGGCTCAGTCCTAGGACCACTTTTGTTTTTAATATACATAAGTGACATGTACTCAGGAATTGGTTCTAGCATACGTTTGCTTGCAGATGACTGTCTTACACAGGAAAATTAGAAAAGGTGATGTTGCCCTGCTACAAAGTGACTTATCCCGTGTTCTGGAATGGTGCTCAAGATGGAAAATGACTTTAAATACCAAAAAATGCATTCATGCTACTTTCACACGAAAAAAAAAAAAACCAGGTTATCCTCTGAGTATGTTATCCGCAATTATATAGTTATACAAAAATCTGAGTATAAATATTTAGGTGTGACATTTTCAACTGATTGCTCGTGGAATGTTCATATCGTTGCTAAGGCTGCCAAGTCATTAAACAATTGAACCTGAGACATGCGCCGCCTTGTTTAAAGTCAAGCGCATATTTAGCATACGTTAGCCCTATGCTCGAATACGCTTGTCCCGTGTGGGACCCTTGGCGAATAATTCTAAGTGACGAACTTTAAAAGATCCAGAACAGCGCAGCAAGGTTTGTCCTAAATTGGTACTCAAGAAATGATAGTTGCACCAAAATGAAAAATGAATTAGGATGGGAATTACTGTCATCCCCTCGCAGAAAAACTCTTCTATCACATATTCCATGGTAAAACTAGTATTACAAGGGAAATGTATCTGTATAGTCCGCATTATGTTTCTTCGCGCAACGATCATTGATTTAAGATTTTAGAATATCGCTCTAGATCTAATCTGTATGCCAATTCATTCTTTACTCGTTCAATCAGCGAATGTAATTGCTTCCAAGTTACAAGGTTATCAAGTGCGCTATACCAATGAATATATGTTCTTTTCGACATTGTAACCCACCTGCCGCAGCGCCTTCGTTCTAAGCGGGGTAATTATTGAATGAAGAATAAATAAAGACCATGTCATTCTGTAAGGCACCTTGGTTGTCGGTGCAAGCGTAAAATGTTTTCTTTTCATGCGTCGTTTCAATCTGTCATTAAACAGTTGGTAGTTGGCGCTTCACTGTCTCTTGCTTCTTTCTGTACCCACGTAATGGCTTTCGCGCCACAATACAGCACGTATATTATGCATAGGCACAAACTCGCCCAAGGAGTATTTTTGAAATTCACTAACTGCATCTTCCTTCACCAAGGGCACCTTTGAATCGGTTTCATTAGCGTTTCAAGCGCTTAATTCGCAATTTATCAACTCCGTCACCTTCAGCCCATCTAATTTCCCTTTCAGTCAGTCAAGGAACTTTATTAAAATGTCCTGCGATTTGTGGGACGGGCGAAAGGTCCCGCCTAAATATCGGCCAGGGGTTCTTGGGCCCTGGCGGCTTCCTCGGCCCGCTGGACAGCCCAAGGTTGACCTGCTCGGGCAGAGCTGAGCAACACAGGTTCCCAGCGTGCACGGAGGCGATCGCTAGAGGCTGAATCCCGATTATTGTTTGTAGTCCCTCGACACTCCCATAATATGTGTTCCAGAGTAACTCTGAACCACATTTCTGGCTTGATTAACTTCAATTCTCCTTTGACTCATTTAATTCACATTGTATTTGCGCGTGTGAGCTGCTGCTACGCACTGACACTGCTGCAAAATTGGTGTACGCGTCGTTTTGTCGGCGGACGTAATCCACCAGGACGTACCGTTGTGTGCAACTTCGCTGTAAAAGTGTAACCGTGCTCAACACGTGTGGCTAAGCACGCGGCATGTCACCAGCGAATGGCAGGCAAACACGCGAATAGTACTACATGCACCGCGCCGTACTTGTCTCCTGCCCTCGACGAGTGGCTTCACCGCGCCTAGACGGCGCCGACGGCACCACACTTTTTTTTTTTTAATGCTGCTGCATCGGCGAACGCATACTATTCTAGTACACTCTACGCATACTGCGCATGCGCCTACGAGCGCTTGTCGCCGCCATCCATCCGCCGCCGCGTTTTGGGCCGTTTGAGCCTCAGCAAATTCACTTTCGCGCCAGATTCTCTTGCGATAAAGAACGCGCAAAAATAGAAATGTGGGAAGTCTTATTTGGTCAGCGATCATGAAGCCTTCACACTTCGCTAACAAGTAAGCATTGCATAATTTGGTTGCGCCGACCAGAGTGCAAGTTATTGACTACCTTGTTGTGCATGTTTTGTATCCATCCGAGCGGCCCTTGCTACTGCAATCAGTCTGCGTCAGTTGAGTGCGCCCGGTCACAGAGGGTACTTGTGCGTGCTGTTTCTCGCTTATATGTTGGGTTCTGCGTGTGCCGTGATTCACAGACGTCAAGAACACCGCCGCGGATAAGCTTCTTCGCCGCATGTGCGACGGTTGTGGACACACATGGAAGTAGTGTCGGTATAGCACGAGTGTAGTGGAACTGCCGCTTCTTAGTTGTCTCGATTTCGTCACGTTATTATAGTGGGAACAAAAGGTGTGTTGCACAAACGGTGGTCGGCGTTTTTTTTTTTCCTCCAGTAGCGTATATACGCTACTGGAGGAAAAAAAAAAAAAACGCCGACCACCGTTTGTGCAACACACCTTTTGTTCCCACTATAATAACTCCCACACGGACCCACCGCTTGCGGGCAATGAGGCGGCCGACGCCGCGGCTCGAGAACTTATACGCTGAGCCGCGACGACCGCGGACAGTCCTGACGCCCCGCCCAACACGCGGGCGATGCGGGAGTAGACGATGGGGGATCGCATGACCACTTTCAGAGACATCACACAACACTACAGATTGAACAGATGCAAGTACCCACCACCACACGCCAAACTAAACAAGAAACAGGCGGTTGCCGGGAGACAACTGCAGACACACATATCTCAACCCGGTGATCCTTCGCCTCTGCTACCCAGACATTTATACGTCTGACGCGTGTAAAGTGTGCGGAGCCAGAGCGACGCTGCAGCACATGCTGTGGGAATGCACAGGGAGCGCACAGCAGGATCCCCTTATTAGGAACGGGGTAGACATGGCAGTCTGTGACCGCGGGGCGCGGTGGGAGGCGTGCCTGCTCAGCTAAAACCTCGCTGATCAACTCTGGGCCGTCCGGCACGCCGAGGAAGCCGCCCGTGTCCAAGGGCTCGAGGCCGTCACCTAGGCTGGGGTGCTTGTGGCCCTACCCCGACACAATCGCCGGACCTATTTGTGAATTAAAGTTTTTTCTCTCTCTCTCCAGTAGCGTAATGTAGCTTTGCCTCGAATGTTTCTCCGCGCTCGTTCTAACTTGAAGTCGATGTTTTGACGGAAACCCGTCTGGTCGGGAAGTAACATGATCTAGCTACGACCATGAAAAAGAATACAGTAAAAGACGTTTCGGCTCCCCTGACGGGAGCCTTGTTCACAATAAAAACGAGGATGAGGGAAGCAATGATTATGAGGGCTTTAAGGTGTGACGTAAGCACCGGGTGTATATAAAGCCCGAACCACATGGAGCGCTTTTTCCGCCGTTTTCTGGCGTTTCTCTCTCCGGCGTCGCTCTGCGTCGACGCTGACAGTGACGGCAGCCGAAACGCCGAGATCAAGACCGTCCAGACATTGACGCCGCCGCCGCGCTGCAGCGCCGACGCCGGAAACTGCTGGGTTAGCGGACACCAATCAGCGCGCGGCTCGAAGCGACTTCCGCCGGAGCAATGGCGTCCTCGCCGAAGCGGGCACGGGCCGCCTCGAATATATTCAGTCATCGTCCCGAACTGTGTGAACCTCAAGATCCCAACTGACGCTTGTATTTGACTCATGTTTGTCTACAGATGCTTCGACAGCAACGCACACGGGATTACATTACACCGTTTTCGAGAACCATTCTCAATTACTTCAGCAGCTAGGCCTCAAAGATAGGCGCGAGTCTCGGAAGCCATCGATTTTGAGTTTGCTGGTTCACTTTTATCTCCATAGGTGCCGCCACAAGTACAACAACAACAACAACAACAACAACAACAAAAAAAAACAACTTTTGCGGACAGTGTGCTTCTTTTGCAATGCTATGAATGTCTTGTGCACTGCGGAACTTCAAGTAAGGCATATAAGCTGTAATCGTGAATATTTATTGTTGTTCCAGTGGCGCACATTGCACACTGCTTTCCATGGTCCTACATTAAGTTCATCGGCCCACGTTGTACGTTGTGTGACGCTGGGCTGGCGCCGATATGCGCTCGTCGTGTGGTTGGTCGCCCTCGCTTTCGGCGACGTTGTGAAGACGGCGAGAGACGCAACGCCAGAAAACGGCGGCAAAAGCGCTGCATGTGGGTCGGGCTTAAGAGGGAGAGTTCCATCATTGCGGTTATCCGGTGCCCAACGCCGCAGATAACAAGGAGATAACGCAAACTGCTTGCGCCATAGAGAAAGGGAAACTTCCTTTCTCTATGCTTGCGCGGCCGGAGCGGCGGTGACCACGGGCGAGTGGCGAGTGACGAAAGCCGTGGGGGCGGCGACATCGACGTCACAGACGCTCTTTTCGCGCCCAGTTTCGGTTTCAAGGAGCCTGCCAAGGGGAACTAATTGTTCGCGTAGCTCCGACATGCGGTGCACTATTCAAAAGTTGATCGTTGGGATAGGTAGTGTTGAGGACGGGCTCCAAGGTACTGATTTGCTGTAGCCACCAATTACTGATAATTAAAAAGACAATTAGTGTAATTTCGCTAATTACGTGCACAAGTGCGGAAATTATTCTGTATCTAGAGGCCGCCAATCCGTACACTCGAATGGTACACAAGACATTCCCGCGATTTATGTTTTTCTAATTTAAAAAATGTCTTGCAGCTAAAAAAAAAAACACCCTGTATGTCACACACGCAGTTGCGACGATGGTGCTTGTGTGACGCGAATTGCGCTTCTGATGTTTATTAAGTGCTATCATAGCAATGTAATAAACAATACATATCTTTCGTTATCACTCTGCATGCTTCAGCGAACGTCGCTTATGATGCGCAAATGAGCGCACCGTAGCGTGCATTTTACCCCCAGAAAAGAAAGGTCTGAGCGGTGCTCTAACATGACTGCCATCGTTACGTCGTAGCATGGTCGGTCGCAACGGTGTTGTCGACGTTCGTGGTTAGCCCGTGTCAAGCACACGCCTACTCATGCTTTTGCACGACCTACGAATAAAACTTGACTTAATGTGAAACAATTCGTCGTAGGCAATGTCATCGCTGACGGTTTCGCACCACACCGATTCCCGCAATGCGTTCCCGGGATCTGCAGGATTTTGTTTAAACGTAATAAGCGAGTAATTATGTGTGTCCGGTTGTATTCGCTTTAATAATAATCCACCGTTGTGCTGTTGCTTAATGGAGTGAAGATAGCTGCCCTCCACTTTACCTATACCTTCTGAGCTATGGAAATGGTGGGTAATCGTGGTTGGTTCTCTGGTTTATTTCCTAGCAACGTTTCAGCTTGATGCGATGGTACTGACTGAACATGCTACAAACCAAAATTGCAGCGGAGACGCTCGAAAGACAGGAGAACTTGCCTTTATTGACCTGCCGTCACGAGCACGACACAAAATCCAGCGGCTGTCATCAGTCAAAAGAGCCATTTCGACTTTGATGGCATAAGTAATGGAAGAGCTGATGTTGCAGCATTTCTTAGTGAAGTGCGCCAGTTTGATGGTCAAGGAGGCTCACAAAAAAAAAAAGAATGGTGAGAAGTCTCTGGGCGCATGTTAATTTGTGAGAACACTGTGGAACAAGAGCACAACAAAAACATTTTGCACACACACACAAAAAAAAACACCTACAAACACTGCGCAATAAAAAAAAGAAAGAAAGAAGAAGAAGCCTTTGAGGGACACAGCGGCGACAGTAGCCAACTCAAAAAAGCCTTCGAGGAACTCTGGTGTGCAGTGTCGAGCTCAGTACGGGGACCGCCCTCTACCGAGATGGTAGCAGAGGGTGCCATCTTCGTGGCGCTCCGCGAGCCAACTGCCTACCGGCTCTCTTCTGATAGGGGCGCCTCGGCCAGCTGCTTGGTATGACGTCTGTAAGCACAGCAAATTGACAAGCTTATAATCATACTTCGGGTAATGCCAGTGCAGCTGGAATAATTATATGCACTTTTAATTAATATATGGTTGTGCAGACATTTCTGATTCTTGCGCATGTAACTATAAATAGAAAGAGATAAAATCACTATCTGTTACAGCGTGTTAAACATTATGGATAACAAACCCCTCTTGTTATCCCAGTATGCTTTCAGCATGTTTAGCATGTATTGCATTTGTGGCGCTATGGATGTTGCACTCCAGCCCATCCTTATTTGGCGACATTCTTTTTCATGAATTGATCTATATGTGTACTCTTGCACAGATTCTCATAGCTAGTTTGAACTCGTGATCTTTCGCCAGGCTATTGAGCATTATATTTGCTCTTAGCACACTCATGTTTGTATATATGCATATGTATTTTTCGGGTTGTGTTGAAAGCTTATAATGAAGTCCTTAAATGATATGCTTTGCTTTCTATCAAGTGTCTCTGATGTATTTTCTTTTTGCAGCGAACACTACGCATGGTGCATATTAATTTATTTATTGGGCTTTTTTTGGTTGTATTGTGTTTCTTGCATACAAATGATGTACATGCACGCCGAGTGCGCATAAGAGTAAGAGCCCCTGTCAGGCAGATTGCCTTTAGCTCTTACTCCTTTTTCTGTGTAACACAGAAATAAATCAAGTTCAAACTTCATTTTTAGTCACACTTCAGTACTTTTTCGGTAGAGGTGTTGCTCTAAAACCACAGTGTTGTCTAGAAGCTCGCAAGTTTTCTAGACGTTTTCCATCACTCTTTATACTTTTTTCGTCCCAGTCTAATCGTTTCATTATTTTAACTGACGATGCAGTGAACAACATTGGAAATATCTATTGTATCTCTTTGCCTTACCCCTGTATTGGTGGCGCTTTTTTAAATGCGAAGCATTTCTTAGCGAACTTCGGCGAGTTTGAGCGCATCTATCTATCTATCTATCTATCTATCTATCTATCTATCTATCTATCTATCTATCTATCTATCTATCTATCTATCTATCTATCTATCTATCTATCTATCTATCTATCCGCCTACGATTTTGTGCTGTTTTGGCCGTTTGGCTAATGGGATGTTTACGAAAATTGGTATGTCATGACATGACTGCATGAAGAACACAAATGACAGGCCAAAACATGAAAAATCATGATAGGCATGTCATGAGCGACATGATTTACATGCCACGGTCTTGGTGCTCTCCTGGCCGTTTCGCTAATGGGATGTATGCGAAAATTGGTATGGCACAACATGACTGCCTGACGAACATAAATGGCAGGTCACTACATGAAAATCGTGATATGCATGTCATGAGCGGCATGATTTACATGCCACGGTCTTGGTGCGTTCCTGGCCGTTTCGTTATTGGGATGTACACGAAAATTGGTATGCCACAACATATCACTGCATGACGAACATAAATAGCAGGTCATTACATGAAAATCGCGATATGCATGTCATGAGCGGCATGATTTACATGCCCCGGTCTTAGTGCTGTACTGGCCGTTTCGTTAATGGGATATATACGAAAATTGGTATGGCACAACATGACTGCCTGACGAACATAAATGGCAGGTCACTACATGAAAATCGTGATATGCATGTAATGAGCGGCATGATTTACATGCCACGGTCTTGGTGCGTTCCTGGCCGTTTCGTTATTGGGATGTACACGAAAATTGGTATGCCACAACATGACTGCATGGCGAACATAAATGACAGGTCATAACATGAAAATAATGATATGCATGTCATGAGCGACATGATTTACATGTCACGCTTTTCGTTTACGGGATGTATACGAAAATTGGCATGCCACAACATGACTGCATGACGAACATAAATGACAGGTCATCACATCAAAATCATGACATGCATGTTATGAGCGACATGATTTACATGCCATGGTCTTGGTGCTCTCCTGGCCGGTTCGTTAATGGTATGTTTACGAAAACTGGTATGCCACAACATGACTGGATGACGAACATAACTGACAGGTCATAGCATGAAAAGCATGACATGCACGTCATGAGCAGCATGATTTACATGCAACGTGTTTAGTTAATGAGATGTATACCAAAATTGCTGTGGCACAACACGACTGCATGACTATCATAAATGACAGGTCTTAACACGAAAATCATGACATGCATGTCAAGACCGGCATGATTTACATGCCACGGCCCTGGCGGCGTACTGCCGTTTCGTTAATGGGGTGCATACGAAAATTGGTACGGCACAACAAGGCTGCATGACGATCATAAATGACAGCTCATAACATGAAAATCGTAACATGCATACCATGAGCGACATGATTTACATGCCACGCGTTTCGTTATGGAATGTATACCAAAATTGCTATGGCACAACGCGACTGCATGACGAACGTAAATGAGAGGTCATAACGTTAGAGTCATGACATGCGTGTATAAGCGGCATGGTTTACATGCCACAGCCATGGTGCTCTTGCGGCCGTTTCGTTAACTTCATATGTAGCAAACTCGGTATAGCGAGACAACAATGCAAATCCATTTTACGTTCCTGATGCGTGCTTCGCATTTCCTTGATTCCCACTGCGCGTGGGATCTGCCAAGTTTTTTGTTTTGCTTTTTTATTCCTCTTGGAAAATAAGAGTAGATGTCTAGGCTGTTGGGTAATATGTTCACATATGTATCCAGTACCCCCTGCCTATGCAATGTCTCAAAAAATTCAACCACCACAATGCCTCAGATTCGTCCACCGTGTCTAGTGCCTTTTCGCAGTCCGCATGCTGGACTGGAGCGCATACGGCAGAAACTCCTGAATCATGACATGCTATATGCTGTGATGTCTGAAGGTAAACGTGCCCAGTCACTGCACACTGCCGCTGCCAACATATGTGTTGCTGGAACTTGGAGGGTAATGAAGAAACTCGAAATAAAGTTGAGAGCCACACCATTAGGAGGCCGACAAACAGCACAATGTATCAAAGACAAATAGGAGTTACCGATATCCTAGTTGCCAAAAAAAAAAAATGTTACGGGCAGGACACTAATTCGCAGGAAAGATAGCAGGTGTTCGTTTGGAGCAACCGAATACTAAGGGATGGGAAACTCGGCAAAGGGCGGCAGCGAATTAGGTGGAGTGACGAAATCAAGAGGTTCGAATAAAGTGAAATCTGCTCCCGTGAGGGGTGTTTAATTATTGGGAAAGCTCTTCGCCCGTATTGGATCTAGAATAGGCTGCCGATGCTGATGCTGCTGCTGGCGCTGCTGCGTAATATGATGATGACGCACTATGTGCTATAAATACGCATGTTTTCCCTTCAACTGTGCCGGGGAGGCGAAGTACAAAATTAATCAATTAATTAATTAAACAACGCGTGGACTTTTTTAAGAGTACCTTACCGGCACGCGAGCCAACCAGTCCAGTGACAGTCGCATCAACGTGCCATTTCGGACCATTGTGTAGTGTTTGCGAACAGAGGCGCGGCGTCCGAACGGCATCGTTTCATGACGAAAGCTACCCCTGTGGGAAGCACTCGAAAACGCTTCGTTTGCCGCAGTTGATACCGCCCGGTACCATCGGTATCACAATTATAACAATACATGGTGTCAGTGGGACAAATGAGACGATGCTACCGGTATCAGGGCCACCAGTAAGTACCACCAGTATTATTGCACCATCAAGTTAGCAGGGAGGATAGAGCCTCGAATTAGATGGACCCTCCCGTTTGAGTGAGAGATGGAGCCTGTCTTATCTTCACAGAAAGGTGCACAGAATGACTACCTTAAGGGGCCCTTTATCACTTTTCTTGCAACCATTTTTCATTTGCGGGCCGCGTAGACGGACGGCAGGGTATAGTCTTGGCACACCGCAAACCACCTATATAAGCTGATTTTAATATTTTAATCGTGCAATGAAGTCACCACCTCGCTGCCGACTGCATCAGTAGCTCTCGTTACAACTGTTTGCGGCTTAAGTGACGACATACTGCGCAAGGTTGTGATCGGGCATGAGTAAAGTTAGAAGTGGTTGCGGCATTACATCGGAAAACACAGTGATATTCAGTTTTGTTTCCCTCTTGTGTGATTTTTCATTGAACATCAGACCGTCAGAGAAGCTGATGATATACACTACGGCAGGTTCGAACTCCACGTTGTTTGTTGCTATGGCAAGGGCGTCACCAGTACAGTGGAAAGAACAGGCAACCGTATTGTGGGAGCGTCCCCTAAGCTGCCACTTCGAGACAATACCATTGGCAGCGCGTTATGTCGTACGTGGTGAATGAAATGCAGTCACTTGACCGCACGAAACTATAGTTTGAGGGTCGACATTTTTTTTTGCTTGTGTTTTGTATGTTGTCGGCCTGATAACTTCAGGCTGCGGGCTCCTATCGCTGTTTTTGCAGCATGTGTCTGTCCGTTCTTCAGTATACGGAACACGCTAATAACGACGGGCGCTTGAAAAGTGTTAGAGGGCTCCTTTAAGTCACAAAAACAATCTGTCAAACCTCGACATAAGGAAGTCATCCAGCAAAAAGCTTAAACTTCGTTATACAGTGAATTTCGTGAAGTGGCGATGTCTGTATTTCAGAGCTGAAAAGTACTTCAGTGATATTTAGTCCTGCCCTCATTAGAAATCCAAAGAACAGAACGGAGCAGTTAATTGTACGCTGTGCATCGCCTCTGCAGTCTCACCTTAACTCAACCCTTGCTAACCTTACGTAAGTACGTGTACGTGCACGTTTGCCATGGGAGCGTATGCGCAGTGGGGTTTGCCCGTGCTCGCATCGCTCCAGACCACACACGAGCGCGGCGCGTATTTTGTTGGGCTTACGAAGATGCTGCTTTCGTTTTATTGCGATAGTAATTATAGGGACAGTCTCGACGGGTTTTTGCCGTCGTCGTCGCCGCCATGTCCCGTGTAAAGTACAAATTGATAGCGACCCCCCGCGCGTCGTATGTGCTAAACCAGCTGGTAAAAGCACACGAGTGGGGACGGGACGACACGGCTGAAGCAGATATCAAACGAGCCCGGCCCATCTCCGTCGCTCGGAGGGCGCATGCGGCAGGTCCAGGCGGCATGCGGCAGGCGTCCCAGGTCGGGGCGCCTGCCGCCGAAGCGGAGAGGAAACGCCCCACCCGTCTTCAACGAGCATGAAAAGACTCGAGGGGGGGTGTCGCTCGAGCAGTGACTTCACGCGGTGGCTATCGCTGGTGTGCACTCATCAGCGGGCGGCTCGTAAACCCTTCTACGTGTTGCGCTCTCAACGCGAAGAGACACTGCGAAGTGTGCCTGGAGCGGCCGTATTCTCTTACACCACCGTTTTGCAGGGACGCGAGATCGTATCCAAAAGAGAAAGCTGCTAGCCTCATATAACATTACTATTTCTTACTGTCGCATTCACTGCTTCGCGAAATTGTGATTTTTACAGGCGCCAGCGATCGACGACGCGAAGCGTCAATGTTGTCGCCTTTTTAAAGTGGAAAGTGCGCGTTGTAATGGTGCTACACCACATGCACTACCGAGCAGACGATTGAAGATGATTATTGAGATAGAAAGTCGTCGGTAGGTCGTACTTGCGTGCTTTCGGTGATAGGGGCAGTAAAATTTGCAGCTTACTTTTCCTCCATTGCACTGCAGTGTTCTGACAGAAAACCATTGGACGAATTTTGAAACTAAAAGGCTATTTCCATTGAAAATGCGCATGCAAGATGCGTCCCAGTATTCACACGCATCAAAACCACGTGATATACGATAAGGCGAGTTCGAACAATGCGAAGCACATACCGTTCGCAGCACTCTTTTCCGGAAAGCGACAACCGTACGTATACGTACCATGCGAAGCAGGCAGTAGTGTCACTATAGACTTTCATATGTAAAAGAATAACACGTACGCTTAACACTTGATTTCATTTGTGTTGTGATACCGCTCGAGAAAGATACCCATACTTAGGACACTTAGGACTCCGATGAGCAGCATGAACACGATGATGGACAACAGGGACAGCAACGTCAACATACAGAACGGCAGCGTGCTGTCGATTTAATGTAGGGCATTCCTCAATCTTTAGGCCTCGTTGCACTGCAGTTTAGGACGAGATGACTACAGAACATCGCTGGGCAACCACCTTCGTAGAGTGCGTGGGTGCGAAATTTCCGGAGCCCTCCACTACGGCGTCTCTCATAATTGTGCCTTGTTTAGGGACGTAAAACTCCAGAAATCAATCAATCAATCAAAAGCTTATTGATAAAGTCATGCCGTGCTAACGACAGCGCTCCAACCGCGTTATCAAAGGGATCGGCCGTCTTTGAGATGATGAGCGTGTCGTAGAATGGAGTGGCAGAATCGCTGAAAACCATGATGTATGTCGTGGGCGCTTGGTATGTGTTATAATCAAAATTCGGATCGTCTTTCCTGGCGGCGCGCATAAAGCGGTGCGATTGCTTGTAATATGCTTATTTTGGAGCGCTGCTTTCTCATGGGAGAGGAAGAGTAATCGTGTGGTATTTGTCACATATTGCAGCCTTTATTTATTACCCGGGAAAAAAAAAATAGGGTGTCCTAATTCTTAAGTCTGGCGGTCCACTCCCAAACGAACTAAGAACTTCATTCTACCGAGCATCGGAAGCGCGTGCCTCCATTACCGGTAGATATACCGGCAGTGGGAATTATCTGCCTTCCACAGCAGCGGCGGATACTCGACTGTCGCCGAAACTGTGGTGGGTTAATGTGCGTCCACTCACCCGCTCATTATCTGTGGGCAAGTGCAGGATGTCATTACGTTGGCACGCATCTCTCACGTACCACGTGCGGGGTGTGTATACAGCTCCTTGCATATCGCTCGCGCGAATTACCTGCACTGGTGCAACAGATCGTGCGCGCTCATAAGACGCGGTCGCTTATGTGAGACATCGTCCTCACAACGGTGTCACACGTTGGCTATGCGGCTATTAGCGTTCCTCCTTTTTGCCCACCGACTGATACTCGGTCGATGATAAGTATATCGGTTTCAAGGCGAAAAAATAAAGGACAGCGCGTAGCACGGGATAAGAGGGAGCAGACAAAACAAGGCACTATACACATCGTTGTTTGAGCTTTCTTGTTCTTTAAGGCATGGGGTCAGTAAGCTCAAGAGCTTCCGAAGTATTAGGGCTTGTACATCTTTTGGATAAGGGTCTGGTTGTTCTTGAAGGTCCTCGCATGCGAATGGCCACCACACGAGGTCACGCATTCTCTGCATCTGGCCATCCCAATATCGTTTGGTTAACTTCTCGATGAATCCGTCTCCCATGCGACGGCGCACGCGATCCTTGTTTTCCAGGAAAAGGAGATGTTCGGAGCAAATCGCGAGTGCCTCAATGGTTGTGTTCGCTGGGCCACACCACACGCCAACAACACACGTCTCCGATGCTGAGCGCGGCTATAGTTTAACCGTTGTGACCGCCTCACAATGGGGACGCGGCGCTATCAAGCAGCACACATGCTGAACGAGGCAGAGTGGGCAGCGGGTGAGTGTGCTGCAAGTATACGATATGATCTGTGCATGCACGGTCAGCCAGTTCTTCCCTGTTACAGGCAGCAACCGATACACCCCACATGGTGGCCTACAGCAGCTATGCCGTTGTCCCTGTAAACACGAAGTCGCAAAATGAAGTATTGGTCGTAGTGGTGCATTTTGAAAGGTGTGTGTGTGTGGGGGGGGGGGGGGGAGTAATTGCAAGCACATCTGCGCATCCAGTATTAGGTGCACATTAAGTAACCCCAACTGGTTGAGATTACTAATCCGTATTATCCCTCGTACTCCGTATTATATCGTGGTTATAGTATACATAAAACGCCGGCATAATAATAAAAGTAGCAACAAAGGCACAGGCCCGCGTTCACAAAGACTTACGACAAAAAAGTGCGAAGAAAATTTCAGCCAATGCCGATGTTGGACATATCGTTAGAGAATCGGCCCGACCAATGGCAAAAACCACTTACAAAAGAGAAGTTTTGTGAATTCGGCCGCAGATTGGCAATCGTTCTTATGTAGAACCACATGATGTAATGCGTAGTGCCAAAAGTGCGTGGGTAAATAATGCAAGGCGGCTGCGCTAACGGCCAGCACGCTCATTTGGCCATCATAGCCCAATGCGTAGCGTCCGGCAGTGTTTCAGTGGAGTTACTCAAGGGAGAGGGCAGTGGAAGATGGCGATTGCTTGCTTGTGTTCGGCCGGCAGCATTCGAAGAAAATTACGTCGTGCAGGCAAGAAACGAGGTTTGGGGTCTGCACTGCTCTGTAGTGCCGCCCACGCGCTACGGTTTATTGTCAAGAGTGCCGCAGCGCATAGGTCGACGCACTCACTCATGAGTGCACTCACTCGCACTCACTCGCACTCATTTCATAGACGTGAGTGCGAGTGCGAGTGAGCGCCAATGAGTGTGAGTGGAAGTGAGTGCGAGTGCGAGTGAGTGCAAGTGAGTGTGAGTGGAGGTGAGTGCGAGTGCGAGTGAGTGCTTGTGAGTGTGAGTGCAAGTGAGTGCGAGTGCGAGTGAGTGCCAGTGAGTGTGAGTGGAGGTGAGTGCGAGTGCGAGTGAGTGCTTGTGAGCGTGAGTGGAAGTGAGTGCGAGTGCGAGTGAGTGCCAATGAGTGTGAGTGGAAGTGAGTGCGAGTGCGAGTGAGTGCAAGTGAGTGTGAGTGGAGGTGAGTGCGAGTGCGAATGAGTGCTTGTGAGTGTGAGTGCAAGTGAGTGCGAGTGCGAGTGAGTGCCAGTGAGTGTGAGTGGAAGTGAGTGCGAGTGCGAGTGAGCGCCAGTGAGTGTGAGTGGAGGTGAGTGCGAGTGCGAGTGAGTGCAAGTGAGTGTGAGTGGAAGTGAGTGCGAGTGCGAGTGAGCGCCAGTGAGTGTGAGTGGAGGTGAATGCGAGTGCGAGTGAGTGCCAGTGTGTGTGAGTGGAAATGAGTGCGAGTGCGAGTGAGTGGAAGTGAGTGTGAGTGCGAGTGAGTGCCAGTGAGTGTGAGTGCCAATGAGTGTGAGGTGTATGTATGTATGTATGTATGTATGTATGTATGTATGTATGTATGTATGTATGTATGTATGTATGTATGTATGTATGTATGTATGTATGTATGTATGTATGTATGTATCCGTGGCCGTCTCGTTAATGGATTGTATACGAAAATCGCTATGCCATATGACTGCATGACGAATAAAATGACGTCATTATATCAAAATCATGACATGCATGATTTACATGAAACGGTCTTGGTGCTCTCCTGGGCCGTTTCGTTAATGGGATGTATACGAAAATCAGTATGGCACAACATGACTGCATGACGAACATAAATGACAGGTCATAACATGAAAATCATGACACGTATGGCATGAGCGGCTTGATTTACATGCCACGGTCTTGGTACTCTCCTGCTCAGCTAGCATACAAAGGATTTATGACGACTTCGAAACGGATATCCGAGACGTTAACGTTGCAGACGGCACGCGTAAGAAGCCTTAGTCCTGGATGCGTCGTATATCGTCTGATGTCCGGCTCGTTGCACATGCGTCTTCAAAAAGCTGGTCTTTTCGACGGCTTCGTGGAGACTCCAATAATCCCATTTTCCGGGATTTCTGAATCGGTTCAAAAACTTGCACGTGCGTCATCAAAAAGCTGTTCCTGAAATGTTAGCCGTAATCTGAAAAAGAAGCAGGAATCGTGCTCGGGAACTGGGCGCGCCCACCAATATTTTGGTCTGGTTGCCACCCTCAGAATATATAAATGATAATCTGACCTCAGAGCTAACGCCTTAGGAGTTCAAATGACGCCAAGGCATTTTTTGCACCCCTAAGGCATTAACTCTGTGGTTCTGAAGGCGTCAACGGGATAATAATTTTGGGGGGCACCCACGATCCACGGACGTCGTCCCTGCCTTATGGTAGTAGCTGCGACCCGCTATGTTACCAGCTCCACTATAAGGTTTAAGGTGCTGCAGAGTGGGGGTAAGTGCCAGCCCACCTGAATACTTTCGTCCTAGGAAGAAGTGCTGATGTCGCACTTGCGTGGAACGTTTTTTTTTTCTGGTGGGTCAAAGCACTAGCATTGAGTGCAACAGAGCAATAGTGCAGTAAGGTAGGCACACAGTTGTCTGCGAAGGCTTCATCAGTCTTAGCATATAGGTCACAATTAGTTGTCATGCATACAAAAATCAATATAGCTTGTACTTTGTATAGTATGAAGCAAATCTACCAAAAACAGTAGTGACATATCTTTCTACAGTTAAGGATAGAAAGTTTCTTGGCAAGCGGCCTAACAAGGAGGCCCCACTGCCAATGATCATGACGTCAACAACATTTTATTCAACATTTCATTGAGAAACTAACTTATGGTAGTTTAAAAAAAAAGAAAAATGCGAAAAAATATAAAACCCCCAATATTCAAAAGGAACTGCAGAAGAAATAATTTAAATATATCTGGAACTTATTAACGACTAGAGGCTTACAGAAAGCGCACTAGTAACAATAATCAAAAGTCAAACGACAATGCATTTCTCAGCATGAGAGCAGCGCATCCTGTTATATGAGCACAGACAGCATAATGGATGACTGTGATAGCCGCTTTCAGTCATGTTATGCAGTATCTTCGCCACATAAAATCAGTGAGTATGAACAAAGGAACTCAAATATGACCCAGGTATCAAAGTGAAAATTTGCCTAGGACATCAGCTGATGTAAAGAGGCAAGCTTGAAAAGACTACCAAAAGCATCAATCAAGTGACAATGAATACTGACCAAAGTGACCTTCAAAGAAAATATCGCATGAAATATTAACATAATCGTTATAATGAACAACATCACAATGCAGTGCATAATCTGCCACAGCGAGCAACGTTACATCGAAGCAACCTCAGTTTCATAATGAAGCTACATACTCGCGTACTTGAAGTCCAATACACTGGAGACAGGTAGAGAGGGTGGCCTGATCTAGTACGCCCCGGCCTTCTACTCTACTTCGGGGACAACGCAACAGGGGAAGAAGAGTGATGAAGCATGAGGATGGGGATAAGAATGAGTGATCCGTATATACATAATAAGACATGACTGCTTGCGCAAAGGGGACATGGACGCTAGTAATCATATTTCATTACGCTTGATACGAACTAGCCCAACTTATGGCGGCTAATCACTTCTGCAAAACAATGTGCTGTGACGCGGAAAATGTCGACCCGGCTCTCTTGACATAAACACTGGCAATAGTCAAACCCCATCACGGGTAACTGGGACCTCGCCTCTACTTGAAACGTGACAGGGGCCGGCCGCCATTAGTCGGACGAATATGCTGTGCAGGGAAATGCACTCGAAGATTATGATAAAGGTCTAATAGTCGCATAATGAAAAGAAGCCACTTTAGTTGCATCTAAGTTTAATAGTCGCTTTTCATAATCCGCAACTTTGCGCAGTGGTACCGAACGTCTAGCATCCAGTTCATTTCTATTGAAAAAATGACCTTGAAGCATTTGGTAATTCGGCATGGTCCCCTATTTCGGGTGAAATACAGCTTTCATCTATAGCTTGTACTCCCATATCAGCCAGCCTAGTGGCCGCCGTCTGCTGCTGTGGCACGAATGGGGGACAGTCGCGAAATACTATGTGTTCTATTCTCTGATACATTAGACAGCGCTCACAGTTCGAGATGTACGCGCGACTGAAGAGGTGCGTGTAGTGCCGAGTTAGGTCGGCGACCAGGTGAAACCTGCGCAGTGTACTGGCACCGCTGCCGTTTATTCTACCCAGGAGGAAAAACTCGTGTCACTCTATTTGCCGCAGATGCCTGCATAGGTCGGCGCACTCACTCATGAGTGCACTCACTCGCACTCACTCGCACTCATTTCATAGACGTGAGTGCGAGTGCGAGTGAGTGCCAATGAGTGTGAGTGGAAGTGAGTGCGAGTGCGAGTGAGTGCAAGTGAGTGTGAGTGGAGGTGAGTGCGAGTGCGAGTGAGTGCCAGTGAGTGTGAGTGGAAGTGAGTGCGAGTGCGAGTGAGTGCCAATGAGTGTGAGTGGAAGTGAGTGCGAGTGAGTGCAAGTGAGTGTGAGTGGAGGTGAGTGCGAGTGCGAGTGAGTGCCAATGAGTGTGAGTGGAAGTGAGTGCGAGTGCGAGTGAGTGCAAGTGAGTGTGAGTGGAGGTGAGTGCGAGTGCGAGTGAGTGCCTTTGAGTGTGAGTGGAAGTGAGTGCGAGTGCGAGTGAGTGCAAGTGAGTGTGAGTGGAGGTGAGTGCGAGTGCGAGTGAGTGCTTGTGAGTGTGAGTGCAAGTGAGTGCGAGTGCGAGTGAGTGCCAGTGAGTGTGAGTGGAAGTGAGTGCGAGTGCGAGTGAGTGCCAGTGAGTGTGAGTGGAGGTGAGTGCGAGTGCGAGTGAGTGCTTGTGAGTGTGAGTGGAAGTGAGTGCGAGTGCGAGTGAGTGCCAATGAGTGTGAGTGGAGGTGAGTGCGAGTGCGAGTGAGTGCCAGTGAGTGTGAGTGGAGGTGAGTGCGAGTGCGAGTGAGTGCGGATGCTGGAAAAATTTGGGTGAGTGAGTGTGAGTGAGTGTTCCCCTACACTGCCGACCTATGCCGCAGCGACACTATTGCGTGTTTCACCTCTCAAGCGCATAGCTACAGTCTCCCCTTGCTCGTACGGGGTCGCATTCCGGTATACCTACCTTGGGAAGCCCCAGGCTACGGCACATTGCTTAGCATATTAAGCGCGCCTTTCTGATGAGGCCAAAATATTTTTACACATGTATATTTCGCTGGAAGTAAAATAACTTCGGATTACCAAGAATTAATTCAGAAAGGTAGAAAGTTGGGCGAGTTGGTGATTTTCGATCGTACCGAGGGCAAATAATGCAAGGCGGCTGTGGTATTCCGCTACTGTGTTCCAGCATAAGGGTCGGCTAAGTAGAGATCTTGTGGATGCATTTCATATTGTCAGAAGCGGGGACAAATGCATTAGGCAGCCATCTGTTTTACTGAATGCGCAAGAACTATCTTTTTTGGAAGGAAAATAGCCTTTACCTGACGTTTAGTGGGCACGATGTATCACTTTTTTCTTCACCACGGACTCAAAGGGGAGTACTGCATAATATGATACAAGCGCTGCTCTTTACGTGGAGATGAAGAATAGCGAACGTACCAAGATGAACAACCTCATCCGCAAAGCCTCTAAGATTGCCTTGACTTTCACCCTCCGTGTCAACGACAAAGCTTCTCAAGATGGGGGTTCATAACAGCTGGGAAGAGGTCATTGAGGCACCAAAGACGAACAAACTAGGAAGACTAAAGTTGACGAAAACGGGACCAGCCCTCCTATAGGACCTCGACTATACAGTCGAAAGAGAAGCACACTTGCCGCAGCCTATACCCCACGAAATCAAGGAAAAATTATACGTCTGTCCCATAGAACATGCACCCACAGTACAAGGGAAGAAGAAAAGTACGCATACAGGCGCTGCAGAGGTGGCTGGAGAGCAGTCAGTAGTGCTTACGATATACAGATGCTGCTGAATACCGCGGATTTAACAAATACGTACGTAGCTAGCGTGGTGGATGAAAAAGGCCAAGAACTCTCTGCCGCTTCGACATACGCAAATGATACAACTACCGCAAAGGAAGTGGGCATTGTGTTAGCAGTCAGCACAGGTTCTTCATCGGTAACTGTCGTGACAGATTCACAAGAAGTTTACAGGTGTGTTCTGCACTCGCAAAAGACAGTATTCACGGCTTCAGAGCCAGTCAGAGCCAATTCCGAAAAGGACTCATCAGCAGATCCGCACTTCACATTCTCCTCAAGTGCAACTTCAAAAACGCCAGTATCCTGTGAACACCGGGGCATGAATCCCTAGCGGGGAACCACGCGGCGCACGCCTCAGCCCGGGAGCATACACGCCAGGCTGCTACTCAGCGATATGCGTGCTCTGATAGCGAAGAGGAAGCAATAGCTAAAAAATACTGGGAAATACTTGCGCACTACAGGAAACAACGACGTCACTGTCCCCCTGCTCACAGAACACTGATCAGAGAACAAGCGATGACATGGAGAAGACACAAGGCAGGCACCTTTCCACACGGTGCCCTACTCCATGCAATGTTTCTCTGGAGCTTCAGCAGGAACTGGAATTACTGCCTAGAAACTGCGAACACCCTATACCATATGGTATGGGGATGCCGCAACAACTCAGATGTCCCACCCATTGACACCGTGACCGAATGTGCTCAAAATATGGACGACCAGTGGGAGGCACTGCTGACGTGTCGAAACCTTGAAGACTAGCTCCTGCTGATGGACAGGGCTCGCGTGACAGCTGCAAGCCTTGGCTACCTGGAATGAGGAAGCCACCCTCCTATGGGCGAAGAAAACGCATGCCTAGTCATATATATATATATATATATATATATATATATATATATATATATATATATATATATATATATATATATATATATATATATATATATATATATTCTGCCTTTTTATCAATGAGAGTGCTAATGAAAAAAGCTAGTTCTTATCTGTGTCGCCAGGGGTGCGAGGACGCAAGTATGAAGTGTTTCTTCTGAAATAAAACTAGTTGCGAGTGAAGCAAGTGTCCTGTATGTTTATGTCTTCTTGTGTCTTCGTTGAAGTGCGGGTACTTCGTCAAACGGTATGGTAGAATTAACCCAAAGCCTCCAAGAGTGGCGCCTTATAATAATCCGCGCGATGTTTTGGAAATTTATTAGGGGCGAAGCTCCTTAAGGCGTGGGTCGTGCGTCCCCGATGTATGTAGTAGTAGTAGTAGTAGGTAGCCACCGGCGCGTGCCTGCCGGGAGGCACGCACGCGCCGAGGGCGAGCGCGTGGCTCCCGGCACGCGCTCGCCCGCGAGAGACAACGTTGGCGCAGGCAGCGGCTCCTAGCGAGTTTCTTGATTGAGAAATACCGACTGCTCGCGTTGGAGAAGCGTTCACCGGCAACCCATATATATATATATATATATATATATATATATATATATATATATATATATATATATATATATATATATATATATATATATATATAGGCACTGCATCTTGACTTGCAATGAAGTGCCGGTGGGAGATTTCACTTGTGCATTGTGCATAGTTGAACCGTGAGGATTCGTAGCATGCGCGAGATGTTATAAAACTAGATGGCGGTACTTGTAGTTGATGATGAAAGATGCGAGATGTTATAATAGTTTGATGACATTTACTCAAATGTTTCACTTTTAATTGGGGGGCGAATTCCACGGAAGAGTTTCACGGTTTACCGATGATTCCTTCCGGAGCTTCGCCCCACTCATCATCATTCACCCCGTGAATATGCTGTGATTTTTTTTACGAACACGTTGTCCCTTTCTTCTCGTCGTCGTTTTTCGGTAATGCGCACGCTTTTCCAGTCGCACGAACACATTTAGTGGATTTTGCGTGTGAACCGAGGTGAGCTTTACGAGAGACAATCAACTTCGCACTTCTGAGAAATAAAATGCACAAGAAAGCTCGTGCGCTGATAATGTAACCGCTATGTTTGAATGCTGTTCCGTTACACCTTTCTTCAGTGGTGTTAGCGATGCTCTATGCAGGTTATTAGTGGAATTAGCTTATCATATGATCGATAGATAATAAAAATATAGAAGCGAGCCAAGCGAATCCTTCGAATAGACAGACCCTATATGTGTTATGCATTTACGTTCGTTCTCGGGCGGATGTGCTATCATCCACGTTATACAGTTTCCTACAAAATATGCTAGAGGGAACTCTGTCGAAAGCGTCTACGGGAGTTCCATGAAAGGCGACTAAGCCAGCATCGCAGCTGTGAGTAGCACATAGATTCGCCTAGTCTTCGTCCTTCGGCTTCATGCGGCTTTGTGACTAAAAAACGGGGCCCGTATTCACAAAAATATCTTACACTAAAAAAGTTCGTAAGAGAACATTTCAGCTAATCTTGATGCTGGGCCCACTGACCAATGACAAAAAGCACTTGCGTTAGGGAAGTTTCGTGAACTCGATCCCGGGTTATTTGCAAAAAAGTATTGTTTTATAAGTATGACATTTTGCAGTGATAATGCATGTGCTCAGGAACAGCGGAGTAAGCCGGCATAGGCTGACCGGGCTGAAGCACCCCCCCCCCCCCCCCGGAAATTTTTCTAACCGGCACCCCGCTGCCTATGCTGGCCTATGAACCAAGGTGCACATCCTTGGAACGCGCGTCTATGGCCACACTCTACACTCTGAATACTGCAGCCGGTTTCGCAGGAGTGAAACGACCGAGCTACTCTTTAGGGCATCGTTCTACTCTAGCAAAACGTCGGATGGAGTGAACCGTACCTCTTGCGGCATAAGAGAGTAAAACGAAATTTCATTCCTGCCACACACATCTGATGCTCGCATTCGCAGCCACCAACATGGCGGCTGGGGTGGGAGCGGACTATTGAAGAAGACAACAGCCGCTTTGTGAAGTGTTTTATGGGCGAAGCTCCTTACGCCGTGGGTCGTTCCATCCTTTGATGTTGTTGTCCCTTGTAGCCACCTCGTCTAGTTCGTGAAGTGCTCACTATATGGCGTGATGGCGCTGTGGTGCTCGCTTCATTCAGATGTATGGGAACGCGTAGTATGGGAGCGCATGGCGCACGAGACCGCTAGGTCTCGTGCTCGCTCTTGAATGTGTTCGCTCTTGAATGATCTCAGAATGATCACGAGATGGCGCGGCGGTGCTACTTAGCTAGCACGTGAATTGATCAATAGATGGCGCTGCGGCGCTCGCTGTTTCGTTGTCGCGTCGTAGCCACGCTCGCGCTCGCCCTCGGCGCGTGCCTCCCGGCGAGCGAGCTCTCCCACTCTTCCATCTGCTGTCTTGTGAGAGAGAGAGAGAGAGAGCGAAAGGCGCGCGTTGACTATGGAAACGCTCTTTCTTCGATCAACGCTCTACCAGCTCTCAAAGAAAGAGAACGCGCCCTCACCCGCGAGAGACAACGTTGACTCAGGCAGCGTCTTCTAGCGAGTTCCTTGATTGAAAAATACCGACTGCTCGCGCTGGAGAACCATTCATCGGCCACACACACACACACACACACACACACACACACATATATATATATATATATATATATATATATATATATATATATATATATATATATATATATATATATATATATAGGCACTGGATCTTGACCTGCAATGAAGTGCCGGTGGGAGATTTCACTTGTGCGTAGTTGAACGATTCGTAGCGTGCGCGTTAACTAAATTAATCCGGAACTCGGCACGATCTACGATGAACCTCCGGAGCTTCGCCCACTCATCATCATTCACTCCGTGGATATGCGTGGATATATATATATATATTTTTTTTTGATGGAACGAGCAGCGACCTTCCTACGACTTCCACGTACAAGCTTTCGCGTACAAACGCGTGCAGTGTACGTTTAATGAACAGTGCCTTCCTCGAATACGAGCCTCAACCGACGGGAGTCATAGCGAGCTGCCTCTCCTGTGTTTTTCCCCGATCGAACGGCCGTACCCGTGCTAGTGAAACCCGCCAGCCTACACGCCTCGGATTCTTCGCTTACATGTGCGAAACAAATACAATACACTTTCAGCGATACAGTAAGCTGTTATGATCGTTGAAAGCTGGTTTCCGAGGACTCACTGGATATAATTCACACATGTAAAGAAAAAGGCTTCGCTACGACTTCGGCATCGCGCCGCATGACGCCCATGAGCGCGTCGACGGTGAAAATACCGTGACTGCGATCCGTCCCGTTCGCAAGTCTTGTAAGTACAGCATATACCCTAAACAATTCTGATGGCAGAGACTATATTTCATCTGTGTGCAGAATAACGAAGAACGAGGAGTGCGTATTTTGTGATCGCCAGTGGTTGTTCGCCGTATACGTGCACGACGGACTCGAAAAGGGACGACGTCGGAATGAAGCGGATGGTAGCGGCCGAGCACCCGGGTGCCGCTTTTCTTCGCTGGCGTTGATGAAATTCAGCCACTATTATGTTGGTACTTGCTTTCTCAGGTGCATTTTACACCTTCGCGAACCAGCACTGCGAACGCGCGTTTGCCCGTAAAACAGAACGCGAGCTCATGATAGGAATGCGTTAATCTAAAAGACATTGTATGTTCCGCGCGTTTAGATTAAGAGATCTCTGCGGCGAGCGGCTATATACCTATAAGCCAAAGCTAAACATACACCTGTTCTGTGCATACTTTTTGTTTAATTACGCAGAACAGTATTTTACCACTGGCGCTACATAGCAGGTCAAGTATGCGGGTTATATATACGGGACTTCAGTGCAAGACTGTGTATCGCGAGCGTGTTGTGGGCTTTGTGCTTTGCTGTGGTTGTGTTATGTCAGCCTGTATGTTCTATGTTCAGTGTGATGTAATTAAATGCCTGGTAATTGTAGCTTGGTCTAAAAACGCAGTGGTTGCTGTTTTTTTTTTCTGCTACTCCCTCTGGGAGTACTAGCACCCCGCTTGGTGGGGTAGTAGAGCTCTCTTCAAAAGAGTCTTCGAATCCCCTTCGGAGGCGTCCTACTACTCTGTTTTGGCGAGAGTACCGGTACCCTGCAATGGGGTTGATCTACTCTGAAAAACGGAGAGGCGTTGATGCACACAGATGAAATATATATAGTCTCTGCCATCAGAATTGTTTAGGGTATATGCTGTACTTACCAGACTTGCGAACGGGACGGATCGCAGTCACGGTATTTTCACCGTCGACGCGCTCATGGCCGTCATGCGGCGCGATGCCGAAGTCGTAGCGAAGCCTTTTTCTTTACATGTGTGAGTTATATCCAGTGAGTCTTCGGAAACCAGCTTTCGACGATCATAACAGCTTACTGTATCGCTGAAAGTGTATTGTATTTGTTTCGCACATGTAAGCGAAGAATCCGAGGCGTGTAGGCTGGCGGGTTTCACTAGCACGGGTACGGCCGTTCGATCGGGGAAAACTTAACTCCGTTTTTCAAAGTTTGGGACACGAAAGTGTAAGATAGTCCACGCAGACGATTATCCAACGGTTCTTGTTAGTAGATAGCGGGAATGGACCCATAATATCGCTGCCTACTTGCTCAAAAGGCGCACTTGGAGGGGTTAAAGGCCGGAGAGGGCCCGGTGCAGCAGTGGTCGGTCGCTTGTGACGCTGGCACGTTTCACAACTAGCGACATAGCGCTTGGTTGTTTGGTACATGTTAGGCCAGTAAAAGCGTTCCTACGTGCGATGTAGCGTTCGCACGAATACAAAATGGCCTGATGTCGCATCGTCATGCATGGCGCGTAGAACGTCGGAACGAAGGTTCTCGGGGACAACTAGGAGGAAATGTGCTCCACTCCCAGAGTATTTTTTGTAGAGCAAGTCATCACGAATAGTGAAACGACCGCTGCCTTGAGAAGTACGGGCGGCGGCAAAGAGTGGATCTAGGGTGAGATCGTTGCGTTGCTCACGTTGAAAGTCTGCCGTGTCAGGGAACGTACAAGTAGTAGCCGCAATGCAGTCGTCAAAACTATCCTCATCGCTCCCGGTAGTTGGCAGAGGGATGTGGGAAAGACAGTCCGCGTCGGCGTGACGACGGCCACTCCCGTACGACACCACAAAGTCGTATTCCTGAAGGCACAGCGCCCCGCGTGCGAGGCGACCCAGCGCCCAGCGTGCGAGGCGCAGCGCCCAGCGTGCGATCCCGCAAACCGACCAGCCAGCATAAGGAATGGTGGTCGGTGACTATCTTAAATGGCCTTCCGTAAAGATAACATCGGAATTTCTGGACGGGCGAACACAGCTGCCAGGCATTCTTGCTCGGTGACCGTATAATTGCGCTCCGATTTGCTCAGACAGCGACTCGCATATGCAACTCCATGTTCTGCGTTGTTGTGACGTTGTACAAGCACTGCCCCTATTCCAATTCCGCTAGCATCAGTGTGGACTTCAGTGGGTCGAGATGGGTCAAAGTGACGCAAGAGGGGTGCTGATGTCAGTATAAACTTCAGTTGTGAAAAGCGTCACACTCTGGTGTCCAGTTGAAGGCCGTGTCCTGCCGCAGCATACATGTTGTGGGAGAGACGGCCGCGTCTCGGCCCGCAGTCCTCAGTCCCGGCCAGCTGGCCAATTCACGGCCGTCGCGCCCAGCAGCGTCCGCCGGCGTCCAGCCGAGCTCCGGCCCAGCCTAGCGCCAGCGCGCGCCACGCACTGCCCAGTCACCTCGTCCTCGTCCTCTACACCGTCGTCGTCCTCTCGCAGCGTCCCTCTGGCGGCGATCCCCACACTCTCCCCCCCTCCGTGGTTGTGATGGCACTGGTCCACAATGGCCCGCACAATGGTCGACGCCCCACCAGCGGTAGAGCCTCGAAAGCTGGGGCACCGAGCGAGGTGGCGAAGGAAGCCAGGTAGCGCAGCGCCGGGCATAAGGTCTTGCAGGATCCCGCAGTCCTAAACCTCCGAAGATCTTGCGGGACACGCGGGACTTATACCAAACCCGGGCGCTGTAGCACGACCGATCGTCATCGCCAACCTCTCTGAGTAGTGCACCCAGCAGGCAGCCGGTGGGTGTAGTCGCTCGATCGTGGAGTCGATTGCAGAGACGCCGGCCAGCCATCACAGATGAGCAATACGTGGGAGGGTGTCGGAAGCCGCATCGGGACGTCGAAGGTGCCGCCCTGCCTTGCAGACTCCCACTACTAGCCACTTTACGCATCATCCTCATCATCGTCCTCAAGACCGTCATCTCTGTCGGGGTGGTCCCCTTCCTTGTCGTAGTCCTCACCATCCGGAACTGCGCCAACATCGTCGTCATCACCGCCGTCGTCTTCACCGGCGTCCTCCTTGTACTTGTCCTCGGACTCCCCATTTTCTTTCTTGTCCTTGTGGTCCGTCTTTTGGACCTTCTTCACGTCTTCATCTTCCGACACGTCAGCTGAATCCCGCTTCTGCGGCGACTTCTCCATGTTCGCGTCGCCAGCGCTCTTTTCCTTGGCCGACATGACATTGTGGCCTGCTGTGTCGCGACGTCAGCCTCCTTGTCTGCGGAACTCGAGAGCCGACGCAGCCTTCGCCTTCGTTCGTCTGCTGCGCTCCATTGCTCGCAGAGGTCACTAGGCAGATGGGGCGGTGGTCGTTTATGTGCGACGGAACGGGCGATGCGGCGTCTCCCACGAACACACGGTCCTTCCCGGAACGCAGCCGGGGCCCCACGTTGGGCGCCATTGTGGGAGAGACGGCCGCGTCGCGGCCGGCAGTCCTCAGTCCCGGCCAGCTGGCCAGTTCACGGCCGTCGCGCCCAGCAGCGTCCGCCGGCGTCCAGCCGAGCTCCGGCCCAGCCTAGCGCCAGCGCGCCACGCACTGTCCAGTCACCTCGTTCTCGTCCTCTACACCGTCGTCCTCTCGCAGCGTCCCTCTGGCGGCGATCCCCACAATGTCAACGGATAAACGATGTCGGCGAATCGGGGTACAAAGCGGCGAGAATATGAACAGAGGCCGATGAATGAGCGAAATTCTCGTGCTGACCGCGGTGGTTTGAAGGAGCTGACTGCTTCAGTTTTACGAGGATCGGGTCTGACGCCTTTTCTGTCGACTAAGTGTCCCAGAACCAATGTTTGACGTTCGCCAAACCGACATTTCTTTGCGTTGAAAACCAGTCCAGCCTTTTCGATGCAATCCAGAACAATGTTGAGGCGAGTGTTATACTCTTCAAAGGTACGGCCGAAAATCACATCATCTTGGTAGCACATGCATACCTCCCACTTTAAACCACGTAATATCGTATCCATGAACCTCTCAAACGTGGCAGGGGCATTACAAAGACCGAAAGGCATAACATTAAATTCGTATAGACCATCCGGGGTCACGAAGGCGGTCTTTTCTTTGTCTTTAGGTTCCATAGGTATTTGCCAATAGCCTGATCGCAAATCAAGTGTCGAGAAATAAGATGCAGAGTGTAGGCAATCGATAACGTCGTCGATTCGTCCTCTTCACCTTTCTGCCAAATCTCTTATTCTATGTGCGTTACAATATATGTATATATCGTATTTGCCCCCCACTGTGCACTGCTTGCCTCCACTCCGTGTTGCGCTAGCTGCCCACCTTGTTCTCCCTCCCGCGCAGCCTTCTCTCAAGCACCCCATAACGCTCACCTGCAGATGAATTGTGTACCTCTAATACCACTCTCTCCCTTTTCTTCTTCCGATCAGTTTCTCAGCTATCACTTCACTTCTCTCTATGCCTTGAAAAAGGCCGGACCCGCGGTCCAAACTGTTGGCAATAAACGATAACTGCGATGTCGTGTCTGCTATTTCACTCTCTCTCTCTCTCTCTCTCTCTCTCTCTCTCTCTCTCTCTATATATATATATATATATATATATATATATATATATATATATATATATATATGTGTGTGTGTGTGTGTGTGTGTGTGTGTGTGTGTGTGTGTGTGTGTGTGTCTTGCAACGTCGTCCTGTTTACTAGCGTGCGAAGTTGGAGAGAACCTTTCGGAGTTAACGCCAGCATACTTGAAGAGTTTCGAAAAAGAAATGATCGCGGCATTTTTTGCTATGCCTGGCTGTGCCTACTATGAAGGCTTCGTTACCGCATTACATGCCCATATGTGCATCCGTCGTTATATTTTATTTTTTAATTGTCATCAAGGTATTAGCGTGCGCAAGAAAGGGGTCTTCGTGCTAGTGGCGAGGAAACTAATGTGTCTTTCTGCTAGCTTTCTTCAGCACTTTTCCTCTGTCATCTGTAAAAATCTTGCTTCCGCGAGAGCATCGTTTCTCAGCGCTCAGTTTCACATGACCACGTAGTGTAGGAGTTACGCCACGGACCGTAGGATCTGTGATGATCACCAGCTCAGAATGCAGTATGTTTGTCCACAGCGAATATACGTAAGGCGACACACTCGAGCCGCAGCGTATTGCCGCGGTCTGTTAGCAATATTAAGAAAAAACAAATATTCCGATAGCTTTTCTGATGTGCTACTCTTACTTGTATTCGTAGTGAGGCTGAAAAAGTTTGCTCCTTCTCCCGTTTCGCTCAAGGTGACGCACTGACGGTCACATGAAATTCCGCACAGCGCTCCCATTCATCGGGCGATGTCCTAATGCACCATCTTGGTGTGTATATATATATATATATATATATATATATATATATATATATATATATATATATATATATATATATATATATATATATATATATATTTAAAGAGAGAGAGAGGAGATGGTATGAAGTAATGAAGTTGCAGCTCCGAGCCCCCCCCCCCCTTCCCCCCCGCACAAAATTTCTGGCTACGCCACTGCTCGGGAACTGCGTATTTAACGCGGCTAGGAAAATACGATCGTTGAAGAATTTAGTAATGTGATGTGATAGTGGCGATGTTGCTTCCTTTAAGGGCACCGAAGCATCAGTGAAGGTACAAGCTCCGTATAATATTATTTGTGTTTGAATGTATAAGCATCAGTTAGCATAAGTTACATAAAACTTGTATACAGATGAGGGTCCCAGAGTATGAATACTGAAAACGGGACCCTCAGTTAAAAACTACAACAAAAGTAATACAAAGCAATTGGCAGAAGATGAGCAGGTGGTAATACTAATTATATATCAGACAAAACAAACAGCAACATGTCAGAATAGTTGGAATACAAAATTAGATAATAGCAATACAATAAAATAAAAAGCAAAATGCGAAATATAATATACAAGCAATGCAACGCAAAGTCAAATACAACACAGAACAATACAAAATAGAGGAGAAAAAGTGCACGAAAGAAATGAAAACAACTTAGACAGGAAACAAAAATAAACGCAAATAAAATAAATGCGGACAAGTGAAAAAAAAAACTTTATACAATAACTAAGATGAGCAATCAGCATTTAAAAGGAAAGATTTTATTGATGATTTGAAAAGTGAAAATGTGTGCACAGATTTAATTTCGACAGGTAAACTATTCCAAAATTGAATGGTAGAGAATTTAGATGCTTTCTTACCGTAGTTAGTGCGAATGACTGGTAGCAAATAATTATGATTTGAAGCAAACCTGGTGGGGTTAGTATTCTTGAGGGAGCTACGTTCAATATATTCAAAGGAGAGCTGGGAATTGAGCAACTTATAAAACATTACACCTATATTGTATTGAAATAACCTTTTAACTGATAGAATTTTATGCTGATTAAGCAGGCTCAAGGCGTCTGAACTTCTTTTTGGCTAGTACGTGATGCCGTAGTGCTTTTCAGTATGAAGAGTAGGTGCGTATTATAAATATCGCTTCTGTAAGTGCATGGAAAAGTGCTCCACTAAATTCTTACAAACTATATGGCTCATGGCGTAATGCAATGTCGCAGAGGACTGAATGATGATTGATTGCTGGGGTTTCACGTCCCGAAACGACGATGGAGAGGCGCTATATGTGGAGGGGTCCGGGAGTTTCGACCGCTTGGGGTTCTCAAACGTGCACTGACATCGCACAGTACACGGGCCTCGACAGTTCGCCTTCACCAAAATGCAGCCACCGCGGCGGAGATTCGATTTTGCTACCTTCGGATCAACAGCCGACTGCCACATAGCAACTAGACCGCCGTGGCGGGGCAAAGCCACAGAGGAAGATGAGCGTTTGGTGGTGCGTATAAAGTCACCTTTTGAACGCAATCTGCGGCTGCGTCTGCTCTTTGTGCAGTTGCAGTCTGGCAGAGACGATAACTCTGTGCCTGCCAGGTGCATTTTCTCAGCGTTAAATTGATCAGAGAACGCAAGAGAAATACACTGCAGGCGGAACACTTTCACACAGGATAAATCCCAGTAGTGAGAGCGGCCCGCGCTTGCAGTTTCTGCCGCATTTGGCACAGAAGAAGAAAGCGAAAGAAAAGGGCACCGCTAAGCTTTGCAGAATGCGAAGGAAATATACATTAAGTATCGTCAAACATCAGTGAAAATAATATGTATTGCCAAAAGCGAACAGATGGCTGAGACAAACGAAACATGTAATTTTTGAAAACGACATTAATAAAAATGCCAGGGCCATGCTTTCTCTATACCAGTAAAGCTATACCACCAGCGTTCAACCACTGCCTTAGTCGCATAACGAAAAAAATGTAGTAATCTCTTTCGAGTCACTTCAGCAACAAAAAAAAAAAAAAGGCATACACAGAGCCAAGAAAACGAGTAGGGCCGCGAGCACGAAGACCGTCAAATCCACGCTCTGCCCATCATTCTCATGGTTACCCATGGTGAACGACTGCAGCGTCAGAGATCCATCTAGTATTTTTTGTAGGAAACTCTGTGGTCCGCGCGAGACGCGCCACAGATGACCGCGCCGCGAACGTCGGGTGTGGGTCGGAGCTTGTCGGAGTACGTGAAAAATATTCCATGCTGCCTGACATCCAATTTGTTTCGTCGCCGATGTAAGCTTGGGCAGGGACCTGCAACCTTTTCTGAACATCAAGCCAAACACTCATCGCACTTTCTTTTTTCGTCCTTGGTTGATTTCAAAACGAATAACATTCGTTGCCCTGATATGGTTTCCTCATCTCCCCGGCCGACATGAATCGATTAGTGCGCATTAGTTGCGAGAAGCTTAGCTGCGCGGTGCCTGTCGAACGAGAGAGGAATACTGGAGGATGAGGGATACGTTCGTGCTGCCTCCGACTGGCCTGCTTCCAACTGCGTACTTTGTATCTTGCAGTGGCTCGCATGAAAGTGTTAAATATTAGCAGTTACAGAGTCGCAATCTATCGGAAGTATATATATATATATATATATATATATATATATATATATATATATATATATATATATATATATATATATATATATATATATGAGACGTAGCACTTCAGTAATGTTCGATTTATTTGTGGACGTTTCGGGTCAGAGCCTGACCTTTCTCAAGACAACATTTCGTTTTCTCACGTTAGTTTATATAGCCATACAGAAAGGGCGGAAACGATTTACTGAGTGAGTGGGAAAAGATGGGAGGGGGCAGGGGGGCACCAACATGTTTTCTCCCAATGCGCGTACGGCGGCAATTTTGAAGAGCTGGCGGAAAGGGCAGAGGTGATAGGCACGTGGTCGGCACCACGGTGGCACTGAAAAAAGTAAATAAATAAAATAAAAACAAGGAGTGTCGTTCGGCCTACTGCATCGAGACGATCCTGGGAAAGCCATTGTCAGCCTAACGACACGTCCAGCGACGAATGCTCGTTTTGGGGAGCGTCGTGGTTAAGAATGCCGCTGCGGTTGAAAGCGGCCGCCAGAAGAGGAAGGGGGGGGGGGGGGGGGCGGAGACGGTAAGGCGCGCCACAAGAAAGAAAAAAAAAGAGAAAAAGAAAAACATGGAGTGAGACCAGTAAAGAATCCATACGTATCTTTCGGAGTACGTGCGGTAGGGGCCTGATGTTCTGTGATATGAATGGCGTTATCAATAAAAGGGGGCGATATGTGGGCGAAGTAGAAAAATATTTGAATAAACGATTATAAGGAAAATGCAGTAGTTGAAAAGTGAGCGAAAATGACGGAAGAAGTCATACAAAGCGCCACATATTTCAAGTTGACATGGACAACAGGTACGATCACCGAAAGCGCCGGCTCTGACATAAAGCAGCACTGTTTTCATGTTGGTTATTGGTTAATTTGATGTTAAGTTTCACTTGGTGTTATTCTCGCTTTAATGTACGTACAACAGGAAGAGCGCCCGGACATTCATTTATTCCATTTTCCAGTGTGCCGAATTTATGAATTAGATATGATTCGCGCTGCTCGCGCTCCCTGGGAGAGCGGAAGTTCCCTTGCAGCAGTGTTACCCGAATTGAATCAAAACTGTGACCTTCCGATCCAATATGCCTGGAGAGAGGGAGGTTTGGTTGTGTTTTCACATGTGATCGGTGGTTGTTGAACCTGATTCGGAAAGGCGTAGTGGTTTGTCCGATGTACTGCTTAGAGCAGACCCCACACTCCAACAGGTAGACCACGTTTGGTGAGTCGCAATTAAGGTCGCCGCGGATTGAATGTGTAAAATTGCAGTGTGTGCTTTTGGCTATTGTGCTAGTTTGCATGTGTTTGCGCACCATGCATCTGTTCTTTCCGCAGGGTCGGCAACCGGCTTGTGGGGCTCTGTTTGTTTTAGAGTGTATAACATAGTCCCTGATGTTTTTTGGGCGCGTATACACCACTCTAGGGGGAGTAGTGAAGAGCTTCTTAAGACGGTCGCTTTGCTCAAGGATATTAAAGTGTTTTTTGAGAATTTTGTTAACATTTGGCGCGTGACTTGTGAATATCAGAATTAGGTTGCACTGTTCTGTTTGGCTTTCTTTCTTCTGATTGTGTAGGAGTTGGTGGCGGTTCAGGTTAGCTGCTTTTTGTATTGCGTCGTCAATGATGGGCGGCGGGTATTGCTGTTTGATGAGTACGTTACGCAGGTGTTCTGTGTTATCTTTAAAGTCTTTTGTTTCTGAGCAGATTCTCCTAAATCGGTGTGCCTGGGAGTATGGTATGCTGGTTTTGCAGTGCCGCGGATGGCAGCTTTTAAAGTGGAGGTATTGTTGCGTGTCTGTGGGCTTCCTGTACACCTCGGTTATCAGCTTACCCTTATCGACCCTGACGTTCACATCGAGGAAGTTAATTTCAGTTTTCGAATAGGTATGAGTGAAGGATATGCTCTCATGTGCCTGGTTAAATGAGTCAACAAAATTAAGTAGTTGTTCTTCTGTGTTTGTCCAGATGAGGAATATATATATATATATATATATATATATATATATATATATATATATATATATATATATATATATATATATATAAAAGGCTGGCCTCCAGCCGAAACGTCAGAATAAATCCTATGTTTGTCACTGTGTCTTTCTGATAATATATATATATATATATATATATATATAGAGAGAGAGAGAGAGAGAGAGAGAGAGAGAGGTTGGTGGCCGGTTGTCAATAAGTGCCTCGCCGGGCACTTATTGCCTGAGCCCGAGCTTCACGCCCTATAGAAACGAGAAGAGCAGCATAATGAATGATGCAGAGGACAAGGTGGTGCCACCTTGTCAAGATCTCCGCGGGCAACTCTTTCTTTCTTTTTTGTGACGGACGTGGTATATCTGTACCAAATGTACGTATTGCCGTCGCGCTGTGGACTTTAGGTGCCGCAAATGAGCGTTCTACACGATAAAAGCAAATATTGTGGTTGAGACGCTTTCGGAGCAGTTCGAAAATACTCCCTCTGAGCGTCTACAGACGTTTTCCCCACATGGAGATGATGGTATAACTGTTCTCAACGATTTAGGTAGGGTAGGTTTGAATTGCTGCATAACTGAGGCTTTACCATGGCGTATATACATTCTAAGACATTAATTCTCATTCCCGCTGCCTTAACCTTGAGCAGACAACGAAGACACGTGGTACCTAAGTTTACGTCACACCGACTACCGTGCCAGCCTGAAAAGTTAACGGAAAAGCGCAAAGATTAACAGAGCAACATCGCATACACCTGCCGTGGATGCTACTTCTACTCTTCGCCACTGCGACCGCATTTCAGTGTGGGCACGAAATGCAAAAAACGTCCATCTATTTAGATTTAGGTTCACGTTAAAGATCCGCTCCTCATAACCACATTGTGATTTAGTCAAGCAAACATCATTATTTCATTTAATGCCGCACACGTGTAGAAACGGCTACTGGCATGCAGAATATTATACGCAAATAAACCTATACTCTATATGGCAGCTACGAGTAGCCAAACGCAGAATGATGGACTGGCACCAAGTTTCACTGTTTGGCAGACATATTATAATTCTCTATTTTGTGCTTACGCTTAACTTTGACGCGGTGAGTTTTATGGTTTTGTCATGTCTCGTGACCCAGTCGATGTTGCGCGGCCCGGAACATTTTGATCAATATCGGGGAGCTAGTGGTGTCGAAAGCACCACTAGTTTTTCTGTTTCTGCTTGATCATGTGACCGACTAGCGCAGCGGCCATAACCAGAAAATTCACAGCATATCCACGGAGTGAATGATGATGAGTGGGCGAAGCTCCGGAGGTTCATCGTAGATCGTGCCGAGTTCCGGATTAATTTAGTTAACGCGCACGCTACGAATCCTTATGGTTCAACTACGCACAAGTGAAATCTACCACCGGCACTTCATTGCAAGTCAAGATCCACTGCATATATATATATATATATATATATATATATATATATATATATATATATATATATGTATATGGGTGGCCGGTGAACGGTTCTCCAGCGCGAGCAGTCGGTGTTTTTCATTCAAGAAACTCGCTAAAAGACGCTGCCTGCGCCAACGTTGTCTCTCGCTGGTGAGGGCGCGTTGTCCTTTGCGAGCTGGTAGAGCGTTCATCGAAGAAAGAGCGTTTCCATAGTGAACACGTGCCTTTCGCTCTCTCTGTCTCTCTCTCTCTCACACACAAGACAGCAGATGGAAGAGTGAGAGAGCTCGCGCGCCGGGAGGCACGCGCCGAGGGCGAGCGCGAGCCTCCCGGTGTTGCATGGCGTTGCATGGCGTTACATGGTATTGTGAGTGGTGTAGGTTACACGATACGACGATACGTGACAACCGACCCACAGCTTAAGGAGCTTCGCCCCTAAAAGTTTTAGCCAATCACGGAAGGCAAGAAGACAAACGCCGAACTTGGAATACGGAAGAACGGAATAGTTCACGTTATCCGCGTGTGCGCTCTTTGATAAATGCGGCCGCAGTTATATTCATGACAACTTCACTAAAGCTTCTGTATATAGCGTGCCAAGAAGGAAACATTCGCTTCTTTTAGTGGGTAAGAACAGCGCACTCTTTCTTTTTATGTCATTTTCATGTGACGTTTGTTCGGAACAGAACGCGTCCGCTCGCCTAAACGTCGTGAATTAGGTGGCCAGGCCCGCAAAATTTTTTAGAACGGAACTATAGCAGCAACTAGACCGCCGTGGCGGGACAAGGCCACAGAGGAAGAAGAGCGTTTGGTGGTTGGTCTCACTTAAATACTGCGACAAAATAATACAAAACCACCTTTGCTTTTTCTTCTAATGAAAAGAAGGTCGTTCTAAGAAAACAATGTATTTCTTTCTGGTCAATGTTAAGCGCGCTCGTATGACTACTGCAATTTATCCCTGTTGCTTTCTCTGCATGGTCGCTAGGCAGTTACGCGAATACAGCCAGTGATACCGCCCATGCGGAGCCGTTCGACAAGCGAGGTGTTCACTCGAACTCTACAACTCTGGTCGTGTTGTTTTACTAGCAGACGCCGCACTTTTTGATTCCGAAATGGTTGTGTCGTTTTCGCTTTCTTTTTTTTTTTTTTTTTGAAATCACCAAAAATGTGGCTACGGCCCACGGCTAACGACGTGAGCGCGGAATAGGCCAATGACATGCTGGAAAAACCGAGCGCGTTCATAAACGGGTCGTCTACACTACTGTCCGTCAGTATGACCTTCTGAATTTGGATTTCTATTTTTTTGTTACGGTACCTTTACTTCACCTCCCTTGCTGCCACACTCCCGTGCTGCTGCTGTGTGGTATCTAACGACAAACCAAAATGACGGTACAGATTGTAGCAGATAAAGGGAGAGTAAAAAATAAAAAAAAAGCTGTATAATAACGAACTTAGTATGTGGGCAGGCATAGGTGAAACATTTCCAAGTTCAGCGGACACGTACATGAATCGCTATTACCGACAACATTTACGGCTCATGCTTGCGCCTTCGTATGTGGAAGTGCGTAATCATTTAGGCTGGGTATATAGGGTAGATTCAGCGAGAGAGGAGGAGGCAAAGGCAGGGAAGATGACCACAATTCCAGAGGGAGGAACCAGGGGGAAGTTAACAAAATCAAGCGGGTGTTAGGAGGATTAGGGGAACGGAACAGCAACGGCTTACTACACAGAGTTACTCTCAGCGAATAAATTATTTCGCATCACACCTACAGTCTACTCGAATATTCCCATCAAAGTATGCTTTAGATTATGCGCTTCTTATGATTTAATTGTGAACGCGTGTGACCAACCTCATTTGTGTACGGGTCATAGAAGGTGTCGAAATCTGGCTGCTGCTGCTGCTGCTGCTGCTGCTGCTGCTGCTGCTGCTGCTGCTGCTGCTGCTGCTGCTGCTGCTGCTGCTCTTCCAACGAACAGGCTGCATCCAGGTGACTGGCTAGTGGGGTCGCTAGCTCTCTGGCGTTGTCATTCGTTGACGGCCCCGTCAGGCGCGCGGCGGGCGCCAGCAGCGTCATGGCTGGCTGGCTAACGGGCTGCGCCTGGCTCGCGTACACGTGCAGGTTCGGTGTTAGTAAGTGGCTCGCGTTCACGTGAGGCGGATGGATTGGTGCCGGCTGGATCATGGACAACAAAGGGTTTATGAGTGCTGGAGAGTGGCGTGTTGGTGTGCCGTTCACAGGTGTCTGCAGGCTGACCTGCGCCAGATGCTTAGCTGGTGTGAGCAAGTTCTCGTGGTCCGGAAGGTTAGCTGATGCTGAAGTGCTTTCTACTGGCATGTTCATGGTTGCTGGAAGCTCTCCTGGCGCCAAATGGTCCGCGATAGGCAAAAGATTTTGTGTCGGCAGGTTAACGGGCAAGGTCATATCGGCTGGCTTGAACAGATTCGCAGGCCCTGGAATGTTTCCTTGTTCTGGAATATCCAGGGCCCGCGTTGTCGCACCGTCTTGAAATCCTTTGGCTGTAAGCACTTTAAGTGTGCTGACAACGTCTGTGGGCACCGTGAAGTTGGCTGCCGAAGAGTTGGTGGGCTTTGGCAAGGTCGCACGAGGGTCCTCGGGCTCAGGATTGTTCGATACTCCCATGTTCGTGGATGCCGGAAGCTTTTCTGGTAACACCAGGATTGTGGTAGTTGGAATGTTTGGGGGTGCGGAATCGTTAGGTGCTGGCACGCTGGCGGCTGCCGAAAGCTGTTCGGGCAACGGAAGCTCTGCGGGCGGCTGCAGCTCCTCACGCGCCGTCACCTTAGGGCGGGACCCTGGCAGACTGACTCGTTCATGAAGCTTAGGAGGCGTCGAAGCGTTAGGTGTATGTTGGTATCCTAGTTTTGCGATGTCTGGAGGCGCTGCTAGGCTGACGCGAGCACGAATTTTAGCGGATTTCTTATGAGTGGGTGCTGGCGTGTTGCCAGGTTTCGGCAGCTTTGTGGGCTCCGCCAGGCTGACGCGTGCCTGAACCTTAGGGGGCGTCTTAATGTTGGTCGCTGACGTTCTCTCGGGTATCGGCGGATTTGTGGCCGTCACAAGGCTGACACGTGCCCGGATTTTCTTATTGTATGCTGGTTTGTTTTCAGGTTGCGGCACTGTTGCGGGTGCTGCTAGGCTGATTCGTGCGAGATGTCCAGCACGTGCTGTAGCGTTGGCTGTGGGCATATTTCTCGGTTTTTCTACATCTGTGGACGCTAGCAGGCTAATACGTGGCTGAATGTTATCTGGCATGAGCGCGGAATTGTGTGCAGGCTCGGACTGGTTAGACAGTGGCAAACTCGCAGACGCTTCAGGTTTCGCAAACACTAGTAGCTTCGCGGGCGCTGAAACATTCGAGGGGAGGGTGGAAGGCGGCAGATTCTTCAGCGTCAGCTGGTTCTCAGACTCCGACTGCTTCACCGGCTCCGGCTGTCGTGCTGGCTCCGGTAGCTTTTGAAGTTCATGATTGTTCATTGGCTGCGACAAATTTGTGATTTCCGACATGTTTGACGGTGTAAAGTTTCCGAGATTTTGCATTTCCTGCGCTGGCGGGTTTGCTGACGACGTCAGCTTATTGGTTTCCGACTGGTTCTGTGCATGCAGGTCCGTGAGCTCCGGCGGTTTTGCCTCTGTCGTTATTGTGGATGCCAGCAGCTGTGCTACCGGCTGTATGGCAGACTCCGGTGATTCGGATGCCGCAAGGCTCGTGGTCTTCGTCAAATTTTCAAGCACCGGCGACCTAGGTGTCACGTTGGTCTGGCCATCTGTCCATGGACATGTACAGAAAGCAGAAGGTGAGAATAACGTTAGCAACTTTAATTGTTGATCAGGCGGTGTCACGCTACTAAGCTCGAGTACGCGGGTTTAATTCCTGGCCACAGCACGTGCATTTCGATGGGGGCGAAAGGCAAGAACACTCGTCTGTTTAGATTTAATATAACACATTCAAGGAGGCCAGAGAGGTCAAAATTCATCCGCAGTTTCCCACTGCGGAGGAATTTCTCACTGCTTCATAACCATGTCGTCGTTTTGGAACTCAAGGCCCCAGAATTCAGCTTCAATTTTCATTTTCGCCGCGAGAGGTTCAATAAGAAGCCCAAGGGCAAACTTATTTTGTTTTATGCGCTTACAATGCGCTGTCCGTCCGCGGCCTGACGTACACGCATGCTATAGCTCAGGCGTGATCATGCAAGCGGCGACCCGTCAGCCCTGTGTATGAGCGTCTGCATGATAACGTAGTAGCATAGAATAAAACTCTTGTTGGGCCAGTTGGTATGCATTCATTTTTGCTTTAAGGCGCAAAACACACACACACACACACACACACACACACACACACACACACACACACACACACACACACACACACACACACACACACACACACACACACGCACGCACGCACGCACGCATGCACGCGCGCACGCACGCACGCACGCAAACTATGAGAGATACACGCTACAGAGCACTCCCGCGTTTGCAATCTCGTGATTAGCGTTTTCTTTTTGGCACTTTAAAGCAAACATGAAAAAGTAGACTACGTTTCCCACCTTGTCAGCACATTGCTCATCTCGCAGCTGGTCACCTCTGTTAAATTTCAATGACTGTGCAGTCATTGAAATTGGCATGACGTGACAGGCGAAGCAGACGTGGAGCAAAAATATTCTCACCGATTGCGCGGTCGGCAAATAATGAAATTGGAATAAAAAAGTTTGGACCTTCTCTCTTCTTTACAGAGACCCAGTTTCTTTCACTAAACATTAAATAGTCCATAATTACCTGCAAGTAAGAATTAAATATGCCTGTGCGGACGTAGCAAAACGCACATCACGACAAGCTGATGTGGGAAGTGCAATATGTAGTCGGAGCGCCCGCCTTTCGCTCGTGCTTTTCTGGCTTAGCAAGCCTACTCCCTCGGTAAGAGTGGTATTTCTGGCTTTGTATAAAGGTGTGATTTTTATGGAGTGGGCCAAATAACGCCGTGCGTTGGTGCTTTTACAAGTGAAAGCGAGCGTGGGTCCTTCACCGAGCCCCATTTCACATTTTGGTTACACAGCGCAAGTCGTTAATGGCCCCTTTCTAGGAAGCGTTCTAATGCAGATTTTTCAGATCGGTAAATATCGTAGGAGTTAGAAGACATTAAACTAGCGTGTTGATATGGCGCCCGGAGGCGAAGGCCACTGTCAACAGTGCTCATATATCAAGAAAATGGCCGCTCCTTTCTTCTCTCATTTAAATCTTGCTCCATTTGCGGGTTGCCGAAAGAAGCGCCTTTCCTACCTAGCATCAAGCTACACAGTTTACTGCTAAAGTGAAACAGGTACGGAGGGAACAAACACAAGACGACGTGCACCTCTTTCCTCCGTCCTCATTTTACTTTAGCGGTAAACATGTGCAGCAAGGGTGGGTAATCGGGCCCGTTGGCATGCATTCATGGCGATAAATGCGCAAACACAACACCAGACAAAGTAGGGAGACACAAACAAGCACAGACTCGCTCGTTTGTGTCTCCCTACTTTGTCCGGTGTTGTGTTTGCGCACTTATCGCCATGAACGTGCAGCAAGAACCGACTAGGTCGATTTGAGGTTCTGCTATAGCGTCAAGCCACTAAGCGGCCGAGTCAGAGGGGCGTGCCATGAGCACTTGACGAGTGCCGGCTCCTGTTCTTAAAGTTCGCTTTCTAATTCGCGTCGTGGCGCATTCCCAGTTGCGGCGTAGAGCGCTCTGTGTCGGATGATGAACCGAAGTCACGTGTCATCGTAAGTGGCGTTGCAAGTCGTGCGTGTGAGAACCACTCTCGCTCGGAGCGCAGCTTATGCATAAGAAGGGCGCCCAGTTCTCTGTTGGCATTTTTTTCTTTTTTCTTTCTTCCTTTTTTTTACCATTTACATTCCACGTGGCAGTTTCATAATATGCAGACACAATCGCCACCGCCCGGTCTACGAGCCGCGTTTGTTCCCGTGCAATGCTCAAAATGTTTCAGCGATTCTTCCCAAAACCACGACAAGATTATGAGAGATGCCGTAGGGGAGGGCTCCCGAAATTTTGACCACCCGGGGTTCTTTAGCGTGCACTGACACCGCATTGAGGGATTCTTAAAAACTATTTCTCTCGTGTCAATAAATTCCTGTCTCACAATGCCCAAAACATCTCTCGTGTCGCTAGAAGACGCGTAAAAAGAAATTGCGATCGGCGGCGCCTCTTTGAGGCTCCCGCACCAACTCGGCGCAGCGCCATAAATACTGACGACGTCTGCTATAGGCCTACAGAGTTCTTAATAGGTGAAAATAAATTTCATTGTGCTTCAACGTAGCCAGACCGTTAACACTGCAAGTTAAGGGAAACATTGCTGGGGTAATGTGGCCAAAAATATGGAAATTCGTGACGTCACTGCGATACTCAGGGGCTAAGCTTACGGGGTGAAATTCGAAAATGAAGCATTTACCTTCATTTTCTCATAATGAACGTACAAAGGCGAAATTAACAACAATGGAGTTCTCACTTGATATGTCTGAACTGTTTTAATGCTCCTCCTTAGTGTCTCTCTAAAAGCACGACTGGTCTAGAATTCTCCGCGCTATACCCCGCGAAGGAGGAAAATTGTTGCCGTTGGACTGTACAGGGAGGATGCTTACGTTCAGCTCCTTGAATAAGGTCGGTGAGCGTGCTTGTCGAGTCCTGCACAAACAATCGGTCGACACGCGTTACCTCTACTGTCACTCTGCTGGACATCGCGTTGGCTCGCTGAAAGACGAGCCGCAGCACAAAATAAACAATCAATAACGCTGTCCGGGCACACAACAATGGCTACGACAGGCCCCGTTGTAACAGGGAGAAATCATGTAATTATCCTTTAAAGCACCTGCCTCATATGAATCCTAGGAATGTTTTGTTATTTTTTTTTTAAATCGAGAGAATGGAAAGCTAGTGGTGTAGTTGTTCGAAACAATGAAGAGAACGGAAAAGGAAACACAAGCTGTAGGTCAAGGGGGATTTTCGGCCACGTCACCCGTGGTAGCTTAACAGGTTAGGTGTCGCGCTGCCAATCTCGAGGACACGTGTTCGACTCCCGGCCACGGAAACCGCATTTCAATCGGGACGAAATACAAAAAACAACCGTGCCCTGGGTGCCCCGCCTGGTCGGTTCTCCGCTTCTGAATACATTATAATCATACTTTATTTTTAGCATGTAACCCCAGAATTTTTTTTATATTACGGCATTGCGCTACTGCCCAAAAGAAAACGTGATAATGATGGTGAACAGCAGCTCACTTTTTCACATACCCGAGTGTCATGTTGGGTTATTGCTCTCCCCATTGCAAGAATCGACGAGCGGTGACGTATCGACTAGTTTTGGAGATAAAACGAGGGGGAAGGGGGCGAGGGAACATGCCTCTCTTCCCTCGAATATGTACATGAACTGTAGTGGTTAATAGACACAGGAGGAAAAGTGCTACAGCACATAAATTTCACATGACGTACGCCGCGACAAACTTAGGCTGCAACAAATGCCGCAATTTCTCACCCCTGAGGCAAAGAACTAGACATGGAACAAGTCCTTCTCTTGAGATCGGTGAAGATCGAAATAGCTATGTAATAAATACTGCTGTTCACTTTACATCATTTTTCCAATGAAACGGCCTGTTCACACAAATTGTATTGCAGGGAAACTAACTAGAGTACGACGTGTATGTTTAATAGAAACCACTACCTTTTCCCGTGATGTGCGAAACAATATTTATAAGGCGCAGTTTGCGTGCTTCTTGCGCAAAATGTTCACATTGAGTTCGGGGCAAAACCCTTTTACGTCTTCCGAGATTACAAGAAACTATTGCGACCCATGGCAAATGTACCTGGTTTAGCACCTAGTGCACCGCTCAGTGAAAGTTTAAAATATAGTCCGAATGAATATTGCTTATCGTTACAAACTTGCGCATGAATATTCCCCCAGTATTAAGAAAGAAAACAGCTTTTTCATATACATTTAAGATTCACAGCTCCAAGATCAGATGTATTCCATTAGAAATACTGATGAAAACTTTCACAAAGTCGAACCAACTATGGCCTATAAACGCTACTAGACTTATCGCCTTGGTTTCTAAATGATTATGCTAAATCTGGAATTGATATAGCCAGATCCAGACGCACACAATTATCCATATTATTCACTAATTGAAACGTCATGACATACCTATAGCCTAGCTTTTTTTTTTCCGCACACTTCTATTGATTTCTTTTCTATTGCCACATTGTGTAAAGTTACGTGTACCGGCTTATCTTCATTGTAATCAATGGGGCTCTCGAACAGCTGCTTTGGATAGCAAAAACGGGACCAAGATTCCCCTCAAGCCGTCAAGTAACGGCTTTTCTTCTTGGCCCATTTCAGTAAAGCAATTGTAACTGCTATGAACAACCAATAAATCAATGATTGAATATGTGAATTATGCACATAAGTAGTATACACAATTCTTCGTATGTATTAGAAAATAAAAAACGCTGTAAAGTGAGCATACATATAAGTAAGTTGACGTTAGTATACGTCGGTGTGTACAAGACGGATTGTGCACGGCAATTTCAACGAATCACAATGACACCGCAAAATTGCATAAACGAATGGCACTATCCCAAATAACACTGCATTTTATAACACGAGTGACCGTGTGTGAAATGGTGGCGACACCTTACATGCCACACGTATCACTCGCTTTTGCAATATGGCGAGCTTGTTAATACTTTCGTTGGAGGTTGTTTCCCAAACGAACAATTTAGTTTTACTATACAAGTGGAAAATAGGCGCATCGTGAAAAGGCACACTGATAGATGCAGAAAAATAGTAAGAAATATGGCGGAGCACACCACTAGACTCACGCAGTTCAGTAATCATATCGTTTACGTGGTCATCCCCTGCCACGTGTTCTCCTACGTACATTCCCACTTCCTGGTTGATGATGTTAAGTGTACGACTATATCGTTTAGCCTAATTAGCGCCATGTAAGCAGTGCTGTTTCGAGGTGGGAACAATACCGGCTTGGTTTTATGTGCGTTAATTTTCAGGTCTTCTCATTTACCCACTCACTTATACGTATCTGAATTATTTCCAGAAAATATACTGAAGTATAATATGCATAGATTATGGTTTAGCATCGTTATAAGTCTCTGTGACATCTTTAATGTTAAATATAAGCGGAAAGGGTCTCAAAAGGCTCACATGCGGAATGCCACTTTTAACTGGAATATCATCTCGCCATTAGCCTGGGATCACTACACTTTTGAGTCCGGTATTACAAATATTGTGAGAGCGAATGGCGTGCTATGCTCTAATACCACAAAGACTTCAATTTTCTAAGCAAAACATTGCGGTTAATAAGGTGAATGTTCTCGAAGAAGCCCAGAGATAACCGGAGTGCCTTGTTCTTATTTTCAGTATTGTACATGAAGCGAAGAGGAATGACCTGCGCTACAGCCGCATCGCCAGCCCTCCGTACAGGGCGAGCTCGAGATTGATTGCAAGACATTTACTCACTTGATGCATGGTGTGAACATTTGTATCAATTACTTCTTGGCGACATAATGCTTCTGAGACTGCTGCTATCTCCACCGAGTCGAATTATTTTTCGTAGTCTATGAAAACCTATAGGGTCTGACGTATTCTGCAGATTTCCAAATTACTTGGTTGACCGCACGGCTGTGAAATTATAGTAGAGTACCCCTTCCTGCCACCAGCTTGCCCTCTGAATTTCTTAAACCCAAGTGTTTTGGCTTATCCTGCTTGAAATTGTCCTCATAAAGACATTCTATAGTAAATTAGCTCCGTAAGTGTTGTGAATTTTATTATATTGCGTGCTGCGCGAAAATAATGTAAGAAGGAAGTGGCAGCGCAGGCACCGATGGGCGATGAGCAAATGTATAGTGTTCCGACTTCCAGGGTATGGACAAGTTTCTCTTAATTAATATAGGGAAAGACGTATGCATAGCAAATCAAACCGCCGTGTTGACATGGCACTTCGTTTTTGAGGTGCTTTATAGTTCGCTGTACTTGAGTTCCCTCATGAATGAGCACAGAGCAACAGTCATATTGTGTTCCGATGCGCCGACCGACGCGCCACGACGAAGAGAGAGGGGCAGATGGCAACAACTAGTAGCCTGTTCTCGGCAACCACCGACACCACCGCCACCCTTTTGACCCTTTGTCATCCTTGGCCGTTAACAATGCTGGGGATACAAACCTACAAGCCTAGATAATTCCCATTCTATTCCGCCGCTATCCCTCATTTAGTCAATAGCACATTCGATGCGCAACGGGATCCCAAATAATGTCATGGTGCCTGAGATTAGGTGGCGACTGCTACGAAAAAAGCTTACACATGTTTGTTCTCTAGAATGAACCTTTCCTCGCGAGTTCAATGCGTGTGTTATGTCTAACGTTATGTCCTCATTGGTTTATAATAACACGGTGTCTATAGCCCCCCGTCTCGCTACATAGCGGCCTTATTTATCGAAATAAAGTGTGCGTCACGGAATGGCTTACAGGTGTCACAGTGGAACCTGTCGTTGCTTCCGAGCCTTCAGGGCAGGCCGAATCACCAGTTTCTCTGAAAATGAAGTAATTTCTGCGTGAATTTTTATCCATCAATATTTACCGTTTACAACCTATATAAGTAGACACATGTGTTCCAATATGAAATACTGTAGGAATGGAGTGATTATGCCACATAGCGCAGGTAATACTGGTGTTTACGGTTTTCTTCGCCGACACACGTACGTTCCAAGTTATATTTTCGTTTAGCTTATGCATATCTACACTGCAATTAAAACTGCAAATATAAACAGCTTTCTTGTTTCTGTGGCTTTATTATCTCCTGGGTTGTAGATGGCTGCGACAGACACAAGCTCTGTCCATCTTTTCTTTTTTCACTTTGATCATCGTTCACTGCGTGTTAAGAAGTGCTCAGCAGCAACAACTGTGGGCAAAAGAAGTTATCTCACGCTGACATCGATATGCAGCCTCCGCTAGGCTGGCGAACGACAGTGAACAAAACGCGATGGCCCTTTTGTCGCTATACATATGCAATCACGCTGATCGCGCATCGCTCGAGCTATAGCAATAAATAATTATTAGAGATTGTGCAATTAATATGTAATTATAGATGGAGAGATTTACAAGCAAAGACGACGAAAAAGCGCAATCTGTGCATTAAACATTGTATCGTACACATCGCATAGCGGGGGCGTTTACATGTAGCTACCGAATATCAAACTAGCCATAGCTTTAGCTTCGCTGAGGGTAAAGAATTCAGGGATCAGCAATGCATTTCGTCGTGGCACATCTTGAGTACCGCTATCTTGAATTTGGTGCCATCATCAATATTTGTTCGCAGGTGCTATGCCTACTGTTCGTGAATTGTAAATATGTACCGTAAATTAAATTTGCCTTACAACTGGCGCGATTGATTAATTAGAAAGATATTTCTTTTAATTTAACATGCAAATATTGGTCACCTCTAGAGCAATAATTGGTCCTGGAGTATAAATTATAAGAATATTAACGTTAAAAAAATCCTCCAGATACACGAATTGTAGGCATCAGTGTCATGCGAAGCAGTCAGCGAGGAAATTGCCTATCACGAATCGTGTGTCATTCGGCCTAGTGTTACGGGTAGGATAAACGTCTTTGTACGAAGGTGCAAGAGTAGGTGTATGCTCAATGGGGGCTAACCCGGAAACTCGACGGCACCGTGGCGACTAAATGGCAGCTCATGTTAGGACGTAACACTGGCACCGTTTCGCTGCCATGGTGGTCTAGTGGTTATGGCACTCGGCTGCTGATCCGAAGGTCGCGCGATCGAATCCCGGCCACGGCGGCTGCATTTCGATGGAGGCGAAATGTTGAGGCCCGTGTGCTGTGCGATGTCAATGCACGTTAAAGAACCCCAGGTGCTCGAAATTTCGGGAGGCCTCTGTTACGGCGTCTCTCATAATCATGGCTGGTTTTAGGGCGTAAAACCACACAAATCAATCAATCAGCACTGGAAGTCGCCTTAGTGCACAGCACGGACATCTGTTTTATGGAAGAGAAATGCAGGCTAAGCAGTGCACTGATGTGCATATCATGAGGGTCGTTCGCTAAAGTATTCCTACAGAATCGAGAAAAGTTGGTCAAAAACATGCCGAGTGCTACTAGAACATATGCATCGTTTATTAAATCGCTCTGACAGTGTTTAACACACACTGCTTAGTACTTAGTACTCAGCTATTGTTTGAGAGATGTGAAGACGGAAGCCTAGACGTTCGACAGGCGAACGCGAGACCAGAACCTTTGGCGCTCGACCGTCACGTGAATGTAACGTGGCGTAGGCTATAAATGTTCACATACGATCACATGTGGTCATGCCAGTATATCCAATGCGGGCGTGTGTTGCATGTCATTTTGTTATCGTTATTCGTGACGTAACTGACGATCGTGTCATGTTATTGATATCATGACCTATCACTCGCATTAATCGTACATTTGTACCATTCACTGCCGATTCCGGCATATTACAGGCGACCGAGACCCGAGTTTCCCGGTATTAAATTCCTGGTTTTTCGGGACTGTTGTTTCAAGGTAACGAGAGGTCAAGCCCTGAGTGATAACAATATGTTATTAGTAGTTATCGCAATAGCGTATTGTCAATTCCCACATGTTTGTGGGATCCGCCAATTCATTTATTTCATTCCTTCTTTCGTACTTTTTTGAGAAATCTCGCTTTGCACGAGCCTTTTGTAACGAGTGGCACCAGGCGAGGCGTGTCATGCAAAGCGTAGGAAATGGTGCCCAATGTATGTACATAGCTCGAGACGTGTTATTCATTTCTAGTGCAGCGGTCATCCCTTCCTGTGTTTTGCATGGCACGCATCGCCTGGTGCCACTCCTTGCAGCTTCCCCTCCTCTTCCTCCTTTTTTTTTTTTTTGAAATCGTTGCTCACATATGCAATTGAATGTGGGCTTTTGCCAACAACATCGCTTCTTCAGTTTCTTGCTCGGCATCAACACGAGGGCGATGTCGAAGTGCTTCTGTATCTCGAATCCTTGAACAAGCAAATCGGTCAAACATTATCAGTGAAACGCCAGACTTACCCGTTCGCAAGCTTGTGCTGCGTAAGCAGATCACTGTAGTAGTCTCTCCTCTGCTTTGGCGTCAGGGTAAGTACTTCTTTGAAGACGGGAAAGTCTAGTTCTGCAGGTGGCACGTATCCAGCTTCTCCAGGAACAATGTCTGCGCACATGTCAGAGTGAGTTATCTCACGTGAGTTTATTTCTCCTGTATGCTCTCCTCAGCTTGTATATATTCTTGCCCGCAGTGAGGTAATCCTGTTTAAACGGCAAATGCACCTTTATAAATAGTCGGCGCATAAAATTTGAGCGTTGGTGTTCTGACAGTCAGGGTATGCTGAGGAAAATAAACTGCATTACCCTTTTCAGTTGTGGCGTCCCCTTATGGAGACCTAAATGAACTATTTTTGTTCAGGTCGGCGGTGAGGGTGATCAAAATGCCCGGCTTCAATTCCTGCCTTGAACGCGAATTTTCCTTTTTTGAAAACCATTAGAATATTTTATTTGCAGGACCTTCCTGAGAAGATTGACGTCTATCTGAGCACTTCCTACATGAGCATGGCGCCGTCGCTAGTGCCACGTGGTGATGCCATGACGTCATACGTATGCTTACGTAGTTATTGACGTCATGATGTTTTAATAACCTTCAGTGGTGAGATAACTTTTGACGACTGGGTGCCAGACGCCGGGTTTCTGAGCTCAGGAGCCATATGAAGTTTTCGTATTAATAAACCTTCGTGTGTGCTGAGCCGCTGCTTGTAATGACAGTGCAGAGGCTGCGTATAGAAAGAACATGAGAAAGGCGAAGGCCTCCTACCTGATTCCCAGTTCTCCCAGTTCTGCGCCATCGGCATCTCCGGCCTGGGGTAGCGCCTAGTGGTGGCTGCAACAGGAGGCCCTTCGTTACCGAGCCATGTATTTAACCAATAATTAAAGAAACATGTTTTCGGGAAACAAATACCTTTGCAACAATCGCTACAGTGGCCAAATGACTGGGGATAAGGACTATTTTATGCATACGTTTGTGTACCACCATGTTAGGCTGTTAACTGCCGTTTCACATGTGTAGCAACTAAGGATACTATAGTAGACTACAACGAGCGAAAACAGTCGCGTTCAACGTGACATGACTTTGGTACATTGAGCTAAAAATTCAGAGGGAAAAGACAGCCTGTGAGGATAGGGCAACAACAACAGATATCTTGAAGGATGGTGGCCAGATTGCGCTAGGTAACCTGACAACCCCGTATGCGCAATAGCTCATGCACTCGAGTGCACCTGGGGTTTAACGAGCGCATCATGTTAAGACGTAATAAAAGTGATGACAAATTACATACCCATCAGCTTTCTGCCAGTTGCCTATAATATGTATTTACAAATGTAGTTATCAATCGTACTCGGGCCACCTTGGATTTCTATCAGCCAGCAGGGTCTCGCAAAGGCTATTCGACGATAGCCCACATTGACAGCATCATTTCGGTGATAGAGACGTTCGCGAGTATAACCAATTTCTATTAGGGCCTTCACAGACTACGGAAAGCATTTGACTCCTTGGAAACCTTGGCGCTTGCGTAGGTATTGCGAAGTCAGGGTGTAGACAAGCCGTACGCAAAAATACTAGAAGATATCTACAGCGGCTCTGAAGTTGCCATAGTCTTCCATCAAGAAAGTAATAAAATTCCAATATAGAAGGTGTAAGACACGGTGATACGATCTCCCCGAATGCCATTCACCGCATATTGGCAGCGGTATTCAGAGCCCTGGATTGGAAACAGTTGGGAATAAGAGTTAATGGAGGAGACCTAGTAACCAGCGGTTTCCTGACGACATCGCGTTGCTAAGTGACTCGAGGGACGAATTGCAATTCGTGATAACTGAATGATACAGAAAAAGCACGGTGTGTCTAAAAACTAAGTATACAGAATACTAAAGTAATGCTCAATAGTCTCGGGAGAGAGCAGCGTTTCGCGATAGGTGATGAGGCACTGGAACTGGTAAGTGCAGTTACAGTGCCCTTACCACTTTGGGCAGTAGTGGCCGCAGGCTCCGAACTATGTTGCTGAAGCAATTAGAATAATAGAGGTGTGGAGTATATTCAGTAGCCATTCTCAGATCATGAAGGGAAGTTTACCAATATCTCTCAGGGAGAATATGCATATGTGCTGCGTCTAAGTCACCGGTGCTTAGTCTACGGGGCGGAAACTTGAAGGCCCACCAAGATATTTCAGCCTAAGCTGATGACGACGCAGCGAAAAATGAAATGAAAAATGACAGGCGTAACGTTGAAGGGTGCCCTGCAACACTTTTCAAGCGCCCGTTTTTATTAGCGTGTTGCGTAGACTGAAAGACGGGCAGATATATGCTGCAAAAACGACAGCGATAGCAAACCGCAGCCCGAAGTTATCAGGTCGACTGCGCTTGTGCGTGTGTCTTCCTTGTCCCTGTTTATTTCGCGCAGCTCGTCTCTGTCATTCAAGGTACAAGAAAAAAAAAATGCCGACCCTCAACTCGAGTTTTGAGGGGTCAGGTGCATGCATTTCACTCGCCACGTCCTTCATAGTGCGCAGCCAATAGAATTGGCGGGAAACGCTAGCGTAGGATAAGTTCCCACAACATTGTTGCCTATTCTTTCCACGGTAATTTTACTTTTGTTCAATCACAGCCTTCCGCAGTATGTCGTCACTTCCGCCGCAAATAGTTCTGGCGAGTGCCAGAACGTGTTGATGCGGTCAGCAGCGAAGTGGAGACTTCATTGCATGATTCAAATATTAAATCAGATGATATGGGTGGTTTGACCAGTGCCAAAACTACGTCCAGCCATCTGTCTACGCGACCCTCAAATAAAAACATGGTTGCAAGAACAGTGTTAGTCGGCCTCTTTAAGAGAACAGAATGGATCAGAGAACAAACGCGTGTTAATGAAGTGTTATATAGTCACAAGCAAGAATAAGTTTGCATGGTCAGGGAATGTAATGACAAATCATGGTAACCGATGGTCATTAAGTTTAAAGGATTGGATTCCAGTGGAAAGCAAGCGTGATGCGGGCCGGCAGAAAGTTAGTTATAATAGGGCCATAGTTAGCACAGGACCGTGTTAATTTGCAGAGCACGCAAGAGAAGCCCTTGCCGTGCAGAGGGCGTAGAGAAGTCGATGACGGTGACTTAAAGGGAACGGCACACAAAATTAGAACAGCATTAGTGTAATATGCCAAGGTGGCGGCAGTATTAATCTAAAGCAAAATCATCCATAGCAGCAGGTCATGCAGTCGGTTCTAGACTTTGTCCAGAGATGTGCAATATTTAAAGCGCTCGTTAAGTAATCCTAAGTGGTCAGAATTCGTTCGGATTTTTTTATTGTGTACGAAGTCGCAGCGAAGAAAGCATAAAGTTTTGGCATTATATGATGCCGACAGAAAGACGCAGCACCTACTTAGTCGCGAGCAAACGTTTGGGGACCTAATGTGCCGCAAAGATTTTTTTCTTGGCATCCTTAGTATGTAGCTTGAAATCAAATGGTCGAGGCTAAATGCACATAATCTACCACTGCAGTGTACTGAAGAATTTCTATGCTCTTTCGTTGTGCTAAACAATACTAAACCTCTTCTTTCTTTTTCTTTGGTGCCATTGTCTATGCTCTTTCGTTGTGCTAAACAATACTAAACCTCTTCTTTCTTTTTCTTTGGTGCCATTGTCCTCAAACATTTGTTCGCGCCTGTATTGTACTTATACAGCACGGTGGGGAACAGCAATTGGCGAGCCTCAGCTCTTGAACATGTCCTCCTCGAAGCTGGGAATGTTCAACCGCTCAGTGAAGGACACATCTAATACAGCATCGATTTTCATGGGCTTGTCTACGTGCCAGCACCTTGAAGGTGGGCACGACGGCCGTAGCGATACTGCTTGCTCTCTGCCAGGGTGTCATTTTCCATGCACGCGAATCTTTCAACTCCCTTCCGCTGTGCTGCAAGCACACAAGTGAAACTAATATTCAGAGATTGTCGGCGCTGAACAGTTACACTAGAAGCAGAATTTTCGCTTCATCTCAAAAATACTCCCTGCATCTCTTATAAAGAAGAAAAAATAAACTGTGAAGCCGCATCAACTGTACTACATGCACCGTCGCAGTCACAGCAGTACTTGGAATGTGCTGCGTGCTTTCTCGGTCTTGCCTCTCAGCCCCCATCTCTCTCTCTCTCTTTTTCATTTTTAAATGCACGCCTCCTTCTTTGCCGTCTTAGTCTTGAGGAAATTGCATAATGCAAAGGGATCCGCTTTTGACTCAAGAAGACGCTTAACGGGGAAGTCGGAAAGTTCTCGGAACGAAAATACAGGTAACGACGCTGCCGGAACCAGCTAGCCGTCACATTGCAGATTTTGACGGCATCTGCTTGTTTATTTCTTTATAGAGGTAAAATTGCATTGCATTTTATTCTGTGAAATGAAATGTTTCAGGGAATTCGATCGAGCTAACGTGGCCATTATACGAAAACGCTCTTTGTAATTTGTGGTGTCAAATTGACAAGCAGATGCAGAGATTTCGCACGAAATTCAAGAATAAAATACTGACTTTCAATTTCTCTGCCAACAATGACCCTACGATGACGCGACTGATGGCAATAGACTTCTCATATACTGTAGCAGTCTAAGCTGACCTAATGTTTTGTGATAACGTCTGTTTGAGAACGTGCTCACCCGAATACTTAACGCGTTTGTATAAATCAATCAGGAATAGCAACCAGCACTATCTTAACGCGTTCAAATTTGTTTTGGCATTCAATGTGCGTGCTTACCGCCGTTCCTCTTGCGTGGACAGTAGCGGACGTGGGCGGCTCGCGCAGGCGCGGGTACCACGTGCGATGTGTCGAACGGGCACCGTACCACGTTGTTAACTGGGGGGTGTTTCTGCGCGTACGAATAGAACGCTTGTAATCACCCGGCGTATACCAGAAATAACGAACACACACACACACACACACACACACACACACACACACACACACACACACACACACACACACACACACACACACACACACACACACACACACACACACACACACACACACACACACACACACACACACACACACACACACACACACACACACACACACACACACACACACACACATATGAACACACACACATATGAACAACTTTGAAATGGAAGCAGCGGCAAGTTAAAGGCTTAACACAGGAAATAAAGCAAAATATTACAAATTTGACAAGGTGGGAATGACTAACAAATAAAGTGGGCAAAACTGCATAACTCGCAGGTACAGGCGCCATGGTTGCCCGTTTAGTAATTAGCGTTCCTTGGGAAAATTCGAAATCACGAAAAAAATTCACAGCATATCCACGGAGTGAATGATGATGAGTGGGCGAAGCTCCGGAGGTTCATCGTAGATCGTGCCGAGTTCCGGATTAATTTAGTTAACGCGCACGCTACGAATTCTTATGGTTCAACTACGCACAAATGAAATCTCCCACCGACATTTCATTGCAAGTCAAGATCCAGTGCCTATATATATATATGTATGGGTGGCCGGTGAACGGTTCTCCAACGCGAGCAGTCGGTATTTTTCAATCAAGAAACTCGCTAGAAGACGCTGCCTGCGTCAAGCTTGTCTCTCGCGGGTGAGGGCGCGTTCTTCTTCTTTGCGAGCTGGTAGCGCGTTCATCGAAGAAAGAGCGTTTCCATAGTCAACGCGCGCCTTTCGCTCTCTCTGTCTCTCTCTCTCTCTCACAAGACAGCAGATGGAAGAGTGAGAGAGCTCGCGCGCCGGGAGGCATGCGCCGAGGGCGCGCCTCCCACACGCGCCCTCCTAGTAGCGCGTTCCTAGTAGGTAACGCGCTACTACAACGGATGGACAGACCCAAACCTTAAGGAGCTTCGCCCCTAAAAAGTGGAAGTTAAACGCACAAGCATACATGCATGATCCTTTTCTGCATGATTTTCGTGCACACTTTTTGATACACCGGGCGTACCAAGATACAGCTTCAAGTAATTAGAGGTACGGATGCCGTGGAGAAAAAGATACGTATAAAGACATGAACAACTAAATAACGGGAAAGACAAGAGAAACGTGGCTCTAATGAATAAGCCCTGTGTAAATAAGCAGATAGAGAGTGCCACCAGGAATACGAGAGGATGGAATATTTCCCCCAGATTGATTTTTGTGGTTTGTGCTGACATTAAAATATAAACTGCAGTCGGGATTGCGGGTTAATCAAACAGCCATTGGTATATTAATATTGGTTGCGCACTGAGCAACAAATAAAGCAGTACCGCGGATCCATGGGATCAGCAGAATTTGCTCCCCCCCCCCCACACACACACACACGAAAGAAAAGAAAAAAAAAGGAAAGGTAAGGCTAAAATCTGCCGAGAAGGGCTAGCGAACTCGAGTTAAAGTACATGTCTTACGCATGCGCACATGAGCTCACAGAGTAGTTCGGAATGCCGAACAGACGGCCAATTGCCGTCTTAACACACCGCTGGGAAAACACAGCCATGGTCGGGGCTTGCGCGGCCGCCCTAGCAAGCAAGCCTCGCTCGCATGTGCATGTAGGAGGCCTATACCGTACCACGGAACACGCAATACTATTCCGTGCTGATCCTTCCTGACCGGTGAATTCTGCCTTGAAAAGCAGAATTGACCAATCTCTGACCAATCCCAATTATCTTGTTGTTCAGCCTTGTCTTGACAAGCAGGACCGACCATTCAGGGAGGACCAAGACGGAATAGTGTTGCGTATTCTGTTTTGCGGTACAGGCCCCTAGATTCGTGTTGTGCCGCTGCAAAAGGTGTGTGTTAGGTGCCTCAGAGGTGGGCAGCGCAGATGGGGTCCGTGATGTGATCAGTGTTACCAAATTAGCTTTACAGTTATATTTAGCGGGCTTTTACGCTGTTTAGCGGGCAACATTGCTGTATTGTGGGAGGCGGGATTTTCAACGGTTTTTATGTCTTGCTGGCGCATTTTGTGTCGGTTTTCTGATGGTTCGTCGAGATTTCTGGAGAGTTGATTAAAAAAAGATATACATCCTTTTCTGCGAGAAAACGCTCAATGGGGTATAAACTGCTTTCAATTCTCGGTGCTCCGGCTGAAATGGAAGAATCGCTAGTGCCTTTTTTCGAATTTCTAAATCTGTCACAAGAAAAAAAAAACGCTGCCATTGAACTAAATGATGACAACTCACGCTCGTCAGCTGCCACAAGCGCGGGAGCGCAACTGCATTCTGGGGCTAAGTGTGCGAGAAAAGGGATGCGTCCAACAAAAATTCCTTCTTCACGCTGAGCATCCTTGGTCACATGCAAGGGTGGGACGCGTGTTCAGTCAAATGGCCTTTGTGAAATGAAGACAGAGAAACAGAATGTCAACAGAGATAACGAATTGCGTCTTAACTGTGCGATCGAGGACTTACAAGGCTAAAAATGCTTGTCAAGCAATGGACAATGCGGGTACGATTACGATAGAGCTGTACGTGTGCAGGAGTCTGGTTTCAGCAGTGCGAGTGAACAATCGGCCGCACAGGGCAGGACAGACGCGGACGAGATCTTTCCGTGAAGGAAAGTGCCTGCAGTCAACAGTTTCTAGTGAGAAAAAAAAATATGTACTCAATTAAGCCGCGTTCACACTTTTTTGATCGCGCGAGCAGGAACGATCACATCGCCGGCGAACTGGAAGCGGTCGGTCACATAGGAGTTCTCGCCCCGCGTGATGATATGCTCAGCCGCGCGGTACTACTACGGACTTGCTGGTAGTCAGCAGCGTTAGAGCATCGAAAATTTGAGTGCTTCTCGAGACAGTGAAAAGTGCTCACGGGTTCATTGTCATCGATGCTTGAGGACACAAACACAAATGAGACACAGGCCTCAGTATTGAGCTGACGGAATGCCATGCGCGCGACGACGTGATAAATTCAGAATGCCAGACACCCGCTTCAGGTGCTGCCGTCATGTACATTATTATTATTATTATTTGCCTTCTGGTAGTGCCGTATGCTCGCCTTCACACCCAACGTCTGCGTACAGATTCCATGGAAACGCCTAGCAGAAGGCACCGCACGGTTGAATACATTTACACTGATTTCCTGTTGCCTAAACAAGCCTTCAACCTCCACAGTGCTGACAGGAACATCTGAGGTGGAGTATAATAATGCCGCTTTCTGGTCGGCTTGCGACGAGCGATACTTTTTTTTCGGGTGGCGAAAATCGGTCTCGGACTGATCGATGCGACGAAGGCTTTTTCTGGTCGAGCGATATCGTGCGAGGTGTCGGCGATTTCGTCGCCGTCGGGAAATTTTTCTGTGTGAACGCAGACTTGAAGGGGGTTCCGAGGAAGAAAGTATGTCTTCTTTGATTGACTGAAAAGTTTATTGAATGCATTGAGGATTTTCAGTGTTCCCGATAAGAATAATGCATTTGGCGGTCTTTAGCGGATTTTGGCTGCTCCTGTCTCGGGTTTTCGGATTTTGACTTGGCAACACTGGACATGTGCGTGCGAGTTCGTGTGCTTGGACGCCATCATTCTTTTAGACACCATTTGCCTGATTGGTCAGCACTTTTGCGGTACGCAACTGCGACTAGCTATCTCCCACAACGGATGCACATACCGGCGAGAATACGTCGCAACCAATCTGCATGCGTTTGGGGGTGCAATGCATAGCGCACAATGCACGTAGGAGACATTGAGGTGCCCACTTTGACGCTTCACCGTTTTCTCCTTTTCCGTCTCCTTTCACCAAATGTGTTTTGTGCCCCGCCACGGTGGTCTGGTGGCTAAGGTACTCGGCTGCTGAACCGAGGGTCGCGGGATCGAATCCCGGCCGCGGCGGCTGCATTTCGATGGAGGCGAAATGTTGAGGCCCGTGTGCTGTGCGATGTCAGTGCACGTTAAAGAACCCCAGGCGGTCGAAATTTCCGGAGCCCCCCACTACGGCGTCTCTCATAATCAGAGCTGGTTTTGGGACGTTAAACCCCACATAACAACAACAAATGTGTTTTGTTCCATAGCCAATTATTCCTAGGAAGTCTAAGCACCGAAATCTGAAGGAATGAGTTCTACATGTGCTGGCAAGTGTAAAGGCGTTCGGCTTAAGGTTTTAAGCTTCTGTTTTTTCTAGGAGAGATGCAGGAATTGCAGTGCACGCGTCTGGTAAGTTATACTAGTGTGTACAAGTGCCTTTGGGGCACCATGAATAACGAGTTTAGTTTCTGTTGTTGTTTAAATTCACTGACTGACTGGTCGGCACAACATACATTAGCGCACGTCGTACAGGGCCGCCGTCAAGGTCCTCGAAGTTGTTGTTAGCGTAGTAGTCGATGATGAATTCTGACTACTTCACGCTGAGTACTGAACTTTTTCATCTGGTCCAGTCATTGCTGCCGTATATGTTGCGCAACGCTTTAAGCAGTAAAACGCTGTGCAACCATTATCGCGCGTAAGCGTCGTCACCGTGCAAACACCTCAGCTTCTTTGCTGAGGTGTTTGTACGCCTACGCAGAGCTTCTTTGCTCTACGTCGTTTTTCTTTACAATGAATATAAACCAACCAGCCATGTTTAAAACTGCGTTGCTATACTCCACATACACAGAAGCGGGCATCCAGTATCATGGGCAGTATCCTTGGCTGAACATTACCTCTGGGACTATATTGTCATCACACCTATCGCTATACGTGCCAGGAACCCGAACGCCGCAAAAGAGGACACATTGTTCGTAACAGGTGCCGAATTCACTTTTTTTTTTCATTTTTAAGCGCTGTACGCTTCTGGTAGGCCGTCTTCGCTATCACTGCATGTCCAGCTTCGCCATCAGCTTGCCTCTGTCCTTAGTAAGAATAGTTAGGATCAGTGTATTTTTTGAATAGAGGTGAAACAAGAATATTTACGAATATGGCCATTGGAGGCAGGGGGTAGGGGGAGGTCGAAACGCTGCAAACCATTTGCTTTTGAAGGACTGAAACTTGGGCTAGTTGGTACATGTTTCTCATTTTGTAATGGACATCATACGGAACGCACAACGAAACGGGACGCACAGCAGCACTTTGATTTGATTGGCCACATTATTTCAAACTGTGCTTGCTTTTCTTTTCTTTTGCTGGTCGCTGCTTGTTACTAGTAGTAGCTCTAGCATATAAATTGCTTTATGAACACAGGCCCCGGCAATGCGAAGGAGGCAGCCAGAAACTGCAGCTTTGCCAGCTACAAGTCTCGCTCGCCCCTTCAATTTAGTGCTAATGTAAAAATTTAGTTTTACCTAATTTTGTTCGTTCAGAACAGGGACTTGCGCGAAAGAAGTGCCCCTGTGCACTTGCATATGAACCTGCGCGGGAGCTTAAGGACCCCAACTCATAAGAAACGAAGAAAATTAGATAGATAGATAGATAGATAGATAGATAGATAGATAGATAGATAGATAGATAGATAGATAGATAGATAGATAGATAGATAGATGACAAAATAACATCACAAGTGCAATAAGGATTATACATTACTCCTTGATTCCTCCTTGCCGTAAGACGCAAACCGTACACTACTGACCTTCACACAAGTCTTTTAGCTGGTCGATGTAAATTGGATGACGCATTAACACTTTGAACCCACTTCCTATAAGAACGAACGCGATACTATGCCTTCACCACCACAATAGATAGTTTGCGTGTGTCTGATGGGGTGTATGCTTGCGTGTTTGCGTGTTTATAGATATGTGTGTATGTATCTGTGTGCCTGTTACCTCCCTGATACCTATTTCCATTTCGTCTCCACACATCCATTCCGGCATAAGAAATTATAGATCGCATTACTCATTGCACATCATGCAACCGCGATTTGTTACAACCAGCAATTTGTTTTTTTTTTCATATTCACGTACGTCGCAAAAAAATATTTCTGCATACGGGACCACATGGAAGGTTTTCAATAATTTCTTTTACCATAACTTCTACTACGCTCGGCAACGCGCAGAACTCGGCACGCGAAAACATGTCTGCTTAGCGACAACCGAGAAGTTAAAACGATTCGCTAAAACGCGATTTTCCACGCGCGTCGATCTACCTGTCAGAGCAGTTTTAAGAACCATGACGTCCTGGATGTCGCGATAAGCAAAACTAGAAGATCGCGGACATTTTGAGACCAAATACTGTACGAAACAGTAATTCGGATAGAAATTATCGCCCATGAAAGGCATTGAAGGAATGTACGTTTAACGATGCGGAGGCGCTGCAACCGGGGCCGCCATGGGTGGCAGGTTCGACTTAATAAAAAAACGCCAACAAATGAAAGTAACTTCGCCAAAAGATAAGATTGAATTCGCAGAACTATCAAAGTTGATCAGTAAAGCCAGGCAAAGAGATGTAAGAAACATTAACACGAGAGAAATAGAGAAAGCAGTAGAAAGAGGCACCAGCATTAAATCGGTCAAAAAGAAACTGCACTTAGGACAAAAGAAAATGCATGCGCTAAAAGATAAACAAGGTAACCTTATCAACAGTTTCAACGAAATAGTAAAGGTAGCAGAAGATTTCTACTCTGAACTGTACAGTTCTCAGACAGACCATACAACCTTAATAGAAATAGAATCAGAGGAAGACACTGAAATTCCATGTATAACCGCTGACGAAGTCAAAAAAGCTGCCAAAGGCTTGTCCCGCGGTAAAGCAGCTGGTGAAGATGGTATAACAGCCGACTTGATCAAAGACGGAGGAGATATTTTACTTGAAAAACTTTCATCGCTCTTCACGAAATGTGTCAAGACATGTAGTGTACCGCGCAGTTGGAAAAATGCTAATATAATCCTTATCCACAAGAAAGGTGACATAAAGGAGTTAAAGAATTGCAGACCAATTAGCCTACTCCCAGTAATATACAAGCTATTTACAAAAGTAATTTCTACGAGGATAAGAGAAACCCTTGACTTTAACCAACCGAGAGAACAAGCTGGTTTTAAGAAAGGTTACTCGACAATGGACCACAGCCACGCTATCAACCTAGTAATTGAGAAGTACGCCGAATATAACAAACCTCTTTGTATGGCGTTTATCGACTACGAGAAAGCATTTGACTCCATAGAAATACAAGCAGTTCTAGAAGCTCTACGACGACAAGGGGTACCTGGCGTATACGTGAAAACCATAAACAACATATACAAAGATTGCACAGCCACACTACTCCTACATGAGAGAAGCAGAGAAATCCCGATCGGGAGAGGTGTGAGACAGGGAGATACGATATCCCCGATGCTATTCACTGCATGTTTAGAGGAAATCTTTAAACGTCTAGACTGGGAAGACAAGGGAATTCGAATAGACGGGGAATATCTCAGCAATTTAAGAATTGCAGACGACATTGTACTCTTTAGCAATGACGGAGACGAACTACAAAACATGATTGATGACCTAAACAGGGAAAGTATTAAAATTGGGTTAAAATGAATAGGCAAAAGACCAAAGTTATGCTCAATAGCCTAGCTAAGGAACAGGAATTTAAAATCAACAATGAACCCTTACAATGTGTAAGCGAATACGTATACCTGGGACAGTTAATAACAGGAACTCCTAACCATGAAAAAGAAATTCTCCGTAGAATAAGGATGGGCTGGAGCGCATCCGGAAGGAATTACCAAATCATGACTGGAAACTTACCGCTCTCACTACAGCGAAAAGTATTCAATCACTGCATTCTCGCAGTACTAACGTACGGTGCAGAAACGTGGAGGATAACGAAAAAAAATAGAGATGAAACTAAGGAGCGCGCAACGTGCAATGCAAAGAAAAATGATAGGGGTAACGCTAAGAGATGAAAAACGAGCAGAATGGATCAGAGAACAGACCGGAGTAGCCGATATTATTATATCAATTAAAAGAAAGAAGTGGGCCTGGGCAGGACATGTCATGAGGAGGAAAGATGACAGATGGACTGTAAGAGCGACGGAATGGATACCAAGAGAGGGAAAACGCAACAGAGGCAGACAAAAGGTTAGATGGAGCGATGAAATTAAAGAGTTTGCGGGCATAAAGTGGAACCAACTCGCTCAGGATAGGGTGGAGTGGAAATCGTTGGGAGAGGCCTTCTTCCTGCAGTGGACCTAAATAGGCTGATGATGATGATGATGATGATGATGATGATGATGATGATGATAGCGTGATTTACGATTTGAGGTTACCCAGGTATCTGTCACCAGTAATCGGGTGTGACGTGCTGTCTGTGGACGTGGCAGTGGTGGGTAGAGAATGCCTGTCCGGCTCGTGCGCGCTCTTCCAGTGCGGCCACGGTAGCCGGATCCGTGTCCCCGGTCATCTCTGTGTCCTCCTCCGCGGCCTCCCCTGCGGCGCTCGTAATTGTCCCGCTTCTCAGGGTCTTCAAATGTGGCCTGTGGAGGCCGGCGCCCTCTGGGCCGCGCAACGTTGCCCCTTTTCTGAGAACCGTCGAATGTGGCCTGTGGATACCGGCCTCCTCTGGGCCTTTCTCTATGGTCCCTTGCCTGGAGCTCATCCAAGGCGACCTTCTGAACTGACTTCCTTTCTTTAGGCCGTTCGGTAAAGTTTCTCTTCCGGGGTTCCTCCAAGGCGGTCTTCTGCGCAGACCGGCCTTCCTTGGGATGTTCGGTATATTTCCTCCTCCGAGGTTCCTCCGATGTGTCTTTTTGTGAAGGCCGGCCTTCTTTGGGCCTTTGTATACGTTCCCTTTTCCGAGGTTCCTCCGAGGTGACATGTGGAGACCGGCCTCCATCAGGCCGTTCTGTGTGGCTCGTGTTCTGACGTTCCCCCGAGGTTACCTCCAGTGGAGACCGGCCTCCTTTGGGTCTTTCTGCCTCGAACTTGGCCTTCCATGAAGACCGGTTTCCTCTACGTCGTTCAGGATTGTCCCGTTTCTCGGGTTCCTCAGACGGGACCTTGTGCGGCAAACGGCGAGGTCTGGGCCATACACTACGGTACCGTCTCTCAGGTTCTTCGAAGGGGACATTTGGCGCAGGCCGGCCTCGCCCAGGCCGTTCAGTATTGTCCCGTTTCTCAGTTTCCTCGAAGGTGACTTTTTGCGGATGCCGCCTTCTTCTGGGACGTTCGGGATAATGTCTTTTCTGACGTTCTTCGGCGATGAACTTTGGTGGAGGTCGGTTTCCTCTGGGCCGTTCGCTGTCGTCCCTTTTCTCGTTTTCATTGAAGGTTGTCTTTTGTGGAGCTCGGCCTCCTCTAGGTCGTTCAGGATTGTCCTGTTTGTCGCCATCATCGGTGTTGACATTCTGCAGGGACCGAAAAAAGAACGGCACGTTTAGTGACTGCAAATAAAAGTCTAGAGGGACTGTTATTTGCTAAACGATGAGTAAGCTATGCATTGATGGTTTCTCAAAGCTCTTCGTACGCATTTGATCTTTGTCATTCGAGTGCGCTGATATTATACAATATTATAGCAGTAGCAGTATTGTCTGGAAAACCTTCCGGTGATTTCTTACATAAATTCTCCTTGTGGAGACGGATTAAAGGTAGCTATTCACAGAAAGTTCTTAGGCTAAAGTTCTCCGTAAGAATAAAAAAAAATTCTACATGATAGTAGTGCTGAAACGTTATTAGCGAAGTGGGCAGCCAATCGCAAATATCATTTACGAAAAAAAAATCTTTAAATTTCGCCTCACGTTCTTTTTTTTTAATTTAGAAAAAAAGCCTGTTACGCTGAATTTTGACACAGGCCAAAGTATTTTAGCTAATCCTGAAATGGTACGCATTTGCCACAACAAATGGCCAAGGGCTAATAAGGACTTACGAGAGAAAACTATTGGGAATATAGGTGCACGGACTGAATGCACAAAGCTCTTCGTTGCCTTCCGTTTACCATTGGGCGTCCGCCTTCATCGAGAGCATATTTCGCGTCATGGTTGTCTGGCAACTGCTTTGGCAAATAATTTTGGCGTAAGAATCTTGCGCATAACCCGTGGACCACATCCACAAAGTTTTTCTTTCGTAGGTGCTTTTCGTGTAGGCCAGAAGCCTGTGCGAATAATATTTATAATTGACTGTTCTCTCACGAACAATCTGGCAGTATAGTTTCTTTGATGCAAGATCAGGTTTTTTGACTGACGAAGGTGTTTGGTAGAATACCGGCTGTACGTTCAAGTGTCGCACTCATTTTGGCATTGGAACAGTACTCAAGGGCCAATACTTGCGGAATGGTGGCTTCTCGATTCGTGACAGCTTTTGTCAGCCCATAACTTAGCTACCTTTTCGATGTGATGTAACAGACAGCTGCAAAGCCAATACCTGGCCACAATCTCAAATACTGGCCACTCGAACTTCAGCTAGTGCTTCTTCAGAGCCTTCGTTCATAAAAGGCGTCCGCGTTAAAATTTTCCTTAAGAGCAAATAGGATGAAATCGTAATGCTGGACCTACCTTCAGAAAAAGCAGTGGGCAGCGCTACAAATAAGTTATACGAGAAAATTCCTCCTTCTCTCTCTCCTAGTTTTTTCATAAAGATACTGTGGTTTTATAAACCCACGTGCAAGCGTTACCTTAAGTTAGATACTCGTTGTTGGCAGGCGTTTGAGCACATAAAGCCGGAACCATAGAAAATTGATGGTGCCTCTCCCATTCACCGTAACACTGAAGTCAGGAGGCTTAATTCTCAAAACTTCTATTCCGTAGGCGCTTTCTGCCATTGGCCATTGCGCTTCTCTAATTATATGTCCAGCATCGGAAGTGGCTGAATTTTTTCTTTTACGGACAATAATATAGCGTAAGCCGTTTTCGTGAATAAGGGCGAAGATGTATAATTTATGAGGCTTTTCTCGCGTTGCATATTCTATGTTCTTGATAATTTTCGCATAATAATAATCATCATCATAATCTTACACTCTTATCATCATCATGTCTCCGCCCGATGCAAGGCAAAAGCCTCTCCCATAGATCTCCAATATCCCGATCCTGTGCAACCAATTTACCCCCGCAAACGTCTTGATCTCATCTGCCCACCTAACTTGCTGCAGCCCCCTTCTCTAGGGATCCACTCTGTTACCCCTAATGACCAGCGGTTGTCTTGCCTACGCATTACATGCCTCGCCCATGTCCATTTCTTCTTCTTAACTTCTGTTAATATGTCCTTAACACGCGTTTGTTTTCTAACCCACTCCGCTCTCGTCTTGTCGCTTAATGTTACACCTGCCATTTTCCGTTCCATTGCTTGCTCCGTTGTCCTCAATTTAAGCTGAACCTTTTGAGCTGGGTGCGTAAATTCCCACAATCTAACTGAACTGGAAATATTGGGACCATGGCCTGTATAGGCTCTGGATGGGGCGGCTAGCGTCATTCCGGATCTTGACAGTCCAGTCGTTTTAAGGCGTACTCCAGGTAATAATCTATTTGCGATACTACATGGTGAAGAGCTATCGAGTCGATGTCCACTTCATATGTCGCTGTGAGTATATGAACGCTATTGAAATCAGTTCAACCCATGTTCTCTGATACGATTCCCGTATCCCCTCTAATCATCTCGTGCACTGGTTACACTGTTTTCTTTTACCTTCTACCTCGGCTACCGGTATTGTACGCTTCATTGAGCAATCAACTCCAGCAATACAGCCGACGCGCGCGCGCGCGCACGCGCGCACACACACACACACACACACACACACACACACACACACACACACACACACACACACACACACACACACACACACACACACACACACACACACACACACACACACACACACACACACATGAAAACAATTTGAGGCCTTTCATCCTCAAACTAAATTTGGTCGATGGTAGCAAGAACACTTGGATTTAGTTTCACCTATGACTAGAAAAAAGGCTTTTAGTAGTCTATGAAATTTAGACCCTACGCCAGCAACAGCAAAGAACACCTTTGTTTGCTCGGCTACCGACCTCGTCTACAATCAGTGTCTACAATTTCCACTCACATATTGCCACAGACAAAACTATGTCGTTAATCGTACGCGTTTTAAGACGAGCACTTGTCTTTCGAATGTTTGAAAGTACCACCCATTGCTGATTTTCCTTGTGCCATTCGCGGAACTTTTGCAGCATATCTGACGCCTTGCTCTTTTCTTGATCTTACGAAAAAAAAAAGAATGTGGCTGATCCCTCAAAGGAATCGGTATAACACGAAAGTGAAATGTGTCTTCGCATAAGCGGGTGAATGTTTACTGTTACATCGAGGTGAACTTGCCCATTGCTATCAGTGTTTCGCTGGTACAGCACCGTTTGAAGTAAATGAACCTACATTTACGCATCGCCTCCGTAACATCAAGGACCAAGCCCTAGTAGTAACTGAAGTAGTCTAATAACTGGACAAAGTCCATCGTAAATGCCGTGCCACAAAGGTATCAATCATATTTGCATGCGCCACATTGACCTGTCAACGTCGCTACCGTGCTTGGGGGCCTAATGCTTCATTTTCTTGTTCCCATCACGCTCGAAGAGTGGTCGGCGGGGACACGCTACCCACGATGTAAGGTGACCGGTGCACTACCACTGCGCTATCAGAGCACATACGCTCGAAGCTGTACGAAGGCGGCTATGTTCTTATCACGCTTCTTTCTGATGCATGCGCGGCTCTGCACGCGCCCATCGAGGCTGACTTCGGAACGCGCCTGGAATGGTGCCGCTATCCAAGAGATGCGACGTAAATCTGCAGTGATTCAGTTCGTCTTTCATGGATGGGGGAACCGTTCCAGGCAGTGTTCTCATAGATGCGCGAGCGCTGAGCCGGACGATAGCGTCGAAGAACGAACGAAGCTAGACAAGAAAATATCAGGTGCGGTCGTACCGCTTCGGGCATGTGTGGCGTTAGCGCAGTGTAGAGCACCGGCAACCTTTCGTCGTGCAGTGGAGGCTGCGAGTTCGATTCCCAAAGCATCAAATGAAGTTTTTCTGAGCGATGTTTCTTTGTACTTCATGTTTATTTTACTGTGTCATATCCGTTACGGTAGTGTCGTATGGGGTCGGGGTGGGCCCCGGCATAAAACACTTTTGTGTTGAAGCGTACCATTATATAAAGTCGATTAATTTGGGATTTCTCTAAACCACCTGATGTCACAGAATTAAGCCTTGTTTAAGCTTACGAAAAGAGCACCTTTTCACCGCTTTTACCTTTGGAAGGAGGCTTTCTACGCCCCTTATATGCTTCCTGTTATTAAAATGGCCTTGATCACATAGCGTGAGCATTCTTACCCATGTCCGTTCAGTTTTTACTTCTACATCCTTAGTCTCCAAATTGCAGTTTCTTAGAATGTCTTCTGTGTATCTTGTTAACCCACGCAGCATATTAAGTCCCCCAACAGAGGACCTCTGAGGCATATTCAATAAGTAAGTAAGTTAGTAAATAAATAAATAAATAAATAAATAAATAAATAAATAAATAAATAAATAAATAGAAAGGGCGCAAACTTGCGTGAGAGCTCTTTGAATCTTATACCAATTTCTGTTACCAACGTCTGACTTAAAATGCGACTTCTATTGTTTGGAAAGGCTTTTCAGCTGAATTGCGGGGTTCTCAGGAATTCCTATTTTCCTAAGATATACCCTGGATGTGTAGCGGTCTGCTCGATGAAAGGGTCCGCTTCAGTCATTTAAACAAATATATATTACGGTCTTGTATTATTTCCAAGTTTCCAACGACCAGTTAATGTTGGTGAAGTCGTTCCTAGTACAACACGCTTTTCTGAACCCTGCTCGCTCTGTAGCCACATCTTCTTTCATGTCTAGCTATAACCCTACCTGCGGTTTGTTAAGTTAGTTATTAAGTCAACGCTTCTCTAGTTTGAACAATTTTTTGTACTACTTATGTATACTCCTCTTGCAATGATCGATAGATTGATTTCTGGGGTTTAACGTCCCAAAAACCACGATCTGATTATGAGAGACGCCAAAGTTGAGGGCTCCGGAAATTTCGACCAGCTGAAGTTCTTTGACGTGCACTGACATCGCACAGTACACAGGCCGCAACCCTCCTGCAATGTTCATTCGTTTCGCCTCTCAAGTTTGTTGTCATGATTTAGCGATGACTTCTGTTGGTCCTGCTCAACTTCCCTTAACAATTTCAAAAGAAATTTTGCCCGGGATGCTTGCTGCATCCCTAGGCGACTGGTGCAAAGCGAATCTGTCTTCGTTCCCTGCAGACGTAGGTTCTCGTTCTTCACATTCGTTATCTATGCAACGTTCTCCCTCGGCTTCATTCCTCTTAACAAGCTTTACTGCGTGTTACAGCAATCCTTTCGCTTACGTCTTTCGCCACCGTTAGATGTTTTTCTTGCGTACCAAGGTCATCTTTCTCGATTTAAAAACGTTTACACCTCTCAAATGCCTTTTTGAAGAAATCGCTTGTTCTTTCTGCTGAACGGCCTTCCCCGATCTGCTTACATGCGCCTTTAAGTACTCTTCCTTGTCAATTTCAGAAACACAATTTTTGCGACTTCGCAGTTAGCGATCTTGTGTATTATGCCATCCTTAACTTCAGCCAACATGTTTGCGTTACGGGGAGTGCTTGTTTTAAAGTCCAAGGTGGTTTTTGTTTGCTTTTCGCTTTTCTTTTCTGATTGGGTTTTTTCATTTCTTGGTTATCATTTTGTAGCTCACGTGGTACTCTGCCGGGGATATTTAGATTTAGTGAACAGATTAGGATAGTCACGTTATAGGCAGATGTAGTTGCCTTATAATCTCGCGTGCTTGTTCTTATACGTATCGTGAATACGTATCGTTCTTATACGTGAATACGTGCTTATTCTCATACGTATCGAGCAGCTAGTTATTGGTAACCGTACCCAAAGTCAGCTCAATTGAGTGTTATATGGTTAGCTACGTAGCTTGTATATTTATTATTTTATGCTGTAAAGACAATATGACTTATATGCTGACGATCAGAGGAGTTCAGTGTGTATAAGTGGCATCCGTACAGCTTGGACTTTTCTTGTTCAAACACGCTGTCATTCTACAGCAGATTTTTTATTTTTATTTTTTATTCAACTACATCACAGGTTCCAATTGGAACATTGTGTGACGGGGGTCATACATCCTAATTCAAACAGCGTAGAGCATGAGATAGTGAGTACACAAACACAAAAGTTTTCGAAAGTAAATGAGAATACAGATCCTTATTAACACACTGAACATATTGGATTAGCAGTAATTAGGCCGGAAGCGATAGAGGAAGTGCGCAGTAAAATTGCTGCTTCTGAGAAAGGAAAAGAAAAAAAAAACAGTCTAGTATACCATACGACTCAAACAAGAGCGAGACCTTGTGCACAAACCAAAACATCTTTATACAATGACTGTATTAGAAGGAAAAAGCACAAAGATTTAAAAGAAACTATGAAAATATATTGTGAAGTTCTTTTTTAATGCCTAGGGGTCGCGTATGTTAACCAATTTATCTGGAAGGCCGTTCCAATATTCTATGGCACCAAAAAAAGCGCAATATTTTACGGCAATATTCTATGACCACCTTGAATGAAGTTTTCGGTCATTGACACGCAGGTTAATTATTTTCGACTGTCGGAAGCAAAATTTTCATTTAGGTATTTTTGTCTACGTCTTTTTGATTGTCAAAAATCAGAATAAAGGATACCGCGCGTCTATTCAGTAAGTTTCTTAAAGCACCTGAGATGGACAAATCGGATGTACGAGTTAGGAGCTTTCACGAAATTGTTACGTTCTTTATGACGGTTTTTCAAAATTCCTACGAATTAGTGTTACAGTACGTAGCGTTTTGTCCACTTCTGATGCGTCGTCAGGTTCACCTTACAGTTCTGATATTGCTTATTGTGTCACTTTAAGCAGTCTTGTTTATTTTTAATGCCTTCAATAAAAAATATGCGCTCCCTGCAGTAGGTAATTTTCTAGTACTGCATATACGGAACAGGGCATTCGCCGTTACCACATTTCTGGATAGGAGCTCCTGAGGTAAAATTTTCTTCTAACATCCGTCTAGCCATGTTATTTTATCTGAGACTGACGTTAATATCCAATTTTTCATATAGATATTATAGTTTATTCGAGACTTATGCGAGCATCGTTGTTTGTCCGAGGCTTATTAAATTGAAGTATTATACTTGCATTTATACGCAGTGGAGCCGCATCCGGTGCTGTAGGTGTTCGATAATCGATCGGTCGCTCATTAAAATGAGACGTTAAGAACCCCACTTGGTCGAAATTAAAGCGGACTCCCCTGCTGCGGCATTGCTTATAATCATATTGTTTTGGCCCGTAAAACTAGAGCAATTAATTCACAGCTGAGTGTTGTGCGTTCAGCACGTCTATTAAGTTACGCAATTCTTACGACTAAAGTGAAATTCTATTGCTTAATTTCTTGTGTGTGTAAACGACGCGTGCGCATCTCTTGCCTTGAGCTAAAATTTCTTTTTATAATGCAACTTTGATTGAAAGGAGTACCGACACGATTTTGTGGCGGCGCAAGAAGTACATTTTAGGGGCGAAGCTCTTAAGCTGTGGGTCGGTTGCCACGCGTATCGTGTAACCTACACCACTCACGATACCATATGCAACACCATGCAACGCCGGGAGGCTCGCGCTCGCCCTCGGCGCGTGCCTCCCGGCGCGAAAGCTCTCTCACTCTTCCATCTGCTGTCTTGTGAGAGAGAGAGAGAGAGACAGAGAGAGAGAGAGCGAAAGGCGCGCGTTGACTATGGAAACGCTCTTTCTTAGATGAACGCTTTACCAGCTCGCAAAGAAGGAGAACGCGCCCTCACCCGCGAGAGACAACGTTGGCGCAGGCAGCGTCTTTAGCGAGTTTCTTGATTGAGAAATACCGACTGCTCGCGCTGTATATATATACCGACTGCTCGCGCTATATATATATATATATATATATATATATATATATATATATATATATGCACTGGATCTTCACTTGCAATGAAGTGCCGGTGGGAGCTTTCACTTGTGCGTAGTTGAACCATAAGGATTCGTAGCGTGCGCGTTAACTAAATTAATCCGGAACTCGGCACGATCTACGATGAACCTCCCGAGCTTCGCCCACTCGTCATCATTCACTCCGTGGATATGCTGTGAATTTTTTTTTCGTTTTATGGTCATGCATTGTAAACTCTGTCCACGCACCGAAGCGAAGAAACACGTACAAAGTGTTTTAGTTTGATATTAAAGTTTTCGTTGCCCAGCATCTGCAAGCCAGCCCCAGCGCAACGGACACTACGATGACGTACGAACACGGTCTCTTGAAAATCGCCGAAATCGCTGTCAGAGTCACTGGACGACCGTGAAATCATCGCTGTTTTCGAGCCCCATGTGTAATTGACCACAGCCGACGGAGTTGCAGCGACGCTATCACGAATGTCAGTTCCCACGAGACTTAGACGTACATCCGACTATGTTGACACGTCACTAGGAAACCAACCCCTCGATATCGAAATTGAAAGTGGGCTTTTATGGAAGACGTATTAAAAATATATTCATTGCTTTGCGAGGCACCGCGATACTCTTTTCGGGGTTCTCTACGCCAGTGCTTTTATTTACAACAACAATACGACAATGTCAAAAATTCGTGTCAGTACTCCTTTAAGCAATATTAACATTAGGGGATAAATTAGGCTAGTCATTGTTGTGCAACTAATCTGTCGTGGAAAAAATATGAAAGAAACACGAGGCTATGTTTTCTAACGCTTCCTACGTTTCATTTTTCGTTCACAAGCGCTTTTATAGAAGTTTTTACAGAAGTTTTACGCTCAACACGTACGACGTGTGGTAAATCAATAAAGGGTACTGAAAATAAGTGTTTAGCTGTACTTTCTTTAACGGTATACGTATATTTTTAATGTTTTAATCGAAAGCGTGCATTAAAGAACGCACGTCTTCGGTCCACAGACAAGCAGACAAAGCGGGCGTAAGGTGCTAACACGATATTTAGCGAAGGCAAATTTTACCGGTGTTAATTCCTTGGACGCGTCCGGCAGTTGCCTTGGCCGCCTTGTGTTGTAATGGTTGAACCAGGCTGACCGACGCCGACTCTACAACGCAAAAAGGACGCCATTTCGATTGACAAAAGAAGCTTGCGAGGCTAAGTAGGTAATGAAGAAGTGGTATATGAAGGAGCGTTATGGTGATAATGATTACGTGGCTGAAGTCTTGAGAATGAGAACATTTTTGTTCATTCTTATTTCTTTTATGTTTTAATTGCATGTATTCTCTGGGACGGGGGGGGGGGGGGGTATTGAAGAACCGGAACCGGGTCCGTATTCACAAAACGCTCATACGCTGGAGTTATTGTAAGAGCAGATTACGGGAAATCCTCATGCTGAACACATTGTTCTATAAGCCAGTTAGCCGATGGCAAATGGCACTCATACGTATAGCAAACCTTGTTCTTCCTGTTCGTGGTCACGTAATCCCTATCAAGTTTCTCGCCTTGTGAATTCAGCTTCAAGGGCCGAATGCACGACGCTTTCTTTTCATAAATGCGGTTTGCCGTCGGTCACTCCGCTTCGCTTGTGATGTGTCCTGCATCAAGGTTGCCTTAAACTTTCGTTTGCGTACAATTCTAGCGCAAGGCCTATTTCTTTTGTGCTTGTGGGTACGGCCCTGGGGCCGAATTCACAAAACCTCTCTTTGGTGAGTGATTTTTGCCATTAGCCGGCCCGCTCCTGTAATGATATGTCCAGTATCGGTTCTGGCTGAAATTCTCTTACGAGCATTTTTACTGTAAGTTATTTTTGTTAATACAGGCTCGATTTTTTTCTAGTACTTGTTATTACCAAAGCAACCTGCTCTAAGTGCCGGAACAATACTACTTTTATAGTTTTAGCAAGCTCGTAGCTATGGGCTCCAAGCCGTATCTTAGCGGGATGAGTATACCTCGGCACTTATTCACGAAACATTCTTACACTATATAAATATTCCTAGGAGCCGATTCCACCTAATCGTAATGGTAAACATATTGTTAAAGAAAGCGGAGGGCCATTCGCGGACACCTTTCACGAAACGAAAGCTTAATGAGTAGGACCAACCCTTAAAGAATTACGTTCGTAAATGACCTCTGCCAATGGCAGAGTTCATTTACGCCTTCGTTAAGCATTATATGTTTTGCGAAGGCGTCTAGAGAAAGCTTTAATGAAGTGCTTAACTTGAGCATGGAAGGCTCAGGTTGAGCGCTGGCTGGTGTTGATTCGTACGAACAAAGTTAAAGTAACGGCGTTTTATCAATATTACTCTGCATTTATATGGTGAAAGATTGTCAGAGGAATAAAACAAAGAAAGCATTTAAGATACCAGTCAGCGGAATGCAATGTTGCTTGCTTACGAAAAAAAGTTCAGTAGAAATGCTTTGTTAGATGATCTATAACGACAACAGGCAACTCTGGGCACAATCCTACAACAATGGTCATAAGCCTAATCAGTAAAAAATTTTAACCGGACGCAGAGGCTTTTCGTTCGTGAGCGCTGTTTTACGTTGGCTGGTCGTCTTCGGTATCATATGGAATGTGAAATTGACTAGCATTTGATGTTAGGAATATAGCGTAAAAACTTCTTCGTGAGCGTAATTTCCTTTCGCTCGATTATATTCTTTCCTTGCAATCTACCCTTCATGGCTGGTCGATGCACAGATGATGATGCGGGAGCTCGCAAACTTTACGAATTGCGAAAAAGAAAAGCATCGGAATAGGATCACTACGTCCTGCCAACTCTGGTCGCATTTACTTCGGCAGCACATATGGAATATACTTTAAATAATGATTCGTGGCAGACGATTTTTCTCTGCTGAGGTTAGAAACCGAGGTAAAGGGTGTATCTTGTAAGGATTCTTTTCCCTCTGTTTCATTCTTTGCAAGTAATCCATCTCGCCGAGTGAACGATATCTGAGATGTCGGAGCGTGGCAAAAAACGAATGAAAGCAAAAGAAAATGAAAAGTCCAAGGAAAACGCTTATTACAACACACACCTTTTCTAGTTGAAATACGAATAGCGTTGTTTCATGAATCGATGCATCTGCTACGGCTGGTCTACATCATTACGAAAGGACTACCTTTTCTGAATCAGTTTTTGCGCTGTCATCTTGCGATAAGAACAGCGCTAAACGGTGATCACATAAGGCGTAAAATATTTGCCCGGGTTCTGAGCGTCGCTATTATTCAGGGGCCGGTGAAATGCAAGGGTTCGATTAGCTCGATTCGATCATCCACACCACATTTAAAGGTCGACTCCGGCGATTTTTCGTGGTCAACGAATCTCAATGAAATTCGCTGGGTACGTTCCTTCGCACACTTCTGTCATTTGTGCGAGGTTACATGCTCGAGATGCTCAGCTTGCTTACAAATAAGTTTTTACCGATTACCTCAAACCGCCCACAGCGTAAGCTGTTATGAGATCACAACGGCCGTTTTTGGCGCCGTAGTTGTCCGCCGCCGCCGCCGCCGGTATCCGTAACCACTCTCTGTATGTCCGCAACCACTCTCGCTCCTCGGAGCAGGTGGGAGAGAGCGTTTAGATAGAGATTCTTGTTAACAAAGGGAAGAAAATAGGGTGAAGAGTGCGCGGTAACTGTCTCTCAGTGAGGACACCTCAACCGATACACTCAGGGGCTGGGGGAATTAAAGGGAGAGCGTTTACACTTCCCCCCGCAGTCGATGCACGCAGGAGAGGGGAAACCACGGAGGCGGTGTCGGCGCTCAGCTGGCCAGACCATGGCCGCTCGATTGGCAATGCGCGAAGTGCGGCCTGCTACGTCGCGCGGCGAACAAAAGCGCAGCTGTGAAGCGAAAGTTGAAGGTTTTCGCCGCTTGTTCGGAGGGGACGCCACTGCTACAGGACAACTCCACAGCTCTCGCCGCGGGGACCGCTTCGCGAATCAGTACGGGATGAGTTTTGTGCGGGTGTCTATGAAATTCTGCACCTCGCTCGCACGCCCTGTGACTGCAACGTGTCGAGGTACTTCTCGTATTGTGCCATTGCCTGCTATAATTTTGGTTGTGCTCGGCGTTATGCCGCGCAACTGTTGCGTGCCGCTGTGCGGCACAAGCGCAAGGAAGGACCCCCAAACCACATGCGTTTTTATCGAGCGGCCGTGTCCAGACCGTATCGGTTCGGAGGGCTAGGAGGAAGGCACGCTCTCGCCGAGTGATGCTGGTAGCGGGGAGTGGGCGTGGCAGCCTTCCGTCGGCGACTCGGCTGTCCTGGTGCGATCGCGCCAACTCCTTCCGAAAGTTGATGCGCGCAGAATCGAAGGAGCTGGCGCAATCAAATAGCGGTGTGTCGGCTGAGTGAGCACACTTGGCGAGCTCGTCTGCTGTTTCGTTGCCCGCGATGCCCACGTGTGCAGGCAGCCGCTGCAGAACGACGTCACAGCCACTCTCTCGCAGGGTCAAGAGGTTTCGGGCCACTGGTTGGGCGAGCGGCGGGCCGAGTACCTCCCTCGTGATCAGTCGGAGGGCCGGTTTGGACTCGCAAAAAAAAAAAAAAAAATGCCGCCCGCATCTTCCCACGGGGGGAACTCGAGTAAATGCGTCGCAGAGTGGTGGGGCTATCGCGCGAATGTTGCGTAATTGGGTATGGTTTGGGAATGCTTAATTGTTATTTCGTCTTTATTATTCTTATTTATTGAATGAAGGAGAAGCGAAAGCAAGGAGTGTAAAGTTAAAGTGTGTCTTTATTGCTTGGTGCCGTCGTTGTATTGGACGGCACCAAGGTGGGCGCTTGCGCCCACGAGCAGCGTTCGGAGCCGCGTCTCGTTGACGACGTTTGCACGCCGCTTCTCGCTCACGTACCTGGGGTCTTAAAGCTCGCTGCTCACGTTTCGCCGCTGCTTCTCGTGCAAGAAGTTCGGAATCCGCAGCTCGGCGTTGCCGTTTCGCAGAAGCGTCGCGCTGCCCGAGTGATGGATTGAATTCCGAACGCGCGCTCCGCCGCTTATATACACACCGCCCGCGTTCGAGGGAGAGGAGTACGGGGGACAGGTCCGTACCCCCACTGCGCATGCTCGGCTTGCTGAACGCCCGGTGGGCCGGCACGAGACGAGCCGAGCATGCGCAGTGGGGGTGTGGACGGCGCCGCCACCGACGCCGAAGCGCGACATCGTGCGACTAAGAAATGCTCCGCATTTAATATGGCTGCGCTTCAGACGGCTGGCGATTCACGCCGCCAGTGTCCGTAACCGGCGGCGCCGGCGGCCTGTCATCATTATTATGAAGGGCTGCCTCGTGGAGCAGTTTTGTCGTGTCGTGCCATGCGTCGCGCGACAGGCCACGTGCGCAGCCCCCGCAGCGCAACCTGACGTGGCTCTTCGATATACCTGATGGCGCCTCTTCGCAAGGTGTGGACCGCTGCTGAATAAGTGAGTCGCAGACCTACGCGCGCGGCTGCAGCAAGGTAACGTCGGGCACAAGAGACCGCTGTGCAGAGAGAAGCCCAAACCGCAGATTTATAGCGCAGGGGATACCTACCACCTGTACTTGCACTAGTTTCGCCAGGAATTTATAATGGCCTCTAAGAAGGTTGCTCCTGCGGCTTACGCAGTCACTGTCCTGCGATTTCGCTTAGGCCTGGTTCTTTTTGGCCGCGCTGTGTGTTGACGTCATTACAGGCAAAGCGACGGACGCACCGCGCTACCATACCACGGCTCACCAGATCTGCGCGTGCCGACGAACCTTCGCGACATTCCCGGGAAGAGATGGGCATGCGTGTGCGCTGTTGCTCCATGCACGGCGGAATGACTGATTTGACGCCACTGCTTGGTTTCATTTAGGTTTCGGTTTCGCGCTTCTTTTGCTCATTAAAAACTATTTTCACATTTGCTGAGGATTTCCATTGTCAGGAGTGTGACAGGAGCGCATATAGTAACACAGAATCTCCATTACCTTGGCATGCTCAAGAAATCGCCGGAGTTGGCCTTTAACTGCCGGCTTATTTCCACGATAACGTGTACGAGTGACAAACAACGAAAAGGGAGACAAGTTAATGACGAACTATGACCTCAACCGGCCCAAGGTTCTTTCGTTAGTGGCCGTCACCTGCACACTTCGCAGCTTCCTTCGCAGCCTATCATTAATGCCGAATGACTTCATTTGCGCCTGTTATATTGTACGTTCATACCTCTGTTCTTCCACTCCAATAGTAAATCCGCAATTAAATAACGTTGTTTCATATGCATGAACCTCATTGCCAATATGGGCATGAGCAAACATTGTGCAGGAAAGCCATTTTTCGGTGTGTCACTCTTATTGTGCGCTAATGCGGAAATGAAAGCTCACCCGTCGTGTTGGTTGATCATCCATCGGTATGAAACGAGACGTCCTTCATCTGGAATAAGTTGAGTAATCTGGTTTTTGTAAATCAGTCACCAAGGACGGAGTTCACAGCGTTTCGATCGCAAATTCCATTTCTCATTGGCTCGACGTTCTCGCTAATAGCATGTGTAGCATTAGTATTAGCTTCCGAACAATTTTTTCGCGAGAGCCTTTTGTGAGTGTGGGTTGAGGCTCTGCGAGTGCTACATAGGTATACTCTTGTAAGCATAAATTAAAGGTTCTGCGCGGTGATAGAATATTCTACGTCTCCGGGAAACTCGACGATTTTTGTGTTAAAACGAAAGGTGCCAAACAACAAAGGAGGTCACGCAAACGTAGCGCATCACATTGATTGTACGTCTTCGTGGCAAATTCAGAGCTCTTAAATTGGGGCAAACTGCACGTTGGTTATCAATTCGTATTTTGTGCATGTTCTGTAGAGTTAGATTAACGTTGCAGTGCGAGTACAAGTCCGCACGCCATCGCTAAAAGGGTCCCTGACGAGATAATTCCTTCTCACGCTGAGAGAATGCTTATAGTTGATAGCTGAAATGCGCTCCGCCACGGTGGTCTAGTGGCTATCGTACTCGGCTGCTGATCCGAAGGTCGCGGGATCGAATCCCGGTCGCGGCGGCTGCATTTAGATGGAGGCGAAATGTTGAGGCCCGTGTACTGGGCGATGTCAGTGCACGTTAGAGAACACCAGGTGGTCGAAATTTCCGGACCCCGCGACTACGGCGTCTCTCATAATCAAATCGTGGTTTTGGGACGTTAAACCCCGTATATAAATCAATCAGTGTTGAAGCGTCTGCGATAGTGGCTAACCAGGCAACGTGCCGAGTTCGATACATTCTAACAGATCGATTTGGTAATTGAATTCGTAACAAAGAGACTGATTTCTTGGGTTTTACGTCCCAAAACCAGCTATGATTATAAGAACACTCTTATTATGCAAAATAAAAAGAACTCCGGCTCTGAGACGTCGTAGTGTAGGGCTCCGGAAATTTCGACCACCTGGAGTTCTTTAACGTGCACTGACATCGTGCACTACGCGGACCTCAACATTTCGCATCCATCGAAATGCAGTCGCCGCGGTCGTATTCGATCCCGCGACCCTCGGATCTGCAGCCGAGTACCATAGCCACTAGACCATCGTGGCGGGCCCGTGACAAAGAAACAAAGAAAGGCGAGGTAAAATACATCCTGAGACAACAAAACCTGGCAGGATTCCGCAGTGCTTCGAACTAGCTACCAGTGTATTAGAACGAGCGCCCGAATGCGAAGGGGCCTAAGACTTCAGTATGCATATGGCGAAGCCTAAACGAGAGAGTTGGTTTAAGCTGTGCTGGCGTGCTATCCCAGTGGTCTCCCTCCCTCTCCGTTGCTTTGTTGGTATCGCGTTCGCATGAGTGGGGCCTTACTAAAACCAACATCCACGTATATCAGGTGCCAGCCGGTGCAGAGAAACTCTAAAATATGCTCGGCCTACGCACAATTCTAACAACTCGAACAATTCCAAAGAAAAAGAAAGCTGGGCTTACCAGCTTGCGAGCCAGATATGTGAGCAGGCAGCGCCGCTGGTTTTACAACGGTTCTCGTCGATGCGAACAGGGATTGTGCCGTGAACGCGCTACTGTCTTTCACCTCTTCACTTTTTTTCGCGCGCACTTGCAGTGAGACTGGCTATAATAGTGACAGTTTTCGCAATTTGCGGTTGCGAATTACAATAATTTACGAACGTATATATGCGCAAAGAAGTGAAGAAGAAAAGGTGCATGTTATGAAGTATCAATGTACAGGCGTAATCTCCGCGATGAGCCCATGTGCTGCGGTTAGTGGATATCGCCGTGGCTTTTTAGAAGACGCGTTCGAACGTGCGCACCTCTACTTAGAAGACTACGAAGTCAACCGACTGGCGGGTGAGGCCAATCCCCTGCGTTGAGTATGCGCCATTCTAGAAGAAGAAGAGGAGGAGGCAAAAGGAAGAGCTGCGTTGACGAGCTGCAGCTCTGCTCTGGTGTTCATTCGTGTGGGGATTGGCCATGTTTAACTGTTTCTAGTCTTGCTTTTTACTTAGATTTATCTGTTGCCTTTTCAGATACATCTGTATGGCGGTTTCCGGTCACGGCCAGGGCTCGCCCTGGCCGGCTAGTCGCCCTACCGAATCGGTACCGCTGCAATGTTTTTTCCGGAATGGAGCAAGCTGCTTGGATGTGGCGCTTGTACCAACCGATGGGGGAGCCATTCGGCTGAGTGAGTCTGAGCTTTTCCACGAGGTTCTGCGCAGAATAACCGGTTGGTATCTTGATATTCAGGAGGTGAGGCGTTTTGGCAAAACTGGAATTTTGTGTAAGCCCTCTAGTGTTGAATGCCTGACCGACTTGCTTGCCTGCGTATAGGGTTCGCGCACGCTTCAGTTCGTGCATTTGTGCCACCTCATCTCGCTTGCGTGAAAGACATTGCTCGTTGTATGACAACTAATATCTCACCTGAGGTTTTTTTAAGGATGATTGTACCGGCTGACGTCGTCTCAGTGTATAGATGTAACAGATCTGTAGGCGATATACGGGTACCAACTGAGAGCGTTATCGTCTCGTTTGCCGGTTTAACGCGCCCCACTGGAGTGAAGGCGTGGCCGTATTTGTTCAGCGTAGAGGCATTGACTCCACGATCGCTGCAGTGCCGACACTGCTGGCGGTTTGGGCACAATGCTAACGCTTGCAGGTCCTCAACGCGATGCCTAAAATGCGGTGGATCGCATTCTGCATCAGACTGCAACGTGACAACCCCCTTGTGCTGTTTATGCGAGAGACCTCGCATCGCTTCAGACAATAATTGCCACAACCGAAGCCATGAGTTGCAAATCATTGAGATCATCGAGAAACGGCATTGTTCCCGAGCAGAGGCTGTATCATTGATAAAAGAGCGCGATGGTGGCCATGAAGCTATTACATCTCGTCAGTCCGTATCTTTAGAGGGTATACAGTCTCCGCTGTTGTTGCTACAGCAGCTGATAAGACCATTCCAATTGTCACGGAACGCTTGTTCAACACATTTGCTGAAGGCTTGACTGAGATGCCAGCCGCCAGGTTAAACAACTTAGGTAACTCTTTCCCTGTTGCTGCCGCACCCGCGTGTAAAGCGACTCATTCAGTCATAACCAGATGGAAGTTGTACCAGATAAGCCCACTGTTGCCTGCTCACCGTCATCTGTTAATGCAGAATCCTCCCATTATTTCGGAGATACGAGGCTGGGAAACGTTGCTAATAAGCGTAGGAGTACCCTATTATCTCCGACACAGTCATTCCTGTCCAAGCCCCAAAGAAATCTCTGCTGCTGATAAACAGAAGCAGGAAACGTCGCGTTCTGCACTTGAGCCAATTATTTTAAGTCCCTCAGTAGCTCGCTTAAAGGTTCTGCGCAGCGTTGTACACGTTCCTCCAAAACAGGAACGAAGACTCGTTCCTAGTTCCTTCACAATTTTGTAACGAGTTCCCGTTACAAGGCCCTTTAATAGAAAAGGAACGCGTTCCAATTACATTTAGAAAATTGGAACGTGACGTTACATTAACGTTACATTTGATCTCTAAAATTGAAAATTAATCCCGAGGAAATTAAAGTGAACATATTAAACCTCGCATCGACCTATGTATGTTTCACGAATTTCAAAGTCACCGGCGGCATATTATCTCGAAACAAAGGAATAGAGAAACGCTCCTAGTCAAACGTTATCAAGGAGCACCGAAGAGACAACACCACTGCAACTTTGGTGCTAGTGTGTTGCAAGTGCGACACGTATGGCATTTTCCACTTCAGTTCCAATGCGCTTCCACTGCACTTCCATTGTGCAAATAGGTAGTTACTCGCATGCGCCAATGCATGTAGCAGCGGTGCATCTGACACTAAAAGCTAGTAATAGACCTTTTGATTTAAGATAGTATATAAAGGAATTGCGCGGAATAACGGGAATAAGATCCCCGATGTCGTCAGGATTCCCGATCCTAAACGATCTTGCTCAAAATTTTGGAAGCCCTTGTTGCATTTTAATAATCTAATTCCAGCTCTGGATGCATTGCTTTTACATAGTTCTCCTCACTTTAAAATATTTGTGATATATTGTATACTTTTGTTGTTAATTATGGCTGTTTTGAATGCATGTCGATGTGAGGAATTTTTATATTGCTATCTTGTACGTTTACCGCCGAATTAACCAACGCGGGACTGCCTTCTTCTCTTCGTGGCATTATTAATAAACATTATATTTGCCTGTTCAATTCGTAGGCACACCCACATTAAGGGAAGGGTGAAATGCTGTTGTGGTACAGGAAATAAATAAGAAAATAAATTGCCTCACATGCATAATTTGACGGGACGCCAACCGGTAGTAGCGGCAGGAAAACTGGGACTCCAGATGTAGCCCAGCCTATCCGCCCTGCGTGGAACGATGGCGTTCCTTCGTTCCTCCCAAAAGGAACTCGTTCCAGGAACGTCGTTCTTAGGAAGGACGTTCCGTACAACACTGGTTCTGCGATGGAATTGCCGCTCTGTATTCTCCGGTTGCACTGGCTCCTGATATTATTTTACTTTGAGTCGTGGCTTTCTAGACATCAGAAATTTACTATCAATAATTTTTGGAACATTCCGCTTACAGCTAGGGGTGGCGGGTTGATAATTTAGTTTTATCGAAAATACTTCATAAAGTTTCCATTATTTAGAACATGTCTGTTCGGACTGTGAAATATTGGGGTTAGATTTCGTGTTGCCTGGATCCTGTACGTTTGCAGTTGTTAATCCGTAGTTCCCGAATGGAGCGAGAAATAGAGATCATCTGGATTCTGTTGCCCGTAATTTTATTTCTATGGCGATCGCACTCGCACGGGACTTCAACTCACACCATACTTGGGGAATAAAAACAGATAGTTGTGGAAAGTGACTGTGGGTTTAGGCGCAGAGTAATAACTTTCATTGCCACAATTCAGGTAAAATCACCTATTTACGTGGGCGTTCCTCGTAAGCGTTAGACTTGACGTTCTCTTCTAATAAATTGGCTATATGTCATCTTCGGCAACATTTGGCAATGAAACTAGCAGTGACCGCATTCCCATTACCTTTGATGTCATGCTCTCGCATCACGTCACTGTCGCGCGACAACGATGCAGTTACAAACCATACGAAACCGTGCTGAAGGAGGCTTTGACATAACTTAATGCACGTTATGAATAGCTGAGAGCTCAGTCAGTGATATCCTGTATGACTTCTGTTATTCACTGTGCAGAGTTTTCTGTATGGGCTGCAGAGGTTCCAGGTCAAACTCCTCTTGGTGGATTGAGGCGTTCACATTTAACTATAGACGTTGGAAAGCAGCATGGAAATCAAAAGGACAGAAAGTTGAGGCGTGCAAAGTACGGACACAAGGGGAAGAAGTGGACAACACGAACGCCGACTGTCAACTGAACCAGAGCACAGAGGCGAATAGGAAGACACACAACTTATCTGCGCATGCTCAGGAAAGGTAGCGCCACCTGTCAAACAGTTACACGTACCGGTCTATGCGATAAACAGCTGTTAAGGCATTCTATCTCTTCTCTGTTTAAGCTAATCGACGGCTGACTCACGCACGCGCTTCCACTAATACTGATATGCCAGTCCTCGACCATTAAACGCGTTTCTTCATTCTTATGTCTGTACTGGTTTTCGCTTTCGTCTAACATGGCGTGCATTTACAAACCTGGCAGTGCAAAGATAGATTAGACGGCGTTCCACCTGATAGCGACTTTTTATGTTCAATTAATCTTTGATTAATACAACGCGCTGTTTGCCCTACATAAAAACGCCCGCAGCTAAAAGGAATCTTACAAACCACACCCGGTAAAATTATTTTTGGCTATGTGCTTTACCTGACAGATATCTGTTCGCTTTGTTCCTTCCATCAGCTCATTTTTTCTATGCACTGCAGCACAAATACTACCTAACTTATTGGGAGCCGTAAACACAACCTCCCCCTCTCGCTATCGCGTCTTTTGATGCTCGTGAAAGGTGCCCTGCGACACTGTCTGCATTTCTGGAGCACTGGAGTGTGTGTAGTATAGAATACTGAGATGAACGCAGAAAGAATTATACGAATCTGCACGATAACTCAATTTATTAGTCCTCGAAGTTCAAAACACAAGCAGACGGCATGAAAAAAAAAACATTCCCTTTCGCATTTCGCTCTCCCACTGACGTATGTGGTAAGATCCAATCAGCCCACACCTCTTATACAGACATATCCGAAGAAGTTTCTTCTCAAGGTGGCCTGTACAAATTATCTTGCCACCGCTCTTTCTGACGCAGTTGTCATCGTGGTTACGACAGGGTCGACGAGCCACATGTGTCAGTCAGGAGAGGCAGTTGGTTTTTAAAATATACTGAAAATAGGTATCTTTTTGTGTGCATGTGTGTCAGGAATGCTTCTATTGTGTCCCTGACAAGGAGGAGGAGGAATAAACTTTATTCAGTGTCCTGTACATGGCTAAAGAGCCCGCCTAACTACTCCCACGTTGGAACCGGGAGGTCAAGCCTCCTGGCCCTATCGTGGGCGTACTGGACAGCTAGGACTTGTTGCTTGTGGTCTTGCGACTTGATCATGCTTGAAAACCTGTCACGAGTAATGCCAGGGCCAAGCGACGCACACTCCCAGAGCATATGTTCTAATGTACAATCGTCTTCCGTGCAGGATTTACATATAGTATTCATGTCTTGAATGTTATACCATTCCTTGTACTTTACAGGTGAGAAATATGAACGGTTTGTAGTTGTCTAAGTGTCACTGGTTGTGCCCTGTTAAGTTTGATGTGTGGAGGAGGGAACAGCCTCCTACTCATGTAATATTGCTTTGTAATTTCGTTGTGTGTCATGGGAGTATCGCTGAGTGTATTCTCAAATCCAGCAGAGTCGATGCCATTTGTAAAAGCACCCCGGTCAGTGAGTTCGCGGGCAGCGCTGTTGGCCGACTCATTTGGATTGATGGGGCACCCTTCGATATTGCCCAGATGAGCTGGAAACCAATAAACAAACTTTACTTCTTCTACCTTGATTTCTTTGATTGCCCTGGCCGCTTGCGGGGCTATTCTTCCTCTACTGAAAGCTCTAATTGCGCTTTTAGAATCGCCGTAAATTTTATTTAACCTGGCGTCTGCAATTGCTAGTGCTATGGTAACTTGTTCTGCAACTTCAGCTTTACGAGTATAGAGAGCAGCTCCGCTGACTGTATGCCCCTTGTGATCAACTACGACTGCTGCAAAAGCATCGCCTCGTTCGAACTGCGCAGAGTCAACGAAGCATGCAGTCGCCCCTCCTTTCTCCATTGTGTTAATGAGATTCTTAGCTCGAGCCAATCTCCTGTTGATGTTGTGGACAGGATGCATATTTCGCGGAAGTGGTTGTACAATAACATTGCTTGCAATGTCGCATGGTACTTTAACATATGTGCCTTGCTCTATAATGGGGTTCACTTTGATTTTATCAAGAATATATCGCCCTGTTCTAGTGGTAGATAGTCTCAAATTTTGTGATGTCTCTTGGGCCTCGACAATCTCTATCAATGTATTGTGGACTCCCAGTTGTAGAAGCAAATTAGTGCTGGTTCGTACACTGAGTCCAAGTGCGTTCTTAGTAACTATCTTATCATATTGTCTATTCTTTTAGTTTGCTGAAGCGTCCAGTTGTACGGGGCAGCCATGTATGTTATATGGCATAGAACGAAGGAGTGGATTAGTCTAATAAGAATGTCCTCCTTCATGCCTTGGTGCTTATTGGAGAGTCTTCTTATCATACTGTATGCATTCTGAGTTTTAGTCAAAATCCTCTCTAACGCCGACTTGTGAGCTCCGTTGGAGTCAATGAAGAACCCCAAGACTCTGGTTGTGTTAACTCTGGGTATATTAGCTCCTGTAGATGTGAATAATTGTATGTCACACTCTTCTAATGGCCGCCAACCTTTGGGCCTCCCTCCACGCTCCCGTCTGTATAACAGCAACTCTGACTTATTTCCAGCACTTTCAGGTGCACCGGCGAGTCGCCACATAGCACAGCAACGCTGCTGCTATCGACCGGTTTCTGGCACACCTTCGCCGCCGGGCACATACACACAAAAAGAAAGAAAAAAAGAAAAAAAGGAAACACAGAACAATCATTCCCCTCTCCCTTCCGCGCAACTGCGTCTCCGTTGAGGTGGGTGGGTAAACAGGTAAACAAGTTTGACGTGTTCGGGGCTATGCTCAGAGCAGGCGCTAGGTACGCTTTTTAAGCCACCGCGAATAAAGCATGAGTATAGGGGCCGAGGACTTCCTGGACATGTGTATTTGTATTTTTTTTGGTGCTCAACTGCGCGGCCTAACAGGGATCAATGAATGTATTATGCAAATTGGATTGTCAAACCAATAACAATGCCCAGCCACAGCCGTCACTTCCTGTAACAAGTTCGCCATTGTGTGTTGCCACGGTTCAGCAAAAATTCTGCGGAAGGTGATTTCTTCTGCGAAATAGAATTGTAACCACTTACGTGTGGCGCTCCCACTGTCGATGCGGCATCCCTGCATGCCGCGGTTCTAGAAAAAGCGATAAAAACGGTGTCGCAGGGCCCTTTTAAAGAGCAAATCCGGTGATTTTTCAGTGTCCACTGATGTTAATGAAATTTTCAATTAGTATTCTACCCGATACTATGATAATATATGCCAATACATGTGATTGCAAGTCATTTAGTTTTCCTACAAATGAATTTTAAGTTTTTTAAAAATTTTTGGCGGATTCCCCTGCAGGCCACCCTGTGTTTTTGACGTCATCACCTTCAACACTGCCTGCCCGATCCTGCGGGACTTACAACGGCGATACTTCAGCGCTCAAATCGTCGCTGTCAAGTTCAGAAAGGCTGGCGTAACTCAGTACATCGCCGGATTAACTCACCACTGTCATTTTTCTGGCACCAGCTCCGTATTTTCGATGGCGGGGAGGCTGTGACGTCATCGCATACGCTGTACGAAGCGTCTACGCGTTTCGGTTTCGATTTGAACACACTTTTCAGATGGTTATTTACAATTATTGGAGCATTTCTGAGCAAATTGAACTACCCTGGCTGCTACAGGACTATGAGTACCATTCGAAAACATCGATATCAGAACATGGTGAAAAAACCGCCGGAGTTGCCCTTTAAAGACGGGCGCGGCGTTCCTCTCCGCTTCGACAAAGGCCTGGCCTCCTGAGCGGTGTGACATTACCGCATACACGCTCCGAGCGACGGAGATGGCCCGGGCTCGTTTGATCTATGTTTTAGCCGCGTTCGTCCCTCCACTCGTGTGCTTTTACCTGCGGGTTGAAGGCACGATGCGCTAGGGGTTGTTATCAATTTTGTCTTTATACAGGACATGGCGGCGACGGCGACGGCAAAAACCTAGTCTATTACAAGTGCAACACATAACGGGCCTTGAAATGTTCACCCAGAGTACACCGCCTCAGATGCCCCGCCACGGTGGTCTAGTGGTTATGGCACTCGGCTGCAGATCCGAAGGTCGCGGGATCGAATCCCGGCCGCGGCGGCTGCATTTCGATGGAGGCGAAATGTTGAGGCCCGTGTGCTGTGCGATGTCAGTGCACGTTAAAGAACCCCAGGTGGTCAAAATTTCCGGAGCCCTCCACTACGGCGTCTCTCATAATCAGAGCTGGTTTTGGGACGTTAAACCCCACAAATCAATCACCGCCTCAGATGTACAAATAGAAAGTGACTCGCATGTACTAATGCCTGTTAGTAGCAAGCACGCATTTAACCCTATGAAAACAGTAATAGACCTTTCGATTTACTTTCTCATGTAATAGTCTGCCCTTGACGCACGCCGTTTAGTACTGTAACGAGGTTCCCCGATGTGTCGTCGCCATTTCCGGCCCCAAACATCCTCGTTCAAAATTAGTAGCATTTTTAGTGTTTTAAAAGCCTAACTGACAGTGCGGGATGTATTCCTCTTACTTCGTTCTCACAACTTTAACGCATTTGTGATACAATTCTCTTGCTGTCATTTATGGCTGTGCGGAATATATGTCGGTGTGAAGAATTTGAATACATGGTCATCTGTTGAGTTTACCGAGTATTTATAAAACCTGGGACTATCCTGTTTTTCTTCGTGGCATATAAGGAATACACTTTAATTATCTGTTCAGTTTGTACAGCGGCCCCACGTTCATGCAATGGCGAAATGACAATGATGTGTAGGGAATAAATAAACAAACAAACAACAAACAAACAAACAAACAAACACAAATAAATAAATAAATAAATAAATAAATAAATAAATAAATAAATAAAACGCTTCATATCCATCGTGGCATCGAATGCCATCCATCCTCCCCAAGAAAGGTTGGCAGCAGCACAACAGGACAACCCAAGTAGCAAATACGTGCAGGCGTGTTACTGAGCGTGGGTCACGGTGTAGGCGTGGCTTTAGTTCGTAGAAGATGAAAACATGGTAAACTGTCTAACGTGAATGACAAAGCAGCACGTGAACCGGTTTATGCTTAGAATTCAGGGGCCGAATTCACAAAAGTTCTCTTTCGTAAGTGCTTCTTGCGATTGGCTGGCTGGCTTCTCTAATGATATGTCCGCCATCAGGATTGGCTGAAATTTTCTCTTACGAACATTTTTGTCGTAAGTTGTTTTTGTGAATACGGGCCCAGAATTTCTTTTTCGTTATGTGAATAAGAAAGAACAATAAATAAACCATACCTGCACGTGCTTCAAGTTTCCCGCCAATGCCTTGGACACTCCAATCACATTGTTTGATTGAGCACAAGTCAGACATTCGAATAAAAGCAGGCATACAATGTTTCCGCTTTACATGTATTCAAAAGCTTTAAACATCGGGGGTAGCCATAGCCAGGGGGCAAGCTAGGATTGTACATCGGCGCTCATTGAAACAGAATCCAGATTAGAGCACTGCACGGGCCCGGGCCGGCCCGAAAGCCCGGGCCCGGCCCGGCCCGCGGGCCGGGTCGGGTCGGGTAAGTAATTGTTAAATCGGGCCCGGGCCGGGCTCGGGCCCATGAGCTTCGGGCCCGGGCCGGGCCCGGGCCTGGGTCAGGCCCGAATCAGGCCCGGTTCTCATACGTGTCGGTAGTGGCGCGTGTATGCTTTTTGGTTTTGTTGTTTCTTGGGATTTAACGTCCCGAACCTAGTCAGGCTATGTGAGACGCCGTAGTGGAAGTATCCGGACAATTTAGACGACCTGAAGTGCATTAGCGTGCACTGAAAGGCAGCACTGCGAGAAGTGCGAATAAACGGTACACTGCCCAGATTAGTGCCTATAAGATGCACTCATGGGTATCATGGGAAACATTTTGAGCATGCAGCTACGCTTCCATGCCCGCCTCGCCTGCTTCCGCCTTCGTGACTTTGTAGACTGGTCAACGCGACTCGTAAGTCATTAAGACTTGAGGAGCTGTTTTTCCTGCAGTTTAAGCGCAAGAAGAGAAGTGACTCTTGTCACAGGGTCGCCGATCCACGCAGATGTTGCTGATTTTTGTGCTACCAAGGCAGTTGCAAATATTTATGATTTGGCAATTAGAGAGTCAGAACTAGCATTTAATTCGGATTCTCATCACATCGAGTGTGTATTTGCTGATTCTCACGGCCACCTTTGTCTTCGTCACACTTCGTCAGTAATTCATAAGTTTCGTCATTCGTCGGAGCACAAGTGTTCTCGGGCGCTCAAAAACGTGGACGCGCTCCCGAGACAGAAGTGAGCAAGCACCTAAGGAAGGTGATAATCAATATGATTTACTGCAGTGCACTTTGTAACAGGCGTGTGTATTGGCACCCTTTACCGCACAAATATCTAAGGACTCCAGAGACACCCCGTGTGGACGAATTTTCATCCCTTCAAGCTTCCATCTGCCTTCGAACTTCTGCGGCTATTAGATTTTAGCGGTTAAGTGACACACATCAAAACGGGAGACATGAACCTCTTCTCTAGTAAAAAAAAAAAAAAAAAAACGTATGGCAGCTCCGCTGCTTTGAAACCTCAGGACGTGCGTAGCACGGGCACCCAGCGATTCCCGTTCGTAGAGTTCCCACTGCTCCGTGGACCAAAGCGTCAATGACCTCAATGTTTGTGGTAAGCAAGTAGGGTTTCCCCGGCACGAGTAGAATTTGTTAGCCTGAATCGCTAAGTTGGCGTGCGACAAGTGCGCTACTTTTTCGTTTACTTTTATCGGCTGCGGTATCACCGTCGCGTGTTAAGTGTAGCACGATCCAAAATCGTGGTGCTGCTAGCTCGGTGCGTGCGCTAACATAAGTTGATTATAGTGGGTAATACAGGTTTTGCGGAAGCTATATACAGAGGCATAGACTAAGTATTCTGTGCCGCACTTGAGATGCTTGGCATCCTACATGTTGAAACAAACGCAGAAGGGCCCAAGTTCATTCATATGATGGAACACATAACTTATTTTATTGACGGAGCTGTTGACACCTTCTGAAATGAAGCCTATAGTGAAGCAATAGAATATGCGAGATCCGCGTGAAATGTCCTTCCACGTGGGCGCTATCCCTCTCAAAAGTTTGCTTTTCCTCTACTTTCCGCCTTTTCCTGCCCATCGTAGTCACCGCTTTTTCCTTTCGGGCACACGTCGCCTCCACCGTCACAGCCGCCAGCTGCAAGACTACAACCACGACTGCGAGCCACAGACAGTCAGACTTCGCTTCCCTGTTCGCACCGAGGTCTCTGGCCCTCGGCGGTAACCAGCTCTCCCGATTGCAGTCATTGCATGGGATCACGCTCCGGACACCAGACCCGCCGCGTTCGACGTGGAGCGCTTAAGAAGCCAGCGGCTAGTTCAGTTGGGCGCTCTAATAAGCAGTTATTTCGGAAGCCCTTAGTCCGGTCTTGATTTAAAGTATAACACTTTCAAAGACCGAGGACGGTCAAACAAAGGCGACGAGATAGGCATCTAAAGCGAATAGCGAGGACGGTATGTCACTCGCTAACGTGTGTGGCTTGCTTTGACAGATCTATGGCACTGCGGTGGCGTTGGTTCGGCGAACAAAGGTGCGGGAGAGGACTCCCTTCTTTGTAGCACGAAAATGTAGCGTACGTTGGAGACAGTTGCCTACCGAGGAGTCGAAACGACAGGTTTAGTAACGCTACTCAGCCTGGCGAATCCTCCCAGGAGTAGTTAGAGCGCGTTTTTTTCTCTCTCTCTCGTTGCATTGCGCAATAAACGAAGTTTGCAGGATAAGTTCTGCGCTATTTACTCAATAGTCCCAGCAATTATAGTAAAGCCAATTATAAACGTCCGCCGTTTTTCCACTTCATGTTGGCGTTGTATGATGTAGTCGTTCTTTGAAAAGAAATAAGAACATAGCACCGTTAGCACTGCGTGCATGAGACAGCCAGCTATGCCTCCTCATATAACTCCCTGCTATTCTTTCGCTAAAGTGTTACAGGTGTAATTAACCGAAGGTAAACACAGTACCAGTGCAAATCGTGACACTGTCATATGTTTTCACAACACTCTCCGGAAACTATCTTGAGTGCGGCTGGTATCTTCACTATAGGAGACGATTGGACAGTGCCTTGTTTATGCTCAAAGAATAATTGGTTGAATTGGGCCGGGCCGGGCCGGGTCGGGCCGGGCCTGAACCTTTCGGACCCGGGCCGGGTACGGGCCGTATTTAAAAACACCGGGCCGGGCTCGGGCGGGCCGGAGCTCGGCGTTTTCGGGCCGGGCCGGGCCCGGGCCGGAAAAAGCCGGCCCGTGCAGTGCTCTAATCCAGATGCCACAGAAGGCAAGATTATTTTCGATGATTTTCCAATGTTAAGTGAATGTTCTCTACAGTGTGTCCAACCTTCAGAATAACCCTTGGTTGCTGTTCAGAGTGACTCAGGCAAAACGAAAAAAAAAAAGCTGCTATCACTCCCCACATCGTCGTTCTCGCCTCACGAACTTCCCTGCGCTCTCGGCGGGTGCCTTGAAGTAAAAAAAAAGAGTGAGGGAGAGAGCGAGATAGCTTGATCTATAAGCTAATGGCTAGTGGGAGTCTCGTGAGGTCAGTCTGAGATTGTAACTACCTCTGTACTGTAACATCTTGTGCGGCTCACTTTTCCAAGCGGTCTCCTGCGTTAAGGATGCCAGTGACGCCGAGGTCTGCACTAGGAAGTCGTAACCGCATTCTCAGTGCGCTGAGCCGCGGTAGTAAAGCGCGCATTGTCAATATGTTAGTTCGAAGGGAGCCGTGGTAGAGGGATCTGAAGGGACCAAAGGAATTTCGCTGTTGGCGGCGGTTCGGCCTGCGTTGCCGTGCAAGTCTCGCTGACAGCCGGATACTGTTTCTCCATCGACCGCAGGGAGCGGCCGCCGCAAGGGGATACCACCGCATTGGCGAAATAGAGGCGTCGACGAGGCCCAAGCCTAGAAAATACCGAGAGAAAGGGAATGAAGTTTTCCGTTTGGTTTTCTTTTGAGCGAGGGGAACTGGCGATTGGAAAGCGGGGGCTCGAGGCTCTGTCTTGGCGGGTTGCAGCCAGGCCTATCCGCCCTGCATGATGTGCTGCACACGTGCGGTTACCTGCTCAATGGCCTGGAACGTGTACAGAAGGAACGTCGTTCCTTTTGCCGTTACTTCGTAAATGTGACCCAATACCGTTGCAGTTCCACAACTTTTAAAGAAACGACTGCGTTCCTTTGTTCCTGAAGAAAGGAACTAGTTACAAGAATGCCGTTCCTTGGAAAGACCTTCCATACAATTTGCTTTCTTCTTGGTACGTGAGTTGTTGGTCGTCGACTACGCGCTCCTTCGCGGCGAACGAATCGTTGTTCCCTTGTCTCTCACACCGCAAGTAATCGCTACGTTTCATGAAGCTCACCCTGGTATAGTTCGAACAAAAGCCCGTATACGAGAACGTTTCTGGTGGTCAGGAATGGACAGTTCAATGAAACTTTCCTTCCAGAGCTGGAGCATATCCCGGATGGTTGACATAAGCGCGAAGACTGCTGGTACTGCTCCCTTGAATCCAGTACTCCTGCCAGAGCATCCATGGGAAAAGCTTGCCGTTGACATGTTTGACCCCGCGGAGAGAACACCACATGGCTGTGGATATACGCCATTGCGCTCATCAACGGTATTTCCAAGTGTCCAGAAGTTCAATTATGCCGTGAAGTATCATCCCGCACCATCGTAAACATTTTTCTTTCTGTTTTCTCCCGTGAAGGCTGCCCGGACGTGATAGTCTGCGACAAGGGGCCCCCGTTCTCATCTGTGGAGTTCAATAAGTTCCTCAAAGATTCCACTATCTGTCCTGTGCACTCTTCGGTTTACCAGGCTCAAGCTAACGGACTTATCGAGCTGATTTAACCATGTCTTCAAGAGTTTTGGGCAGGTCATCATACTCGAACAGCGTCCACTTCGCCAAGGAGTGACCGAATACTCGGGCATATATCGTTGCACGCCTCGTGCCACTACAGGAGGTGCACTGCCTGTTCTCCTGCATAGACGGCTTCCAAGAATAGGCCTTGACGTTGTGGGTCACGCGTCACCAGCTTCCTTCAATGATGCTTTTTCTGAACTGTCGTCGTCTGCGCCAATGAGTTGAGAGCAAGAAGGATTACATAAAAAAAAGCACACAAACCGTCGCATGAGTAGCGAAGAACACATGTCTCTTTTATGTCAGAGTGTAGAAACCTGGAATATCGGTTAATGGAGACCTCATGTTTAGCCTCCTGTGGAATGTAGTCTGTCAGCGAAGTCTGTCATCGTTTTGGCTTGAAGATGGAAGAACATGGAACGCATCGAAGCTGCCCAAGGTATCCCTCTATCTTCAGCCACATCGAGCCCGCAGCACAATGCTGTTTCCGAACCTGCGACCCTGTTGTCGTCATCTGAGCAACCTGGTGCTCACGTCTCAAAAGCTCGGTCCGACGCCTCGCCAGCTACTACGAGCTCCAGCGCCAGCTACGTCGGGGGACTCTGTACCTCAAAGTCGGGTTCGACATACGAGGAACAGAATTCCTCCAGATGGCTACTGTAGTGCTAGTGCGCAATAAAGGGCAGTGCCAGTGAACTTGATTGCGGCATGACCTGTGTGCAGACGGTTGTCTGTCCCTAGCTGCGACCGTTTCTTTGAGGCCATGTCGCTGCATATTGTACTATTGAAGCTGCAGCTGCACTGGCCATGCTGTACTACATGTTTGCATTATAGTAAAGCGCACTTGCCTTGTGCGGTTGTAAATATGTGTAAATGTGTCTTATCTACATCCAAATACTAATAAACTGACACTAACCGTGTTCTTGTAAAGAGGGGAATATGTTGTATTTCAGTTTGGGTTTCTGTTTGCCCTTGCACGCCACCAATCGCGCTGGTGTGTCGCCTGTATATATATAAATGTTTACTGTTTAAGACTGGGTTCTTGTTTTACCGTTTGCGGCAGCTACTGTCGCTGTGGTTCCTCGGCGGCTCCCGCCGCCATACAGCAGGCATTCTTTTAGGAGGAATAAAAGCTCAGAGTTGTTAGTTTGCCAAGGCTGCTTGCGCCTTGGCAAACTGCGCCGATTTACGGATGAATCCTGTAGAATATTGTTAAAGAAGAGCATGGAGAACAGTAACCCTAAGGCTGAATCCTGCGCTGAAGCTTACCTCATGAGAAGTCACGCAGTGGCTTCTCGAGGATAGCTATGCTAATATTCATGAAAATAACGTCCCAATTTCTTGAAGATATGTGTGACGTAAGGCAGTAGTTTCTGGTAGCGTAAAAAATACAACGCTTTCGACAAATATAAAGATGTACGCCTACCTAGCCGTTCATATGTAACCCTGCCACAAGGTTAGTTTTTTTTTGTTTGTTTTGTTAGAGAGCCAGTAACAGGAAGAATTACCTCAGCATCAATGTCTGTACTTGTCATGAGTGGGCAATAGGAATGTAGTGTATCTGGAAGCTCGCGTACAGGGACAGAACAAAAGCTTCCGCTTAAAACATTAGCGCTTGAAACATTAGAGAAATTAGCTGCCCTAATTCTCAGTGTATATGAACGACTGAGTCAGGGCAGACGTACAACATGTAGTACACCATGATACGGAGGAATTAGGGTTGAGCGTACGTCTGCCATTTAGAGCGCCGAAGCATCCACGTTAAGCAGGAAAGTCGTGCCTCTGCGAATGCAGAAGATGTGCGCCACGGATGCCGATTGTGCTTGCCCATTAATGGACCTTTCCTAAAAATCCCGTGAGCCACCGCGCGTCGGCGCTGTGCATCACGGGAAAAAAGAGCGCCGAGCTCCGTCGTCTGCTCCGGCCGCGCTCGCAGGATAGTATTTGTGGGCTTGTTGGGGCCGACGAGGCTCGTCGATTTACGCGCTCCATTTGGAAAGCACCACGCGGTTTTCATTTCTTCTTGCATTGTGCGGTTTGTCGTAGGTTATGGAGTAAACATCAAGCATGACAACGTCCTCGGCAATATGCCAGTGAACACGCATTGCCGGTTGCCGTTTTTCAGCGCCTAGGAAGAACCCGCACTCGTATGGATTGAGTAAACTCACGTATTATCTCGGCAACGCTCGTTCCTCGAACGCCCGATGAGGGAATATTGTTGGTAAGCAGTCGATGTAGCCTTTGCGGCCGCTTGGGTTCAAGTGAGCCCCGCCTGTCTTACGTGCAGAGGACTGCGGACGCGAAAACCGCCCTTCTTGTCCTTGTCGGTTTAAGCGCTAAGCGCACGTACGGTACGATTTTGCGTCCAATACGACGTCCGGTGCCGTGCGCTCAGGCGTGCGACACACGCCGGTTCCACACACACGGGGAGGCCCGCATCCAGCGCGTCGGTTACACGCGTGTAAGACATCGTGTCCCCATCATTAAGTACAAAATAAAGTTTTGCAAAGTCCTGCTTTGTTATGTAACTGCACTGAATAACATCGTCCATAAAATACTGCCTTCTCGAGCGACAAACACATCACAACAGCTAAACATCGGTGACGACTCCGAGGGTAGGCCTAGCCGCAGGCCGACGACGGCCACGGCGTCGGCCCGCGCAATCAGTCGTGTGCTCAATCAGTTCGCAATCAATCGTGCGCTTGCCACAAAGTGCTCATTTTTGGCAACACGATTAACATCCCTACTCATATGTCGTGCATTAACACACGCGATTATTTTTCGCGAACCCTCGATGCAAAGCGTAATGGTAGATACGAAGCGAGGCGCTTCGGTGAAACGACTCCCGCCGATGTTTACCGTCGAACCGCGGCCGATTACGATCTCTCGAGTGCTCTGGAAGTGGGAGCTGCTTTAAAGATTGGCCCACTGTAAGCATAACATTACTCAAGTGGGGTTTATTTCGCGTCAGAAACAAATCATAATTACTATTTTCTACCCCCGATAGCACCCCCGATACGACTGCCGGATCACATCGCCAGACGTTGCAATGGACTAAGAACCGGACCGTGAACTCACAATCGGACCGTACCCACCCCCTCTTCGGATTCTCGATTTTGGGAAAGTAATGGAAGGTGTGCGTATGCTTTTATGAGTTGTTATCGGATCCAGCAACACAACATCAGTCAGCAAGCCGACAAACCGAGACGGCGGGGCGAGGGGCTCGCTCCCCGCCTGCGCTCTTTTTTCCCATAGTGCCTTGCGCGCGCCCACCAGGGGAAGGCGCGGCGCTGCGATTTTAGGAAAGGTCCATTCCGCGTAGTTGGCGGGAAAAAGACTTGCATTTCAAATACGAAAAAAAAGGGAAGCTAGAAGAAAAAATGAATTTGGTACGACAACATTGGTGCCATAAATTGTTCACCGACTTGCTATCATTAAAGCATTTTTTTGTTTTATTTATAAAACAAGGGAACTCAAACATGATTCAGCGTAAAGTGAGTTCAGAGATTCGCCCATTCCGCGTCGTCTGTGACACAGCGCTTTAGAAGATCAAATACGCACCTCGACCAGGCAATGGACGCCGGTAAAGTGAGTGCTACACAATCTTCGCGCGTTATAAATATCTTCGTGCGTTTTAAATGGCACAAGCTTTGGAGAATTTTACGCACATGGGGAGGTAGATCTGGCTTAATGGGTGCTGGATGCTCTCGCGAATTTTTATACTGCGTGGTGCGATGTACGGTATTATGTTGCTTTGCTGCATCTGTAAATTGAATCTTTGCATATTCACACGCGCATATATTTTGCAGTGCAGTTTTCTTTCTTCATTGGATAACTAGCTTTTGCCTATAGCACGAGAGGTTCAGTACGCTTCCTGAATCTTATCGCCCATCCTCATCGAAAAAATACAGGCTAATGAGATTTATACCTAGTGTACATAATCAGATTTCGTGCGTGACGCGTAAAGCAAATTACATTCTAGAACATGCCGTTATCTCGGAACAAATAATGAATCATATTGAAAAATGTACGCACTCGATCCGCAGTACTGATCTCGACGGCTGACGAATGTATATACTCACCACGACCGTTCTTGTGCTTCAAGTGTCACTTGTTTTGGGCACGTTTGACAAGACAGGAAGCTAATTTTCTGCTTTGAAAATACGTATCTCGGAGGATGGGAAAATGAGCTGGTCATTGACAAGATTAGCGAATACCCAGGGCCCGTATTCACAAAAACAACTTACGACAAAAATGCTCGTAAGAGAAAATTTCAGCCAATCCTGATGCTGGACATATCATTACGGAAGCCCGCTGACCAATGGCAAAAAGCACTTACGAAAGAGAAGTTTTGTGAATTCGGCCCCAGATTCTTGAATCGCAGATTTGGCACTACCTTGTACTTCAACTGTCACTGAGTAAAGCGGGAAATGTTATTTGTCAAATTAAAGGACACGCCCATTAAAGAACTTCGATGCTTTTAGGTTGGTTGGAAAAGAACGAATGTTTGATATCCAATTAAGGAATGCTGTCGGCATCCTAACATTTGAATTTTGTATTTGTTCAATACAGTACGACGACCACCGTGGCGTTATATAAGTGCCTTTATAAGCCAGCAAGCGAGGGGCCGCACTCGAGAATAGAATGATAATTGAATGTTATGAACAGCTGCAACCACATGCGAGACATGCAGAAGCGAATCGATATTGATCTCACGTTGTACTAATGAATTCGATTACATATAGGCAGATGGATGCCGTACACAAGTAAGCCGAAGTTTATTGGGTAAAGACGAAAGGTCGTGCCATATAGAAAGCAGCGACTGCTTCGAATCTTTCAGCATCATTTTGATCAAGGGGCCAGATGACCAAGTGTCGGCATGGCAGAGGCTCGCGACGGCGGTTGCAAGCAACACCACCTAGACTCTTGACAAGGCCTGTTCATGTCTCTCTCTCCCGACGACATACGTCACGCTAGCGGTCCTCTGGTGGCCGGGGGACGCGCCGCGGGCACGCGCATGCTTTGCCCAAAACTACGGCCCCCCAAGCTATGACAAGTTTTACAGTTTTTTCATTCCTTCGGCTGGTTTGGTGCTGTATTGCACTGCGCTAGCAGCATTCGTCCCTGGCCAAGTGTGTTATTTTATTGGGTTTGCATTTGTACACGTGTGATTATGTGTGTGTGCGGCAGTGCCAGTGGCATGACGGAAAAGACATAACGATGTGACAGAAAGGAAATATCTCGCCTTGTGCAAAATGAGATGGCGTTGCGTTCGTACGGGTGGCACGGGGATTACAACAGTCATCTCAGAGTGAGCGTTTTCGTGTTCCCCAAAAATGAATTTGGAAAGAGGACCTGGATCAGAGCCTTTCCGCGAAAGGATTTCACACCAAGCATACACTAGAACGCAAGAAACCTTTAGCTTTTCAAGCGGCTGAGCATATCGTTTGTGGTCTTGATCGCGTCAATGCGCTTCACTCATGGCAGTGCGGTACAATCGAGCTAAGATCCACAGGACGCGGCCAAAATAGCTTTGTGGTTAGTGTACTCATGTTAATTCGCTCATTTTCATGCTTGGCGCAAATCCGCGAACTTTCACGAGAGTCGCCTCTTCACAAAGCTTTTGCACTTCGACGCAACGTCACAAATACAGCGGCGGTTGACAACAAAAAGAGGGTACATATGTAGTGTCAGATGCCGTAACATGTATTTCTGCGGACTATCAGTCGCATATCAAAAACTGCACTCCTTGGGAGCTCCGGCCTCAACTGAATTCAGCGAGAGTTTGAACAGAGGCAGCGAGAATTCGATGTACATATAGGCACATAAAAAGGCGAACAGGAGAGACATGTGATCCCATCATACGGATATGCTTTCAGCTGCCTGCAGAGGTGAGCTGTGGACTGTCAGGGCCAGCGCTTGCCGTGCATAGTGCTAATCCGCATCGAGGATAATTCTTAACCGCATGTTATGCTTTCCGTTATATGGCACTTGAATCCTAGTGCCAATATAGCATTGTCATATCCATGGCCTTATCATTCTATTTGGGGATATCACACCAACGAACGTCCCCTTGATCAACTTGTGCAGTCCGCAAGCTAACATCATCAAGGTATTGCGCAGAAAGGTTAGATAAGATGATGGAAATACTAAAATGGATCAGTCCTAGCTCTACCTGTTGTTTTGTGGGGTTTAACGTCCCAAAACCAGCTCTGATTATGAGAGACGCCGTAGTGGAGGCCTCCGTAAATTTCGACCACCTGGGGTTCTTTAACGTGCACTGACATCGCACAGCACACGGGCCTCAACAGCTCGCCTCCATCGGAATGCAGCTCAATAAAATGGTTTATACAAACGCACTTGTGACTTTCCGTAGATATTTGACATGCCCTGAAGCTACAGAAAGCTATAATATACTCGAAAAAAGCTTATCATGGTCACCTGATAATTTTCTCATGCAGAAAAAGAAAGAAAAAGAGGTCAACCGGATTTACTCTACTCGGTCAATAGCACGTAGAACTAACGCGAAAGCGTGGCGACAGAAGGGAGCAGCCGGTGTTCGGTCTGCCAACTAGCGTGACGTGACGCTCTCCGTGGAAGGGCCTTGTCAGTAGTCTAGGTGTTGTTGTTGCAAGGCGTATGGCAAGGCATATGCAGCCGTGAAAACGGCTTTTCTACGAAATATATGTTTCTTCCGCGCGTGTGACCAGGTTTGGCGAACGGGTGTGCAAGTGGAGCGTTCACTCGAACGCGCGCCCGTGCATCTCGAGCGCAGGATACACAGTAAATCGAGGCTGAATGATCCGTCGCTGATTCAAACGTGAAGAGACCGTCTCATGTGCCACTGCTTCACCTTTGAAAAACAATGCCAGACTCCATTGAGCCTTGGGCAGCCCTTTTACGGAAGAAAAGATCTTAGTAGCGCGGCCTCACAACACATCAGCCCAGAGAGCCTCCCGAGCCCTTGTGCAATAGTCGAAAGCAACTGCGCGTCTTTAGTGGCGATCCATTGTGCATGTTAAGCGCGAACCATGTGCGCACAAGTGGGAAGGGGAACAACTATAGATCCCTTTGTGTAACGTAGTAAAAGGGATCAATTCCAGTTAACGTCCGTACCTTTGTTTTTGTCCCCAGCCTGGTCAAAGTTCATTGCCTAGTGCTGAACTATGTCCGTAATCTCCCTCTCCTCTCTATCTTGTTCGTGACTTTTGCTTCTCTTCGTCGGCGTGCCTCTGCGCACTCTATTGGCAGAAAGTGTAGGCCAAGGATCTGACTACTCGCGGAAACTGAATTGCATAAAGACGACAAATAAGCTATTCTTTCTTATGTTATGTTATGTGGGGTTTTAACGTCCCAAAACCAGCTCTGACTATGAGAGACGCCGTAGTGGAGGGCTCCGGAAATTTCGACCACCTGGGGTTCTTTAACGTGCACTGACATCGCACAGCACACGGGCCTCAACATTTCGCCTCCATGGAAATGCAGCCGCCGCGGCCGGGATTCGATCCCACGACCCTCGGATCTGCAGCCGAGTACCATAGCCACTAGACCACCGTGGCGGGGCTATTCTTTCTTGCGGCTGCTCGTCTAGGGAGGAAAAAATGGCAGATCCCACGTGCAGTGGGAATCAAGGAAATGCGAAGCAAGCATCTGGAACGTAAAATGGATCTGCATTGTCGACTCGCTATGCCGATTTTGGTACATACGAAGTTAACGAAACGGCCGCAAGAGCAGCAGGACTGTGGCATGTAAACCATGCCGCTCATGACACGCATGCCATGATTGTAATGTTGTGACCTGTCATTTACGTTCGTGATGCAGTAGTGTTATGACGTAGCAATTTTGGTATACATCCCATTAACGAAACACGTGGCATGTAAATCGTGCCGCTCATGACATGCATGTCATAATTTTCATGTTATGACCTGTCACTTATGTTCGTCACTCAGTAATTTTGTGGCATACCAGTTTTTGTGTACATCCCATTAACGAAACGACCAGGAGAGCACCAAGACCGTGGCATGTAAATCATGCCGTTCATGACATGCATGTCATGATTATCATGTAATGCCGTGCCATTTATGTTTGTCACGCAGTTATGTTGTTGTGGCATACGAATTTTCGTGCACATCCAATTAACGAAACGGCCAGAAGAGCACCAAGAACATGGCATGCCAATCATGTCGTTCATGACATGCATGTCATGATGGTCATGTTATGACCTGTCATTTATGTTCGCCATGCAGTCATGTTGCGCCATACCAGTTTTCGTATACATCCCATTAACAAAACGGCCAGAAGAGCACCAAGACCGCGGCATGTAAATCATGTCGCTCGTGACATGCATGTCATGATGGTCATGTTATGACCTGTCATTTATGTTCGCCATGCAGTCATGTTGCGCCATACCAATTTTCGTATACATCTCATTAACAAAACGGCCAGAAGAGCACCAAGACCGTGGCATGTAAATCATGTCGTTCATGACATGCATGTCATGATGGTCATGTTATGACCTGTCATTTATGTTCGCCATGCAGTCATGTTGCGCCATACCAGTTTTCGTATACATCCCATTAACAAAACGGCCAGAAGAGCACCAAGACCGCGGCATGTAAATCATGTCGCTCGTGACATGCATGTCATGATGGTCATGTTATGACCTGTCATTTATGTTCGCCATGCAGTCATGTTGCGCCATACCAATTTTCGTATACATCTCATTAACAAAACGGCCAGAAGAGCACCAAGACCGTGGCATGTAAATCATGTCGCTCGTGACATGCATGTCATGATGTTCATGTTATGAGCTGTCATTTATGTTCGCCATGCAGTCATGTTGCGCCATACCAATTTTCGTATACATCCCATTAACAAAACGGCCAGAAGAGCACCAAGACCGTGGCATGTAAATCATGTCGCTCGTGACATGCATGTCATGATGGTCATGTTATGAGCTGTCATTTATGTTCGCCATGCAGTCATGTTGCGCCATACCAATTTTCGTATACATCCCATTAACAAAACGGCCAGAAGAGCACCAAGACCGCGGCATGTAAATCATGTCGCTCGTGACATGCATGTCATGATGGTCATGTTATGACTTGTCATTTATGTTCGCCATGCAGTCATGTTGCGCCATACCAATTTTCGTATACATCTCATTAACAAAACGGCCAGAAGAGCACCAAGACCGTGGCATGTAAATCATGTCGCTCGTGACATGCATGTCATGATGTTCATGTTATGAGCTGTCATTTATGTTCGCCATGCAGTCATGTTGCGCCATACCAATTTTCGTATACTTCCCATTAACAAAACGGCCAGAAGAGCACCAAGACCGTGACATGTAAATCATGCCACTCGCGACATGCATGTTATGATTCTCATGTAATGCCGTGTCATTTATGTTCGTCATGCAGTCATGTTGTGCCATACCAATTTTCGTGTACATCCATGTAACGAAACGGCCAGGAGAGCACAAAGTCGTAGGCGGCTAGATAGATAGATAGATAGATAGATAGATAGATAGATAGATAGATAGATAGATAGATAGATAGATAGATAGATAGATAGATAGATAGATAGGCTCAATGTCGCTTAAGTTCGCTAAGAAATGCTTCGCATTTAAAACAAAAGCGGTAATTTACTGACAGCAAAATGCCACGTCTTGCCCAGATATCAGCTGGGGTAGCGTTAAATAAGGTGCCATAACGAATGATTGGCAAGGCGAAAAAAAAGGCAATAAAGTGGACCTTAACTGAATGCGCTCGTTGTTGCTTCTATATAATTGTGCACCATGGAAAGAGAAATGTTTACGATGTGAGCGTATTTCATACCGCAATTTCCCATTGAACTTTGTAGCCAGGTCAAAGTAAAGAAAAACATGGCATAAAAATAAGCGTCCAGTTGGTCCTGAGAGATGACACACAGACCGCAGCTTAAATGAAGTGCTGTCACTAAGCTTTCCGTGTTCAGTTCGGTATCTGTGTCGCGCGTCGCTGGTAAGTTTCGAGGTGATGTTTTTGTTAACCCATTTAATTCATTGATCTTGTTTAATATTTGAAGGCTGCAGAGGGAACAAGTGCATGCTCCTCGGTTCATTCGCGCGCGACCAGGTTGCATTGTGCGAGGGCGCTGCTGCGCTCCACTCCGGTCGGAATGCGACCACCGCGTCCGAAATTAAATATCGCCTCACTTTGTGACTAGCCGCGAGACCACGTAAATAAATTGAGTCTCAGCGACGTTGTAAGCTGCAAAAAAAAAAAAAAAAAAAAAGAAAACTCCGCTGGTTGCTTTCGATTGCTCTGCTGCCTGTGTCCGCGCACACTGGTACTGGGTGTGAAATTAACGGCCCCATGGAATGCGCTTGCAGTAAAGCAGCCTCGGGCACCACCCGCCGAACGTTCACCTGGCGAAGGTACATAGACGCGCCTCTTTCGTGCCCGACGAGCGCATTGCCGCGGTGTGCACCCGTGGGGACAGCTCAGACCTGCACTAAGGGATCCGCGAAATGAATGTTGGCAACTGGGATTACGCCTGATGAGATTGGTCGCTCTTCGTGCTGCGCGCGTGATTTAGTTAGCGGGCGCTTTCGGCAGCCGCTTTATTGATTCCCTTTTTTTTGAGGTGTCTTTCCGCGTCTACCTTTGAGGAGCAGATAAATTCTAGAACGATATATACGTATAAGGCACCGCGAATGCTCGGAAGTGAAAGGCCTGCGTCAACCTCCGAGCACTTACTTGCCGGTCATAGCTGGCAGTGTGCCCGTGATGCTTTCACATTTGAAGGCAGCACTGACAAGCAAACCGACGCTCAGCATTTATTATATTGTCACGCAATACGGCGCCACTTTTCAAGTTCAAATAGCCTTGTTTGGTGCAGCGCAGGGAGCGCAATTTTCGGCCGCTATTACGGTGCAAAAGCAGTTTCAGTGTAAGACGAATTTATGAGTGATGCACTCGCAATCAACAGCTACGAAATTGAAGTCTCAGCGTTTGGAGATGACTTAGTGTCCTCGATTTTCCAGTGCAAACAAAAAGTACCCGAAAAAGAAAGAAGTGTTTAGAGGTCTAGCGTGCATTTTGGAGCAACACACTGTGCATCTGCTGCGTCTACTGATTAATAACAAGAGTTATAAATGTACTGCACGCATATCAGGAAGTGGAAGAAGTAATTTCACGGGCACTTTCAATTTCCGACGCGCAAATAAATACAATATGTTACAAGCAGGTGCGCGCGAATATATGGAGAATCTCATGCGAACTAAGCAGTCCTCGTTATTCGATTTGTACTCGAGTCGAGGTTTTATGAAATTGCTGAATATTTTATGTCGAATATATATATGGCATTGCATCACTTGTCATTAACTCAAACGAGAGAAAGCTATAAAAGCGACGGCTTTAAATGATTATGGCGCATTAATTACGTGTTCCTCTCTTTCAGCCAGCTATCTGAACATGCCAATTAGTTGTCTCGATTTAGGCAAATAAATATAATACGTAGCCATTCGCACCACAACCCTTGCCATTTGAAGCAGTGTCACTTCTGTAGTGTCCCACCCATCTCCTCGAACGAAATCATTATTCGCCATTCATCCGGTGGTGTCCTTTAGGCCTGTTTTCGTAACTGTCATTTTGAGGGCGCACTGGATAACTGGAAGCTGTTACATATCTACAAGCATTCATTTCGAGTGGTTGTGATTTGAGATAACTCCCTCATGCGTGTAAATGAGCCCGCAGTAAACCTTGTATGAATAATGTCAATAAGCGTGTTTTTTTAAGTAGGAATCCGTGCGAATTTTATGTGATTCCGTATAACTAAGACCTTAATATTTGGTTCCGTATTCGGAGGCTATCTTTTCTTTTCAAATACTTGTATTCGATTCGATTCAGAAATTGCGCCAGTATTGTACACCATCCTAGTTACAGGGCATTGACTTGTAACAGTGCATAGGCTAGTTAGAGTTCAACTTCTTTTACTGATTGGGCGGCTCGGCTATATGCACGTAGGTAATTGACATCGTTATATCCAATGCATTCGCTCGCCATGAAAAAGCGCCCGAATTTACCTGAAGACGCGGTTTTTAAAGGCGCATTGAGTTTTATTTGTAGATGATATTGACACTGGAGCATTTTACAGCGCCTGACTTGTCTGTGACCGTGTAATTATTGGTCATTGGTACACTTATCAACTATTTTGCAGCTTGTTACATCATCATCAGCACATCTTATGTCCACTGCAGGATGGAAGACCTCTCCCAATGCTCTCCATCCTTTCCTGTGCTGTGCGATCTGATTCCATTTGATGCCTGCGAATTTCTTAATTTCGTCACTCCATCTTACTCTCTGTTGTCCACGGCTGCGTTTACCCTTTCTTGCTATCCATTCCGTCGTTCTAACTGTCCATCGGTTGTCTAGCCTTCTCAGCACGTGACCTGCCCATGTCCATTTTTACAGGCGAAGCTCCTTAGGGTGTGGGTCGTTCCCTCCTCTGTAGTAGTAGTAGTATGTATGTATGTAGCCACCTCGAAAGGCGCGCGTTGACTATGGAAACGCTCTTTCTTCGATGAACGCTGTACCAGCTCGCAAAGAAGGAGAACGCGCCCTCACCCGCGAGAGACAACGTTGGCGCAGGCAGCGTCTCCTAGCGAGCTTCTTGATTGAAAAATACCGACTGCTCGCGCTGGAGAACCGTTCACCGGCCACCCATATATATATAAATAAATATATATATATATATATATATATATATATATATATATATATATATATATATATATATATATATATATATATATATATATATATATATATGCACTGGATCTTGACTTGCAATGAAGTGCCGGTGGGAGATTTCACTTCTGCGTAGTTGACCCATAAGGATTCGTAGCGTGCGCGTTAACTAAATTAATCCAGAACTCGGCACGATCTACGATGAACCTCCGGAGCTCCGCCCACTCATCATCATTCACTCCGTGTATATGCTGTGAATTTTTTTCTTTTTCGACTATTATGTCGGCGACTCCTCTCTGTTCTCTGACCTACTCGGCTGTCTTTCTATCTTTTAACGTAACGCCTATCATTTTTCGTTCCATCGCCCACTGTGTGCTTAACTTCCTTTCTAGCTTCTTTGTAATTCTCCAAGTTTCCGCCCCATATGTCACTACTGGCAAAATACAGTAATTATATAATTTCCTCTCAAGTGACAATGGTAGGTTTCCGTTCATGAGCTGGGAGTGTCTCCCGTATGCGCGCCATCCCATGCTTATTCTTGGGTGTATTTCTTTTACATGAGTAGGTTCTCCTGCCTATAGCTATCCTAGATATGTGTATTCTTGTATGACTGCTAATGCCTGGTTTTCAATTGTGAAGGCACGTTTTTTCGCCGTGCCACTTATAATTACTTTTGTTTTCTCCATGTTTATACTTAATCCTACCTTAGCGCTTTCCCGGCTTAAGTCTACAATAATCTTCTGTAGTTCGTCGCCATAATTGCTGAAGAGTGCTATGTCGTCGGCGAAGCGTAAGTTGCTCAAGTATTCGTCGTTCGTCCTGAGTCCTGTTTCGTCCCAGTCTAGTCTTTTGAAGATTTCTTCGAAGCATGCAGTAAATAGCATTGGAGAGATTGTATCTCCTTGTCTGACACCTTTCTGAATCGGGATTTTCTTGCTTTTTTTTTATGCAGGAGTAGGGTGGCTGTAGAATCTTTATGTGTCTTGGCTATTACATGACCATTTTTCAACTATGAAGTAATTATTATTCATAAAACGTTTTATGAATTGTAATTCATAAAACACTCTCTTCAACTAGGCTAGGAAAAAAAAAAAGACACCTCGTGAGAAGTCACTTCTCATCAAGCTTCTTTTTCGCCATTAGCACATGACTGCTCGAACTGTCATCGTGGTCTTTGAATGGAGGCACGCTCTTTGCTGCAGCTATACAGCATTTGATAATTAGGCTAAAGGCACATGTACACGCCCTGCAGGGTTCGTTTAGTTTGTCCATGAACGCAAGGGGACGCTTATTGCATGTGCTATGCGTGCTGCGATGGCACCGTACAGATTCATACTTGGTGGAAGGGACGGCGTTCGTGTTCGAAATGCTGATAATGACGTCCATTTCAGGCATATAGCGCTTAGTATAGCCCATAATACTTAAAGTAAATGTGCGCTTCCATGGTTATTGGTTATTAATCAGCCAATCAAAAATGTAGTCGACACTATTCGATGATGACTCTTAACATACACTACATCTTGGCTCTCCGATTCAGTCTGGTGACGTCGTTTGTGAGCCGCCGTTGCAGACCATGACGAATGTCGAAAACAACGGTCCGCTATTTCAGTTCATTGCGCATGAAACGAAACGGTTATCAATAAAGGACGATAACTTACAAAGCCTTATGATGTAGTACATGATCATGTCAGCTGGTTAACCTTCTCTGTTATAGCGTTGGAGAACGTAAATCATCCCTGAGAGCCGTAATCCTATGTATGCAATGGCACTATGTTAACTTTTTATGCCTGATATGATAACGCGGTATTCAATTCATTCGAAGGCGTGTTACATGTTTGTTGAAATCAGAACCTTCGCTCGCCAGCTCGTGCAAGTACAGGAATATCGGCGGAGCATATAAATAAACGCGTCGTCCCTGAATCGTGGAAATTGCGCGTTACGAAATGCAACCTTGTACGGGATCCTTACGCGAAATGCTGCAAGCACTTCTCTTACGTTTTTTTTTTTTCAAAAAGTAAAATAGCTTTGGTGGATCCCATGCGCGTGTGTGGCTCGATGATACAAGCGAAGCTCCCCTTTATGTGGACTGAATTTCACTTCTCGCTGTTCTTCAGTTCTGTACAAAGCTGAATGCAGTTAGCACACCCACAGTGCAACGTGTGGTCCCATTTTGTTCACCTCACACATCTCTCTCCAGAAGTTGCAGTTTCTGTTTCCGACGTTTCTGATTTATTTGTAGCCGACTCTTTTCCTGCCCCTTGTTCCGCTTGTGACACATTCTTTAGCAGAGGATGATCGCGTCGAAAGTAACGAGCTCTCCTAGTGGTCTACTAAGACAAATGTGCACTGAACATTGAAACATGCCGAGTGGCCTCAGATGTTGCATTCGCCAAGGCGGCGACAGTCAGTAGGGGCTAAGTTAGGAGAAAATGCGAATAAACCCGCACTTTAGAATACAGAATAACTTTTTTCTTGCGTTGTCACGAACTGTACGGTATACATACATCTGGGCGAAGAAATGTGATGCGGATACGGAAGTGCTTGCCTCGATACACCCTTGCCTCTGGCCTTTACCCTTCGTGTTGGCCGGCCATACCCGCTCATGGTGCTTTCATGGTGTATATAGCGCACCCGACGCCCGTGAAACTCAAGCGATGATTTTGGTCGAGAAACAGCTTGGTGCTTTGAAATAAGAAGATCGGCGTCTGCCTCATAACCGCGAGCTTGAAATGATTTTGCTGCGTGTGATTACAGAGTGAGTCGAAGAATTTTCTCCATCTAATGGAATTTCCACTACAACGGCAACTCTGTAATGCGTCTTAGCCAGCAACGCTTGTCCTACGCACCGTTAGTCACTCTCAACCGAAAGCGATTGCCGAAGTAAAATTTATCATAAAATGTGCCTATGAACTTAAATGTGGCCGTAAAAATTTAGAACTCTCGAATCATTATTTAAGAAGCTCTATCCGAAATCCCCTTAATCGCGGAAGAGGCGTCTTTGCTTTGCATCTATTTTTTTTCTTGTGCTAACGGACGCACAACATTTGTGGTAATCATCATGCTGAGACCAACACTTGTGTGCTCCCTTTGTTCAGATCGGATGGCCGACCAATATCAGAAGAAGAAATTGTGCGCCACCTTAAGCCTTAAGGCCACAGAAGAAGGCCATACATGCACTGGCGCGCTTTCTGCGATCTACCTGCCTTAATGCCCGCCTCTATAACTGGAAAGCCCTTCATGCGTGTGTGTTTTAGTTTTGTGCGTGCGTGTTTTTTTTTCTTCGTACCCCCCTCTCTCGGTCCTATTTCTAAACTCTATTCCCCACTCCCCGGTGCAGGGCAGCAAACCAGAGACTATCTGCATGGTTAACCTGCCAGCCTGTCCTTTTTGTCTCTGTCTCCCTTTTTCAGACACTATCAAAATTTAAAGCAGCAGTCTGACTGTCTTGTAGCTGTGTTAAAGTAGGTTAACTTGTTACTTGCCTTGATAGGTGGGGAATAACGACAATGATAAGCACGGAAATCGGGCCACATTTATTAGCTTTTAGTAAGAGAACAAAAAAAAAAGTTTCTAGAGGTGTAGCAAATGCTCAAACAAATGTTTGTTTATTCTTGTCAGTCTCGATGAAGTTTCATTTCTTCCTTGTTCAGTTCTAAACTGTCAAAAAGCACCTGTCGTCGCTCCCTTCCCCTCCTAAAAAAGAAAAGGAGAAAGAAAATAAATGCTATTGCGGAATGCATTCCAAAGAAAGGGCGAGGCAAAAACATAACTATGCTACCTCTTGTTTTCCGACGAGCTTTTATATTATTTACTATTTTGTAAATCGTAAAGCTCTGATATATATATATATATATATATATATATATATATATATATATATATATATATATATATATATATATATATATATATATATATACCACGTGCTAAAGCACGTGATAGCTCTTAATCGCCACTCAGCGGCACTGATGGTCACAATCGGCGCCTTGCCCAGCACGGTCTAGTTTACTCCGTGCTTGCAAGTTGCGGCTCTTTCAAGGTATGTTTTCCAGAAGAATTTTCTTTATTCGCTACTTTCGCAGGCGTGGCTGCACGTAAAACACAGCTGTTAACTGACAATTTCAGCAATTTCTATTGAGCATATTTTTGAAGTATGTTGCACTGATCTGTCAGTTGGTGTACGCACTGAAGAGGCTCAATCGGAAGCCAAGGCGCATAAAAAGGTCCGTTTGGGCTTGCGGCGAACGTAAAACTTGCGTTTCTTGCTGCAAAAATTTTTTCGTAAACCATCGATAGTATATACGCTATAAAGTGACATAAAATCGGAATGTAAGTGTGATGCATAGTCTAAGTTACATAGACTTTGTGTGCTGTATTTTGTTTTCATTTAAAAGTAGCGTAAGTCTATCTTTCCCGCGAAATATTGTGTTATAGATATCTACAGCCTTCGTGATACCATTAAGTTCCTTCTTTCAAATTTTGGACGTTTCGTGCTGGGAGTATTTTCTGCGTTCGAGCGACTTTATCATGTGTTTCTCTTGCATTCTGTGTGTCCCTGGATTTACGATATATTTCTAATTTGTTGTGGCCGCGAGTATCCAACACCATCTCGTAGTGTACACACGATATCAAAGAGAAGAAAGAAATCCTGATGTTTGCGAGGAAGCCTCGGAGGTGTTTGTCTAAGTATTTCAGTTAGCCGGCCGGGGTTGATAAACTTCCTCTATTCTCGTACAAACGGGAAACGGCAAACGGTACAGATGCCGTGTTCAGTTCAACATGGGTAAAAAACCAAACGCATGAAGGGCCGATGGAAGATTGCGATGCCTATAGGTATACAGGCAGGAGCGGATTTACTGGTGTTGGGATGTGGTGGGTGGAGGCCATGCCGTCTCCCTCGTTGCCGCGCTTCCAGGTCGACGTTTCCAAATCCCGACTCGGATGTTGATGCACAAGAAGACATCAACAGCACGTACAACGTTGTCCACACCAACAACACGTACCTTGCCGCCCATCTTAGCTCTTGCTGCAATTGCGCACCGCGACTTGGTAAGACCTCGATTCTCGGCAGAATAAGGAAGAATGTACACGCGCGGTTAGGCTTAGAATATTTGCACACCAAAAACAGATAAGAAAATGTTGCCAGCATTATTAGAGGGACAGAGAAAATTGACTACCAGAATTAAAACAATACTCACTGCACCGAACAAAATCGAAGATACACTCTTGATGCTAACTGAGCGCCTTGACAGAGTCGAAAAACAACTGACTGAGTTGAATGCCGTAGCTAATAAGTGCAAGTTCCCGAGGCCTCAGTGTCTTGTTTTGACGAGCAGCTATACCGGTTAATGCGTAATGTTGATGCATTAGAAAACAGGGGACACAGAAACAACCTCATCGTTTATGGTTTGGACGAGCCAAACAAAGAGACACACGAGCAACTTGAAGCAAGTGTCATCAAAGATAACATTTTTCATAGATTACTCGGTGTAACCGTGAGCGATGTTGTGTCACAGGCTTGGACGTAACACTTCTGGCAAATCCCGGCAAATTATCCCAAAATTTGTTGACTACCGTGAAAATATCGCTGTACTAAAAGCTTCTTTCAAAATTAAAAGGCACAATTTTTCATCTTGGATGACCTTTACAAGAGGGTTCGGGAAGTGCGCAAACACTTATGGAAGAGTGCAGCTCAAGAAATAGAAGGCGCTAATGTAAAATTAATGCGCGTCAAGTTAAGCATGTGTGATGTACTCTCTGGTTGGAACGAGGAAAAGGTGACACACTTTAGGCTGAGTAAGACGTCTGAATGAGATCATGGTACGAAAACTTGGTTCTTGAGAATATTAAATATTAATTGTCCTAGTGTAGTCAATAAGGCCACTGAACTCGAAAGTATTTTGCCTGTGTATGGTGTTGTCATCGCAGTTCTAACTGAGACTTGGCTATATGAAGAAATATACGACAGCGAGTTCGTTCCTGCCGGATACAGTGCGATCCGAAAAGAGAGGAGGAGGTGTATCAAAGTAGTTATTTCAAAGTCCTTATCTGATGGTGAAATACCAAGGGACTGGGGAACCGCTAGAATGAAGCCATCTGCATTAGACATAAAATAAGAAGCTCCTTAAAAACTATTACCCGATTTCATTTACTTGTATAGTGCGCAAAATTCTCGAACATATAATATACAACCACATCTGCGAATTTCTGGACAACCATAATGTTCTCACAAATTACCAGCATGGTTTTAGAAAAGGTTAGTCTACCAGCACTCAGTTAATTGAGACAATACATGACCTCGCTCAATCAATAAATAATAGCACACAAACCGATGTTAATTTTTGCACTTTTCTAAAGCCTTTGACACGGTGTTTCACGAAAAATTAATATACGAGATAGATAAGATAATAAAAAATTCTCAAGTAGTGAAATGCATTTCGGTCTATCTAACAAATCGTGAACAATTTTTCTTTGGTGACCACTGCTCCAACCGACAGCTTGTTGACTCTTGCGTTCTACAGAGCTCCGTCCTAGGACCATTACTTTTTCTCCTGGTTATTAATGATATTGTTGATGATATTCCTGTTAAAATCAAACTTTACTCTGATGACTGTGTCATGATAAAGAAATATGCTGTCCCTCATACCAAAACATGTTAAATAATGCTCTACAGAAAGTGGCCTCTTGGTATGACCGATGGCAAGTGGCTATTAATGTTGAAGGAGTTCGCCGCCTACCCAAAGGTACGACGCATGCTACCGGCGCCAAGAAACTCAAAACAAGAAGATTTATTAGAAACGTGGAAAGCGAAAACTGTTAACTGCACGATCAAAACCAAACATACAGAACGCACTTCCTACTGCCGTTCATACCACCTGCCGCACACTGCACGTTCCGGCACTTCCCACAGGTCCGTCGACGGCGGACCGGTCGGCGTGTCGGCTGCGCCTTTTGAAGAGCACAGGCAGGCCACGCGCAACGCCTGTGCTCAGCGCGTGTCGCACTGGGACCAGCCGGCCGATGGGCATGGTCCCCACAACTTCGAGAAGCAGTGTTTATGCGCTAATTAAAAGAAGTCCATTAAGGTTCGGGTACTGCACTAACCTACGAAGCTTTCTGAAATCGCACACTACAAATGTCTCGGGTTGTGGATCACAGATGACCTTAAATGGACAAAACACATTAATACAGCAGCTAACGCTGCAGTGCGAAAGCTTTTATTCCTCATGAGAACTTTGAAACTTTCAACCCCCCGCCTTTCTGTTTTTCCCCTTTTCCTTCCTTCCTTCAATCCCATCAATTCGTGTTCTCGCATATCAGTCCATCATCAAGGCGTACCTACCTTGTATTACGCCTCCACTATCTGGGACTCAAGAAGCACTTGTTTTTTGGGCTAGTTGGTCACTTAGCTTATTAAACATGTTCAGGCGCAAAAAGAAACGGGGAAAAGAAGAGATCGCTGTATATATATATCGCTGTACTATATCGCTGTACACCACTGAAACACGCTTTTTAGATAAACGCGTGCCACGATAGCATGCTTGATGTCGTTTTGTTTTGCTTTGCTGCGCATGTCGGAAAGCTCGCCTGGCTATGTACCTGACCGTCAATAAACAATTTGGTAGTTGGCGCTCGTCTGTATCTTTCCTTTGTTCTCTTCTCTTCCCCGTTTCTTTTTGCGCGTGAACATGTTTAATAAGTTATCTGGGACTCTTTCGTTAATGCCAATGTCAACAAGTTAGAAAGAGTCCAAAAAAAAAAAAAGGCCATTCGTTTTATTTACAACAGCTTTGGAGGCGCGCTTCAATCACAGAATTTACAGCTCGGCCTGATTTATCTGCGCTATATGAAAGGAACTATGTGAACAGACTGAAATTTCTTTATCAACTAATAAAAGGACATTACAGGATAGACCTTACGGAAGTCCTTCAGTTTTCATCCGGATACGCTACACGACAAAGGCGTGAGCTCACAATTTTAGCGTGCCCGGTAAAACGTATACGCAGAGGCGTACCGGATAACGAATAGCGTATAGCATTGTTTTTTTCTTTGTTTTTTTACAGTCAAGTGGCGCCAGCTATGGGTGATAAACAGAACAAGCAAGACCGCGTGATATATGTTCCGAAATCCCGGCGGCCACTCGCTAAGCCTACAGCCTCGACAATTTCAGTGTCGCGCTCAGAAAGGGTGCCGAATCGCCACGGATGCTTTAGAGCGCGCGCCGACCACTCGAAAGATTTGAACTGGAAGGCATACGCTCTGACTGGTCGGCCATGTATACGCATGCGCTGTTTACACCCGGTATACAGCTCTACGGAAAGTGCTTTGCGTATTACGGGTCACCGGACAAACTAGAACTCCCTAATAATGTGCTATGTGTACTACCTATTTGATAATGAATCATTAGACATTACTCCTGCATGGGCTCTGTCACGAGCCTGCAGTGTCCTGTCAATAAATAAAATAAATAATGTGTCCCGTAACAACTGCTTTAAATAGAGAATTTTGGTTTCGCCGCAGACATCTTCACGTTAATTTACGGATACTGGTTTACCGTAAAAGTGTACCGGACCAGCAGCGCTGGTAGCGACACCTGATGATGCGAAGCCTAACCAGAGACACAGAAACCTCACCCTGGCTGGAGCGTTTTGCCGGGTATTTAGTGTAAAGCATTGGTCGTGAGATAATAATTAGCTCACAGTACTCTCACTGTTCTTATGTAATGAGAACGCTCACGCGACTGGAAAGATAACGGAATGCGTTGTAGTTAAACAAACTGCCGCTAGAATGTCGGTTTATGCCTTAAACTCCTCCGGTAGACCGGTATCCGTAAACGTAAGGAAGTCTACGGGCGAACTAAAATTCTCTAATACTTATTCTTTCCGTGGACTACACATTACTGGAACAAAGTAACTAACACCGAATTTTTGTAGCTATCTTTAGCATTATTTTCTTCCATCCTTCAGAACAATGTATAAACTGTAAGGACGAAGATGAGGACGCATGAAAGCCCTATCGCCATCGTGTGGCTCGTACCCAGCTTGCTCGCTGGCTGTGCCCTACGTGCCGACTTGACGATTGTCGCTGCTTCTCGACGTCGCCAATAAAGCTCCCTCACAAAACCAATACATCGAAGACCTGTAACTATTGGTACGTTTAATTACTTTTGTATTTCGCGATGTAAGTGCTTGTTTTGCTTGAGATGTCTTGTAGATGTTTATGTGTTTTTATATGATGATTATCTTTATTTGATTGCTTTCCTAAAATGTTCTTATTACCTTGTAACCCACTCTGCGAAAATCCGTAACAGGGATTGCAGGATAACTAACTAACTAACTAACTAACTAACTAACTAACTAACTAACTAACTAACTAACTAACTAACTAACTAACTAACTAACTAACTAACTGACTAACAAAATGAATGAATGAATAAATAAATAAATAAAAAGAGCTGATTTTTGTATTACTGACACTTCCTGGAGCTTGAAGTCATCTGAATAAGATTCAATTTTATCGCGTGTTAGGCAAATTTAGCAATCATTTGTGATTTTAATTCCCGTTTGTCCAGTGAAGGAGAGTATGAGTTGTTATGTGGCTTTTATCATATATATCCGACGCAGGAAGAATAAAAGCAGTTGTTAGTACAGCGCCACTGTGTGTCGTGTCTCCTCTCTGTGGTTTGTCCTGGACGTTTGCGCTGAATTTCATCGTAAATGAGTACCACGAGTCGGAGTATTTCTATTTTGAGCTGCGCTAAATTAACAATAATAATTAACCAGCGTTGAAAGTATGTTGTTTGAAATTCAGAATCTTCAACAAGGAAGCTGTTTAGCTTATCAAGAAATATCGAATAATTACTTTCCGTGCCGATAGCTACAGTGGCTTTGATTACTCGCGGATAGGCGAAAGGGTGCGAGATTCGAAAAAAAGCACGACTTGACTATGCGCCTTCGGGCAGCGGCGTTCGCGCACTCAAACGCACTTCGAGCGAATGATCGGGGCTGTTTGACGTGTATGTACGTTGTTCGCCCCACAACATCCTCGTTCGCCCCACTGTGTCCTGCATACTGCGGCTGCTACGTGGGACTTGGCAGTGGAAATTAGCGTGACGCAGCGTGATGTCATACAGTACATGGCAGACGCCTGCTATCTAGAAGGCGCTGCACGCGTTCCGCATAATCATTTCTCTCTCTGACACTAACTGCGCTCTCATGGATGGCTGCACGGGCGGTCTCTCGTCGCGCAGGACGTCGGTGACATGTGGCGTTGGAGCCGCTGGCTGCTGCTGCTAGCTGGCTTAGGCGTTCAGCAATGGCTAATTTCGTGAGTGGTCAATCCCTGAAGCCACGTATCACGTCGTGCAGGTGCCTCCATGTGTCCAGTACCAGAAGTAGTGGCTGGTACGGTCAAAGAAAAAGGAAGGAAGAAGGGAATGATTAATGCCTTGCCACTTGATGACGGAACTTCTCGGCGGTGAATGCCCCCTACCGCGCATAGCGATATCACCAGCCACGCCGTCTAACACGGTCCGATTTTGCATCCGATCCGGCGATGCTAACACGCGGTTTGATGGGGGGTGTTTCCAGGGATTGCGTCGTGCCGGCGCGCCGGATAGGACGTCCGCTGTCCGTCAGACTGCGTGGACTTTTGTCGTCGCCAGATCGGAGCGTCGGATTGCAGCAGCCCATTACAGCGCGGGGGATGTGCGACGTCGCGCCGCTGTCCGACGCTTGTTTCCATGACGCTCTGATCTCCATGGCCTATGCGCTACTGTGGTATTTGCCGCTACCATTGCTCACGGCGACATGGAAAATATTAAATGTGATGCATTTCTTGGCAAACTTATGTCGCTTTGATCGTACCTATCCATCTAGCCACCTACGTCTCGGTGCTCTCCTGGCCGACTCGTTCACGTGGTATACCCCACATTTGGGAAGTAGGGTGTAAATGTATTACTAACATCATAGACTGATCTTTACATCACTACCACTTCACTACCGTCACTACCACATCACTTTACATCATACTCGTCATTTACGTCACGAATAATGATCCTGAATTCATGCGTACCTTACTCCCGCAGTGCATGGCCCTGGGTACGTAGCTGGGCATGCGCCATCGGTGTTTAAACTTTATAGGGCCTATGTCAATCAAAGGCCAAATATTTACTTATGAAATGCTAAGACTGCGGGAAATAGACGTATGAAACGCGACGGCTGCGGGGATCCAACCTCCAACTTCGTGCGGCGTCTGAAGTTTTCCGCCCCTCACACGGTGCCCTGCCTCCAGGATTGGTCCCCTTTCTTCTGTTGACGGCTGCCAGCGGACGGCCGACTTAAGGGGCTCCGATCTTAAAACAAGAAAGGAACACTGTTTGACGTTGCTTCCGATTGATATGCACACATAACAAGGACACAGACATATAAGCAACTTACCAAGCGGTAGGGGGGTATCGAACACGTGCCCTCGAGGTGCCAAGCAAGCACGCTACCACTCCGCTACAGCGGCTTTTCCCACACGGGACGGAACATTGATGTAGCCCATATGATGGCTAGGCATTCCCTTTCTGTGGTGGAATAATTCGCTTCCGCCTTCGAAAGTGACCGGCTAGCGTAACTGATAACCCTTTCGAGTCCGTCAGTCCTCTGCACAAGCACGGCGCCGAGCCCTGCGCTGCGAGCGTCCGTGTGGATTTCGGTGTCGGCTTCTTCGTCGAAGTGCGCGAGTATTGGCGGCGTTTGCAGGCGTCACTTCAGTTCTTGAGATGCCTCGACTTGCGGCGTTTCCCATTTGAAGTCGGCGTCAGCCTTCGTGAGGTACGTCGGTGGCTCGATGATCCGCAAAAAGTTCTTGACGAAGCGCCTGTAATAAGCACAGAGGCCAAGAAATCTGCGCACTGCCTTCTTCCCGGTGGGTGGAGGAAAGTCGACGATCGCGGCTGTTTTCTGCGGACCAGGGCGTACTCCCGACTTGCTAATAACGTAGCCCAGGAACAATAGCTCCTCGTATGCAAAGCGGCACTTTTCTGACTTTAAGGTAAGTCCGGAAGCCTTGATTACCTGAAGAACAGCTTCAAGGCACCGGAGGTGTTCGTCGAAGCTGGAAGCAAATACGACGACGTCGTCCAAGTATACGAGGCAAGTCTGACACTTCAAGCCTGTGTCCATAACCCGTTGGAACGTCGCAGGCGCCGAGCAACGATTAAAGGGCATGACCTTAAACTCGAACATCCCCTCTGGTGTTATGAAGGCAGTCTTCTCTCGGTCTCTCTCGTCTACTTCGATTTGCCAGTAGCCGGTTTTGAGATCCATCGACGAAAAATACTTTGCGTTATAGAGTCGATCCAAGGCATCGTCTATCCGTGGGAGGGGATACACGTCTTTCTTTGTGATCTTGTTCAGGCGACGATAATCGACGCAAAAACGTAGGGTTCCATCTTTCTTTTTCACTAACACCACGGGTGATGCCCACGGACTCGTAGACGGCTCGATGATGTCGGGTAGCATTTCGTCGACTTGTTGCTTGATGGCCTCGCGTTCCCGTGCCGAGACTCGGTAGGGGCTCTGACGGAGAGGACGGAAATATTCGTCGGTCATGATGCGGTGTTTGGCGAGAGGGTCTGACGAAGCCTTGATGACGATGAGAAGCAGTCCTTGTATGCTAGAGTAAGTCCTTGAGCTCGTCTTGTTGCCTGGAAAGGCCTCGATTGACGTCGAAGGCGGGTGCGGACACTACGGTCGTAGTTACGGGTCCCCGAGAATCGGTGAGAGCGAAGGCATTGCTTACTTCAACAAATTCATCAATGTGCGTGACCGTCGCACCTCTATTCAGGTGCCTGTATTCGTTGCTGAGGTTCGTCACCATTACCTCGGCTTCGCCATTTTGCAGCTTGGCTATGCCTCTTGCGACGCACATCTCACGGCTTATGAGCTGGTCGCCCTTGACGCTTTGTATGTCGGTAAGCGCTTTGGTTCCGACGGAAGTGATGACGATCGACAGCGGCGGAACGGTTACCTGCTCTCCTGCCACATTCAAGACATGATAAGCGACGTTGCTATCTGACGGCGTTGCATTATCCATGGAAAGCGTGATTGACCTGGATCTTAGGTCGACGACTGCGCCATGATGGTCCAGGAAATCCATGCCTAAGATGACGTCTCTCGAGCATTGCTGCAGGACCACGAAACTCGCCGAATAGGTCACGCTGTCAATTGTGGCTCTTGCCGTGCAGGTTCCAGTCGGTGTTATAAAGTGGCCCCCTGCTGTTCGGATATCTGGTCCTTCCCAGGCAGTCTTTACCTTCTGCAGCTCGGCGGCGACGAGACCACTGATGACACAGTGATCGGCGCCGGTATAGACTAAGGCGGTGACGCTGTGGCCGTCGATAATCACGTCGAGGTCGGTGGTTCGTCGTCTGGCGTTCAGGTTGTGCCGGGGCGTCAGATCACGGCTGCGTCGGCTTGCTCCTGTGCTGCTATGTCGCGTCGACAAATCTGTCAGCGGCGAGGCTTTATCGTAAAAGATCTGGCCAGGCGGCGTGCTGAGACTACGTCGGGAGTGTTCGTGCGTCGTGGTCTTCGGCGGCGGCGGAGGATCTTAGGCAATGCGTCGTGCAGCAACCGCACCTCCATCAGTTGCTGCCGTTATCGTTTCCCCGACGCGTATTTGGGATTCCACGAGTAGTCGCACTCGCGTGGAGGAAAACGCGGAGCGCGAAGACAGCACGTGAGGGAAGCAGGCCGGCGGACGGCTGTTCCACCGCTGGCTTGCACCCCTTTTTTTGGTGGTAGTTTGCACGACCGGGGTAGCCGGTGTTTGCCCGTGTGACTAGGGGGCCAGTTAACATAGGTTGCCGTTTCGCGGTGCGCCTTCGGTGCTCTCACTATTTCGCTAGTGGCACTACTGCTAGAGCAAGGAGCGTCAGCGACGGGCGCTAGCGCACCCGCCGCTATCGCCAATGCGATTCTGTAGTATGTGCCTGCCGTGTTTGCCCGTGTCACTGGGGGTCCAGTCAACGCAGGTTGCATGCCGCTTTGCGGTGCGCCTTCGGCGCTCTCACTATTTTGCTCGTGTCACCACTGCCAGAGCCAGGAGCGTTAGCGCGCCCGCCGCTGACACCAACGTGATTCTGTAGTACGAGCCTGCCGTGTGGGACGCGGGGCACAACCAGGGATGCGTTTGCGGGTGGGGGTGCAACAAGGCAGCGGAACGGCCGCCCGCCACCCCGGCCGGTCCCTTTCTCTCCTCGCGCCTCTTCGTTTTCCCTCTCGCTTGCGCGACTGCTCGGGGAAATACGAACACGCTTCCCGGGTAGGGGCTTGGAGATCGGCCCCGGGTGGGGCCGGTGTACTGGCGGCGATCCGGCGAGATGTAGCGGCCCGGCGAAGGTGAACGGGATGGTCGTCGTCGTTGCCACTGTGCTCCGGCGATGTAGTCGGCGATGTCGCGAGGTCGTTCCCCTGGGCGCGGACGCGGCGCTAGAAAGCAGGAGGGAGAAAGGAACACATACGCTAAGTACAGGCGCTGCACTTGTCCCGTATGTGTTCCTTTCTCCCTCCTGCTTTCTAGCGCTACGTACGGAGTGTATTTCCAAGGTATATGTACCACCAACGAATCCTTCTGGATTGATTGAAAACATGGTTATTTGCGCAAAAACGATGAGCATTTGGGTGGCCTGTCTAGTCCGGCAGTCCACTGGTCGTCGCTGCCGCGTTGGCTCTCTCCACCAGCCAATGTTGACGGTCATGGTCATCGCTGAGCAGAATGGCCTCCCACTGCTCCTTCAAGGGTTTTGGGATGGGATCTAGGTAAGGGTTGTATTGGCCGGCCCACACCATGTGGTATAAGCTAGCTACCTTTCCACAGTGCTGGCATGCAGGTAGTATAGTGTCGGGTACCACTGGTGCAATTTAGTTGGTGTAGGGAATGTGTTTCTTTGTATTCTTCTGAGGGCGTTCTCCTCCATTTTATTAAGAGAGTTGTGTGGTGTTGGATATGCTTGCCTGGCATTTCTATGCAACGCGAGATAGTTAGCGTACGTTGTGGATGCTATACTCGCGGTGTCCTGCACAGTCAACGGGGGAGACGTCCGGTATAGAAGAGCTCTGGCGTGCCTATGAGCGGCTTCGTTTCCTCCGGGTGGTTTCAGGATACCGGGGAACCAGATGACTGAGGCTTGGATGGGTGGATGCTTGGTGAGCGAAGTCCTTCTGGAAGTTTTTGTTCTTCCCATATATATTAGTCGCGCTAAAACATGTAATTCAATTCGTCCCCCCCCCTCTTTTTTTTTGCGTTCGCACGTGCCGCTCTTCTACTCCTCTACTTCTGTGTACGGGGTAGAGCATGCAAACCGTACCGAAACGAACGCTCGAGAAGGCAGTTGCCATCCTGACGAAGACAAGTCCACTTGTCGAAACGTTGGCTCCAGCGACATTACCTGTTCTACATCGTTTTCAGCGATCTGTTCATCGATTCCAAGCACCATCATAACAATATATATATTCTGCTACCATCTGATATGCATTTGCGCAACTTTGCTCGAACCCTCAGGAATACTTCAACATACGACGCTTATGAGAGAAGATCAACGCACTGTATAGTGTATTTTTTCTTTGACAAAACAGAGGTTGTGCTTTGGCTAAAGTGAGTGCCAGCGTTGCGTCGATTCAGTTGCCACGGTGTTGTCGACGTTCCTGGCTAGCCCACGTTAAGCATACTCATGAACTTTGCACGCGAACCTTCCAACTCGTACCACTTGGCCGAATGCCAAACAGTCGTCATAAGCAATTTCCTCGCTGACTGCTTCATATGACCCCCGATTCCCACAATGCATGGATCTGCACGCATTTTGTTTTTTGTCTTATTTTAAAAGCGAGGCATTTCTTCACAAACTTCAACTTTGACCGCATCTATCTATCTATCTATCTATCTATCTATCTATCTATCTATCTATCTATCTATCCGCCTGCGTCTCGGTGCTCAACTGGCCGTCTGCTTCACTTGGTATACACCATACGTGGTATCATAGGGCATGAACGTATGAAGAATGTGAACGATTAATTACTCATGACATCATTAACATGATATACCACCTACCATATCATACACGTCACGATTAACAATGACGCGACCATATTGCGCTCATAACCGCGGTGCTATGCACGGGCATTGCGGGTATGTGCTACAGGTGATTAAATGTTAACATTACAGCCTACGCTTATCAAGGACCAACAAGAATAGACACTGAAAGTTTGACAACAACTCAATTTACGTTGGTTAAACGAAAGGAAGAGACACCATTTTTGTAGATTTTGATGGAAATGTCGACGCAACGAGTAGACGTGTGCAGACAATCATGCTGCGATAACCAAACGTAGGAATCGAATCAAGGCGAACAAGGCGCCAAGTCAGCACGCTATTCTTGGCACCTTGTTGGCTTGTTGACTTGGCACCTTGTTAGCCCGGGACGAGTGGTATACCACTCGTGCACGGCTACTCTTCCCATGCGGTGAAAATATTGTAAATAAACTTATTGCATCATCAATTGTGTTAGTGGTGGTGCTTGCAACGGTCAATTCAAAAGGTCGCGAAGCTTCGGGTGAAAAGCGATTGATTGATTTGATTGATTCGTGGGGTTTAACGTCCCAAAACCAGCTCTGATTATGAGAGACGCCGTAGTGGAGGTCTCCGGAAATTTTGACCACCTGGGGTTCTTTAACGTGCACTGACATCGCACAGCACACGGGCCTCAACATTTCGCCTCCATCGAAATGCAGCCGCCGCGGCCGGGATTCGATCCCGCGACCCTCGGATCAGCAGCCGAGTACCTTAGCCACTAGACCACCGTGGTGGGGCTCGGGTGAAGTGCGATTCAAAACCTACTGCCAGCAACACCAGCATGGGCAGTTACGGGAGCTTGGATTGAAGCGCGACTAGGTGCGGAGGGGACAAATACCTTTCCAAGTACTCTTAAGAAAAAAGCGCTTTTTTTAATGAATAATACGACGAGATGTATGTTAATTAAACAAAATGATTTCAAGATGTTTTTTAATAGATTTGATGAGTGAAAGAAAACGACGCATGTTTTTACTTTCGTTCAAAAATATGTTTCTTCGTAAAAAGTAAGGGGGCGTTTCCGTTCCTGCAGGAAAGCGCGTTTGAAAAGTTAGTCTGCTTGGAAACGCCCCCCTGTGATATTACCTTGCCCGTGCGTTATCTGAATTTTTTTTTTGGTCCAAATCGCGCGCTTTATGAGCCCCGTGTTTCAGAGGTGTATTATAACATGAGTGGCGCATTGAATGGAAAGTCAAGTAGCTTGAAGCTTAGGATAAACGTCGCCTTCGGCAGCCTTCATGAGACAGCGGCAACCGAAGGATGAAACGCCTATATCGGCAGAAACAAGGCTCTGTTCAAGGTCGCAGGGGTTTCTGTACGTACCGACAGCTGATTTGGTTGATCGATTGCCGTGAAACTTTTCTAAACAATGTTTTGGAATGCATAACCACTTTCGTGGTAGTCGAGCAAGAATGCGTGATGTGAAATCAGGTATACACGCGGACGCGTGCAGTGCTTATTTTCTGCGATGCTGAAATAGATTGAAAAGTAGAGTTCTCGAAGCTGTTTGAAATAATTATACTTACTGCCTCAAAACTTCTGAGGTAGCTGTATGACGTAAGACGTTTACCATGAACATAAATAGGGGTCTCCCTCTCGGTTCACAGCGAAATCTAGAAAAGGGGGCGCGCAGATATACGCGTAAGAGGGTGTCGTATTCTGAAATTCGCGCAAAAGCTGTATGCATGTTTTGGTTGTAACAGCGAGTTAAAGTATCGTCGCCTGCCGCACTAATGTTGAGTTATACACTGTAAAAGAAATTTACTCCCAGGTGGGAGTAAATGGCGTGTCCTAGCGACTCCCCCCCCCCCCCCCCCTTTGGAAGTTAATTATACTCCGTAGGGTCGGCGTAAACTTTTACTCCGCATCGGTCGGAAATCCTGTGTGGTGTCTTTGGAGTATATATATATATATATATATATTTACTCCGTGCCTAACGGAGTTCCTGCGTGGTGCCTTAGGAGTATATATTTTTATTTTTTACTCCGTGCCTGACCGAGTTCCTGCTTGGTGCCTTGGGAGTATATATTTTTTTATTTTACTCCGTGCCTGACGAAGTTTTCCGGCGGAACAGTGGGAGTATGTTCTAAATCGTAATACCCCCTTGTGGTCGGGGTTCCTGCATGGTTCGTCGGGAGTATATTTTTGTTTGCATATTCCGTGTTTGGCGGAGTTTTCAAGAGTCACATTGGGAGTATATAGATAAATTTTTGTACTCTGTGCCGGACAGAGCTTTTGCTTGGTACGGCGGGATTATATTTTGTATGTTTTCTCTGCTATAGCCACTTTTTATTGCGTCCTGATCGTATATTGTGTTAGGCATCAGCATTATCTTTACATGATGAAATATTCATGGCGGCAATTCCCTTCTCGTTCCAGTGGTTTCTTGAAAGAGCGCAAGAAGGTATTCAAAAGGGCAATTGAGTTGTTATTTGGTTTATTCACAACAAACGCCAGTCTGCAGTTGCAGATCAAGCTGATGTTCAAAAAATACAGGGAGTAAACAAGGACACAAAAAGCGACCTATGAACAGAACACAAGAAGGGAGATCGCGGGAAACGTGAAAACAAGAGCAGTCAAGTTTTAGGTGCAGTGGGCAAAAGAAAGCAGAACACACGACAGAGATGAGCTGCAATAGCCGCAGTAATAGTCAAACAGGACAACGCACGTTCTGCAAAATGCTAAATGCGAACGGAAGTTTCCAGAACAGCATCAATTCGTGTGAATAATTTCATTACTAATCTAACTTATAAGTAAACTAGAATGGGTGCTTCCTAACAAGAAATCCCACATTTGACATATTGCAAAGCCTGGGCGCACATTTGATGAGCCATAGTGATAGGAGAAGGAAATGTCGAAAATGTGGATTTTTTCATTGTATTATCGCCGTTGCAAATAACTACAGGAAAAAAATGTAAAAACATTTAAAAGTTTTCAAACACTCTGCAAAATTTGCACGCTCATCAGTGTAAAAAGATCACTGCTCTAGAGCAAAAGTGAAACTTGTACGAAATAAGCAGAGAAAGATACTTGTAGTACATCAAGAATAGGGGTGCGCGAATATTGGAATGTTTAGCATATTCTTGAATATCGCATATATAGATAGCATTGTATTATATGCTGATAGCTTAGTAATGCACTTTCTTAAAGTAAATTTTTGCACTAAGTTATTATTACGGAAGAGGCATTCTTCTTTGATATCCGATATTTATTCCATATATAAAAGTTGGTATTTTTACTCGATTCGTTTCCGGAAAACTTGGTCTTCGCACACCCCTAATAAAAAATCTTTCAACATTTCACGCATAATGCGGGTGTTTCATGTCCCATCTGCATAAACCAAAAAGCAAAGCAATAAATAAAATTTGGGAAGAATAATGGTCTACGTATAGCTATAAAGGGTGTTTCAGAAAATGTGTCCAAAAACGTTTTGAACACAAATAACCATCTGCAAAATCTTTGCGGTCTTCCTTCATGGCAGCACGCACCGTGTAAAGGGTGTTAAAATGTTAACGGTAATTAACAATATTAGAATGATTAAAGCTCAGACAATAACAGCCAGACACTCAAACCTAATGGAAAGATGCATGTTACTTATACGGGAATTCGATATCCGTTGCAGTATTTGTAAAAGGGCACCTTTTTAGAATTGCTGCAGCGCGATGAAATCCGGCTTATTTCTCCCAGGAAACCGAAACTGAATGGTCAAAAAGCGCTGATGCCGGTACTTTCCGTGGTCCTCTGTGCGACATAGTTCCTGTCCTTACTATGCCGCGCAACAGTGAACAAGTGTTGTTGTAAAGCGGCTATTTTGGCAAGCGTGATCAGGCGTAGCAAAGAAACAGTAAAAATTGCCGCTTGATAACACTTGTCTATCCTCGCTCGCCGGCAATGGGAGGAAAACTGTCACACTGGGCACTTACAATTGTAGCTGCAACTGCGCTCTTACACCATTCAGTTTGTGTTTCCTAAGTGAAATTAGTCAGATTTTTGTCGATGTGTAGGAATTAGCAGCATCGCGCTTTAGCAGTTATGTTGGGCGCGAACTCCCAGTATAAGTAAACTCCATTTTGAATTAGGCTTGAACGCGTGGCCTTTCTGGTTAAAAAGTTAGTCGGTCTTGTGAATGTGAATCTTGTGAACTATTCGATTTCACTCCTAACATATTACAGTGCGCGCTGCCATGAAAGAAGCAATTCCGCAAGAACTACGCAAATATCCGGAGTTCTGTGCATATAAGATCTTCGCACATATCTTCTCAAGATGTCTTATGTAATAACAGAGATACGATGAATACAGGGCACAGGTAACTTGACTCGCCGCTCAAAGCACAATGTAAGATGCCGTTGCGCTGTATGACTGCTTATTCGTATGTACAGAAATCAAAAGATAAAATTATGCTGACCTTTATATATGTTTACTGGCAACTTCGCTTGGGACATTCGTGTGTAACTGTATTTGCATAAAACGATGACCTTTTTCTTGACTCTCTAATCGTCTTTGTATATGTCGAGTGGGCGGTAAATTTTCTGCGCACACAGTGGAAATAGTTCCAGGGCACAGTCATTAGGGCTGGGTCAGAAAGCTTCGTCAAAAAAAACGAAAAAAGAATGGCAGATATGGTAAAAAACAAGCAATCATATCCGGACTGTCTCAATGATACAGAAGTTTGACTAGCACATGCAAGAAAAAAACACCAGCACCATCCGCGTCACTAAAGTATTGGCGCTTAATTCCATCAGCTAGCCGAAGAAAATGATTCTCAGAAAAATAGCCTCGCTGATCGCATTAATCGCCCCACAACACAAGTACAATGTAAGGATATACACGGTGTTTCAGTGAACACTTGCAAAATTTCTTAAAAATAGGCTGTTCGAGAAAAAAAAAAGAAAAAGCGCCTCATAAAGGAACTGTTCGCGAGGTAAACGTCATGAAGTCTCAAAAAAGCACGTATTAATTGGATAACGAAATAATATTTACTAATTAGAACATTAATTAAAGTTTTTGTGATTACTGCAAAGGACAAGTTTTAGCCACGCTGATGACGATGCCATATGAGCCTTATAAAAAAAAGAAAAACGAGTTGTACAAAGTTCTGCAGCGCTAGAAAACCTAGGCTTTTTGAGGCACCAAAGCGCGCATGAATGCCAGAAGTCACGTGCGAATGCAACCTCTGCTGCCGATGTGTAGCAAAGATTGCGCCAGCCAATTAGAAATGTACGATGTCCTCGATGCTCTGCATATTCAGAGGCCTCCGTTATTTTTTGCTTATTCGCTCACTGCAAGACGCTATCATAACAGACTACGTAGCCACGACTTTGGAAAGCCCGTACATATCGAATTGACTGGCGCATGCATTGGAACACGTCACCAGCGGATACTCTGTTCACACGCGGCTCCCGGATCTCCACTTGCAGCGAGTTCCATAAAAACGCTAGGTCGCTGGGTCTCGGCGAATAATTTTTTATTTGTTTTAGACTAAAAGCAGATAAGCATCGTCGTCTTGCGGCTGCAAATTCCTCAATGGCAGGAACCTGAAAAGGCAGCTGATTAGAAATGGATTGTACGATCTTAGTTGTTTACCGTGCAAACTGCAAGTTTCTTACGACTACTCACGTCCGCCCAACCTTAGAGGTCGTTCCGTAAGAAAAAAAAATTGGCAGATCCCACGTGCATTGGGAACCAAGGAAATGCGAAGCACGCGTCAGGAACGTAAAATGGATCTGCATTGTTGCCTCGCTATACCGATTTTGGTACATATGAAGTTAACGAAATGGCCGCAAGAGCACCAAGACTGTGGCATGTAAGCCATGCTGCTCATGACACGCATGCCCTAATTCTAATGTTATGACCTGTCATTTACGTTCTTCAAACAATCGTGTTGTGCCCTGGCAATTTCGGTATACATATCCCATTAACGAAACGCGTGGCGTGTAAATCATGCCGCTCATGACATGCATTTCCCGATTTTCATGTTCTTTGAACGTGCCACCAATGGTCGACATACATTGTTGTCTCGCCATACCAATTTCGGTATATGTCAAGTTAATGAACGGCCGCAAGAGCACCAAAACCATGGCACGTAAATCATGCCGCTGATGACATGCATGTCATGATTTTCGTCCACAATTGTATTCATGCTGTTCGGGCATCTTTGCTTTCCGTAGTCTACGCATAGTCGCCTGCAATGAATTTAATAAGTTGCTCTGCTCTAGCAACCGGCCGAGCAACCACTAGAGTCACGGAGACAGGCCGCGTTCGGCGCGACCGCGGCGAAACGCGGTCGGCGTCGGCAGCAGCTGTACGCGTCCCACTGTCGCCTACTTCTCTCGTCCTCTCTACATCACTGCCGCTGTGCTGCGCGACACTGTTTTTTTGTTATGACGTGTCATTTATGTTCGTCAAGCAGTAATGTTGTGGCATGCCAATTTTCGTATACATTCCGTTAACGAAACGGCCAGGAGAGCACAAAGACCGTGGCATGTAAAACATGCCACTCGCGACATGCATGTCATGATTTTCGTGTTATGACCTGTCATTTGTGATTGTCATGCAGTCATGTTGTGGCATGCCAGTATTGTTTCTATCAGCGAAACCTTATCGTTGTCTGACAAGGAAGAGAATTTTCCGCGCATGCAGTAACGCACGATTTGAAGTCTTGGTGCTCTATATACCGGGTGCTTCAGAGAACGATTTCAAGCTTACAAAGATAGGCTTTCCGAGAGAAAAAAAATTACTCCATCTCCCGCTAAAGGGGACCATGAGGCGATGCGAAGCAGCACGAGGGGTGCACACCGCGTTTGCATCTGTTTGACTAGGTGTCGCGTTTGCATCTGTTTGACGCTAGCAGACGCTGCCTGCGCCAGCGTTGTCTCTCGCGTTCTCGTCCCTTGCGAGCTGGTAAAGCGTTCATCGAACAAAGAGCGTTTCCATAGCCAACGCGCGCCGTTCGGAGAGGAGAGAGGAGAGGAAGAATGCTGAAAGGAGAGGAGATGAGACAAGGAAAGGAGGCGGAGGAGGATGCGCATACGCAGTGCGGGTGTGGACACCACACGGCAGAGGGAGGGGCCAGGGAGGGACTGACAAATCCCCCGCCATAACGTGCTTCGCACCTAAACGCTTATTAAATGCGAAGCATTTCTTAGCGAACTTCGGCGAGTTTGAGCGTATCTATCTATCTAGCCGCCTACGACTTGGTGCTCTCCTGGCCGTTTCGTTAATGGGGTGTACACGATAGTTGGTATGCAACATGACTGCTTGACGAACATAAGTAACAGGTCATAACATGAAAATCTTGACATGCATGTCGCGAGTGGCATGTTTTACATGCCACGGTCTTTGTGCTCTCCTGGCCTTTTCGTTAATGGGATGTATACGAAAATTGGTATGCCACAACATGACTGCATGACGAGCATAAATGACAGGTCAAACCATGAAAATCATGACATGCATGTCATGAGCGGCATGATTTACATGCCATGGTCTTGGTGCTCTCCTGGCCGTTTCGTTAATGGGATGTATGTTAAACGTGGTATGGCACAACATGACTGCCTGACGATCATAAACGACATGTCATAACACAAAAATCATGACATGCATGTCATGAGTGGTATGATGTACAGGTGCGATCAAAAGTATGCGGACCACGCGAGCGTGTGCCAAACGGGCTTTCCGCTCCACCTAGCGGAACGTCGCCTAACGGCCACCGGAAAGCTCCGTCGGAAATTAGTCTACTCACTACTCGCTAGCATGTAAATTTTTCAATGCACCGTGCACCGCATTGTTAGTTTGCTGTTCCCATGCGCAAAGCTCGTCGGCCTTGATAGCAGTGTCACAGCCGTTACGGCCTGCATCGACCGGTGTGCCGATGAAGAGATAACAGTTTCGCCAAGCGCTATCGTTATATAAACCCGTGGATTCGGATACCGAAGAGCGCTTAGCGTTAGAAAGGGAAAGGTGAAAAATACTTGTTCACATTTGGAAAAACAGGCAGGCCCTAGATTTAAGGAGGGATGCTCCTTGCACGTGGCGCTGTCGATCGCAGTTGACGTGACGGAAGTGTCGCGAACAGCATGTGAGCCACGCGATGCCGTGGTTCGTATACTTTGCTCGCGCCTGTACGTGCCACGGTCTTGGTGCTCTTGCGGCCATTTCGTTAACTCGATATGTACCAAAACTGGTATGGTGAGACAACAATGTCTGACGACCATGGAAGACACGTTCTAAGGACATGAAAATCGTGACAGGCATGTCATGAGCGGCATGATTTAGATGCCACGCGTTTCGTTAATGGGATGTATACCAAAATTGTCATGACGCAACACGACTGCATGACGAACGTAAATGACAGTTGATAACATTACAATCGTGGCATGCGTGTCAAGAGCGGCATGGTTTACATGCCACAGTCTTGGTGCTCTTGCGGCCGTTTCGGTTTCTTATGTAGCAAAATCGGTATAGCGAGAAAACAGTGCAGATTCATTATACGTTCCTGATGCATGCTTCGCATTTCCTTGATTCCTGCTGCACGTGGGATGTGCCATTTTTTTTATATAAATACGAAAACGTGGGTTGGTTGGTAACAACTTATTTAATGTCCTGCAGTGGTTTTAACCGACCGGGCCTTGGGTCTCCCACGAAGGAACGTGGGAAGGCCCGCTTCGAAGGCCTGCTGGACGGCCCATAGTTGGTCGTCGAAGCTGGGGCTGCACAGGGCAGAGGCCATCTTCGGCGGGAGGGTTTTGGAGCTAGCGCCTTGTGGGTTTTTGCTACAGTCCCAGAGCATGTGTGTTAGGGTGGCAGCTTGGATTTGGCATAATGTGCATCGATCTGAGGTGTATATTTCTACGAAAACATGGGAAGGAAGGAAACATTACAGCCAGCTGTCCTAACATCATGATATTGATATTGAAAAAACAATAACAAAAACAAAAGCGAGAATAAACGAAGGTGAAACGGACAACTGAAATAATCAAGACCGTCCTGTACAGATATCATCTCTCGCTTACAAAGGATAGTACCTCTAAGGGCTGGGTTCCACAGATTGCCAAGGATGCATTCCGTACAAATAGTGCTCCGCTGCCGCGTTCACCTGACAGTAGTAGGGGTCTGACGAAAGCGAACATTTCAACAATTTATGTGTACATTTCAATGCGCGCCGGTGAATGCCTATCCACACTCACGCGGTGAGAGTGCTGCCATCTACATGTTGATCTCGAAGCCAGTAGTGCTTTAACATGCAGAGATATTTCATGCTGCTACAACTTGTGCATTCTGCGCAGCCTCTGTATTATCTTTGTTTTATGCTACAATTCCAATAAAGCTTATCTCTTGTCAAAATTTTTGGGTCTATGCGAATTAATATTCTTTGGACGCAAACTCCACGGCAATGTGGAGCATCGCGTCGCACTGAGGGGGGTTCCCGACATGGTGGACAGAAAATGACACAACACAAAAAAACTAGCACGTGCTACAGACCGCTTGTGTTATTTAAGTGCAAATGTGGACGTACTAAGGAACCAAGTTGATGACCACACTCAGGAAAATCAGGCACTACAAACTTTCACAACAAAACTAAGGCGGAACGTGCAATTAGATTTCATTGAATTGCTACATGGCACGCGGCCGCGTTTCATAATGCTTTAAACTCAGAAAGCCGGGGTAGTATGCATCGCCTAACGTGCGCATGTTCGAAATTTTGCTTGCTTGACACTTAGCACGGTCCAGTGGCAATGCGATATATTTACAGCATTGTATTCTCAAGCAAGCAAAGCAAACGGAAAGCAAATTTCGCACCAGCGATCGCAGACATGACGTCACCTTTTTTCTGACGGATATGTTGTCACACATGCCTTATTTTTACTTCTGCGGGAAGTGCTCCCTGCTCACATAGATTGCGCTAAGTCCAGCAGAGTGTTCATGAACCGCCATTTTCTGAACGCATGGGCTTCTGTGTGAATTTCGCTACCAGTTGAATACACCTTGGTGCTTGTCTAACGTCATTTGCTGTCGTAGTTTGTGTTGACCGCTCTTATGGCAGTGTAAGAAAAAATACATGTGTACTACTGTTTTCTCCAGCTTCGTTCAAACCCGTAGGAATACTCCAAACGACGCTTATGTGATGCACATGAGCGCGCCCTACCGTTCATTTCTCTTAGCCAAACATACATCCACGCAGTAACGCGCACAGACACCACTGTGTTGCCGACGTGCCCGGTAAGCTGATGTTACACACCTATAGACTGATGAACCGAAGGTCGCGGGACCGAATCATGGCCGTGGCGGCCGCACTTAGATGGGGTTGAAATGCTAAAGGCCCGCGCACCGTGTGATGTCAATGTCGGTGCACGATATAGAATTCCAGGTGGTCGCGATTGCTAGAGCCGTCCACTACGACGTCTCTCAAAATCATATCGTGGTTTTAGGCAAATGGGTTCTGCGGAAACCCGCAAGGTGGAGTAACGTTGTTGAAAGGGAAAATTAGCACCCACCGTTTTGCAGCACGAGGCTACAAGGAAATCCATACGGATTTCTCAGAAATGAAATCTTCCTAGTTGCCAAAAAATTCGTCCTGTTCCGAACCCGGGACCAACGCCTGACTGGAGCGCTCGCTCTGCCAAAAGAGCTAACCAGGAGGCTAGCGATCGACATCGCGAGGGCGAATCCATCGACAGCTCGAAGCACATGGGCATGAATATAGGCAAATGAGTTTTGCGGAAACCCGCAAGGTGGAGTAACGTTGTTGAAAGGGAAAATTAGCATCCACCCGTTTTGTAGCACAAGGCTACAAGGAAATACATACGGATTTCTCAGAAATGAGAGCTTCCTAGTTGCCAAAAAATTCGTCCTGGTCCGGGGTTCGAACCCAGGACCAACGCCTAACTGGGGCGCTCGCTCTGCAACAACGTTACTCCACCTTACGGGTTTCCGCAGAACTCATTTGCCTATATTCACGCCGATGTGCTTCGAGCTGCCGATGGATTCGCCCTCGCGCTGTCAATCGCTAGCCTCCTGGTTAGCTCTCTTGGCAGAGCGAGCACCCCAGTCAGGCGTTGGTCCCGGGTTCGGACCAGGACGAATTTTAGGGGCGAAGTTCCTTAGGGTGTGGGTCGTTCCCTCCTCCGTATGTATGTAGCCACCTCTAGTTTAGTTTGCCCCGCCACGGTGGTCTAGTGGTTATGGCACTCGGCTGCAGATCCGAAGGTCGCGGGATCGAATCCCGGCCGCGGCGGCTGCATTTCGATGGAGGCGAAATGTTGAGGCCCGTGTGCTGTGCGGTGTCAGTGCACGTTAAAGAACCCCAGGTGGTCGAAATTTCCGGAGCCCTCCACTACGGCGTCTCTCATAATCAGAACTGGTTTTGGGACGTTAAACCCCACAAATCAATCAAATCAATCAAATCTAGTTTAGTTTATGAATGGCTCAATAGATGGCGTTGTGTGTCCAGGCTGCTACCTCTAGTTTATGAACTGCAGCATAAACTTGACTCCCCGAGTGTTAGGTACATTTAAAACTCGATTTAACGAACTAATTTGGCCCCCAAATCAGTTAATAACGAAAATCACTAGGATTGTAGTCCCCTTTCCTCCGACCGAGGACGAGACCGAGAAGGCACATCGTCAGAAACTCAAACAACGGTACGAAGAGATGCACGACGCTTTGGAGAGGGGATCGTTCGTCTCGTTGGAAGAGTTTCTCGCCACCTGCGACGTTTTCGACGTTTTCGACGTTTCTCGCCACCTTCGATGATTTCCCCTCAGGAGCTTCGCCCACTCATCATCATTCACCCCGTGGATATGCTGTGATTTTTTCGGAAACTAGGAAGTTCTCATTTCTGAGAAATCCGTATGGATTTCCTTGTAGCCTTGTGAAAGGGGGAGCATCTGCAGGGATGAACATTTAGTCTAGTGGGAGCATGTGTAATGAGGAAGTTTTAGTCCTATGGGATGAACATTTCGTCTGGTCGGAGCATGTGTGAAGAGGAACAGTTAGTCCTATGGGATGAACTCAGTCTGGGGGGAGCATCTGCTTGGATGAACATTTAGTCCTTTGAGGGAGCAAGTGTGAGGAGTAACCGTTAGTCTCCTGAGGAGTGACTGCTAAGGGATGAACAATTCGTCCCTTCGCAGTTAGTCCCCGAGGGACGAATCGTTGGTCCTTTAGGGAGTAATGGTTGTGGCAATGCATTTACCCCCCAAAAGGATGAACCACAGACCCCTTTTCGTCCTTTGCGGCTTAGAGTGTGGTTATTGTCGTTTGTCAGGGATAACTTTGGACTAAAATGCTACGGCGACCCCAATCAACCGAACACGCCGAACAGATCGTGTTCGGATTTGATCTTGGCCAATAATGTAGCGAAAATGGTCGCGGAACCAAGCACGGTCTACAACAGCGACTACAAAGTGATTATCACTGCCTAAAGTAATAATATAAGATGCCCCCCTCCTCCCCCTCGCCCACCCATTACATCGTGTGGTGTTTGACACAGCTTCGCTGGGCATCCACGTTCGCGGGGCGGTGTGGCGGCCAATATATATTTTTTCTACTCCTAGACGAAGTAGGAGGTCAGTGCTTGCATGTGTGGGAATTCTTACGGCCCTTTTATAAGTTTGCCTCATCTGAGTGTCGTCTGTCATTATCGTTTTTTCGTTAGGTTGCTGTTGTTATGTTGTTATGTGGGGTTTAACGTCCCAAAACCAGCTCTGATTATGAGAGACGCCGTAGTGGAGGGCTCCGAAAATTTTGACCACCTGGGGTTCTTTAACGTGCACTGACATCGCACAGCACACGGGCCTCAACATTTCGCCTCCATCGAAATGCAGCCGCCGCGGCCGGGATTCGATCCCGCGACCCTCGGATCAGCAGCCGAGTACCATAGCCACTAGACCACCGTGGCGGGGCTTTTTTTCGTTAGGAGTAGGTATGGCATCACATACGTGATGCTGGAGATGACGAATGCCTCTATAATTTTGAGGAGCTCTTTTTCCCTTAATCCTTGTGTTCTCATACGTTTTCTCGAGATGAGTCTTACTGTTTCATTAATAGCTATTCTATAGTTAAAGCAGGGCTAAGGAGCTGCGTCCCGTTTCCAGCATCATGAGTCCAAGAATACTTTGATGGGGGTTGTCTCGTTGTCTGTTTTGACTTCTATGTATGGGTGAGGTTTATTGCTCTTTTTCTTCTGTCGGGTGGTCTCATGATCATGAGTCGTGACTTGGCTTGTGAGCACACTAGCCCGGCCTCTGCTGCGTCCTCGACTACCGCATCTGCCGCTGATTGTAGGGTACCTGCTATCTGCTCGTCTGTTCGAATTAACATTGGTCTATAGAACTGAATTTTTGAATTTGAATTTGAACTTTATTCAGACAGTCATTGTCCGGGATGAGGGGACTAAAGGCAGATGCAACTGCCTGACAAACGCCCCCCTACCCATACATTGCTCAGATAGTGATGTCGTCCGCATATAGCGTTTGTAAAATGTTAGAAATATTGTATAGCCATAAAAACTGTCCCTCATATCTAAAACCAACGATCACGCCAGCATAGATTGTCGCTTTTCTTTCTACGATAACAAGTGTCCTTTTGGTTATAAGTTTCATATACGGGGCAATACTATAAAAGGATGTCTTGCGGCTCAGTGGCATAGTACGATGAGAATTATAAAAAAATAATAGCCTTGATCCACACAAAATTCATGACTGCCAGGTCACAGGGTGTTGATCCTTATCCAGACGTTATGACACCGTGCTAATACCAAAGGCGAATAAACAATTCAGACACGGAATCATTCGCTTTTGTGTTATATTGAGATGACAAGGGGTGTAAAACGAGGTTAAATACTAAGCAAAGTGGAAAATACTCAAGTGGACGGAAATCTACAAAAAATTGGGGCCGTCCTCCGATAAAACGGCCCCTCGGCTGGGAAGCACGCGCAAGCCACCGCTCACTTGCGATGCAGCCATCAGCTCCTAAAAGCCAACGGCTTAGTTTCAGTCGCATTGCCATGAGACGCCCACGACGGGAGCCTAAAGGCCATTGAGGCAGTACGCATCGGCAGCGAGGCTCACGGACCCCCTTCTGCCCCCGCAGTCGGCAGCACATACGCAGATTATTAAGGAGCATACACAGGGGCACATCAGCCATACATGTTTAGTAGTGTGAGCACTCATTCACGTTTGTGCTTGGCTTACTATGGTGCATGTAGTCTAACGTCGATTGAATATCCTGCATGTAGGTAGGTTATACTAATTAAAGCAATAGGAGCAGCATTGTTTTAAGCCGGTATTTCGAAAGGACACAGGGTACTAAAACACACACACATGCACAAATATATATATATATATATATATATATATATATATATATATATATATATATATATATATATATATATATATATATATGAGAACTTGTGCTCAATGGGCCAAACGTATTTGGAATGAAATAGCAGACACGACTTCGCAGTTACCGTTTATTGCCAACAGTTTCGACCGCGGGACCGGTCTTTTTCAAGGCATGGAGAGAAGTGAAATGATCGTTGACAAACTGGTCGGAAGAAGAAAAGGGAGAGAGTGGTACTAGAGGTACTTCTGCAGGTGAGAGTTATGGGTGCTTGGGAGAAGGCTGTGCGGGAGGGAGAACAAGGGGGGGGGGGGGGCAACTAGCAACAGGGAGTGGCCCCAAGCAGTGCACGGTGGGGGGCAAAACTTGAGTATTCGTGGCTGAGGGCACCGACAAAAGGTGGCCATGCTTTGTTTGCTGTGGTGGCTCCTCAGAGCAGTAAGATTTTTTATTTTCTTTTTCTTTCTGTCCTTTTTTCCTCAGTTCACGTTTCTGAGAATTGTCCGAATTCCTTGTTCTCATGGCTCCTATGCGACGGAGATGTCGTCCACGTGCACTGCAAGTATGGCTGCGCTATACTCGGAAAAATAATATAGCCGAGAGAAATAAAGTGAAAGAAAGGAAAACGATACATATTCCTTCCTGTCGCAAAAAATGGAAGGGGTTCCAGGTTGTTACATACATAAATGCGCACACATGCACAAACACACATACAACCATGCACATACATATATATATATATATATATATATATATATATATATATATATGCATAGAGATCCGTATGGTCCGCTTCCCCAAAAAATAAATTGTGGTGCCAATTTTATCATGTTTCGTGGTGCCTCATTTCTTTATTCTTACTTGGGGATTTTTATTTATATACCTAATCTGTCCCTATGCTCGGAGAAACGAGAGGGGCCCGATGTTTTCAGTAATGCCGTGTGTTACGGTTTTAAATTTATGAATAAAATACGACTCTCGCTGTTCCCGTTCCCGAGCACTGTAGAATCCAGATTGAAGAAGGGTGACACGGATTTCGTCAAATGAATGTTCCGGCAGCATGAGGTGTTTAGAAAATGGGAGACTGGGCAGGGTGCGGGCGTGTGCTCGGTGGTTATTTAAACGCAGTCTGAAAGCATTTCCAGTCTGGCCAATATACTGTTGGTTGCAAACCTCGCAGTGGAGCAAATACACCACATTCTGACTGTCACAGTTAAGAGGTTCATTAATTCTAAAGGTGAAGTCAGAGTGGGTGGCTTTAGCTGCGCAAGTCGTAGTCATGTGTTTACAGACCTGGCAGCGTTGTTTCCCGCATGGTCTGCAGCCCGCTTCCTCCTTTTCATACCCGGTCGTCTTAGCCCTAACATATCTTTTAGGTTTCTTCCCCGGCGGTAAACCAGTTTGGGTGGCTCTGTGAAAATTGAGGATAGCCGCGTACTCTGCTGAATAATGTTGAAATGTCTGGATAGGATGTTGTTGACGTGCGGCAGTGTGGATGAATAAGTAAGGACAAGGTTCGTATTGTTTTTTGAATGACGTGGTTTTGAGCCCGTCAGGGCATCGTCCCGATTTAATGTTCGTGCTCGATCTATGGTATCATCGATGATACCCTCTGGATAGTCTTTCGCCACGAGAGCCGTTTTAAGGTCCTTAGCGTGACCTTCGAAATCGGCCGTGTCCGTGCAAATGCGGCGGTAGCGGTGGGCCTGCGAGTAAGGGGTGGCTGTCTTGCAGTGACGCGGATGACTACTTTTAAAATGCAGGTATTGATGGCGATCCGTAGGCTTTTTGTTTAGGTTTGTGTGGATGCGGTTCCCCCTAATTTCAACAGTGACATCGAGAAAGTTTATGGTTGACTTCGAGTACCAGTATGTGAATGAGATTGATGGGTGTGCTGAATTAAAATCATCTAAGAATGTGAGGAGACTTTCCTCTCCGTGGTTCCAAATAAGGAATATATCATCTAGGAACCTTTTGTACATGAGTGGCTTCAGAGATCTAGCTGCGAGGAATGGTTCTTCAATGGATGCCATAAATATGTTCGCGTAGTTCGGGGCCATCCTAGTGCCCATTGCTGTTCCATTTATTTGAAGGAAGTGTTTGTTATCGAATTCAAAGTTGTTTTTACTCAGTACTAACCGCAGTAGCGTCGACAACGTGTCGTCGTCTAAGTGTACAGGTGTGTTCGTTTTTTTGAAAGTGCTCCATCAGCAAAACGATAACAGCACATGGTGACTCGTTACCAACTTCTTTCACCCCTGCTGCGAGACCTTCAATTCCCCCATGGTGTCTCGCTCAGCCGGAAATCAACCTGACAATTCCTGGAATTGAGAAAAAAGCCGCTTTACCATCACCAGCGCTTAAACAGCTCACGTTACTTCTATTGTATGAGAAGTACCGGGACTCTACGCATATCTACACGGACGGATCAGTGCTTCCAGACAGTTCCGCTGTAGCAGTCGTGATACCCGCGAAAGTTAAAACGTTAAAATTTAAGACGACTCATCCGACAACATCGACGGCAGCAGAGCTCGCAGCGATCCTTACTGCCCTTCATTTCATCAGAGGTGAAGCGCCACACAAATGGACGCTTTTCTGCGACTCCAAGCCGGCATTGCAGTCCCTATTGTCTCCTCTACGCCGCGGACCACATGAACAGCTGGTGTTCCAGGTTACAGAGATGCTGCAACATACAGGGAAGGCAGGCCACAAAATATCTTTTCAGTGGCTCCCAAGTCACTGCGGGATTATAGGCAATGAACGGGCCGATCAAGCCGCCCGTTCTGCACATAATATGGACCAACAAGTACCCATACCATTGTCAAGGACGGACGCGGCACGGATGCTCCATCTGCTTGCTCGCAAGTGTACTGTATCGCAATGGGGTGGCACACATTTCACGCATTCCCGACTTCACTCTCTCGATCCGACGTTAAGACTTCGAGTCCCACCCAACAGTTGCCGAGGAGAAGCCACGCTCTTATACCGACTATGGTTGGGCGTCCCTTTCACAAAAGCATATGCGTTCCGCATAGGGATGGCCGACACCGCAGCCTGTGACCACTGCGGTCACGAAGAGTCAATTCAGCACATTTTATGTGACTGCCCACGATACAGCGTAGAGAGGAAATCTCTTCGCCTTGCACTCAAACTGGACGACCAACCACTGTCGGAAGAAGACATCCTACGCCATCGACTAGACATCACGTCGCAGAAGAAGGCCATGCAAGCGCTGTTGCGCTTCTTGACATCTACTGGCCTTCGTGAACGTCTATAAGTGGAACGTTCTTTGTGTGTGTGTATGTGTGTGCGCGTGTTTTATTTGTTGTGCTTGTCTGGAATCTTGTACCCTCTCTCGCTGTCATCTTTTTAATCCCCTCCCTTCTCCCCAGTGCAGGGTAGCAAACCGGAGTCTAATATCTGGTTAACCTCCCTGCCTTTCTCCTCTTTTCTCTCTCTCTCTCTTGAAAGTGCTGACTCGTTTCTATACTGTCGGAATGTGGGATGTTCGTGTACAGTGACGTGACATCCATTGTGACCAGAATGCTGTCTTTGGGGACCTCCAGTCCAGCTATTTGGCGCAGAAAGTGGTTTGTGTCCTTAACATACGATGGTATGGTCGGAACTATGTCTTTAATAATGAAATCTAGCGCACTTGAAATTCTGTCTGTTACTGTGCCATTGCTCGAGACAATAGGACGACCGGGGTGATTCGTTTTGTGAATTTTGGGAAGCAAATAAAAGCGACCTGGCGATGGCTGAAACGGCTGCATCGCCCTGAGCATATCGGCTGAAATTTTTCCATTTTTGTGCAATGACGTTAATACGCGGTTTATTTCCGCTTCGAATTCTTTGGTGGGGTCCTGTGCGAGCTCCATATAAAATTTTTTGTCTTTTAGTTGTCGGAATCCCTCTTTGAGACAGTTGGCTTTGTCCAATATTACTAGTGCGCCACCTTTATCCGCAGATTTAATCACCACATCTGATCTGCGGCTAAGATATTCCAGTGACTTACGTTCTTCGGTTGTCAGATTGTTCCGAAAAGGCCTTAATTTAGAGAACGCCGCGATAATGTCTTTCTGGACTGCCGAGATATACATTTCCAGGTGTTTGTCTCTCTGCTCGGGCGGCGACCAAGATTTCTGTGATGATCCGGGGAATGCTGTATGACTGGGTTTATGACCGTGAAAGAATTCTCGTAAGCGAAGGTTTCTTGAGAAATTATCTAAGTCCTGATATAGTTGAAATTCGTTGAATTTACCGTTAGCTGGACAGAATATAAGGCCTTTAGAAAGGAGACTAATTTCGGAGGCGGACAATTTTCTTGACGAAAGGTTGATAACGGTATTAAGTGATGTTGCTGTGTCATTGTTTGCATCTGTAGGGGTCGTAGGTAATTTAGTGTTGGTGTTAATGATTCGACTTATTCCATCCCGCTCTAATTTTCGATGTTTCCGCTCTTTTATCTGGTTTGTTTTCTGATTTTCATAGTTTACCAATTCCGCAAGATCTTCCGCGCTTAGGTCGCGTTGACACCTCAGTAAACGTTCAGCCTCCTTCAATTCGTGATATTTTCGTTCACTGTGGTCAATGATGATTTGCATGAGCTGCAGGGATGCATCATGCAGTGTTTTATTCCACAGTGCTTGTTCCTCTGGATCTATTGTTGTCATAGCCGGATTCAGTTTAAGGGACAATCCTTTTGGCACTAAATTAGATGCTGAATATGATTTCAGCGTGGAATGGTGCAGATCATATTTTACGCGCTTCTCGATTGTCTTTCTTATTATTTGAAACGATCGTGAACGAGGCTTGGGGGAACGGACCATACCTGAATTATTCGGGCGTCAATTCGCCTTTGAGGTTGCCGTCCGCCGAGTGGCATCAGAGTATAGCTGCGCAGGTTGTGTGCCCTCTGAGGTGGTCGGCTAAGGGTTTCTCAGCGTCCTTAGCCTCAAGATGGGACGGTCCTTTTGTCATTGCACGCAAACTTGGAAGTTTAACTTATCGCTTAAGAGACTGCATCACCGGTACGTTAATTGGACCAACCCATGTCTCTGAACTAAAACGCTACGTCTCGCGCCCCTCTTAAGCCTCACTATATTCTCGTGGTTCTATTTGCTGGCTTGTTCAACATTGAAGTTGCAAGATATCAAGTTCAACATGTGAAGTTTTCCAAAAGCATTGCCCTGCCAGCAATTTCATGCAATGTGCGGCGCATCTTCCAGATGTCAAGCTTTGAACGCCACCGCCACCAGTCCTCCAGCAGCATCACCACTACCACAACCGTGCCTTGCCCGGACCTCTCTGCACGTGGACCTGACGAGCCGTTACAAAAGCAAGGGAGCGGGAACGGGGAAGGAGGTGCTTGGCCCGCCAGCGCTGGATGGACCATACGAATCTGCTACCGTCCACCCATGGCAGTCTAGGGCAGCAAAGTGCCGCCCTTCGCGAGCATGAACCTCAGCGACCTCGACTTCTCGTCATGCGAGAGTAGCTGCCACGCGCTGCACCACAAGCCGCCTCTTCAGGTCCGCTCTGGCTACTGCGCCTGGACCTTCTGACCCCGACATCCGACTCGTCCTAAGTTGACAAACCAAGGAGCGGGACAAGACTAGACTGGCCCTTGTGCTGTATGCAGCGACGACCACGTGGACCTGCTCCCGTCCGGTACACAGCTGGCCAACGTGGCCGGCACCCCAGCGCCCGAACTTGCCAGGCCAAGCGGACGCATGTTCCTTCGACCCCCACTTCCACCATCGTTGGCCGCCGGGGAGGGGGCAGTGTGGGGAATTCGGCTGCTTACCTCCGCCGCCAGTCATCATCGGAACGGAGCTAGCTCGTGGCACGCACCCCCGGCTTGGGGGCGGAGCGCGTGGAGCGGATCCGGCAGTCTGGCCTGGGCTTCCAGAGAGTAAACTACGTTGTTCTAAGTGCTACATTGTTCACGGACCAACATACAGAAGATTCATCGAATATTCGCAATCTTTGTTTGGGCTTCAAATTGGGAAAGGTGCAGTAGAACTAATTTGTTCAGAAGAGTGAAGGATGGCGGGTTGGGATTACCACACCTTTTCATTAGACAGGTTGTTAACAGGTTCTTCTTTTTTCGCGAAACAGATGATCCTTTCCTTCGCACTGTGTGCCAGTTGAGGTTGATGAGAGCATTGCCTGAATATGTGGTTGGTACTGAACACATGCCAGGGTCTATTTGTGGGTTCCTTAAAGAGGTCATTTTAAGTGTTCGTTTTTTGTCTGTTAGATTTTCTAGCGAATACCTTTTCTCCGTGAAGCGTAAAAAGCTGTACAAAGATGTAAGTGATTCAGTATTCCCAGTCCCCTTGTATAGAGCCGTATACAGTGGAGGCCAAGGACAGGACGTCCTTAAGCGGGTGAAAAGAATGGAAGTAGCGCCTGCTGCAAAGTCATTCTTTTTTAAACTTCACACAGGGACCTTATCTGTGAAGACATTTCTAGACGATCGTGGTTTATTTACACCTTGGGGTTCAGATTGTCTTATATGTAAAAAGCCAGAAACCATCGACCACGTGTTTTTACACTGCTGGGAGGGCGTATATTTTTGGGATGTCCTTCAAAGGACTTTAAAAAAGGATTTACCTTTAGATTCATATGGGATCAGATTTCTTCCAGTTGACGATGAAGAAGGCTTGCCGCTAGATTTAATTATGTTAACGGGCCTCCATTGCCTATGGCGAGCTCGCATGGCAGGGTTTTATTGTGAGCCTGATGCAAGGCCCGCGCGACTATATTTTCGAGAATGTATGTTAAAATTTGTTGAATACCAGAAAACGAAGGAATGCCAACCTGAGTGGTTGTCCAGGGTCATACCCTTGACAACGCTCAAGGAATTCTAGATGATTTTGTCCAGTTGCACTGAGTCTATTTGTTGTATAGACTACCGAAGTGTGCTCTTTACCGGGTGTGTACAAAGAGGCAATAAAGAAAAAAAAACTCGCCATTAGTACTTCGCTGTTGTTCCAAAATCTTTAGCCTACGCTGAAATGGCCTGGCTTCCACGCGACGCCACAAAACGCGACACTTGAGGACGTCAAAATGTCCTGTTCACAGTTAGTGAATACGCCGATCAAACCCTATAACTTCACGGAATTGCCAAACCGTGCTTCAATCCAAACGGAGTAGATGGTGGCTGCCTGCCGATCACTTTGGCACCGATTGATCGTAGCTACTCACAACACACACACACACACACAAACACACACACACACACACACACACACACATATATATATATATATTGTTACACGCGTCCCTGCCTCATCAACCCCGTAACAATATATATATATATATATATATATATATATATATATATATATCCTTATAAGTAATGATTGGAGTGTTACGATAACAACGTCAAGGCATCCGTTCATATTAACTTATCGCTCGGCGAGCTCTTAATTCCTGGCGATATGTTCCTTTAGCACCATGCCGCAAGCTTTGCGAGCCGCCTAACAATGGGAGGGGAACCAATCGGTAACGCAGGAGAAATCCGCCTTCGGCCCTTATTTCGGTGGAGATCTCTCGCCAACTAAATCCTCTCCATTTCTGTGAGCTTATCGAGCCACACCACCGTAGTAGGCAACAAATCGTATTCCGGCAGGCAATGCTATACATCATCTAAGAAATAGAAAAAGGTGTTTCAATTGAAGGACATTTGATTGGTCTCTTCAGAAAATGTTGATTAATGGTGGTAGCGACGCAATTTTGACGCCAGGTAAAACGGAGGCAGAACGGAGACATGAAGGGATGAGTACGATTTTCTGCTCTTGGTCTCATCCGCAACATCACATTAAAATTGGCCTCTAGAAATGGAATGTTGACGTACTCTAATATAGCTTTCTTCTTCTTTTTTCTTTCTTTTTTTGCTGAGCGTCAAAAGGCTGTGATTACTACAACATGGCAACGTTACTTGTCTGTTGTAGCCGAAATGGCAAAAAGGTGCAAATCCAACTTCATCAGTGCCTAATTTAAAATTCCAGTGACAAAGAGACTTCCAGGCACAAGCGTGGTCAAGTAGCTCGTTTATTGCACCCGCATTTATTTGCGGCAGCAGGATTATTCTCAATCATTTCATTGAGGCGTGAATGAATGCGAGACGCCGCATTGGGCTTGATCAACAGGTGACTACGTGCTTACGGTTTGTTGACTTACGCGCGTCGATTTCACACCTGGCCTCCCTGTAAAAGATTAACGGCACTGCTAACCCAGCACAGTCGTCTCAACTAGCTGCAGCGGCCTATAGAGTCGGCCACGAGAATGGCGCCGTTAACTGGAAACGCGTTTATACATCGGCGGTCACTAGAAGAGCACGCGAGGCGCGATGGCGAGAGAGCCGCGCTTGGTGGTGCGGCGGCGCAGGTGGCGGCGCGTGGTTAGCGACCGGCGCTGCATGGTTTGGCCGGACGAATGTAGCTCGGGACGCCGAGGTAGCATTGATTTCGCAATGCCGGCCGCAGCACACAGTTGACAAGCACCAAGTGCCAGGTCGCGATGGCCCGACGAGCAGAGAGCCGCGCGCCATCGATCGGCGCAGAGGCAGGAGCTTCGGTTCGCGCATGCGATCTCGGAACCTCTCCGCGACGTCACTTCCGAATTCAGCAGCACCTTTTGGTCGCGCACCCGGCTTTCTCTGGCCCACTGAGGCCTCAGTGAAACTTCCGGCTCGCCGCGAAGTCCTCGACGTCGTCAGCGACGGACCGGCCACTGGTCTCGCGACGGGCCACCGTGCGAGGCGCGGAGCAACTCAGCCGCGGCGTGACACCTGCGGCCTGCCCGACCGAGGTCGTCGCCAAGCGGCGCTCGTCCGGCTTGGAGGGGTTGACGTCGGAAGCAACAACGTGAGCTCACCTTCGCTCCTTGTTCGGAAAGCTTCTTTTTTTTCCTCTCTCGCGGTCAACTCGGTCGGTGGCGACGCCGTCGTGGCAGCCGTGATGGCGGAGGGCGCAAAAATGCCTGTTGCGGCAATCGTCCGGCGTCGACGAGAGTCTTGTCCCTTTCTGACCGGCAGCCCGATCGTGTCAGGCTTAGCAGGCATACCGAGCACTCGGGCCTTGCTGCGATGCGCCAGCAGCTGTTCTCGAAGGCAACGATGCCGGGCGAGGTCTTTTGTCGGCGGTCTGCCTGGGCAAGGCTGCCCGGCGTTCGCAGCCTTCTCCAAGCAGGCCCCGCGGAGCTAGTTCACGTCTACACTTACCACAACACTCGTGTTTTGCCTCCTGTATCCGCAGTTCCGGCGTCACGAACCTAACGTATCCGCGCACAACGAACCTCGGTAACTAAGCAAAAAGTTTAGCGTAAAACAAAAGGCGAGCCACGCAGAAAAGAGAGACCTACTCCGCGTGGCTTTTCTTTTGCACTGAACTTTTTACTTGGTTATGCAAGAACAATTAGCCCAACGATCCGTTGTTCTAGAGAACCTTGGTAATATACATGCGAGCTCGAGCTAATTGCTCATAACTAGCGTTGCATCTTGTTTGCTGGTCTTGGTCTTTTTTAAGAGTCTCCTTGCACGTGAATGGGCTGGTTACCATGTTTCGGTTCATCCTTTTGTGCGTTGTACGTTTCTGGCAAAGACGTTATACCATGCGTTTGGTGCCGTCGCTTGGATGTAAGAGTAGCGTGGACTTTGACCGGCCGCCATTCCGTTGCAGGCTGTCTTGAGAAGGTTTATGAGTGATTTGTCAGTGACAAAGTAATGATACTCGTACATTTTACCCATAGATATCTTTGAACACCAGAAAATGCTCGCGTAAAATTACTACAACCGACAGCGCGGTTTGTTTGCATCATCTGTTTTCTACCACACGGAGACAGCTCGTGAAAATCGCAGCGTTTGTGGCCGCAGTTCAGCACAACGAGCAAAGTTATTCACTATAGTATGTAAACATGTCACTCACCAGCTCCTCTTGCATAATTTGTTAGCCTCACTAACTTGTAATCACTTCTCATAAATGCTGCTAAAAGAAAAAGGAACGCTTATAGTATCTCGAAATCACTTACTTGTTTCGCCTGCATAAACACGAATTGAAACGCGTGTTCTCTTCGCCCTCCGTGAACATCAATAAAGATGACGAAATTGCATTTGATTGCTTCACTTATTTCACAACAAAGATGTTCGAAGTAGCAAAAGCTGACAGACCATAAGTGACGTCAGTTTGTATAGGCTAAATTTAAAAATAAAAAAGAAACTCCCCTCCGAGTGGAAATTGTACATATGTAGCGGTGCTAAGGAGCACATCTAAATAAATTACTGCAGTCTTTTTATTACACGTAATGTGTTGCTTAACAACCAGACGCCCCCTGTGTAGCATTTGGGGCCCCCTCCCTTTCCCTTTAAACCATTACATGACTGCAATCCTTAACCAGTCTGTGGAATTTGGAAAATGAAAAGCTTTTTTTTCCTTCTCCGAACAGCTCGAGCGAGTAACTGCGAAAGTGACTGTTATGGTTGGCATTACATGACAATGTGTGTCCTCTGTACGGCTTTTTAAAACGGTTTCTAAACTAGCGCACTACAATAACTGTACTACGGGAGCAAAGTGTACAGCACAATTCCGTGCAAAAATTACAACACTGCGCAGTCGCTGAGGGAAATTGAATGAAATGAGGGCCGCGTGAAGTGCGTTCTATGAGGTCTGAGTAGCGCCCAGTAACGGTCATACACGTGCCCGTACAAAAAGACGAACGTGTACTGACGAAGGAACGTACAGCGCCGACCAAATTGTAAGTGTACTGATATAAAATATCTTCCGGCTCCCGCACAGGGCCAGATAAACCTTGACGCAAATGTTGCGCCGTTGCGTTAGCAATTACAGCGAAAATACGGCGCATGGACCGAATTCGTAAAATTTCACTTTCGTAAGTGCAGTTTGCTAGTGCCCCGCGGTCTTCGCAAATGATATGAACAGCTAACAGAAGGGGACTGAAATTTATGCGGCTCCAATCGCAAGCACGAGCTTTGGAGTAGACAGAAAGGTGAGCCATGGTGAATAATAATTGAAAGGCAATACAGAAATCTTGTTTGGCGTACGGAAGGTCTAAAAATGTTAATTAAAGCGTGTAGTACGGATAAAATTGCATGTGATCCCCGTCAGTCCTGCGAGTGTAAACCATTTGCATCATCACTCAGGAGAATCCAACTTTCAGTCACCGGCCACGTTTAGCCAACGAGCCCTCGAGTGGACAACCTATCTTAAAAACATGCCATATTTTGCATCCACTCTTTGCTGCGCGCGTGAAATCAAAGATAGCGATAGCCTGAAATAGCATTTTTGTATTGTTAAAGTTATCAATTACTCAGAAATAGGGTTCGTTCCGTCCTATAGGATACATCCGTCGCTTCAATATGGGTGTTTGATTTCTGGGGCTTTACGTCCCAAAACCAGCTCTAATTACGAGAGACGCCGTAGTGGAGGGCTCCGTAAATTTTGACCACCTGGGATTCTTTAACGTCCACTACCATCGCACAGTACACGGGCTTCAACATTTCTCCTCTATCGAAATGTAGCCGCCACGGCCGGGATTCGATCCGGTGACCGTCGGATCAGCAGCCGAGTACCATAGCCACTAGACCACCTTGCCGAGGAAATATGGGTGTCGCCACGTGTGTTTACGCTATGTCTTTGGGGGCAAATTGTGGGTTGTCGACTAAATTGGAGAAATAGCGTTCCCGACGCAGAACCAAAACGCAGTCTGCGTCTAGCGCATGCGCAACAGCCTCAACGCCATTTTTAGAGACCTAGGCCCCTGTTAAAAAACGATCTATAATTTCTTATGAACATTCTTGCGTAACGTGCTTTGTGAATGCGGGCCTGCGTAGGGTCGTCGCTGCGCAACATTAGCTTAACCGCTGTTACTTCTACTGAAGCACTGCTACCCAAGTACTGGCTACTTTTCGTAATTCCTTGGGAAGAGAAACGAATAATGCACGGTGCGCTCAAACGTATTGAACATGGTGATCACTTGAGCGCACAACTATGTAGAGCCCGTATTCATAAGCAAAGGTACTCTACAGTATGAAATAATTTGTGAGAGCATATTTCAGCCAGTCCGGATGCTGGACACATCATTAACATGACCAATGACAAAGAGCAGCTACGGATGCAAAGCTTCGTAAATTCGCCACTGGAAGCTGCTCGTTCGTTAGTGATCTTGCCACAGGCTGATCGCCTTCGGTAGAGATACGTATTGGTTGAGGATACATTAGAATTAATTAGCCCATTTTGTGAACCATTTCATAATGTATTGCGTTTTTCTTTTTTGTGAACGGCTACAGTATGCAAGTTCACGAAGTTTCTCTCTTTTAAGTGCACCTTGCTATTGTTCAGAAGTGCTTGCTAATAATATGTCAAACGTCATTATTGGTTGCGAACTTCTTTACGAACCTAACGTAAAATCTTTTTGAGGAACCGGTCATTCAGAAAAAAAAAAACTTTCTTAGGCCAATCATAACTTTGGAAACGATATCATCAGTAAAGGCGGCCATACAATGGCAAGATACAAACGAAGAGCTTTGTGAATGTGGCTTCAGATATGATTATAACCGTGGCACATTCCCTCCAAATTTTTCTGTCTTCGACCACTCGTTTTCGAATGTTAACATATACGCTGGAGAGATCGCAAAATGAACTACTAGTGTGATCCACGGCTAGAAAGTCGGTCCACATCGAAGGTTACAAATAACACGCATCCACTGTGTACTGAATGTTCTCTTAAGGCAACCAGCGGGGGCACAATTCGACGGTACCGGGCAAAGGATGGTGGTCGTGTGCCCACGTTTCGTGGCTTCTCCACTCGGACGTTTCCCACTGAAGGCCCTGCGCAATCGCTGTCCAGCTAACTTTGGGCACCCACTGCAACCTCTCGCGTTCCAGTCGAGTTCCGGCGCAGCTGAAATTACACCGCGGATGGATCGAGTCACGGGAACGATGGAAATTGTGGTGGCGAGCAAGCGCATGCGCAGGAGCAGTAACGAACTTAATTTAAAATTTCCAGGAATCTAATCGCTGCGAGCCCGGCGAGATTCGGCCCATTTTATCATTGGGCTCTGCTTGACGGAAAACAGCCATATCGATGTCGATGAGATTGGATAGCCGACTGCTCAAGGACGTGATGCGAAATTAGGACGACCGACGCCGTGCATCGTCCGTCGGCGAGCGATCGGAGAAAGGGGATTCATCTGCCGTTCGCTGCATCGCGCATTTATTTATTTATTTATTTATTTATTTATTTATTTATTTATTTATTTATTTAAACGTACTGACAATCCTTTTTGCGACGTTCTTAAAGAGAGTAATAAAGGATTAAAGAAAAACGAACAATATTCACAAACACTGAATCTGTCAGAATCAAGGCGTACATTCGTACAGGTAATCATTGGCGCTGTAATCATTGGACCTGAATGGCGCTGTTTTATGCTGTTATCAGCCTTATGTCCTAAGCTTGTAGACAGCACACAACGTTTATTTCAGCTGTGATCCCAGCCATGTATACCGATCTTTATACGATGTTGATCTTGAGGGTGCCGGACCTGTACTGGAAACGCGTTTTTGTGGCCCCCAGTCTGCTGTTCAACTATACTTTATAACTTCGCAATCCTGATAGTCATCGAACCAATTGCATAAAAGAGGCTCTGTACCCTGTCCTGTACTTGCGCTCACTGTGAGAATTTTAGTTTTATTGTCATGCGTCTTGCGAAAGAATGCTGCCTGACTCTAAATAATTTATTCTAACTCCTTTACCATTGGTCTGCGACTCCCCTCAACATCTAGCGCCGTAAGTAACAAGAGCACTATCGACCAACATTCATACAAAATATCACAGCATTCGCGAGGGTATACGGCGAGGCTGTACCAAAAATTAGTGGAGCTTGCACAAGTGGCGCAAGGCTAGCGAAGCTGACGGGCACTTGGCTTGTCCGGGTTTGTCTCAGGCACCCCCGCATTTCGTCGTAATCCAAGGCTTCGTAAAATGCCTCGCGAAGCACTGCGGCGCCCAGTGAACGCTTCTCAATGCTTCGCATCAAGCTCGGCGTAAAGACGTTCACGTCGAATCAGAGACGGTGGCAGACGCGGCACGCGTGGCCTCGGCTTGACGCAGTCACACCCCTTCTCTAAGCACACTGGCTTGTTCTTCTTCTGCTGCTGCTTGCACGTGCAACACGTGCGCCCGCCAGCCGCAGTTTTGCCAGTGTAGCAGTGGGCTGAAGGCATGCGAGCAAGAAAAGAAAGAAGCGCGCGTGCCAACGCCGCACGTTGGGCATTTCATAGAAGTGCACGCACACTTTTAGGGACCATGACTAACGGTGATGATAGTTGCCTGGTGACCAAGGCCGTACGAACGTCAGCCTAAAGAGCTTCGTAGTTAAAGGTGGTATTCACTATGATAAGCAGCTATATTGTATATAGAACGTGCCTAAAAAAAAAAAAACATTAGCGGCGACTTGGGCATGTTTGTCATCCAGGTACTGTGCCCTTTGAAGCGGATGTCGCATCTAGGATGCTTAAGTGCGACGCCGAGCGATAAACGCCACCCTCTTCTTCAAATCAAATCAATATGAGCTTTAGTGATATAATTTCAAAAGATGCTTGCAAAGTACCTGGACCAATAGGCTACGAGTCTAGTACGTGGTCCAGCATAAGCAGTATATAAAGATTAGCAACGCACGTAACGGGTCATCGAGTGAGAGGTTTCGCACATACGCAAGGTTCAATTGATTGAATGTTTTGAATGGATTTATTGGATGATTTAACGGACAGTTGAGGAACGATGACCGAAGACCGGGCAGCCCACAGAATCATTGCCACGAGGCACTCAGAAGAAAGCCAGTAGTCCGTTTTCCGTTGATCTTGCGGAGGAGATCCATGGCAATACGAACAAAAGCAGCAGAGATGGCTTGCGCCTGTTCTTTGTCAGCCGGTCCCCGTGCCCTCTGCGCAGGCTGTTTCAGCGAACATGCGCCGCCACGGTGGTCTAGTGGCTATGGCACTTTGCGGCTGATTCTAGGGTCGCGGGATCGAATCCCAAACGCGGCTGCTGCATTTCGATGGAGGCGATATGTTGAGGCCCGTATAAGTGTGACTTTAGGGCACCTAAAGAATACCAGGTGGTCGCTTCTTCCCAGGAATCTTTGAACCGGGGGTTAAGGATCTAAACTTTTCATAACACAAATTTTATTTTAAAAAACCCAGCAAATATCACGAATAGTTAGACACGCTATATAGTTGCGCCCCGACGTCCGTGGGAGCTCCTAAACAAAATAACAAGCGATGATCATTTCCCGTTGTGCATTTGTAGGAGATATGATGTACATCCGTCGCCTGCAATACATCATGGCATCAGCATTAATTGACTCCCAAAGGAGACTGTCAAAGAAAGGGCAAGCAGGGGCGCCTGTGTTCGAGCGTTCGCACTATAAATTTGGCGGTCTTGGAGACAGCCCGCTGTCGTTGCGTGCGCTTAGTTCTCCAGGAGCGCATTTGAAAGTACTGACCCCATTCAATTCACGTGCGAGCAGTCGGCGGCAAGACGGAGCTGTGGGCACCATTTCCACCGCCGCCCGCCATAGGAAGCACTCCCCTGATATCTCTCTTTATTTTTATCATTTATTATTGGTTAGAGTATGCGGTTAGCGAAACCAGTCACACAACACCTGGCGGACGTATTGGCTATACTTGGGGCTTTATAGCTTCGTTTCGGAGCACGTTGTCAAAGTCGCTAAATGGAATCAGCGATATATATATATATATATATATATATATATATATATATATATATATATATATATATATATATATATATATATATATATATATATATATAGGGTTGAAAAGAGAGAAACACGTTCAAAATTCTTGTTTTATTAACGTTTCGGCCGGTGGGCCGGCCTTCGTCAGAATGAATATATATATATATATATATATATATATATATATATATATATATATATATATATATATATATATATATATATATATATATTTCTGTGTGCCCGAAATATCATGCACAGCCGGCTTAACGGGATGCAGCTATTTGCGTCAATGTCGCACGCGTTGCACTCGCAAGCACTGTCGCCTTTTCATAGAATAAGATGGGCGCCTCTTTTGCGCGTCCCCCTGTATTTCGCACAGGAGTAGTCTCAAGCGCTGGCGAAGCGAGTGTCAGTGACAAATGCCGCACGAGCCCCTTTTATCCTGCACAAAAAAGAACGAATGTTTCTTACGAAATTGTGAAGCATTCTTAGTACGTGAGGACACTTGCAACGATTCCAACCAGTCTCTTCAGAAATAGGAGATTAAGATGAAGGGTGGACGCACACAGAATGAACATCTGACAACGACGACGACAACAACAACAACAACAACAATAAATAATAATAATAATAATAATAATAATAATAATAATAATAATAATAATAATAATAATAATAATAACGAAAGTGGGATAATCTACAGTACCAGCTTGAAAATTGCACGCGAAGATGTAATTGTTATTCAACCTTGAACCAAAGAACTTGTCTGTGATTTCGTGTATACAGCGGCTGCTATGTAGTCAACAGAATACAGGCACCCGAATTAATTTGGCGTCGGTGCCAGCTTTCATTATAGTGCGGCTCAGCTAGTCGTCTTAACTTTCATATACCCACGTATGGCACGTGGTCATGTGCGCACGAGTGCCATCCATTGACTGGCTGGCCACCTTGTAGCACTTATAGGCTTAGGCCGGAGAGAGAGGGACGAGACAAACCTTAGCCTTTACAGTGTCTGCCTCTATCAGATCTAAATCCAGCGTGTTTGCGCCGGCTGGCGCTGCGGTATTCGCGTGGGCATTAAAAAAAAAAGGGGGGGGGGAGGGGGGGGAAGGCGGCGGATATAGGCGCTCTTTCATTCAAAGCCGCGGTAAACAAAGCGAACCTGCTTTTTACGGCAGCGAACATCGGCGCCGCTGCGAAAAGAACAACTTGTTGACGTCTTGGCGAGTGTTTGTTCGGTTGGTTCGGTCCAGCCGTTCTAGACACTCGCGCAAGGGCTCAGATGCGAAGAAACAGGCGCCACCTTGAGGATTACGTTAAATTCTTACTGGTAGCAGCCAGGAGAGATGCGCATTGTGTCGACAGATGGCGCATACACCAATAAAAGAAGTGAACCATTCCTGCCGCGCATATAGGTTGCGTCAATACACGCGCCTGTAGGGATAACTGCAGTATCTGTCCGATTTGCACAGCTTAAGTATTGAAAAAGAATCCTAAGTTATGCCAAAATACTCTGATAACATTCTTGGAACAAAATATGTACGTGCTAAAGCAACGACAATGCTGAAACATGCTCAGGATATTCTATAGGCGTTAAATGTCGCATTTACTGACCTTACTGAGCAGGGCAAGCAATTGGCCTGCCAGTTATGCTGTTTGGGATATGAAAAATGATTGTTCCGCTTATGCAAAATGCTTCAAGAAGTAATATTAGAATGACACATATTAATTAAAGTTTTTGTTACTTAAATTAGTTCGCGTAGCCATCGCACAAGGGTATGTGGGTGATCGAACAACTTCGTGTCCGACTTTTAAATGGAAAGCAAATATGTACGTATAATATCCCACACAAGGAGGCCGCCTTTCTGAAATTGTAACGAAGGCTGACTTACGTATAGTTAAAGGACATTTAATGAAGTAATTTTTGCTCGTATTTTAAAAGCATCGCACAATTCTTTAATTAATTATTTAATTGTTTGTGCCGGCATCTTGAGGCGAGGCGAGATTGGTCAGTTGACATAAGAATAAGCATCTTAGGGAGAGGGAGTTTCATTGATTTTAGAAAAATTCTTAGAGCCAACGCCTCCCTTTGAGCCCGGTAACGCCTCTCTACCTTACCAGATCTCTCTGCACGGTAAATGGTTGCGTATTACTTCTTATCATACCTAATGCTACATACAATATCATTGGGTTGCCCATAACCTTTCAAGGCAGTGTAATCGTGAATTGGGGGAGGGGCGTGTGTTACTGAAATGTTTGTATTGAACAGGAAACAATCGCTGATGTCTCGGGTGTTTACTATGCAGCTGAGCATTGAAATGACAAGTAAAGGTGGCGAATCCATGAGTCCACTAATTTAAAAAAAAAGACTGTTTCAAATTCTGTTTACACGTATATACAGCAACAACATCTGACTGATGAGGTAATGCTGCGGGACAAATGGTCCTTTCTTTATTTCACCTCATGTACAGCGACGACAGTTGAACCTCGCAGCTCACTTTCCGACTTTCTTTTATAGCCCTAGAGGTTCTGAGGATCAATGCGTTACGTCGGTGCGCTCAGTTTGAACTTTGAACTTTGCGTACATTAAGTGGCCATACATAACGCAAGGGAGCGAACAGAAGGAAACAAAGAAAAAAAGATAATGTCATAGGTGAGTGCAGCTTGATGGATCCGCGGAACTCTGTAGTGAAAAAGAAACAGCTCACATGAAAAGCTACAGCACGAGTACGTAACATGTGAGAAATGTATGCAATTAAGCATAACTCGCAGTACATAATACACAAGCAGCAGTTGAACTTACATGCACACCATAAGCAAATAACATAATTATTTGTAAGTGACAAATAAGAATTTCATCGTTGTATAACATGTGGCAGAAAACATAATTTCGTAACATACCACATTAACATATAAATGCTGCAAAATGCAACTCCAGTATGCATGCGCATACTAAGGCACATAGCTGTAAAATAAAAATACACCTACGAGACACAGTACTTAATGCAACACAAAGACCCACATAATGCAGTGTACTGTATCACGTTGAAAACTGTACAGCTAACAGTGTAGCACTTAAACTAAAGGTGGGTGGTACGCAGTATCTATGTACAATATAAGAGACAGACTACGTGCGATATATTTAAAAAAATCACATTTTCGGTGAAGGCATAGCAAGGGATGCTGCAGCAACACGTACATGGGAAAATCATAGCGTCGTGAGCGCGCAAACATGGTGCCCTAATGGCACCCAGTATGCCGCGCTTAATTGCTCCGCGTTGCGGCCGTACCCGGAACGCCATTGTTGGGCGGCATCGGCACAGCGTTATTCTTTCTGGCGCTCCTCAGGGTCTTGCTTAGGTTCCCCACCCTGCTCCGCCTCGTTGAGTTGTTTCGGCGCGGTCTCTTTCTTGCACTCGTGGGCGTTTCGGTGCAGTTTTCCGGTGTACGCAGCCTCGTGGAGTTGTACCACGGCATCTTTGCTCTGTCTTCCGTTTGTGAACGTTTTTCGCTCGTTTCGTCGGCACAATGCGTTCATATGGTCCATACACACTTCCATGCAACGATGAATGTTTATAATACCGGTTAGAACACTCGACTTTCGAGCGTGGGTCCCTATATAGGTTTGAAACTCGCCAACGTTACTATTTTCTAAATTTATTTCGTTTTTGTTTTGTACAATAATTCCTTTATAAAGTCTTACGTGGTGTGATTGGCGGTGGCAAAAATGCGCTTGGAGTATTAATGTAATTGTTCAACAGAATGGTGAACATTTCTAACCTTTCAATAATTTTTTCTCTGCTTTACTGCTGGGGATTGCATACAAAAACGACGATTAATTTCGACCACCCAGGTTTCCTTATAGCGTACACATAGATCCAGGTACACGGGTTCCGTGCATTTCGCTTCTATTGAAATACAGTTGCTGTGGCTGGGGATTGAACCGACGACCTCGAACTTAGCAGCGCGACACTGAACCCTCTAAGCCTAACCACAGCGAATGTGTATTGTGCAACGTTCCTATTTGAGGAATTGTGTTTTTAGTGTTGAATGGCTTAGTAGCTCTGAATGTTGCACCGTTCAGCTTTGCGTGTGCGGTACATTGAAACAATAAATGTGGAGTATTTCCTGGCGAACTTAAGTCACCTTTACTGTACGTGTCTATCTATCTATCTATCCACCCACCTACGTCCCGGTGCTCTTCTGGTCGTCCCGTTCATCTGTTACACACGAAAATTTTTATGGTAGGAGATAAACATATGGCGAACATGAATGGTTGACCATTACAACGCCAACATGACATACTCGTCATGCACGTCACCTTTAACGATACTGCAATCATGTCGGGCTGGTACCCGGAGTACTCGGCCGGTGGTATGCGAGTATATGCGCCAGAGGAGGAAATAACTTTATTAAGTCCGGAGTAACACCTCTCCACCCACTCTACCAAAATACGTTCCCAGAAAGCAGCAAGCACCGCATCCGAGGTTTAGTGGTCGGCAGGGGTCGCGGGCCGCACCCACGTTGGGACGGGAAGCCCGTGAGCCTCCGCCCTTTCGTGAGCCCTCTGGACGGCCCGGAGACGCTTCGACTTTATACAGCCTATGCCAATCAAAGGTCAACTAAATTAGGCATTTAAAATATCATTAGAAGACGCTTAAAAAAGCATCATAACCTTTGTCGTAGCTTGCGATTGAAATGTTCACATAACAAGAATGTACAGATACACACGAACGCTCTATGATTTCCAAAGACAACCTGCACAGCGCGGTGGAAATCGAACCCGGGCTGTCGAGGAGCCAAGTAACCACGCTACCATCGGGCTCTGGGGGCTTCTCTCACATTGCACACACAGTAAATAAGTCTATTGGAAATGTATTTGTGATAATGATGCTTATGTAACGTCACTTGCGCTTCTCATCTGTGTTAAGCGCTGTCATAGCAAACTGATAACCAATGCACATGGTTACGGACTGCACATGACGCCCACTGCCTTCGGCGCTACCTAAATACGTTCCCAGAAAGCAGCAAGCACCGCATCCGAGAAACAAGCAGTCTCTTCGATGCGGTGGCTGCTACTGAAAAAGTAAAGAGGACGACAGACACGTCAAGTCACGTGGCTAAATACATGCACTATTTTTTTGCCCAACTTTGGCCGATCCCGTAGGGATACTTCAACGAACGACTCTTCTGATACACGAGTAGCCCACCGTAGCGTTCATTTTTCTTCGACAAAACTGACGTCTCTGCTTTGTGCTTTGAACTAACATGAGTGCCAGCGTTACGTTGTACCATGAGCCAAGATTAGTCACCACGGTTCTCTCGACGTTTCTGGTTAGCCCACGTTAAGTATGCACCTACTGATGCACTTTACGCAAAGACCTTAATACTATGTACTCGCAACACTTGGCTGAACACCAAACAATTAGTCATAGCTAATTTCCTCGCTGACTGCTCCTCATGACACGAATTCCCACAATTAGTGCGATCTGCATGATGTTTTTGAAGCGCTGTCGTATAAACCTTATTTTATTTTTAAATTGCGGTTTAAAATCTTGCAAAGCGTACAATGGTAAGTTTTGTCGACATTATAATAAATGGAAAGTTGATGACAAGTTTCCTCTACAACGCAAATTTTTTCTTGAATTCTTTCCATCTTATCTAAAGACTGTTAGTGCGGCAGTAGTTAAGCCTAGACTTAGGCAACTCGGGGCGTTGCAAATATCAAAGATTTCGAATACGAATCGAGCACGAATACACAGCTTCGAATCTGCAATAAAATGGCGAGTAATAATGGCTATTTTAAATGCAAAGCATTTCAGGCTCTCATACATTTTGTGGTGTATCTGGTGTATCACAAAATCATCATCATCGCTAGTTCAGGTCCCCAAGAGTGTGTGTGCACTTCTCTTCCAGGCAGTGCCCGATGTGCGGCGTCGCACGCGCGCTTTTTTTTTTCTCCTGCGCATGTGACCTCACCCCACTAGTATACGCGGGCAAATATGCTGCTGGCGGGCGCACGACCGCAGCAGAGGTCGCAGCGATCCTTACTGCCCTTCTGAAGCGCCACACAAATGGACGCTTTTCTGCGACTCCAAGCCGGCATTGCAGTCCCTATTGTCTCCTCTACGCCGCGGACCACATGAACAGCTGGTGTTCCAGGTTACAGAGATGCTGCAGCATACAGGGAAGGCAGGCCACAAAATATCTTTCAGTGGCTCCCAAGTCACTGCGGAATTATAGGCAATGAACGGGCCGATCAAGCCGCCCGTTCTGCTCATGATATGGACCAACGAGTACCCATACCATTGTCGAGGACGGACGCGGCACGGATGCTCCACCTGCTTGCTCGCAAGTGTACGGTATCGCAATGGGGTGGCACACATTTCACGCATTCCCGACTTCACTCTCTCGATCCGACCTTAAGCCTTCGAGTCCCACCCAAGACTTGCCGAGGAGAAGCCACGCTCTTATACCGACTATGGTTGGGCGTCCCTTTCACAAAAGCATATGCGTTCAGCATAGGGATGGCCGACACCGCAGCCTGTGACCACTGCGGTCACGAAGAGTCAATTCAGCACATTTTATGTGACTGCCCACGATACAGCGTAGAGAGGAAATCTCTTCGCCTTGCACTCAACAGACTGGACGACCAACTACTGTCGGAAGAAGGCATTCTACGCCATCGTCTAGACCTCACGTCACAGAAGAAGGCCATGCAAGCGCTGCTGCGCTTCTTGACATCTACTGGCCTTCGTGAACGTCTATAAGTGGAACGTTCTTTGTGTGTGTGTATGTGTGTGCGCGTGTTTTATTTGTTGTGCTTGTCTGGAATCCTGTACCCTTTCTCGCTGTCATCTTTCTAACCCCCTCCCCTTCTCCCCAGTGCAGGGTAGCAAACCGGAGTCTAATATCTGGTTAACCTCCCTGCCTTTCCCCTCATTTCTCTCTCTCTCTCTCGCTCTCTGCGTTTGTGCATAGCTTCGCATCTAGAGATTATGTGTCCTCTCATGGCGCGAAGCTATGCACAAACGCATAGCGTAGTATAGCAAAGGGGTGGGACAGCGTCAAGCCGAGGCCACGTATGCCACGTCTGCCACCGTCTGTGGTTCGACGCTAACGTCTTTACGCTTAGCTTGGTTCGAGACGTTGAGAAGTAGTGCTTTGCGAGGTGTTTCCTAAAGCCTCGGACCATGAACGAAATGCGGGTGTGCCGGAGACAAAACCCGGACCAGCCAAGTGCCCATCAGCTTCGCTAACCTTGCGTCGCAGTGTAAGCTTCACGAATTGCTCACCAGTAATCCTTTCTGTTGGCAATATTACAGTTGTAAGGCATTAGCACTAAATTTCTTATTATAGAAAAAGAAACTTCACTATCCATACCTCGCGTACAACCGTGCCGAAAATTCACGTGTTGGACAAAATTTATTTGTTTCTTCTCTATGGAAAGTAGCACTGCGAAAAAAAGAAGAGGACATTTGTATCCGGAAGTGTGGATTAGCAAAACGAGAGCACACGAGTTCGATTTCCAGTCACGACAGGCGCATTTTGATGGGGGCGGTGAGGGGGCAAATCTGAAAAAAAGTCCGTGGACTCATATTCATGCAAAGAATTATGAATCCTAGGCTTTCGAAATCTGTCTCACCATCATAATGATATCGTGGTGTTGGCACGTGCTATCCCGGAATGTTTTTTTTTTCTTCTTTCCTTCTGGTCCTATTCTTACCGGTCGAACGAGCCGTAACGTCGGTGTAAAACGGGATTTCTCCGGCAAGCACGCCCTATTACCGCTTTGCAGACCGCCATCAGCACAATCACTGCCGACGGCCCTGGCACTGGCAAATGACCTTGGCAAAACAGTGTGATCGAACAAGGTGATAACTTTTATGGCATGAGCCGACGCCGCACGCACGAGACGCTCTCGTGTGGCGAGCGTTGGAGGAGTTGTAGAGGCGCTGCCGGAAATCCATGTGAAAGGCCGAACCACATGCACGCGATTCACGAGCTACTGCGACGAGCGACAGGTTTTGCCATCGCGGAGAGGCAATGTGTGGCCGGCGCTTGTCGCATTGCCTGTTTTTGGCCAGATAGAGCGCATAATGTGTCGTCGCGTGACCTCGCAACATATTGGAGCAATCAATACGCCCGCTTCAATTCATATTCGCCCTAACTGCTAGCTCTATGCATCGACGGCTAAAACAAAAGAAAGAAAGCAGAAACGCTACTACTAGTGAAGAAGTATTCGCTGTAAGTGGGCCAGGCCTCAAACGAAGCCTGAAAAGCCCGCGTAATTTGCCGCGAATATATATATATATATATATATATATATATATATATATATATATATATATATATATATATATATATTTCTGTGTGCCCGAAATATCATGCACAGCCGGCTTAACGGGATGCAGCTATTTGCGTCAATGTCGCACGCGTTGCACTCGCAAGCACTGTCGCCTTTTCATAGAATAAGATGGGCGCCTCTTTTGCGCGTCCCCCGTGTACGCATTATATATATGTATATAATGCGCAGAGGACGCAACACAACGAGAGATTAAGCTAGTCTTAACAGCTGGCTTTCTCGTCTTACAGCGTAAGCTGTTACGGGCTCGTGACAATGAAAGATATTCGTGATGGTGTCCGCCGCCGCCGGATACCGCCAGCGTCCGTACAACCTATCAGCTTCAATGTGAAAAAAGAAAAACTCAGTGTGAAAATAGAAGCAGGAATGAAGTAAGACTGAAAAAGGAAAGATTGACAAAGCACTCAGCAAGATCCAGCTGACGCTGACACGGTGTTGCGTCCTCTGTTCAGGCCTGGGAGTTGTTTCTCTCTCGATCCTCCATTCCTACCTTACCTCCTCCGCTTCACCTAGTCGTTCCACTGCCTTGTTTTCCCGCTTCCTCTTCTTCTTCATCGTCTTTGCTTCCTCGTTTTCTTTGTCGCTGTCTTCCCCTCTTCTTCGTCGTCCTCGTCTACTTCCTCTCGTCTTTTCTTCCTCGTCTTCTTCGATGAAACAAGAGCCGATGGCTGACAAAATATAATGTCCCGAAACACCACTCCTACCATATCAGGTCCGTGGCTGAGAGCACTAAGCGCTGAAGCGTGTGGTGAGAGTGGGGGGTAGTTGGTACTGCTCCTGCTGAGCTAGGTTCAAATCCGCACAGGAATGCAGTTTTTCAAGCGAAAGCATGTTTTGCCTGACTCATGTAGACGTCGATGCTGAAGCCGGTATACGAGAAAACAGTCATCATCGAGAAAAAAGCGCGCGGACACTTCCTTGTTCTCTGGCACTTACACATGCACTCTCGGCAAATGAAAAACATGAGGACTCATCTGAGCCATATGAATCACTTGTGTTTTCTGCCAAAAATAATGGAAGGTAAGAAACATGGGAATAAATAAATAAATAAATAAATAAATAAATAAATAAAGAGAAAGGCATGTGCATGCCAAGCGTTGCTTGTCCCCACTAGCATTCCCGGTTGGGGAAGCGCTCCTATTTTTTTTTTTTTTGGCCTCATTGAGCAATATCGATTACGGACCCTGGCGGCGGCGGCGGACACCATCACCATCAATTTCGGCCATTGTAATGAACTCAACGTCTTAAGCTGCTGAAAAAAATTGAGAAAAAAAAAAGGAGACGCAAGAATGCTATAGCGCCACAGGGCCCCTTTCGCGTCGCAGCCTCATATACTAATTAAAATTAGCGCCTTCTTTAAGAATGCTGGAAATATTTCAGTCTCCTTGTAACAGAATTAGCCCCCCCCCCCCCCGCCACGGTGGTCTAGTGGCTAAAGTACTCGAAGGTCGCTGATCCGAAGGTCGCGGGATCGAATCTCTGCCACGACGTCTGCATTTCGACGGAGGCGAAATGTTCAGGTCCGTGTACTGTGAGATATCAGTGCACATTGGAGAACCCCGAATTGTCGAAATTTCCTGAGCTCTCCACTACGTTGTCCCTCATAAACAAATCATGATTTTGGAGCGTAAAATCCCACAAATCAATCAATCGTAACAGAATGAGTTTTTTTCTCGTACATTCGAATTAGAGTCCGACCTATCATGCGTGTAGGTTTTAGTTACGTCGTAGTTTACAGTTTTTCTGAAGGATTTCGCTTTGATAAGTTCAGTTTTCTTCACTAAAGTGCCAGCGCCATGGCGGGGGGCTTGCGTGCTCAGGTGCTCCGGGTTGCTACGGTGGTGGTTTTAAATATTGTTTCCGCCGTCGGGGCCTGCGCTGACGCCTACGCCGACGCGGGATTTTCTGCAGCACGAGCTTCTTAACGTTGTCGCTTTAAATTTTTATGCTTGTGAGGATTTGAACCCAACTCAATAGCAGCGGTGCCACGAACCCCTGACTTTCACCATCTGGTTAGGCACCTTGTGTAAGCATCCGCGGTTTCTCAGCCGTTGGCTCCGGTTTCAACGACGAAGTCGGCAAAGGAGCAGGAGGAGGCAGAAAAAAAAAAGAATAAGAGGCCGAGAAAGAAGAGAACATCGTGAGGAGAAAAAGGACAACGACAAAGAGGAAATGGAAGAAGAAGAATATGGAAGACGAGGAAGAAGGGCAGAAGGAACGAAGGAACAGAAATGGAAAATCAAAAGGCAAGAATCAGAGAGCACTCGGCGAAGTCAAACTGGGAGCTTTTTGCTATGACGGGTCGCTTGCCGCTGCCGCTTGAAGATCGCCTGCATGATGTGGACTTTGAACTGCGCAGTAACCCCAAAACATGAATTCGCACTTTCTAATATGCGCTGCTTCAACTTATACGATGAAATTAATGTGATTTTGTCATATTGAATGTTGCTGAAAGTCCTCACTACGTGGGAATTTCGTTCTTTTAGGGGCGAAGCTCCTTAAGGCGTGGGTCGTGCGTCCCCGATGTATGTAGTTGTTGTAGGTAGCCACCTCTCGTTTAGTTCTTGGAATGTCCGCTAGATGGCGGTACTTGTATATGAGCGCTGGAGGTGCCGCTGCTCTCCGATTAGCTGCTGCGCGGGGCTGCGCCGGGAGCGCTCCTCTCATTCTCCTGGATCGTCGCCGTACGCGTCGGATCGCGCTTCATGGACCATGGACGAAGAGAAAAAAATTCCGAACGTTGTGTCCGAAGCGCGGAATCGAACCAGGGACCCCTCGCTTCCGAACGCGCGGCGCTAGCCACTACGCCACGAAGCGCACATGGACACATGCACCACGATGACAGTAAACACCCAATATTAACGAAAGACTGCGCGTTTTTAACGCGTTTGTGCTAGCGCGTTACGACCCGTGTAAGAAGCTGGTGTAAGACGCTGAGGCCTCTCCGCCTTTAAAGGCCTAACCACACGTACGCTTCTGTACGCATCCACGCACGCGCCGACGCGTGAAACTCAGGCGCGCCTGGCGCGGAATAGTGGCTTGCAACCGCACGTCGCGTGCGCCAGCGCGCGTTCACTCCGGCTATGCAGACGTCGGCGTAGCAGGTACCGCTTCGTGCCGATCTACTGATAGAGCTTCACGCTACGCGATGTAGGCCTCGCTACAATCCCGTGGCAGAGGTGGTGCCTCACAAGGCCACTCCACACCACGAAGCGCCGCTAGACGAACACTAGCGCGCATTCGATGGCGTCGTGCACGCTGTAGCAAGGTGCACGATACGTCGCGCACGACGGAGTGCAACCACGCCCACAGCGACGGGAGACACCCGAGCCATTAAGCGCTTTATTGTGCCTAAGTGTCTTTAAACGGTGGTCGAAAATAAATATATAAGTACAAGCGTAATTGTAATGCATAGACATTTGCTAAATAAGCATGAAAAGGAACGAACAAACAATCTGAATTGGCTACTATACGTCGGGCGAACTGGTGCAGGAGTAAAGCCACGTCGTAGTTGCGTATGTACAGGACTCCAAACGCGTGTGGGACGCGTGAAATCGAGCGCCGATATCAAGCCGGGCTTGTTCTCCGCGCCTAGACGCGCCCAGATGCGCCTGCGCCGTGTACGCATGCGCAGTTACGCGAATGAGCGCGCGCAAGTAAGCGCACGCGCATCGCACGCGTCTTAGAAGCGTACGTGTGGTTCGGCCTTTACTCTCTCAGCAGTCATGTGATGGCGTCGGCAAACGCGGCGCGCGTTCCCGCCTGTGTAAGGGGCTGCGTGAGACGTCTTTACACGATGATCGACTGGGCGAATTGCACGGAAGATTCACGGTTTACCGATGATTCCCTCCGGAGCTTCGCCCACTCATCATCATTCACCCCGTGGATATGCTGAGATTTTTTACTAAATCACGGCAGAATGTGGTACAGTTCTACTCCCTGAGCCAGAGTACTGTCAAAAGGGGAATTCTTTCCGCGAGAAACCAAAATGAATACTTTATTTTTAAAAGTAGTGGCGCATATTAACGTTTATGCTAGTTATTATACGGCGCATTTGCAGCACCTTAGATGTAGCTTACGACTTTGAAGGCACAATTTACGTGAATCTTAACTTCTAGTTATCAAACTGAAGCGTCGGCGCTGTGTTGGACCTAATTGCGAGGAACATCTTGATCCATAAAATCGTCGTCATTATTATAAACTCGTTTATTCATTATTTGCCTGTGCTGCGCGAAGGGAAGCGAATGGTCCATTTTTTAGAAACCAGTCGCATTTCATTTGGTGGATAAATGCCACGAATGAAAGGCATTTGGTATGTGCCTTGTTTGGCAACGTAAATTTATAATTCTTTCTCGTGTGTACAATGATAATCATAAACATGCAATAAATAATATTAGGGAGACTGTATGGTTTCTTTATCACTTTTTCTATATAAATTTTCTTTCTCTTCCTGACGGGGTGCAAGGTAGCTGCAGAATCTTTGTAGATGCTGGCAAAGGTGTTGACCTATGCTTCAAAAAGTCCTGTACGACGCAATGCCTCCAAACTGCTCGTACCTCCACTGAATATAATGCCTTTTCCTGGTATATGAAAGCCATAAGCAGTTTTCGTTTATTCCGCACATTGCTCATTTGTTTGATCGGTCGCGTGAAGCTGGTCAAGCGTATATAGCTCACGATTTTCTAAAGCCAGCTTTTTTTCTTGGTCGATTAAAGCATGTCTCTTATCCTGTTAGAGATCAACTTCCAGAGCATGTTAAATTCTTCGGAAAGTGTAGGTTGATCGTTCTGTAGGAAAAATAAACGTGTAGTAAACAAAGGTTAAGATAGGGGACCCGGAACAAAAAAGAATGTGCGATTGTCTCCTCTCTCTCTCTCTCTCTCTCTCTCTCTCTCTCTCTATATATATATATATATATATATATATATATATATATATATATATATATATATATATATATATATATATATATATGCTTTTTGTGTAAAGTAATGAGACCAGGTCTGGATGCATTGATCCGGTCGGTACAAATCACAGCTACCGCTGTGATTCCTATGCTGCGAACGCTTCCTGAGAGTCAGCTGCCTTAACCTACTACTATAGAGATATTGTGAAAGCCCATTGGCTGACAGGAAAATCGTCTAAGCGGTGGCTTCAAGCTTCTATTAAGTTTAGGTAGCTGGAGAGAGTCTGCCGGGTTGGGTGGTGGCTGCGCAATGTTGCAGCCTTTACCTGGACCACGTAGATGGATGCAAGAAGGGCGGTGCGCGTTCGAATGCTGTCGGGTGCAGCTTCCAGTGATCATCATGTAATGTCCGGTCGTTTCCGTTTGGCGGCCTTGCTAAAGTGCTCGAGGACTGCATCGTAGAACACGGCTCATGATTCGTCTCAGAGGTCTTCAGCAATTATTCTCTTGTATACAAACGACGGTCAGTGTCCAGAAACTTTTGTTCAGGTCACTCGGCCAAAGGCGTCGCGATCGGTACATTTCTTCAATGGTCTGGCGTCTTGAGTTCACAGAACCACGGAAAACTGCCGTCTTTGTAGACCTCTGTAACCAATGCGAGCGTCTGGGAAGTGGGCTTTGGAGGAGAAAGCAAAAATTTAATGATGTGTTGCTGCTCCAGCGCACATTATTAAATTTTGCAGTTTTGCATTTTGCATTCTGAATGTTCATCGTACGATTCTTTCAAATGACGGGATGTTCTTCCGGCCATAAAAGAAATGGTGCGAGTATGAGCCGGTTCTGATGGCGGTCTTAGTTTAACACGGCGTCGCAAACTTCATCAGAGAGGAATGCGACAGCCTGGCGCGTAACGCACGCGCCGCACGTCTTAAAGTGTGTAGGCTCTGGCAAGCGAGAATTATGCGCCTGTTAATGGTCTAATGGTGAGAGCATTGGGCTGGTCTGCTGGAAGAGAGAGATTATCCGCCTCAGCATGGCGTTCACACTTGTCTTATTGAGAAGACTCCAAAAGAGGCTCAGCAATAACATTCATATCTCAAAGTAATTGGAATGAAGCGAGGAATGCTTCTCATTTCAAGTCATGATGTGTCCAGTGTTGAAAATCCGGTGGCCCATTAACAGGGAGTTAAGATGGCGGCGAGGTGCGGTGCATGCTGGCTACATGTTCGCCCTAATTTGTGGTCTGTTTCTTGAAAGGGACGAGGCTTAATGGGTGGCGGTAGGAAGCAATGCTGGGGCCCCGAAATGCTAGGGGATCAAGCTCTGTCGTTCTTGCACGGCCATTGCTTTGTCGTGCTTGCCAGGCAGTTTTCTGCACGAGGAAGGGCGATGAGGGGAGGAGGGTGGGGGAGGGCTCTTACTGCACTTTTCCCTATTCCTCGTCGGATAGTGAATGCAACAGCCGCGTTCGTTCAGATCCTCGCTAGCGGGAACACCTCGAGGAGCATGGAACAAAGGAAATTTGTACTTCACAAAGGGACATGTGGTTGCGTGATACACCGTATCTGAGGAAGTGGTGGTATTGTCTGTGAATCACGTACACAGGCGACTTACGGAATTGCGGAACGCTCAGAGTCTTGGCCTTGTTAAAGAAGAAATATTTTTCTGCTTTACTGTGAGGTGCACAGAGGAGCTCTCGCATTTGGTTGAACCTAAAGCACGAACGAGGACCACGACAAATTAGGCTTTTAGAGCAACCGTTGCGGAGATGTCCGATATACAGAACTTAGTTGGGCCCACTGGAAAAAGATTGCCAGCCGACAGTTTTTATGTACATCTTATACGACATCCAGCGTACTGTGAGAAAGAAGTGCACGTTTTCTGGCTGCCAGTTTTTCAAATCGACTAAATAATACCTTTCAATAGAAAAAAATGTGAGCCCGATATTCCTACAAATCATTCAGCTTCACATTTCTTAATCGCTAGTTAAGTTACTCTAACATCAATCTGCGACATTTGTCTGTTATGTTCAGCCGTTGACTGAACACCTTAAAAACTTGTTCCACCGGTCGTAGCTTCACTAATGCCCCCTGTGTGGGGTACTGGCTGTGTAGGTACGCCTTTCTGGAAGATGTGAGATACAGTTGCCTTTGCAGCTCCTCCCATATAAATTAAACGGTAATTCCTGGGGTTTTTGCGTGCAAATCCTACGATATGATACGCGGTCTTTTACCACCTGTGGTTCCTTACGCGCACTAAATGTGCAGAGTACACGGGCCTCTATTATTCAGCCTAAATCGGAATGTGTAGTTCGAACCCGTTTCACTCGGGTCGGCAGCCGAACACCGTACCCAGTGTGCGACTACGGCGGCCTACATAAATAAAACGGCAACACGTTGTATTCATGCAAGCAAGAGCAACACGATGGAAAAGCCGCATTACATTAATGCTCAGGCTTAAATCAATGATGTAGAAGGCGTGTCCATCAAATCCGTGGCTGGCGCATCGCGACCATAGGGAAAGCGAACAGGCTTTCGTGCCTGCCCGCAGCCTGCCGCCTGCGAGTGCGCGCGCATGGAAACTAGCACTGCGAGCATCCATTTCTAACATGCGAAACGAGGCGCAGCCGAGCGCCGTATAATACCTTGAATGCGCTATTCTGTGGAAATCAGGTGAATGCTGGTATTTATGCGCAGATTTTTATCCGTGAAATGGACGTTTCCTGTTTTCTATTTTATACCACGTGAGAGAGTAAACACGCTGACGCAGTCGGCCAGCGCCCGTATAGGAGTCCTCCCCAACGCCACTCTTATGTCAGAGCTGGAAGTACCTTCGCAGGAATCGCAATAACTGTACGCAGCCGCAAGAATAATGTCACGCTTATTGAGCATTTAGTTAAACGTTCATGAAGTACTGCTCACGCGTCGCGTCGCCGCAAGCTACACTTATGAAAACGTTCTCGTAAAGGCGGAAGAGTCCCGACGTCTGCAGCCAACATGAGCCGGCGGGACGATCGCCCGGTCCCGAAGCACGGCAACTGGGTGGTCGAAGGCGTTGCGTGCCTTGAAAGCAACCTCTCGCGCAGCTATCTCAATATTTGTACTCTGAGGGAATCAATAAACTCGTTGGGGCAGACGGTGCGCTTGCTCCAATTCTGGAAGCAGTTATTCCTGGCGCCATCGACAATAATGCGTTTGCGGGAGCTTAGAAAAAGAAAAGGCAGAAAACTAAGGAACCCAGCCAAGCTCCCAACTATTACGAGGGTGTCGTGAGTACAGTTATAGGTGTACTTTTGTAGCGAAATTTGATTCGGTACGCTGACAGGGACTCTGCCATTTGTTTTGCCCCACCAATGCAGCAACAGTGACTCGCCGCTAGAAATAATTGCTGGGATTTGACGTGCCAAAAGTGCGGTATAATTACTAGGCACGCAGCCGTGATGGGCTTCACAAATTTCGGCCACCTGGGGCTGTACCTTAACGTACACGGATAAAGCACAGCACAAGGGCCTTTAGCATTCTCGCCTCCAGCGAAAATGCGACCACCGAGGTGAGGTGAGGAGTTCTCGATTGGCCAAACGTATCTTTAAATAAAAGAGGGAACACGACTTTGCGGTTGTCCTTTATTGCCAATGGTCTCGACCAAGGGACCGGTCTGCCTCAGGGCCTCTGTATTCCCTGAAGAAGACCGTGTCCGTGGTCGAAACCATGAACAATAAAGTATAACCGTGAGGTAGTCTTCCCCCCCCCTCTTTCTCTCTCTCTCTCTCTCTCTCTCTCTCTATATATATATATATATATATATATATATATATATATATATATATATATATATACGTATGTTGTGTGTGTTGCGGAGCGAAAGAAAGAACTTGTTTGTTATGCGTTCACATTAACTATTCCTGGCACGTAAAGTTTACCGGACGGGAATTATATGATATTACATGTGTGTGTTAATGTATCATAATGAAATAGGCAAGTTGGTAACAACGCTGGTATAAGTAAGCGTGTTAAGAGAGCTGCGTGAAGAACTCTTTTCTGGTTAAAACAAATACTAAAGCGACCTTAGCCGCCGCATAGCGCAGTGGTTGTGACATGGCGATGTTGTTTGTGCTGAGAAAAATTTCTTATATAGCTGCCAATTAATACCAATGCAAGCGGCCCCATTGAGGTCGGGGCTAAATGAGAAAACAGTCGTGTATTGCGATTTTGGCACTCCTTAAGGAGCCCTATGTGGCAAATCGTAATCCCCGCCTTTACGGGAAAGGTCGTAATACACGAGACTCAAGCGTAATATCTCAGAGTTGAACTTCAATAAAGCAACGTTTAGTAGAATTGCAGGAGTATGACGCACAAATAGCGGTGCCAACGTATTGCGTTTTTCTTTCTTTTAATTTCTCAGCTTCACTTATTTTCCCCTGATTACCTCAGATGTTCGATATGTGCTCGCCTGTCCCAGTGTATCAGCCATACGTAAAAAAAAAAGAAAAGGAAAGAAAATAAAGAAATAATAAAACGCGCAAAACCTGTCAGTCTTTTTGTGGTGTTCACTTGGCCCGTGGGATTCAACACGCTTAGCGCTTTAGAGCAGTGAGGCAGCGATCGTTAGGGGGAAAAAAAGAAAAGAAAGGGGTGCGATCAATGTGCCTGCGTTATGCGCGGCAGCGCAGGTAGACGGAGGACTACGCGGGTGCGCATTCAAAAGCAGAGCAGTGAGAGCGAAGAGGATGCACGAATGCGGTGGCAACCGTCAGGAAAGGAGCGCGTCGCTCTAACGTTATTCTTCCGCAGACGACCGAAGCCGAGAGCGCATCGCACAGAGTCCATTCCCGCTCGCGGCGGGAACGTTCCCTCTCGTCGGGGCCTGTGGCTGGGACCGGTGATTGTGTTTCAAGGAGACGTCACCGAAGCGCACTTCGTTGCGCCGCATTTCAGTCGACGTGCGCTGATGGCAGCGCATGCATGCCAAAGGCGCGCTGCCATCGCGGCGCAGCGGCCTCGGAGCCCATCACCAGTCCCCGTCCTCGTTGGGAACGAACCGTATCGATTGCGCGACGGGCGCCCAGGTGCCGTGTGCGGCTCAATTTTTTTTCTTTTGCTATATTTATTTCTTCCTTTTCTGCGCCCGTTTTCGGTTGTCCAGACACTACTCGAGATCTGCGGGCCGTTTCCGTGGCTCCGGTTTCGCTGAAAGCGAAAATATATTGGAATGAAAGGAAATGGCAGTTGAAGCCCCGTCTCCCAGCTAATCCTTTTCAGTGAAGCAATTTCTTACTTGAGGAGTTTTTCTTTTTTTTTTTTTGTCTTCTCTAAATCTCTACACTGTGGGCATTCGCGCATGAATTATCGATCTGGATATCAGAGACCAAGCTCAATTTTCGTGGACGTCATTTGCAAACTAACCGGACGACAGCGGGCGCTGGTTCTAAGGGAGTTTAATTTAAGCGCCGCCGGAAAGCACCCTCCCCGGACTCCAATAAATGGCGGCAAAGTCCTGGACAGCTTCGGGTCTTTGATTCCCTCTGTTCACGATGACATTCCCGTGATCTCTCGACCTTGGGTTCGTTTCGCCCAACTGACGAGAAGAGCTCCGCAATATAGGGCTGACATTTTGGTTTGTACACGGTGCACCGGGCGGCACACTTATTCGGAATGCTGGCCCTCTCGCAACTTTCGGTAGAACGAATGACAGAGTGAAGGAATTCAAGAACGCACGTCCGAGTGTACTGAGCAGGGTGGTGCAATCACACTGCACAACATGAAGCCAACATTGCTGGTTTACAGGAACGAGTTCTTAGGCGAATCTGCTGTAAGGTATATTGCTACTAAGCAAACCGCATGCGAACGAGAAGGCGAGCTTATAACAGTGCCTCTACATTCCACAACTGCCGATGGAATAAAAATGCGCCCCTGCTCTCTACATTTGCATCGCTCTCGGTGTAAGTGCACACATACTCATAGCCTACTGCGTAGCCCCCACACAACCAAGTCTCTTATAGCGATTTACTCTTTGAGATGTCGACGTTGACTGAACTCCGTATTCGCCTGTTATAGCTTGTTTAGGGCCATACATGTGACGCGCGTTGGTTTTATTTCTGTCGCCTCGTCGTATGAAGTTATCATAGTACGGGTCGCGTTGTGACAATTTTGGTCCCTTAATGGGTCAGTGAAAAGAATACAGAACTCCCGGGTTGTTCTTTTCACTGCTTCAATAGGCATTCGACATGCTGATTCCGAAATATTTCGGCGGGATATTCAGTCTATATTTAATAACGCCCGTTTGAAATCTTAGCTTTCTTGAGCTCCCGAGGCGACCATGCGACACCACAGGCCAGCATAGGCACTATTCAGTGTCGTCACCTTAAGGCGTTTAAGCACGTCAACATATCGCTAACTTTCGTTTGGTCTAAAACAACAGATTCATATGAAAGCTAGAAGGTAATGGAATAGTTGGAGCCCGTGTGGTGGCGTCGTACGGGTGCAAGACTGGAGCACGGTTTGTTTTTCCATAGCCTCCGAAAGAGCTTGAATCTCGGAAGCCGTGATGGCGACTAACATGACGTCAGCTGCAGTTGAGGGGAGCGCGCGCTGGGGGTGAAATCGAAAGTGTGTTTTTATCGCTGTAAATCAACGCAGATGGTGCAACGAAACAATGTATTATAGTTTGGACGGCCAGGATTCCGATTACACTATTCGTAAAAAAATTTTCAGAAAGCGTTTCGCGACCCCTTTAAGTGCAATGGAAAAATTTTTGTGTAATGCACAAGTTACGGCGATGAAACAACTTGTTTCTCTTTTTCAGTAAAATAGGGAGCCCAGATTGACAAGCATCAATAGATGTGCAAGTCGTATGTGTTCTCTTTCAATGCAATGCCACGTTTTGGAGAACCTTTCCGTGTTCTGTGACTACATTAATTAAACTAACCATATATAACCTGTTTAGGGCTATACCACCATGATTACTTCTGTCGATCTTGTAAATAGCATGGTATATTATTTTCTTGCTTCCCTCCCTCCCATCGTCCCCTAAAAGGTCTACTTGTTAGACCTTTCTGCGTTTTTGCCTTCTGCCTCCTATAATCTTCCGTAGACAAGATAGTATCTGTGTGCCTGCACATGTGCTGGGCCGAATTCTATGCATTTTGATAAAGAATGTCGCCTTTTTCCTCTAATCATAAATTAACGCAGCCTTCGGAACACACGGTGAGGCTGGTATGTGATGTAGAAGCACGACGCTGCCATCTAGCAGTCTGAGATTGGTACCTTCACGCGATGCTCTGAGCAATGAGAGTAAAGTTTAGGATCTTCGCCGCAATGCAAGCGGTCAATGCGGCGAAGATTCCGTTCACAAACGCGGAGGCGGGGCATTTTTGCGTTTGGCATAGAGATATTAATTCTTTATAAAACTTATTCGTGCAAAATCGCCGCGTACCTATGGTAAGTGAACGCACTTGCACTTCAATGTTTGACATATGACTGTTTTGTTGGCACTCGGCACGTCAAAATCAGCAGCTAATAAATAGTCAGCAGTGTCGTCGTCGTCGCTTCGTTGCCGGTGCTCTGCTGGGTTTCCTCCAGCTCTGCTGTGACGAATAAATTTTTGCTTCGGCCGCGGAATGTTATTAGTTGTCTTTTACCGATACAGGAGACGATTTGGCTGCGATTTTGTTGTGTAAACAGTTTCAACGACGTCAAGGCGCGAAATAGATATCCGTGGAACTCGCTGCTCTGCCATCCCCTCACAACAAATGGGCCCGTCGGCGCCAGCGTTGCCGACTTGTCCTCTGATTTACTAGTTTTCGTTGAAGTCCCTTGACGTTTAAATGAGAAGAACACCACATCGGCCTTTGCGCCGAGCTCCTGCGCCTTTTTGTATAGTTGTTTTATATCTTCAGGATGCTTTGATATTGGCAAGCGACCTTATTATTATTATTATTATTATTATTATTATTATTATTATTATTATTATTATTATTACAAAACATTGTAAAGCGCCTCAAAAGAAGTAAATTTTGAAAGAGAGCAGAAAGGACATAAGCAAAGCAATACACAATGAGACACTGACTGGCCGCCCGGCTTCTTTAATGGTGTCCCGCAGCAGGATTGTGTGAAATATTCCCTTGCGAGAAATTTTTGAATAAAACGTTCCTTCTTTTTTTTTTTGTTTTTTTTTAATATGGGTCGACAACATGGAACATTAGACGCACTGAACGAGATTTAGAGACGAGAGCTTAATTTCGTAGTTGGCAAGAATCCAGCACATCGTTGTGTGCGCTCGTAATGTTGAAGCGCCGCATTTCAAATAATGAACTCATTAAACCCATTTAGTGCTGTCGTGGCGAGAACATTATCGGAACACGCGGAACAGAGACAGCGGCCACTGGAAAAAGTTAGCCACGATAATAGCAAATTCTCAAACGTTTCGCTGCGGTGTCCACATGTTAGGCACGACGGTGTTGGCGTGACTCTTTGCGGGGGAATTAGAATGAAAGAGATTAACACGCAGCTTGTGCGACAGAGATTACTGGGACTTTCAGGACATGACCACAGAGATTTATGCATGGTGCGATTCCTTGGCGACCCTTTCATTCGGGTGCAAGTGCGCTTCAGAGGCGGCAAGGTGTCAGTATTGTCACGTGGTAGTGACTCACGCAGCACTCAAGGCGAAGCACGCAGGACTCAAGCGATGTCAGGCGAACTGTTTATTGGGCGAACTTGTGCCCAGCAAAACAAGGCCAATGACAATGCACAGCAACAGCGACGTGAACAGTCGTCGGTCGACGGAAAGACTGACAAGTGGCGTACGGCGCCGGCTTTTATACACGCGTCATAACGCGTTCTCGCATTATCTCTGGAGTTCCAGAAGTCACTGAAATGTGCGCGTCAAGCATGCAAGGTTTCAAGAATGGTCGACACGGTTCCAGAAGTGTCATGCAAGATAAACGCGGCCTGCGTTGCGCGTAACAGAAAGTGATAACAGTGTCACTGGGAAGTGTCACTGGATGTCACTGTTGTCACTGTGGATGTCACTGGATGTCACTGGATGTCACTGTTATCCCAGTGTCACTGGGATAACAGTGTCACTGGGAAGTGATAACGGCTTTCCACTTAAACAAAACAACCGCACGTGTCAGTATATCCGGACGCCATAGAATTAGCATACTTGTATGTGTTGTTGTGCATGATAAAAAATTCACAGCATATCCACGGAGTGAATGATGGTGAGTGGGCGAAGCTTCGGAGGTTCATCGTAGATCGCGCCAAGTTCCGGATTAATTTAGTTAACGCGTACGCTACGAATCCTTATGGTTCAACTACGCACAAGTGGCATCTCCCACCGGCACTTCATTGCAAGTCAAGATCCAGTGCACATATATATATATATATATATATATATATATATATATATATATATATATATATATATATATATATATATATATATATATATATATATATATATATATATATATGGGTGGCCGGTGAACGGTTCTCCAGCGCGAGCAGTCGGTATTTTTCAATCAAGAAACTCGCTAGAAGACGCTGCCTGCGCCAACGTTGTCTCTCGCGGGTGAGGGCGCGTTCTCCTTCTTTGCGAGCTGGTACAGCGTTCATCGAAGAAACAGCGTTTCCATAGTCAACGCGCGCCTTTCGCTCTCCCTCTCTGTCTCTCTCTCTCTCTCTCTCTCACACAAGACAGCAGATGGAAGAGTGCGAGAGCTCGTGCGCCGGGAGGCACGCGCCGAGGGCGAGCGCGAGCCTCCCGGCGTTGCATGGCGTTGCACGGTATTGTGAGTGGTGTAGGTTACACGATACGACGATACGTGACAACCGACCCACAGTTTAAGGAGCTTCGCCCCTAAAATGATTGGCTAGATAAACTCCATTGGATACGAATATTTCAACGTAATTGAATTGCCTATCTCCGCCAACACTGCTGCTGTTATGCCGTAGTTCTGATGGACGGAATGATTGATTTGTGGAGTTTTATGTCCCAAAACCAGCTATGATCAGGAGAGACGTCGTAATGAAGGGCTCCGGAAATTTCGACATCCTGGGGTTCTTTAACGTGCACTGACATCGCACAGCACACGGGCCTCAACATTTTGCCTCCATCGAAATGCAGCCGCCGCGGCCGGGATTCGATCCCGCGACCTTCGGATCAACAGTCGAGTGCCATAACCTCTAGACCATCATGGCGGGTCGGTGGACGGATTAAAACAGTTCGAAGCGCGTTTTATTTGATATCCTACTTCGGAGAAAGCTGGATCAAATGTTTAAAAGCGAGTAAAATAGCGGCCGGACAGCTGTGTGGAATGCAGGCGCTGCAAGAGAGCTGAGATTACTGTCCAAACCCGCATACCATATCGGAGAAAAAAAAAAGAATTGAGAAACTGAGGCATAGACGCCCTCGCATGAGTCGTAGCAATGACATTAAAGGTAACGTTGTTCAGTCGCATGTTTGCGACAATATTTTCGGGAAATTAGCTTCTTTGCACATGAACAGGCACATATATATCCTTTCAGACAATAAAAATGAGTGGATCAGAGCTAGCACTTGGTAGTTGTAGTACGCTCGCGAAGACTGGACAGTTGTTTAACTGACCAGAATATGCCTCATGTTTACAGAAGTACATGCGCATTTCCACGTTTTCTGAAATAGACAAAAAACAGCGGCAACTGTCTTCATATACACCTCCATATCATGCGAGAAAGAAAGAAGAAAGCGAAGGAAGCTGGTGCAAGTTATGGCCCTGCAGGAATGTACATGTCGCGTATAAATAATCCGTCGGAGACGCTATATCGAAGCACGACGACACACATCGCGGCGTATATCATGATAGCCTCTATGAGGGAGCCTCTATGATAGCCTCTATGGTGTAATAGCCAGACCGGATCCATCTTTCTGTTAGGTGTACGCTAACGATGACAAGTTGGTTATACGTCTTCGTGTTACCGCCATCGAAAACTCCGTGTGCTGAGTGGAACCAGGCGACATGACACAGCTTTTGCGACAACATCTGCTTTATATGTATATATTGTAACTGTGCCTCCCTAAGACGTGCAAAATAATAATAATAAAAAAAACTCGCTCCGATTCTCGGTCAGTTCTCGTGTTTACGTCTGCTGCTTGCATTTTTCTCGCTGCGATCGCTGACACTACGCGAGGTGCAGCGCAGCACTGAAGGAGACGTTGCTTGAATCTGCGCTGTCGCATCGACCGTGTGCCCTAGCAGCACGTTCGGCAGTTGAAGAGGCCGAAGCGCACATGTGTTGCAGTGACGACTTCAGATATACCGATGACAATACTCGAGGGGTGCAAACATCTTTATTCGCACAGAAACCGAGGGCATGTGGGAGGACTGCATAGTCTGGCACTGCACTGGTCGTCGGTGCCGTGAGAAGCCTGGCTCTGTAATCGTTGCATCACTGTGTGGATCATAGGTATAATACATGGATTACAAAAATCATTTGATTGTATACGTTAGAAACGTGCACCGTGGTTCCTTTATATCATTAACTAATATTGAGTTTCGATACGCGTTTTCTCCGAGCGTGTCTTTAGAAGAGTTAACCTTACTTAACGCCGGAACTAATTATTAAATCGAGAAATATTCAATGAACAAGTATACTTACGGAAATTTCTAGCGCGTATCTCGTCAAATATAGGCGTATTTTTTTGAGCACTCGCTGTGCATTGCTTAACCATTCCTTCATTATTTAAACAAAAGTATTCACGAAATGTTGAACGACAAGCTGACTGAATTTGTAGGGTGAAATATTCTATACAGTCTCATATAGCAAGGTATATTAAGTAGTAAATCGCTGGCCAGAAGAGCTAAGATAAGAAAATGCATATTTTCCTTCCATATCACCGCAGTTTTCTGATCTTAGTGCGCGGTTTTGCTGTTCTGTCGAACAACTCTGCAGTGAAATTACACGTATTTGTGAGTAAATCTAGAGAGCCGTAGGCTTACGTAAGCTACTGTTTTTGTTTAACAAGCCTGTCAAAGAAATGCGTTTGTTGGAAACTGACTTATTGCCATGGAAATCAACTACCCGCACTGCGTCTATCGGAAATCGAATTAGTAGTACGGTACAGTGCTATAATAATAATAATAATAATAATAATAATAATAATAATAATAATAATAATAATAATAATAATAATAATAATAATAATAATAATAATAATAATAATAATAATTTTTTTATTTCCATCAGCGATGGAGGAGACTGCTGGTAAAAGTCGCTTGAAGCACAAGCAACTTGACAGAAGCCCGCAGCCACCTCTAAATGCAGCCAGTGATAGCACCCATGTACGGGAAAACGAACGTCATACAGAACGCATACACAGTACACAAGATATCCAAAAAGTTATGACAATTTCATACAAAAAACAGCCACGTAAGTAAGAAAAAATAAAAGAAAGCAGGATATTTATCTTATTTACTATGCGAGTATGTATTGATGAAATGTTCGCGTAGTGTTTAGGCAGAAGTTATACTTAATTCCATGTCTGACTTATGAAATGAATTTAAAAGGGCTGGTGTGTACGACGTTCTCTGCGTACTGTTCTGCGTGACGAGTGCCATATGAATGCGTTTTCTTAGCTAGATTAGACAGGTCATGGAAAAACTTTACTTTTTCTTTCAATTCCGTTTTGAAAGCTAGACTTTACTCATAATTATAAACGCTGCCCCGCCGCGTTGGTCTAGTGGCTATGGTACTCGGCTGCTGATCTGAGGGTCGCCGGATCGAATCCCGGCTGCGGCGGCTGCATTTCGATGGAGGCGAAATGTTGAGGCCCGTGTGCTGTGGGATGTCAGTGCACGTTAAAGAACCCCAGGTAGTCAAAATTTCCGGAGCCCTCCACTACGGCGTCTCTCATAATCAGAGCTGGTTTTGGGACGTTAAACCCTACATAACAACAACATCCTAATTATAAAAGCTAAACGCGCGCATTATATTCGCTTTCAAAATAAATCAGAAGTATGGGAATTATATGGGGCATTAAAACGTGCTCGCACAAACGTTTTCTGCAATATGTGAAGTCTTTCAAGATTTGTATATGTCGTCGTACCCCATGCCAAAAAAAAAAAAACTATAAGGAAGAAAAAAGTGTGCTGTAAACAAGAAGTTTTATTTTCTAAGGTAATATAGATCTGTGACGCGCCATCATACCGACCCCACGGGATAACTCGCCTAAAACCGATTCGATGTGTGCATACCAAAGCATATTTTGTGTGAAGGTAACTCCCAGTATTTTCACACTACTCACTATTTCAATTTTTTTCAAGTCCATAAAGAAGGGTAACATCATTGCAACTCATCTGCTGAGATTTCGGTCTGAAAATCAGAGCGCTGTTCTTTTTCTTCTTTTTTTTCATTAATTGGCAGACCGTTTGCTTCTGAACATTGTTGGAGGGCTTTTAAAGTAGCGTTAGCTTTGTTCTTAAGACTACCCAGTTCGGGTGACGAAACATAGGCTAGCGTCGTCAGCGTACATAACGTATTTTTCACCACTGTAAATATTTACTAGGTCATTTATGTAAACTACAAAAGAAATGAACCGGGAATACTACCTTGAGGAACGCCTCTGCTGATATTGTCACGGTGCCTCGTTCGCTGCACCGTGACAGTATGTTTTAAATCTGAGCGGCAATTTTCATTTTGGACGTATTGGTAGCGATGATCTAGGTAAGACTTCACAAGGGTTAGACAGTGCCCGCGAATACCGTAAGTTTCAAACTTTTCAAGTAATATGGAAGGGTGGATGTAATGAAATGCTTTAGTGGAATCAACGTAAAGGCCGAGCACGAGATTCTTGCTTTGAAATTGCGATAGAAGGAATTATTTTTGTGGAAGTAGGGGGCTAATTCAGTAGGCAAGCTTTTCCTAAATTCAAATTGGGCTGTAGAGATAAGATTCTGTTTATCAAAAAAATTTGAAATTTGCACATGTATAATTTCTCTAACCCTTTGAATAATGTTGGTGATATCGAAATAGGTTTATAACATTTTATATCGTTTGAGTCACCTTTCTTATAAGGCACATAAACCTGTGCAATCTGCAGCCTCCTGGGAAAGATGGCACTCGCCAAAGACAGGTTAAAAATATAGGTGAGATATGGACATAGAAAGTCGAGTACATACTTGAAAGGATGAACCTGCATGCCCTCGACATCACAACTTGGGCTATTTTTAAGCGAAACAAAGACTGAGAGTACTTCAGACTCTGTAAATGGGCGAAGGAAAAAGGAAGATGGATTCCTGCCTGGCATACATTTTGAACTATTAGCTGATGCACAAGCGTTACAATTGCTCACAGAATAATCATTAAATGTATTCGCCAAATCATTGCCCGCTATTTTATGGCCACCGAGAAAAAGCTTTCCACATGTGTAAATGATTTATGGCGATTTAAGACGGTATTAAGCTTTTGCAACAACATGTTGGGTTTATTCGAGCAGCTGTCGAACTCAGCTTGAAAATACCATTTCCTTTGTGATTTTAATGCTCTGTTGAGTTTATTTCTGAGCGATTTGTATTCTCTCGATATGCTTGGATCTTTACTTTTAATAAACCTGTTATAAAGCGCGTCTCTACAATTAATTTGTTGTAACAATGCAGCGGTTATCCAATGTTGTTATCCAAGGTTGTTGTCCAATATTTGCGGTTGCTTCTATATTGCTTGTGAACAAATGAACTGCCAACTCGCCACATTGAGTGAGAACGCAGCCATGCATAACAAAGGGGGAGGAGGGGAAGGAAGAAAGGACAGAGTGGTTAGCTAGTTCTTAGACCGCCTGGCTACCCTGCGCAGGGAAAATGGGGTAAGGGACATAAAAGATGATAGAAATGAGATGTGCATAACAAAAGCATGCATAGCGTGCACGCGAGCAGCGCACCTCCCTTTTCATTACTGCGTTGCATGAGGTGAAAAGTAAGTCGGCGAGAATATTTCTGCCGCTTAAGCCGAGCATCAGTAACGCGATGGCTGGCGCAGAAAACGAGCGTAGCCAAATTCCTCGTACATCCAATACACACAAAAGGTTAAAGTGCTTTAACCTTTAGTAAAGGAGCATATTTTCACATTTTTTGTGTACCCATAAAATAAACTAAAGGTTACCGTGCTAAGTGCGTACTTCTCTCCCCCCCCACCCCCCCCCCCCCCTTCCTCTTGCCTTGGCCGGTGGAGAGATTTTACGAAATAAAGTGACTGTCAATGGGGCATGGGCTCAAGACACAGCTAGACGGGAAACGAGGAGGTTGAAGGACAAGAATGGCGGAGTCACTAGCAGTGGATCTCGGATAAAGAGGTGTTTCTTGTGTATTTACGTGGCGTGTGAGTTGTCTACGTTATAGTATTATACTAAAATACGACACTCGCACATGTACTCTATTTAATAGAGAGAAAAGTCGTCGTGAGTGAAGTGTTCGGAACAAACGAGTATACCGTGCCGCGAGTTCCTTGTCCACGTCGACCATCGTCGTCGTCTGCTTCTGTCGGGAAACGATGTGTTGTGGCCCTTCCACCTCGAAGACACGCAGTTAGCTGCGCAACAATAGTCCTTTTACATGAATTTTATGTTTTTCGGGATGGTGCACGGACGCATGGCTACTATTAAAAAATTATACAGCTGATCTCTCTCTCTTTTTCCCTTTTTTTTTTATCACGCGGTACTGCTGTAAACTATTTCCTTTATAGGCCGACCCTGGATTGCTTGTTTCCAGGCGCGCCCGCTGGCTGGTGAGCGTTCAGTCGGAATTGCAAATAGAAACTTCAGTAGGGTTATGCTGGCGTGCTTGTGCATAATCTATGTTACCGGGTGTACGGTCGTATACATGATGACGGGACTACGAAACAATGATACAGAAAAATCAAAAGGGACGGCATAAACGTCAGATTCTTCCAAACTTTCTCGGGTTTGTTGCTGCTTTCTTTCTCGCAACCCACATAAATATGACTTCTGTCACATTTCTGAAGAATATACCTTTCTGCATACTTAGTTTGTAGACTTTGTGCACTTATCCTGTGGCTTCTCTGTAAAACTCGTCGTGCCAGCTTTATGGGGCCTGAACATACGGACACTCAGCTCACTTTTTCAGTGGCCTTCTGTGGTCGTAAGATTTTCGTGACCTGGGAATACGGACATTCTGCGCGCTGTCAATAAATAGCGGATGAAAATTTTGTGATGTTTGTTGATTCACGCATTTGTACTAAACAGATCTGCTCTGCTTGAGCAGATGAACTACAATTTTTAGAACAGCGCAGCCGCTCACAGGGCCATTTTGTCGTGTGTCTAGGGTGTCGGGTGACTTTAAGAATTCTGCGCCTCATTCTTTTCTTTTCTTTTAAATGCGAAGCATTTCTTAGCGAACTTCGGCGACATTGAGCGTATCTATCTCTTTATCTAGTTAGTTTAATTTCAATTTACCTTTTTTTTAATCCGATGATTGATAATCTCAAACAAACAAACGAAAAGGAAAAGGAAGAACAGCCGCAAATGTTTGCTTCAGAAGCGCAGAGTCCCATGCATCAACTATTCAATGCACGCACGAAAAAACGTTCAGGCGATGATGACTATACACGTTGACCCGTGTTAGTTGTAAGCAAGGCTGGCGAACTTTATCTCTCGTGTATTGAGGACGATTTAACATTCTCGCAGAATTGGAACGACTGGATGGACAATTAAACGGCGGCGGGCGTAGCCGCGTTTCGCGTGACGCGAACCTGCAGGCTCAAATGTCCTCACTGTTGCGCAGTTAGAGAAATCGAAGCTGTTGCTTAATACTAGAGAAAAGCTGATGTACCCTGTTACGTCGTCGAAGTCGGTGTTGTTTTGCTTGTTCAAGGATGCGTGCAAACTAAGACCGTAGCCAGGAATTTCTTTCGGGAAGAAGAAGGGAGGGGGGGTGACACTTGCTTAAGGCCTTGACTGTTTGAGAAAAACATTTATTTGCATTAATTCTTTTCTGTTAAAATTGCAATATGTACATTGACTTTTTAAATGCACCGTAATTAATATGCTTAAATTTTATGTTATTAACACTACACTGTGTTATCAACACCGCCCCCACCAAATTTCGGGAGAGGTCCTAGGACACTCCCCCCCCCCCCTCTCCTGGCTACGAGCCTGGATACATCTGCCCCTTAACTGCGGATATTTCCCCCTTTTTTTGTTTATTGGCATTACTACCTGCGATGGTGTGCCTTGTCGAAACGTGTGTGCAACAAATATAAAAAAAAATACATGTCTAGCTTGTTCCATAAGAGGATAAACGCGCAGTAGACTAAATGAAAGTCCGCTTTCTGTCTTCGAGTGTAACTCATGGCCCGTTTCTAGATTCCGAGCAAACGTAAAAGTTGATCTACGTTCATTTCCTTTAGTACACGCTGCATTACTTCGCGAGATGGCTGCCCTGCAGCTACGTAAGAGAACGGAATCTCCTTTACTTTCGCTGGCGTTCAGCATCACGCCGCAGCCGTTAATTCAGCAATGGAACGTCTTCATATATATCCGAGCCCGAGCAAATGCACTCGCTTCGCGCGTGCCGGCGAGGCGGACCGGCCGTCTTCATTAGGCGAGCGCACTTCGAGCAGCGTGCTCGCCCGAGACACTCTTCCGTCACGAGCCCCGAACTGGCGGCCTGCTCGCCGAGAAAATTAACGCAGAATTATACGCCCACGCCTTCTTCGAGAGTAATTGCATCGCCTCGCAAGGCGCGCAGGAGACGACTCGAGCCCAGTTCATGGCGCTAGTTCCATTCGCGTAGCCAGGTTGTGATGAAATTAATCGCGGTGGCGACGTGCTGACGGAGTGGAGTGTCCGGGAGGTAGTGGTTAGTCGCGCACCGTTTCTGGCCCCGATGCAAAATGCTCTCGGCACGGACGTGTAGCGTTATGTCGAGCCCGCGGCGTAGCTGATGCTATCAGCGAAGAAAGTGCGACTGCGGACCCGCGGTGTGAGGGTCGTTATGTTAAACTCCCTTTTTTATTTTAGCGCGCCGTGTGAAAACCTGTTGTTGTTGTTGTTATGTGGGGTTTAACGTCCCAAAACCAGCTCTGATTATGAGAGACGCCGTAGTGGAGGGCTCCGGAAATTTCGACCACCTGGGGTTCTTTAACGTGCACTGACATCGCACAGTACACGGGCCTCAACATTTCGCCTCCATCGAAATGCAGCCGCCGCAGCCGGGATTTGATCCCGCGACCCTCGGATCCGCAGCCGAGTACCATAGCCACTAGACCACCGTGGCGGGGCGTGTGAAAACCTTAGGGACATAAAAGAAAGATCTACGTCTAGATAGCCATGCTGTGAGTCTGAGATGGGGGTGATTCAAAAAAAGAAGAAAGAAAAAAAAAAAACAGGGACGAAACATCGCATTCCAGCAGCTATATAGGAAACGCCTCATTTACTCACTCTTATTTATTTTTTGTCTTCTTGCCGGAAGTGGGCCTTCGCAATGAAACAGACTTGCTGCTCACGTGTGCGAAAGCGAGGACCCCTGGGCAAAGCCGTCGGGCGTCACGTCTAGCGCTTTTTCTTTTTCTTTTTGTTTGTTCCACTTGTTTTTCCGTTTTGTTGTTGCTGTTGTTGCAAATGTCCCGTGCCCTTTATATTTCCTATAAATGGGACCTCGAGTAGCGAATTTCAAGGAAGACTTTCTAGTTTAGATTTTTCGTGCTGTTTTTGTCGGTCCCTGCGGGTTCTTAAATTGGTGCCTCCGTCACAAACGGCGCACAGCAGCAATGGCACTTCTCTTAGTAATCGCGATCGTCATTCAGTCCCCGTGTAAGAAAGACCGCTCTTAAAGAGAAGCCGCTGAGGTTCAAGCCAAGATTTGTGCTTGCATGTCCGCATATGATCTTAGTGCAGCACGTCGGGTCTCTCGACGGAGAGCTATATGCGTCGGGTGTTCTATGCCATCCGACATGCTCGCTTCCGGCACGTGCCCAGTCGGCAGTCTTTCCTAGGCGTTGCTATTGCTGATGGCCGAGTATTGCGGAAGAACTATCGGAAATTTGGCATAGACAGTGATTCTATTCTCAGCCCACATAGGAATACTTGATTAACACAGTTTAAAGCCCACTTGAACTAGACCCGGTTAAAGCGCGTTTTGCCTCTATCTCCTTTCTTCTGAGCGCCGAATGGTTTGTTGAAGAAGGGAATAAAGTGAGCAAAAATTTCTGTACAAAAGCAACGAGTGAATGTTTTATAACGCCTACCACGCTGTTACGAAAACTTATATTAGTTTACGATCTTAAGCACTTGTATCTTGCAAGCGGCAGCGTGCGTAAGAGGCGGTTCCTAAATGCAGCCACTTTTTAGTCATTCTGATAGATTTGATACCATTTCACAAAATACGTACGTGAAAGTCTGAAACATGTAGTTTAGCTCGCCTGTTCCAATCCAACATATTCCTCGAATGCGCCTTTTTTTTTTTTTTTGGGCTATGAGCAGTAACTGCATTCGTTGTCTACTGTGCGGAGATTATTTCCATTTCATGTTTTTCTTTAAAATTCTCTTCGCCCCCTCAGCTATCGGCACGTGTCGTTGTTTTGGTTTAATTCAATGGCAAGAGTAAGTAGCGTGGTGGTGACAAGCTCATGCTCCGGTTAGTATGTCCGTGTAGTTTGATATTTAGATACACGTTGAAGAATCCCGGGTCGTCAATGAATCGGAGCCCGCCACTAGGGGCTGCCTCACAATCATCCTTGTTATTGCGCGTAAGACTCGAGAATATAAATATTTTTATTGTTCTTTATGAACTGAAACATTCACCTCTATACTACGACTTCTCTTTATATGGATCCGAGGAGAATGATATTGTCAATCTAGAGCATTCGACACCTTTCTGTACGATGATTACACTAATTATCTATTGATGATCGTAGCGGTGAGTTTAACATAAAAAAAACGCAACGCGCTTCGTATATCTCTCGGTTTTACAAAATTTACAAAGAAAATGTTGTGATCATTCTCATAAAATTCGGTATAACACGGAAGTGAAGCCTCTCTTCGTGAAGCTGTGAAATACATGAGCGGCAGTCTGGCGAATCGAGCGACGGGACATGGACTGGGTTTTCTGAACATGCGAACTCGTTGCATGTAGACATCAGCGGCGCCTTGACCCTGCACTGGGATCCTCGACAGTTGCCCACAAGCTAAGGTTCTCGAACGGCTTACATTCCGAACGGCTTACAAACCGAATGGGTTGTCAGCAGATCGTTTTGTGAACACGTAGTCCACTGTAGAGAAATGCGCATCATTTGCTTGTTAACCGCCGTTTTAGCGTTTTCAAAGCAGAACAAATCGTAACACAATTGGCTACCATATACGCAACACAAGGCAATTTATGGGGCTGCCATGGTTGTGTACATTTCCCAAGCAACGCGCCGGCAGGACGCCGCTGACCTCGTAAGCGCTAACTGCCGGCGCACATTATCACGGCATACGGCTTTTCGCCATCGTTCCTAGTTGGCGCCACCATCCTTGAGAACCAAGAGGGCAGTGAAAGGGTGGCGATGTTCAGTTAAGAGTATTTTTGCTTGCTAAACACCTTTCCTTTAACAGTATATCAGTGCAACACTTCTTGATGCATTCATAGTCTTCCAGTGACCCGACCCAGTATATCAGTAAAGACAAAAGGCCCGCCTGTCCGCCTCACATGTTAAGTGTGTCGGTAGTGTGGCGGGTAGAGCTTCCAGCGCCTACCGTCGCATCCCGAGTGGTTGGGGGTTCGAGTCCTAGCGTGTTGTACTTATTCATTTTCAAATGTGCTTTCACACTTTCAGACATCCACTGCCGTTACGTAAGTACGTCAGTGTTCTTTAGTGGACACCGGCATAAAACACTTTCGTGTGAAGAAGTATGAGGCGATCATGTTTTTTCCGGTTGTGCCCACACGCACGTCCTTGTCGATTTTGAAATGATCCGGCTTGCGTTACCTTTCGATGTACAGCGTTTTATTGTGACGGTCTGGAAACGTGTTCGTTCAGTCTTCTGCGGAGGCTCGGTATATTTGTTCTGCCAAGATCCTTTCTATCGTATGCTCCTGAGTCATCTTATGATCGTGATTTTTTCGAGTTTTGCAGCTCTTTATAATTTGACATGTCGTGTATGCAAAGATAGGAAGAAAACAATATTTGTTTAAACAAAGCGGCATTCCGTGCCGGCGCTTTCATAACGAGTCTCCCTATAGGAAGGTTGCCTTCCAGCAGATGCAAAGTGCCTGCTTTTTTTGCAACTCTTCAGAACGACTACGTAGTTTACGTGACAACCTTGCTTGCATCATTGGTGCTTTCTCAGGCGATCGGCTATATATAGCATGAGAGGCGCATGCCACTTACTGCTGTTTTACTGCACTGCTTTTACAACTACGGCCCACATTGTGAGACGGCGTCAACATTTGCCATGACTATGCCCTAGTGGATACTTGAGTAAATTACTCTGAGCGGACGAAAGCGCATGCTCACGCATTAATAAAAGCTTAGTACTTTTCTACAACTGTAAAAACTCGTCCTGTGTGTTTTCGTTCTATGTCGTGAGCTGTTTGCCTGCGAATAAAATTCGCTGTCGATCCAAGACAGAATTTCGGATTAAAGGCTCACCTGCCATGAAATCATATAATTCGTCATTTTGGGTCGGGTCACTGGAAGACTATGAATGCATCAAGAAGTGTTGCACGGCACTCAGTACGAAGAAGCTCTTCTTTATTTGCGGAGCTGTGAAAGGGTTTCACTCACCCATCACATTTAACGCGAATATTGGATGTCCGGTATTTCTGGACACACACGTGCTGCTATGCATTCTTTTGCTTCATGAATAAAGCAGCGCTGTTAATCGGAGCTTCCGTACTGGATGTGCAGACGCCTTTTGATGTCGTTTACCTTTAGAAGGAGGAGACGAAATAAGGGACTCGAAGGGCTCTATGCAATCATATCACGACAGGAAACGTATATGCGAAGTAATTTATTCATTAGGCTTACTTGGAATATAGAAGTAATGATCGAAATGGAGGAAAGGATCTATGTCTAAGGTCGGAGCCGAAACTACAACCTTCGGCATTGCGTGTGTTGTGCTTTACACGTTAATACTCGCTCAGCAGGCGATGCGTAAAGGGATTGAGCAGAGAAGGCCAACAGCGAAAAAAGTAAAATAGAAAGGAAATCAATAAACGCGTGCAGTTCAGGAAAGACAGGCTTCTCCTATTTAAGCCTCTTCTTTTTCTCGCACATTTGCTCATTCACCACCTTGCACCAGCTTATCTACTTGAAAGCTTATTTATGAAAATATGAAGTTGCTCGGTTGCTGCCACCGAGTGGCTAAGGCGCTTTCTGCTTATGTACGCAGCTTGCGTGTGCAAGCTGCGCACGGAAAGAAGCTTGCATACCGCACTTCGTGAGCATATTAAACTAAACTTAGATATTATGCATCGATGCACATAACCACATTGCCTTGTCGCATAAATGACGAGGAAATATTGGATTCAAGCTGCTATAGTGCATCGTACTGCTGCACCGTAAAATATACCGCTGTTACTTGGTAAAGCACCTAACAAAGACGCACGAACGAAGCACAGATGGCGAAGCTCCCCTGAAGTCCCCGAAGCTCGTGCTTTGGCGGACATTACACGAGTAGGTCTAAACTGCACTCTTAAAAAAAATGAAAGTACTGGCTTAGCGTATGCCACGAACTTTTCCGGTGCCAACAAACGACCCAAGGGAGAGAGCATCTCTCCAAACCTTTATCGTCATGACGACAGGCAAGTACTGACGCTTCGGCGTGAAATGACAAAAACAGTGATGTGTGGTAGTTTTTTTTTCTCCACCAGTAATTAACATCTACCTGTCAAATGAATAATTTGATGCTGCTCTTTAATCTGTCCCTTTAAGGTGCGCAGACGTGCTACTGAGAGAGAGGTGTGCATACGTGAGATAAAGTGTGAAGATGTGCCACTATGAGAGAGATAGAGAGAGAGAAAAAGAAAAGTGCCGATTGTTTTAAGAGTTGGTGCGGAGTCTTCATTCTTGGCAGGTTACCACGACAGTACGGATAGCATACAGGAACGAAATATGAGCCAGATAGCGTAAAGCAGGCTCTTCATATTTAAAAAGAACGTCTGTTGTGAGAATATTAGACATACATTATTGTGTCTGTTATTAAAGGGCCCCTAAACAACCCCGAGGTGTAAAATTTGTTTTAAAGATATAACTGCGCTCCTGTGCGGTGTGAACATGCTCCTGCAAGAATTTTGCGAATAGGTGCAATAATAAGGAAGTTACACGGGTTTAAGTGACCGCTTGCGCCGGTTTCGTTTTCTCGGTCGGCCTCCCCACCCTTCTCTGCTGAGGAGAGGGTAGGGGCGGCGCGCCGTCGAGACTCCGCCCACTTTTGACACGTGACCTGACGTGATCATTTGACGTCATTGACGCTTGCGCTGCGGAACCGGTTGCTCCCGTTCTAGAAACGTTGGGTTGCTCCTGCGCTCACGCCGGTGGGATGGCCAGGGGATCTGACAATAGACGTTTCGACCAATCAACGAGATACGACTACGCAAAGTTGTTCGCGGTGCAAGATGACGACACCTAGGATGCGAGCGCGACTGGTCAGTCGCCGGAAAGAAGCGCGCGAATTGTTTTTTGAAATACGGCGTCTGTGTGGCACGCAGCGCTGTCATATTCACAGAATGTGATCGCCGCAACCTTCTCTATGATTGAGTTAGCTTGTTTGGGCGGCTTTGAAAAAAAGTAGGAGCCTGTTTAGTGGCCCTTTAAAGCCCGTTCTGCTGGGTAGGGCTTCCGGTTTCATTACTGACCTGCCCGCGGACGGACAGTCGCGCTGGGTTGAAATTAGGTGCCTTCGTTGCTCGGACTTCATCTCACTCGAACGTTTTGAACACTTCACTTGAGGTGCACGTACCCACTTGACACTCGAGTTCTTTGCCGGGCCCCATGAGAGTGGCATAGAAAACGTGCGTCCGAGACACATAATTACTGCCTGGCGTCACCGGCGGTCGGTGTTGCTAGGCAAATATTTGAATTGCAAGATTAGGAGGGCGTTCGGAAACCGCCGTCGCTCTGAACTCGCTTCGAGCAAATCCCTCAACGCCGTTCAGTTTGAAATAAACCCGCTCTCTATACGAAATCTGGCCCGCAAGCCTCCCCCCCCCCCCCTCGCTTTATCCCTTTTCTACTTCCAATTTAATATCCGACCTTAGCTACGATTGCACACATCGAAGCCGACTTCTAACGATAGCGCTCAGTACGGTGCAGTCAGGAATTTTTATGGCTGATTGTCTGTTTAAGATGTATGTGTCTTAAAGGGCCACTAAACAGGCTCCAACTTTTTTTTAAGCCGCCCAAACAAGCTAACTCAATCATAGAGAAGGTTGCGGCGATTCCATTCTGCGAATATGACAGCGCTGCGCGCCACACAGACGCCGTATTTCAAAAAACAATTCCCGCGCCTCTTTCCTGCGATTGACCAGTCACGCTCGCATACTAGGTGTCGTCAAGTTCTACCGCGAACAACTTTGCGTAGCTGCAGCTCGTTGATTGGTCGAAACGTCTATTGTCAGATCCTCTGGCCATCCCACCGGCGTGAGCGCAGGAGCAGCGCTGGCCGGAGCAACCGGTACTGCAGCGCAAGCGTCAATGACGTCAATTGCTCACGTCATGTCACGTGTCAAAACTGGGCGGAGTCACGACGGCGCGCCGCGCCTACCCTCTCCTCGGCAGAGAAGGGTGGGGAGGCCGACCGAGAAAACGAAACCGACGCAAGCGGCCACTTAAACCCGTGTAACTTCATTATTATTGCACCTATTCGCAAAATTCTTGCGGAAGCATGTTCACATCGCACAGGAGCGCAGTTATATCTTTAAAACAAAGTTTGGACCTCGGAGTTGTTTAGGGGCCCTTTAAAGTGAAACGTTTATCCTTCACTGTCTACTATATTGATAAGCACATCGTTGAAAATGATGAAAACAGGGAATGTCGCTAGAGCCAATGTTTCGACAAGTGGACTTGTCATCGTCTGACGAACAACTGCGCTTGCGACATTGCCCGGTTTTCACTGTTTTCAACGATCTGTTCATCATTTCAAACCTCCATATTCCATTGAGCTTCTGTGCCTGCGTGCTATACGCACTTCTGTTTTTCTTTTTTTTTTCTTTTCTTTTGTTCCGGCGACGGGAGCAAGCGCGATACAGGGAGCCGGCCCCAAGTGCAAGGAAGAGAGGAAGACTTTCTTAAAAAAGCGTCGTAGAAGCCGCGGGTGCGAGGCACGAGAACCAGTATTAGAGAGCGCGCTCGGGGAAGGGTAACCTGTGTCTCGGGAAGGTGGGCACTCTTCCCAATGCCTTTCACTTCTCTTTTCTTCTCTTACGCGACGCTGAACAGTACTCCCTCCAAACTAGGGCTACAGAAAACAGCACCCCTTCCTCACTTCCACCAGACCTCTGTCTCTGTCTCTCTCTCTCTTTCTATCGTGTGAGGCAACAGTGACAATGCGGGCGTGCTGGTTTGACACGAGGTGCGTGAATGGCCAGCCCAACGGACGCTACAATGACTTCCTGGAAAAGCTGCCTCGACTTCACGTTTAAATCTAGATACCAAATTAGATGCGTGTGTTATGCTTCAAACGACATTACTGACGGCCAGACTCTGATAGATGTGCCCGGGGACTCAGTCTGACTGTCGTATTATGGCACGACGACGCTCTTCGCAGTCTTCCAATATCCACAGAAAGGACGATAAATACTTTGGCGAACAGTTCGTACTGAATTACATATCTTCAGATTATCACTTTTAAATCAATGACTGCAAACGAAAAGACGAGGAAGGAAAAGGAGAAAGTGAGTAGTGTGAATATTAAATTACATAAGAGCTTGAAATAGTAAACATTGCACATTCGCTTACAGTGGCTCACTATCTTTCGTAATGGTACTTTACATTTTATCAAAATAATCACACCACAAACATGCCGGAAGCGATAACCCTTGATTAAACCACCACATCTACAGATAGTCGAAGCGTCTTTAAACCATTTCAGACGCAGTGCGTAAAGAGACGTAGCGTCCATGCGCTTGTGCGTAGCCGGAGTCCACTGAAGCGAACGTCACTAATTTTTTTCCATATGTGTCCTGGGCTAGTCGCAGTTATAACGCGCTAACCATCAAAGGCGCTTAGCAGAGAAAGACGCTTTTTCGAAACGCGTAATCTGACGTAAAACGGCATGTATCATTAAAATCAACATCATTTCATATTAATAAAAACGTCTTGGTGTGAGCAGGGAAACAATGACGCTTCGCAGTGTTTCTTTTTGACATACATAGTACCACAACTACTTGGATGTCATCATCAGCGAGGTCCTTACCGACGATGCCAGCGTTCCGGAAGCAATTGGCTCTAAAGGAATAATAATTATTGATGGGGTTTCACTTGCCAAAACCAGCTATGATTACGTGGCACGGTCCGTAGTGGAGGTTTCCGGGGTAATTTTAACCGCCTGGGGTTCCTTGACGTTCAAACAAATCTAACTACACGGGTCTTTTCTTTAACACGAAAGTGTTTTATGCCGGGCTCAGTGACGTCACTGAAGAAATCAGTGACGTACTTCCGTAACGAAAGTGGATCTTTGAAAAAGGATCATACATTCGTAATGAAAAAGTTCACCCAGTGGAACTCCAACCCACATTCACCCGGTATCCGACGAAAGGAGATGGAAGCTCTGCCGACACACCACCGCAACATTGCTTATAATGGGAACAGATGGCAGATGGGCCTTACGTGTTCACTGCAGTGCTTCACAAGTTGCATCTAATTGTCGTCCGGTTAAAGTAAAGGTGTTTACTACAGTGAACTATACTGTTTAACAAGCAAAATTACTCTTAAATTAACATCGCCTCCCTTATACTGCACTCTTGGTTCGTTTAGGTTCGCTGCGGTGGTACCGCCATCTAGGAACGATAGATAGAACGAAGCAGATTGTCGTGCTGATTCGCGCCGGTAGTCAGCGCTTCGGCAGTCTGCGCCTCGACCTCACGCAGAAGTTAGATGGTTAGAGGCGTGGCGGCGACGTGACGGTGCGTTCCCCGGGCGAAGTACGAACGCGAGCGCTAAAAAATTTGTCTTGCGCACTGCTCCAGGAACGCAAGGACGGCCGTCGACAAGCAAATGATTGGCCTCTCGCTGCAGTGGGCTGTGTTTTCACAAAAACGATCGGCTGACAACCCGTTAGGTCTCGCTTGCAAGGTGTCACGGTTTGGCAACGCTCCTTGTTCATGGCAGGTTTGCGCAGGGCTCTGGAGCGTGCAGTTCAGGGTTTCCGGAGCAATGTGAGTCGTTCGAGAACTTTCCCTCGTGTACAACTGTCGAGGATGCCTGTGCAGTGTCGAGGTGCCGCTGATGTCTACATGTAACGTGTTGACATGTTCGCAGTACCGAAGCCACCCCCCACCCCTAGATTCGCCAGATTGACGCTTATTCTTTCCGCAAATTAGCGAAGACAGTCTTCACTTTCTTGTTATACCGATTCCTATGACAGAGGGATCAACGACATTTTTTACATTTCGCCTCCATCGAAACGCGGCCGCCGTGGCAGGGATTCGATCTCGCGACCTCGAGCTTCGCAAGGCAGCACCAAGCCTCTAGGCTACCACGGCGGGTCAGGTTCTAAAATGTTGCTTTGAAGGAGCACTAGCTGTCGAGGTTATTGTTACACATTCAAACTAACAACAACACGCCGCGTGGTAAGACACGTAATACACGTTGAACTTGATAGCAGTTTCACAGAATAACGGCGACTTTGGAAGTTGCGATGGGGACTAATCCATCAGTTTAAATACGTAATGTTTTGTATATACTCTTTGTTTATTAATAGTAATTTTGTCTACCCTGAGATCATCGTTGAATGACGAGACTTATTTATCGGTGCCCAGGGAAAGGCAGTCTTTATGAGCTGCAACAAGTTTTACAAAGGTTGCTAGGCCTTTGCACCGGTAAACTAGCGATACGGTGATTGGGTAGTCGATACGTGAAGAGCGAACCTGTACTCTCAGCTTGTCAACTGTGAGGTAGGCCTACAATGGAATGGGATGTCCTCTTGCCGTCACGATTTTTGCATAAATCGATGTACACCGTAGGGCACATCGCAGGGCAAACTTTCCAAGAAGTGAATGCCAAATCAACATTTCTATTTCTAGCACGCATAGTACAGAGAAAATTCGCAGACCTTCTAGTTTAAACCAAATGGTTCGCATACGACAACAATTTGCAACGCAGATTTTGCTCGGAAATGAGGGCAATGATGTGCGGATGAGGCCACGAAAATATGATTACGAAGACAAGCGCACTTCACGAGCATGCCTCCACATGTGCAATAGGAGGCTCCAAAGTAGGGCAAAAAAAAAAAAATCGAGTAGCACAGTCATAAAATATGTGTAAATGGTGCTAGGTGTGTGCATAGTGCCATTCCCAATATCAGACCACACACTGCTCTCGTGCACAGGTACCTCCACTCTGCGAGAATTTAGAAGCGTACTTAGCCACTACAGCTTTTCGTCGAAATATGAAAAATTCGTTGCCACCGTAGGACGGTATACGGAGATTCTCTCACTGCATCGGTGATGGCATCCTCACAGTATTGGCGAAGGCCTTCTTGGTTTGTGTGCCACGTGTTGCTGAAATTTGGATTAGTGGGTTTTCCTAATGCAGTGGAGGTGGAGAAACTATTAGGCGCCCCAATTAGCACCTAAGCGGGAACACGGCTATTTACAGGTGCTCCTGTGTCCAAGAACCGCTGAAGGAGGAGTGATAGACGGAGAGCGAAGGTGGTTAGGCAGCGCATAGGCAGGCTCACGGCTTTGTGCTTGAGAAAAGGGAATGAATAGACGATTGAGGGAAACGCAAAAAAAAAAAAAAACTGCAGCACATAAATGCGATAACGTCCACGACAATATTCAAGATATGGCGCGAAGTCACCTTGTCGTCACTACAAAATTTCATGACCTGCAAGCGTCGTTATAAAGAATCCCAGGCCTACCCAAAGGACGCATCACTGTTGCGGTGTAAACTTGATTTTGCTGCGTGTTTTCGCATTCTTCTCTTTCAGTCTTATTCTATTCCTACTTTTCCTCCCTCTTTTCTTCCTCTTCCATTGTCTGCTTTTATCACGAAATTGCCTTATGTCGGTGTCCACCAAGAAATCAATGACCTACTCCCGTCACGGAAGTGGATGTCTGAAAAAGCAAAGACACATTTGACAATAAAAAAGTGCCACACGCTGGTATTCGAATCCACAACCAGCCAGAATACAACGACAGTAGCTAGAAGCTCTACTGACCACACCACCGACCCATTGACGATATGAGAGAAAAAGTAGTGTTTATGTCTTTGATACGCCACTTCAAAATTTGCATCTAATTGATGCCCGGTAGAAGGAAAGGTCTTTAGGAAGTACTCTTAAATTAACATCGCCCCTGTTTGACTGCACTCTTAGTTCTCAGGGGTGGTGTCGCTATCTAGGAACAATGGAGCGAAACAGTAGATTGACACAGTAATGCGTGCCGGCAGTTAACGCTTCAGCGGTCTCAGCGCCTCAATCACAGCGGAGGTTTCGGCGTCCAGCCGGCGCGTTGCGCTTGGACAATGTACACCCACGGCTGGTACATAATTTGTCTCGTGTGAAGTACATGATAGCCAGTTGTGTTGCAGCTCCATCTGCTCCCGAAACGCAAAGACGGCCGCCGACAAGCAAATGATGCGCCTTTCGCTGCAGAGGAGTGTGTGTTCACAAAACGTCCGCTGGCGAACAGTTTGGTATCGCTTGCACGGCTTCACCGTTTGTGGACGCTACTGGTTCATAGCAGGTTTACGCAGGGCTCTATCGCGCACAATGCAGTGTCTCCGGAGAAATGTGAGTCGTTCGAGAAGTTTCGCTTGTGTGCAACTGTAGAGGCATGCATCGGCTTCACAAATAATGAAAATTAAGGTAAAATTTTTTTTGGTTTCTATTAGCAATTTCACTGACGCTGAACAGACGTCGCTGTGACTGTACCCCAAAGTGGACTCTCCAAACGAAAGAATAGTCATTTCAGTAAATTCCAGGCCTAGTTGGCGAATAACTGCCTCGAGTATTTTCTTTCTCTAGATTTTGAAGCGGCAACAAGATATAATATAGTGGTGAATCATTTCCTCCTCATTACAGAAGGGACACAATGAGGAAGCAACCAGACCGGTCCTGTGCAAATAAAAATTCAGGGAGGGAATTTGGCAACGTTTTGTGATGGCAACCTCCATCTCCCTTGTGCTGCATAATCCGCTACGCCAGATGAATAAAAGATGTTTGTATAGCCTGGAGAAGCCGTCAATACTGGCTCTGAGAATCCTTTGGCAAGTGTAAACGGGCGAAATCCGGCCGCCGTTAAGTGTGTAGTTGATCATAAAGCAAGAATTATAGGCCCATGAAGCGACGCCTTTGCTAATGCATCGGTGATTTCATTTAAAAACAAACCTTTCTAGTCAGGTACCCAGATTAAGTGAATGCGTTTTAGGTGATCAAGAGCTAGAAAAATTAAGATCTTTAATGCAGGTGACTCCCCAGGAGCAGGCAGAGAGGAGCACACAGATAAAGAATAAGAAAGAATAGTAACCACTTTAATTGTAATGTTTAATTTGCGTAAGGCTATTATGGCCAACAATTCGGCGAGAAATATAGGAAGGAAATCAGGTAGCCGAAATGAGAAAGACCAGTCGAGTTCTGGGCAAAACGTTCCTACTCCAGCGCGTTCTTTGCTTTGCGATGCATCTGTTGCAATAACTACTTTTGTCGGTAGAGTACTTAAATGATCTTGTAACCATCCGATTAGGATATGGTTGGGAAATAATTTCGTGTAATTTAGGAAGATGTGATCATACACAATCTTCGGAGAATTTCGCTGCGTAGTTATGGATGGTACATCGTGAATTTGTACATTTAATGGTTTACGTAATTCCTGAACAAATATAATTTGCGGAGTGTGAAACCTCGGCTAGTGCAGGGAAAAAAAGTAGATTTCGATGAGCGAGGTAAATTATTTGATCTCTGTTGGAGGGAAATTCATATGGTCTTAAGAATCTCTGCACCGTTAGAATGTTAAATCGTCTTATAAGGGGTGGCGCTCGTGCTTCAAGGTATAACACAGCATTTGCAAGGTATTTTGGAAGGCCTAAACACAGTCGTAAGTCTCTCACTCTAATAGAACAATGGGGCCGGAGCTTGGATGCTGGTGCACCAGAAAACAGTACTCAGCCAAGTTCTAAAACTGGACGCATATAAATTTTTTATACCGTCAAAAGTGCTTCTCTCCTCATTTCAGATCTAAGATTGCTTAGCTTACGCAGTAAGCCCATCGCACGCACCGCCTTTAGTCACCAATGGTCAATATGTGGCCGCCAATTGAGGCCTTCGTTATAATAAACCCGGGATGTGACGGAGACGCAAGACGTCGGGAGCATCAGCTGGGTTACATGATAAACAGTCTGCATTTTGGTGCAGACGTCCCGACTTGTGATGCACAGTAAACGAGTATTCCTGGAGTCGAAGTGTCCATCGAGAGAGACCGCCGGACGGGTCCTTGAGTGACGAGAGCCAGCAAGGGCGTGATGGTCGGTAACGATGGAAAATGTGTGACCATACAAATAAGGTCTAAATTTGGTCACTTCCCACACCAAAGCCAGGCATTCACGCTCAGTGATTGAGAACTTCCGTTCTGAGGTCGAAAGCAGATGGTTGGCATAGGCGATTACTCTGTCCTTACCGTGCTGGTTTTGGCCAAGGACAGTACCTATTCCATAGCCACTGGCATCAGTTCGAAGTTCTGTGGGTGACGAGGGATCGAAATGGGCCAGTATTGGTGGCGTAGTGAGCAAATGAATGAAGGCAGAAAAAAAGTCTGCCTGCTCTAGGCCGCATATGAAGGGAACGTCCTTTTTCAAAAGATCAGTAAGCGGCCGGGCTATGTCCGCGAAGTTCTGAACAAAGCGACGGAATTATGAACACAGCCCTACGAAACTTCGGAAGTCCTTGGCTGAGCATGGCACATGAAATTCCCTTACAGCTCGCACCTTGCGCATGTGCGTAATGCCATATATTATATATTGAGTGTCTTTTCGAAAATAAATGAGTTGGTAGTGTGCGCTTGTATACGTCGCTTCTTCCTGTTTTGTCCTTGTTCCATTTTGCGCCACCGTCTTATATTTTCACCTTACCTGGATCCGGTGGAACACCCGCAGCGCTCACAAGGTGTCCAATTATAGTGATCTGGCGAAGTCCGAAACGATATTTGGCGGAGTTGAGCTGGAGACCAGCTCTGCGAAAGACATCAAGAACGGCCGACAGACGTCGGAGATGGCTGTCAAATGTAGGTGAGTATACGATGACGTCGTATAAGTAGCATAAGCAGATGGACCACTTATATCCTCCAAGCAAGGATTCCATCATGCTTTTGAATGCTGCTGGGGCGTTATAAAGTCCGAACGGCATGACCTTGAACTGGTAAAGACCATCGGGCGTGATGAATCCATTTATCTCGCAGTCCATGGGGTCGACTGAAATTTGCCAATAGCCGGATTGAAGGTCGGTGGATGAAAAATATTTGGCTCCGTGAAGGCAGTCGAGGGCGTCATCGATGCGAGGCTACGGATAGACGTCCTTATGAGTCACTTTGTTTAGGCTGCTATAATCGACGCAGAAGCGCCAGGTGCCATCCTTCTTTTTAACGAGGAGAGTCGGGGAGGCCCACGGACTAGATTAAGGCTCTATGACCTCTTTAGCAATTATTTTATCGACTTCACTATGGATGACTTGACGTTCTTCTTGAGAGACGCGGTAAGGACGTCGGCGTACAGGATGTGCGTCACTAGTGTAGATGTGATGAGCCACAACAGATGTTTGGCCTAAAGAGCGGCCATCAAGGTCAAAAATGTCACGATAGGACACGAGCACGCGATGGAGATCAGTAGCTTGCGCTGGGGTGAGATCGGGAGCGATCATGTTGGAAATGTCGTCGACTGGCGAAGGAGCGAGGTGGTTGTCATCCGGGGAACGTAACATAACACCAGCGTCCAAAATCGCAACCTCGCAATTGTCCATCGCAGAGATGGTGGTCAACGCTATGCCTTGCGGAATAACTTGAGTCAGCAGGCTCACGTTGAGTATGGGAACAATCGCTCTATTGTTAGTCACGGGAAGAGTGGTGTGCGCAGTGACGACGTCGCGGTCCAACAGTACGTCCACAATAGGCGACAAGAGGCAGTCACCATCGGTCACGTCGCGTGAGGAAGTCAAAGTTACGTATTTAAAAGCTTGAGGCGGCAAACGTACATGATGGCGACAGCACAAACGCGGAGGTAGGTCGGTTGGAAGGCCAGAAAGCTGTGGTAACTCAAGCTGAACAGCGCCGGTTGAACAATCAATGAGCACAGAGTTAGCAGACAGAAAATCCAAGCCGAGGATCAGATCATGGGGGTACTGCTCTATGACGGCAAATTCTACGGAAGTAGCACGACCAGCGCTACACACACGGGCGGTGCACATTCCAAGAACGGCAGTAGTCCCTCCATCAGCGACACGGAGTTTGCGGGAAGAGGAAGGTGTGAGCACTTTATGCAGGCGGCGGCGAAGATTGGCACTCATTACGGAAATGTGCGCTCCGGTATCTATGAGGGGAGAAACAGTCACACCATCCACATCAACGTCTAACAAGCTTCGTCTAGTCGGAAGTGTCAAGAGAGGACTTGTGGAGGAAGTCGTCAATTCAGCGTCACCTCCCGGCGCTGCACTGCTTAGTTCTCCGGATAAGCGGTAGCGAGGTTAAACGGGGACGACGGTCGGCGACCCTGCGGCGACCGAGACGACTGACGACGGCTTGGGGACGAGCGCGACCGGTGACCACGTGGCGACGGTGAGCGGCTATTTAGGCTTCTGTAGGCGTCGGGATTAGCCGACAGGGCAGGAGGCGCAGAGCGGTAGCGGTCCTGTCAGTAGTAAGGAGCGTACGAAGCCCGAGGCGGCGTGTACCAGCGGGTGTTGCAATAACGGGCTACATGACCGGTACGACGACAACGGAAGCAAATTGGTCGGTTGTCAGTGGTTCGCCACACGGTATAGTAGCGATACTGTGGCATAGTCGCGATACTGTGTAGGAAACTGCTGCTCGTAATAGGACGACTGCTGACGCCACGATATCGGCTGTGGACTGGCTACGGCGCACACAGAATGGAGGCCTACGTTGGCCTGTTCCTGCCGGACAATGGCTTGAACAATCGGAGTGGTGATAGCTGTCGAATCGCCAGAACAGGTATGAGCTGGAGCAGGGGCCATCGCTTCAAGTTCACGGCGCACAATCTGAGTCACCTGGTCCAACGAAACTGAAGCTTGGCGGTTGTGTCCTAGTGCATTCTTTGCAGGAGGAGGTTGCAGCCGTACTGGGAAGCCTGGCGAACACGGTGTTAATGCGCCGACTTTTAGCCTGCTCAAAGCGTCCACACTCTTTGATGACGGCCGCTACTGCCAATTAGTTCTTACACATTAAAAGCTTAAAGGCGTCGTCTGCAATCCCTTTAAGAATGTGGCCTACTTTGTCGGTATCCGGCATCTCGGCGTCGGCCTTACGACACAGTGCTAGTACGTCTTCTATGTACGAGCTGTCACTCCGTAGACGTTTGCGCATGGGACGGGAGCGTTTTCATCGCTGCTATTCTACGCCCGACGGGCTTCCCGAACAAGTCCAGCATTTTTGCAGATGTTCCAGCTTCTAAGTTCGGCTTTGTGGTTCTCAAACCATACTTTCACAGTTCCTTTGAGATAAAACATTAGATTGGCCAGCATGAGAGTATAGCCCCATCGCTTGAGCGTACTCACACGTTCGTAGTCTGCCACCGAGTCCTCGACGTCCACTTGATCAGAACCACCAGAACCGCTGAACGTGCCAGGATCCCGAGGATGCGTAAGTACGACCGTTGAAGCCGTGGGGGTGGATTTATGCGCTGTTCCTTCTGCCATGGTAGAGGGACCCTTCAAACGATGACCGCTGCGAAGTTCCGTTGCGAAGCGTGTCGTACCAGCACCTCCACCAAATGTGATGGAGCCCCGCCACGGTGGTCTAGTGGCTAAGGTACTCCGCTGCTGATCCGAGGGTCGCGGGATCGAATCCCGGCTGCGGCGGCTGCATTTCTATGGAGGCGAAATGTTGAGGCCCGTGTGCTGTGCGATGTCAGTGCACGTTAAAGAACCCCAGTCGAAATTTCTGGAGCCCTCCACTACGGCGTCTCTCATAGTCAGAACTGGTTTTGGGACGTAAAACCCCACAAAACAACAACAAATGTGATGGAGACGCAAGAGTGACGTAATGACTATTTACAATGTGTTGGCGGAACCGACAAAATGGCTGATGGCACACACGCGCAAGCGTTTCATGAACACTCGTCGTCTTTCTCACTTCGTAGGGCTCCGCACTTGTCCTCACTGTAATGCTTCGTAACAATATTTTATTAATTCCACTTGACGTATGTCTTGAAGCTTATCAAGAATTCCATTGACAATTCCATACTTATCGTTGGGTCTGTTTTCTTGGATTTCTCCAAAGCTTCTGACACAATTAATCATGATAGATTACTTAAAAAACTAGAAGCCTATGGAATAACAGGTCCAGCATTAGCTTTCTTAAAAAGCTACTTGTGTAACAGAAAACTAACAGTTCATTTCTCCGGCAAATTTTCAGCCACTAAAACGATTAATCAGGTGGTTCCGCAGGACTCTATTTTGGGACTGTTGCTATTCATAATTTACATTAATGACCTTCCACAACACGCTTCATCCTCACAATGCATCTTATATGCTCATGATACAGCTGTCACTGATTCCGATACATCTTTATCATCGTTAATTCGTAAATTAAACCATGTATTAGCTAGCATAACTACTTGGTGTCGCTATAATCACTTGATTTTAAATCCGAACGAAACTAAATTCGTGGTTTTCGTTCCCCCCAAAGAATATTGACATTTTCCCCTCAGGTTTCCCTTGACTCGCACTTCATCTCCACCAGTGATTTTTTATCATTTCTTGGCATCTCTCTTGATCAGCACCTAAAATTTCATAATCACATCTCGCTGGTTAGCAAAAAAGCTTCACTTGGGATTAGAGCACTCATAAGAGCTAGACCTTTTCTGTCAACTCATGCTCTCCTTTCGCTTTATGCGCTTATTCATAGTCATATCAATTATGGTATTGCTGCTTACGGTATCACTATCATTTACATGCCGTTCAACATATTCAAAACCAAGCTCTGCACACTATATCTAACTTTAACCGAAGCGATAATAGTCATATGTTGCGTTTGGAGAATAAACTACTCACAATCGTTGATTTCTTTGCGCTCAGCTTAACTGCCATGCTGTTCATATTAGTTAATAATGACACCAGCCACATTTTCATGCCATTACATTCCTTACAGAATACTAACCCTACCCTTTTGCTCACTTACTAACTACGATAAAATGACCCTGATTCCGTGCCATTAATGTCTGGAATTCTCTTCCTTATCACATATCCCAGTCTCTCGCTGCGTAAAAAACATTAAAACAATATCTATTAGACAAGCGATCTATGTTCATATCAACCATTCATAGTACGTACTCTGTATCGTCATGTGTTACACAGTTGCTACTTTAGTGAGCTTCTTTTCCCTGCATATTTATGCGTTCAGTTTTGCTTCCCGTGTTCATATTTATTTTCCTTGTGTTCTTTTCTTAGCGTGTTTACATTTGTATAGTTTCATATACCTTAAACCTCTCCCTCGTTTCTCTTGCAATAGTTTTCGATGTCGTAAAATTATGAACCAATTTTTCATGTTGGTTAGGTTTTATACTGCGTTGCCATGATCTGCATTTCTCTACTTATTGTTTATTTTGTCTCATGCAATCATGTACAGAGGGTCCCGGTATGGTCTCCTGACCTTGGGACCCTCTTCTGCATATTCTATTTTTGTAATTTATGCTTTTGCGCAATGAAACTAAACTTGACTTCTAATTGATCCAAATGTGCACAGTCTTTCGAAGGGCATACCATAATAGCAGACTTACTGGCGTTGAACTTCAACTCCGAGCTATCCAGCCACATTTCAAGTTCCCTTAAATATGTCTGCAGTATATAGGAAAGACCGTTAATGTCGCTGTGCATAGCAGAAAATGCCATGTCATCAGCATGAAATGAAATGAAATGAAATGAAATATACATAAGTTTTCACCCCTTGTTGAACTGCAATAGTGCTCATCAAGACGTTAAATAATACTGGTGAAAGTGCTGAACCCTGAGGCAAACCTCGTGTTTGTTTGTATTTACGAGAAAAGTAGCCACTTTGAAAACAATAAAACTCTCTCTTCATAATTCCCTAACCCATGCTATAATGTAGCCTGGGAACCCGTGGCACCAAATTCGCTCTATTAGAAAGTGTGTGCAACACTATCATATGCTTTATATTTGTCTGGCGTAACCAACGCCGCATATTACCTTCTGTGCCGGGCAATGTTAATTCGACTTTCCATATGCAGATGCGCGTTCCATATTGAATAACCAGATCGAAATCAAATTGGACAGGTACTCAGGAGCTGCTTTTCGCTAATTGTTTCTGATATAGGGGCATGAATAATCCTTTCTATAGGCTTTACTACATTTGATGTTAATGCAATCGGTCTTATGTTGTCGAGAGTACCGCCCTTCTTTTTTAAGTAATGGAATAATTTTGGCTATTTCCAGTCACGTGGGAGCCATGAATTCCTACGAGAATAATTAACAAGCTCTAAAGGATCATTCGGAGACTCCTCATATATACTTAGCATACTATTTGTAATACCGTCCGGACCAGGTGCTGCATTTGGCAATCTCAACATGATCTGGTCTACGTCTGCAGAGAATATCTCTGTGCAGTCTGTGACCACTGGTGTCAAAACAGAACTCTCAACCTGCGTTGTGAACTGGTTTTCTAGTCCTTACGCCAAGAGTTCTCAGGACTCCTGCATTTCGTGTGAGGTATGAGCTATCGAGTCTACATTTATTGGCATTGGGGTTCTTTTTCTAAAACGAACATATTGAAATAAAGCTTGTTTATTTTTGGAATTTGACAGGTATTCAAAATGTTTTTTGTCATACCCTTCTTTCGCCCGAGAAACAGTGCGTTTGAATGTTGCCGCAATTAACTGGTAATCCTTCCAGTTTCTTGGAGTCTGACTGCAGAAGTCGTTCCATGCTGCGCCCCTTCTTCTACGATCTCCTCTGCACTCAGTCTTCCACTAGCGGTTAGATGAATCGTAATTAGCTGAACTCGAATACATTACAAATTCAGAGCTCTTTTTCGACTCTCCATAGCTGATTCCTATTACAGAGGTTGGTTGGTTGGTTGGTCCTTGGGTATCTTGGCGCAACCCACTCTGGGGGATCGGCCATGAACTATCAACCACCTTTTCTGCTTCCTCTTCCTCGTCGTCTTTCATCCTATATTTCTTCGCTGCCGTTGTCTTCCTCTTCTTCTTCGGCGCCTTCTTAAGAGTCCAGTTCTTCTTATTATTCCTCTTCTTCTTCTTCGTCGCAATCTGCAATTTCTACTTCTTTTTTCCTGCCTCATTCCCCGATATTCCTCGTCTTCGACGATGAATCTACTACCAGTGACTAAGAAACATATCATCTCCTGAAACACCACTCCTACTCTATCACAGCCGTGGCTCTGAATGGAAGACGCTCAACGAAGTGGTGAGAGTCAGGCAGGGTAGTAGTGGAACCGTTGCTATTGAGAAGGGTTGCAATTCGCACAGGCACGGAGTTCTTTCGCTCATTGAAGCTGATAGGGGTTACGGACACCATCGCCACCAATTTCGCCCATTGTGACGAACCCATAACAGCTTACGCTGTAAAAAAGCCAATGGTCTCTGTGCTTGCGCGTGAGGTCATGCAGGTACGTAAAACTGACATCATTACGGAATAAGAGACGCGATCAATGCCACTTCATAACTGATGCCAGCGTGTTTCAAGTGGCAACTTACCGGAGAGAAGGTGACGAAGGTTGAAATTGCCAGAAATAATCCGGAGGCCACTGGTCTCTGACAATATGGTGTCATGCTGTCTATCGTGTTCAAATCATCTTGAGGAGAACGTGTACATGCGATTTGGAGTGAATGGCAGTTTTTCCTTAAACGTACGTATGTCGGTGCCACACGTAACGTGGTTGTACTGCGTGGCACGCAAACGTAATGACCTAACAATCTTTGCAATTCTCACACGTGGAAAAAATACAAGAAATGTTGTACTCTGAATGTCTACGGGTTTTTTAGTTGGGTTTATAAAAAACCGATTGTGGTAATAGGGGCCCATATTCACAGAGATTACTGAAAATTTAATTCTTCGTAACACAAATTTTCAGCCAGTCATGCTAATGGGCACATCATTAGCGAAGACTGCTGGGCTATTGAAATGACCATTTAGGAAAAAAATATCCTTTTGAATTCGGTCCCGTATGAGTGAACGTACATTTGCGGAAGAATGATATGGCGGAACCTCAGTTCTCTAGCCTTCTATTGTAAAATTGAAGCAAGTCGCACCTCATTGTGAATTGACAGCACTGGGATAGTCTAGGCGCCCATTGAAAGCAAGTACTGGATTTTATTAATAGTACCTGCAGTGCAGTCTGAGCTCGAGGTGCCTATAGCATGGTGGGGGGTGGTGGTGATGGTGTTCCACCAATCGGTTTTAGCCTGGCCTACAAAGCCGGCGATTGTTCCGTCCGAGTCCACTAAGTGTTGATCAGAGATGTGTCACCAGAAATCGATCAGCTGCCTAGTGTCTATAAGCAAGTCTGTCAGCAATCGTTGCACCGTCTTCCTTACTGCCGCGGGCCCTCAGGGGCAAACAATGCCCTCAAAAGTCCTTGCGGAAAGCTTCTTTTTTGAAGATTACGGACCATCGCTCCTGTTTCGTCACCGAACTGCGGATATAGCCATACGGTATGTTCAATGTCGTCCATATCCCCGCAGAAGGCACAGAAGGGGGAAGCGCGTCGTCCAGTCATGATTAACCACGCCTTCGTGTACACGGAGCCAGTGCTAATTTTGAGATTTTGATATTTGGTTTATTTAACCATAATCGATACAATTTTAACAGTTAACAGGTTGAACAAGAAAGAAAAAGGAAAAGTATACATTTATGGTGAGGATAGCAGGGTAAAAGCTGCAATATCTGCAGCTTGACAATTTGACATAACAACGTCGTTTCTTCACGACCAAATCTACGGATCGCACTGGTATGACGTGGAGATTTGTGGAATTCCCTAAGGTGCCTCTGGATTACATCCTTAAGGTTTTGATGAAGCTGTGGAGCTCCATCCCAAAGGATGGAAGTTATTGCACCGCGTGCAAGTGCGTCAGCTGTCTCACTTCCTTCATTCCCTGCTTGGGATGGGATTCGCTGAAAGTTTGCGTCGAACCCCTTGCTCCCTAAATTCTTGAGCAGTGCCAGGGACTGCCTCGTAAATTTTTCTCGAGGTAGGCCGTAGTTGTAACGCCGACTTTGAGTCCGTCAACACCAAGATGTTTTGTGCAGAACAGACCCGCAGTGTGCGCCGGGCTGCAGTAATCGCGGCGCTTTCTACTGCAGTACAGTCATACACAATCCAGACGGCCATCATGAGACATCCAGTGATGGTAGGCAATATGCAGCTGCGCACCTATCTGTTTGCGCACACGCCGATCCGTCTGTGTAAACTTGTAGGTGACTCTGACAGGTTGTCCTCAAGTGGCCGAGAAACTTTCCTGCGGCAGCTGGGATGCTGCCTTTTACCGGAGGACACTGACACTGCAGGTGACGTCCAAAAAAGACCATGGCGGATATAGACGACCCTGTTTTGCCCGTTTCAAACCCAAATGTCGGAAGGCGCTCAGCTCCGCATGGAAATGGGAGCCTTTTCTCGTTCTTAGCCGCCACGCCTGCGATGAACACGTCTAGCCTTAAAAGCTGCATCAACAAAGCCTGAGATGCCAAAAGGCGCAGTGGAAGGGACCCTGCTTCATTGGTCACTTTCTTGTTATATGTCGCCTGGAGGAATCCCAACGCCAAGTGGAATCCTTTTTTTTTTTTGGACTGTCTCCAGCTGCCCATATTGGCTCAGTGATGGTGACGTGAGTGTCAGCTGGTAGAGAATGCGGTTTGTGATCAGTGCAGCGTTCAATTTAAGCATGTATAGAGGGCTGTTTCCCCGACGTACGCCTTCCATGCGACGAAGTGCATTGACTCTTGGTACTGATGCTGCCACAGTACCTTCAACCGCGCGCCGCCACAATAGGTTGCTGTCGATGGTCACACCCAGGAATCGAACACTAGTTATCTGGCAGATTAGGGGACCTCCAATATTCAGCGTCAAGCGCAGGCGCCTTGACTTCTGCCTCACTCCTGAGAAAACAATGTAGGCAGATTTCTCCGCTGACAAAGGGAGGCCAATTGACGATAAATGGCGTTTGATGATGGACATTGCCCTTGCGTTATTCCGGCCAAACGTTTCTGTAGGTGCCCTAAATCCAAATACAGATCTAATCTTCGTAGATGGACGTCCCTCCAACATCTACTCTCAGTGCGTCAGGAAGACTGGCCACGGCGGCGTTGCTAAGTGCGAGATCCAACTCACGTTGAGTGAGTGGTGTATCCGTCAGATGAAATGATCGAGGTGGAAGAGGGTTCGCCACTCCCGCTGTTCTGCCACATGTGTATATGTCCGCGAAATATTCTGTGAGTGCTTGTAAGCCTTTCCCTTGCTTCAGAGCAAGGGCTTCGGATGGCCTTTGCGGGGGCATCTTTCCGAAGAGGCTGTTAATTGCTCTCGATATCCTCGTAATGGGAGTGAATGCCAGCCCTTTTCAATATTTTTGTGTGGCGGCGGATGGTACATAGCGTTTATCCCATTGAACTCAGTTTTCGCCACAGAGTTTCTTACCATTACCTAGAGGGAAAACTGCCACTCGAACGCCATTGTATGCATAGGAATGCTGGGATGTGGTGGAATCGCACTGGTGTCGTCTGCTAACGACTCCGGTGCCCCCGAGACGCGTCCAGCTTGGACGCGTTCCGCGCGTCATAATGATTAATTTTGCGCTGAAGCAGCCTGTAATGAGCTACTTCTTTTGTGGCATAACGCAAAAGGAAGTTTTATCTACATTTGAGAACTTGTCTTTGTATATACTGCTTTATAAAAAGTAAAAAGCAACGACTGACCGCTAAAGTTGGATGACAGACGACAATGTGAACGCTCACTCCGCCTCCGTCTGTCGTCTGTTTCTTTTCGGCTTTTGGTTATGCCCTGCGGGTGGGTAATATTTTATTGTAGGAGGCAGTATGTGTGACTGAGATCCGTTTATGAAGGTTTGGTTTTAGAAAAGCTATTTTTATGGAGCCGTATCCACGTATCAGTCAAAGCCTCGCTCGACGCCACCCAACACAAGACTTGCAGACAAATATACCATAATTCTCATCGCAGCACAGCTCCCCTTAAGAAACTCGCATAGACGGTGGCGCCACATTTCCCTCTCGGTAATGGTAAAAAACTCTATGGTTTTCGCAGATGGATTACCCTTTCTCATTAGTTTCCCCTTTGCTCCTGCACAGAGGTTCTTTAGTTTCAAGTCGGGAGCGGGGAAGTGGTCTGGTAGCTTCAATACTGAAGTGCCCTCTTGCTCTGCAACATATCTGCAAAAAGCTCACCAGTGGATCTGTCCAACGCTTATCTGTACGAGCCCCAGCGTGTGACAGGGCAGAAGTGCCGACCAGCACTCTGAAATCCGGTGATATTGGAGGATATCGGGAAGTGGTCGCTGCCCATCCTGTCTGTGGCCGTCGTCGATGACAGCAAAACGTCCACCGAATGTAACACGAGGTCGATGGCACTCCGCGATTTCAGTGGTCTGAAGAAAGTTGCTTTGCCGTCATTCGCCACACATAAGTTAGCAGCATCCGCGGCTGCTACAAGATCCTTGCGAATATCAAGTCTTATATCTCAAGAGAGTATGGCGTACGTTAAAATCACCACAGAATATTCTAGGAGTGGGACGGCGATTGCGGAGTTCCTTTAAAAAGGCATCCATGGAGATCTTCCTTCGTGGACTTACACCGACAGCGCACTCAGCTTCCGCTTTCCAAGGCGCACTCGCACAGCGGCAACATCCAGGGAGTCCGAACAAAGGTCTTGCACTGGTAAGGCAATATAGGACATTTCTTGCCTGATGTATAACATGATACTTCCGTTTGAAAAAGACGATATACTCGGATTGCATGCGGTGGCCGAAGTATCCCGAGATTGTCCTTCCTTATGCGAGACCAGCCTCCAAAAGGGCTAGAATTTGTACAGGAATGCCTCGAGGAAAGAGGTTAAGTTCACACAGACGATTCAGAAGGCCGGCGCAGCTCCACTATTAGGCCACGTTCACACTTGAGAAACGAAAACCCCAGAGCGGCCGGAAGACAGCGTCCGTAACGCGTTGGAACTGTTCACATTTGTTTTGCCACCACCGGCCGGCGGCGCCGCTGCTTTCGCCGCAACAAGCGCATTTGTCCGTGTGGCGGCCCTCGTAACACCGGTAACGAAGTTCAAACGAAGTGGCAATGCAGGCATCACATACATTGCAGCGCAGGCATTGCTCAAGTCGCTGTAAGTACCTACTCCCGAAAGTCGCACGCCGCCGCTTTTGCGACACACCGCGAAGGTTTGCGAGAGAGCTGCCACGAAGTAGTGTGCAATGCTAAACTAATCGGAGACGAGCGCACACGCTTCGCGATCGCTGTTGACTCTCGACGCATATGCTACCGACAAGAAATGCGTGCGTACTTACTACAGACTCCCAACTCCTTTGCGACGTGGTCCTAGATCTCTTTCTTGTGAGACGCATCTTTATAGCGGGGATGCGTCTTGTCGAACAGTTGAGGATAGTTCTTGATCGCATCGATCAGCAACGCCGTTGATACTTTGGTCGCCATGTTGGAGCGGATACGAAAACAGGATCCGCTATCGCGTGGCGGAAAAATCGGTCCGAGACCGATTTTTTTGCCGTGTAGTTTTCTGGCCGCTTTGGCGGCGAAACAAGCAGATTTCCGGTATGTTGTGCCGCTTTCGCTTCCTTCGAGGCCAAGTGTGAACGCGCCATTAGGGCACCTTTGAAGGCAGCTTTTATTAAGGGCACCTTTGAACAACGGATTTTACCAAGAGGAAGAAATTGCCATTATGTGGCTAAGCACGTGGGGAAGTAGAGCCAAGCATAACTGGCTCAAGAGACAGCACATCTTCGAGCGCGTCGTTTGTTGAGCTCGCAGGCACCTTTGCGACGAGTTCGCGTAGTGCCGTAAACAGAGCGCGTATCGCATGTTGGCGGTTTTTAGATGCGAAGCAGCTCTTTGACTAGCCTGTGTAACGCTGTCCCTCCGTGCGTCCGTACGAACGCGCCGCAACGCGCTCGCCTCGCCGCAGGTGTTGGAGCGGTGCCAAGTAGGTCACGCCGCATCTGCGCGTTGACGTCACGCTCCCCTCGCAGTGCGCGCTGACGTCACTCTCTCCCTCGCCTGCCGCGCGCTCGCCGCAGCGCCCGCAGCTGCCGCCTCGTCCGTTCGCCCGCAACACCTGCCGCTACCGCCGCTCGCTCCGCTACCACGACCGCCGCTCGCTACACCGCCGACTCGTCGGTTCACGCGCAAAAAATTAACACCATCTTCCCAAAGGGAACCCTGATCGGATGCGAAGCACCCGCGTTAGCGCCGTTCAACCCGTGACGCCACCCGTGCGCAACGCTGCCGCTTCGCTTCCCATCAGGGTTCCCTTTGGGAAGATGGTGTTAATTTTTTCCTGGCTCTTTCCCAGCGGCGTTTGGACCAGCGGGTCGGATGAATGTGGCTGCATAGGTGCGCTTGTCAAACTCTTTTGGAACGCATTCTTCAGCGGCGTCGGGCATTTGAGGTGACTTCATCACTTCTTTTTCCGGTTTCAGACGCGGGATGTTATATATGTACTCTGTCTCCAGGTTACTTGGTTGTGGCGCACTGGACGTCTTCGCCGTATTCGATGGTGCCGTGGTAACCTTCGTGTGCCTTTGCTGAGCAGCTGCCCGTGCAGGACATCGCTCGTATAGCTAGCTGGATGGTCACTTCCGCAGTTAACACGCTGGGGAACGCTTCCCATGTATACGCACCCTATTGTACGCTTCCTATATGTGTTGCAAAGGAGCACGTTTTGCCCAGCCATGGTTTTCTAGTGAATGTGGCACTGGGCTGCTGATCCGAAGTTTGCGGGATCGAATCTCGGCTGCGGCGACTGCATTTCGATGAAGGCGGAATGTTGAGGCCCGTGTGCCGTGTGTCGTCAGTGCACGTTAAAAACTCCTCGTGGTCAAAATTTCCAGAGCCCTCCACAACTGCGTCTGTCGTAACCATATCGTGGTTTTGGGACGTAAATTCCCAGCAATGATGATGAAAGAAGCACGTTTTGCCTTATTGTAAACACGACATGAATAGGCGTAATAAGAAGTAGTTGGAGGATGATGGTGTGAGTAGCGAAGTGTAACGATCATTTACACTCGAGTCTTTGCTACTCTTAGTATTCTAGCGTTCACTGCCGGCTGGTCAAGTAGGTAATGCGGACAGAGCTCCAGTCTCTCCTATGACGAAGCATGGCGAAAAATGGGATCTTAATGAAATCGCCCGTGTCGCTTGCCAAGCTGACATGCGAAGTTTCCCTGCTTCATTGCTGGCCAGATCACTAGCATTCTGAAAAGCATGTTCTTGTCAACAAAGACAGTGTACTTGCTTCTGCCAGTTCGCGTGAAACCCCACGCTTATGTGCAGGGGCCCTACTAACCTCATCTAACTAACCTCAGTTTAATTATTGTAACTGAGAGTGGGTGACCCAGTTTTGTTAGCCACACAAACACTTACTTTATACCTCAGATTCTAACTCGAATGCTCAATTTGAAAGCGCCTGCTCTAAGCCCCTCCGGCCGATTTATTTATTTATTTATTTATTTATTTATTTATTTATTTATTTATTTATTTATTTATTTATTTAAGATACTGCCAGTCTTATTTTAAGACCATAGCAGGTGGGCGTATGATTTCACATAAATTCATGTTTGTTTATACACTGGCACAAAGTGGCACTGCAGCACAGTGCCACATTGCATGCAGTGCATGCAATGTGGAGTAGATCCTACGGGCTGCCATCGGTGGGAAGTGGTTCGAAGCAGCAATTTCATCTTGAGGATATTGAGTTAGACTGTGTGCTCAGAGCCCAGTTTTGTTGCGTGACTAACAATATTAGGCCCTCTACTCTCGATTACAACAAGTAAATTAGTGGGGCGATTGTGTTATGACCCGCCCTTCAGCCTTACTCGAATATTTTTCATTTTTATCCTTCATTTCCGCTAGCTCTCGAAAATCAAGAAAGCAATAAACATTTGGACTCGAGGACTAAGAGAGAGAGAGAGAAAGAGAGACAGCGAAAGCGAAAGGTAGGACAGAACGAAAGAGGAGCTATTCTCAGTATTTACAATGCTGCGGAAAATTGCGATTTCGTCGTGGTGTTGCCACCGCGTTTCTCTAAATATATACCGCGCAGTCTCTCGGCTAACACCCTGTGGTGGCCTATAATGGGCTCACTTTTTGAAAACAGAGGGCCTTTTATACCTCACGCCAAAGATACTTTTATGGAGAAGCCGTAAAAACAGCAGCGCGGTTAATATCTTCGTGGAAATGACTCATTCCGCTCTCTGCTTCGACGTCAGTGTTTCACGATACCGGCGCCGGTTTTCCGCAATCGGCCTCTCGGAGTACAGTGATTATGGCGATGCGGTGCTGCAGTTGCTTTATTGCGCACAGATTCCAGGCGCACACTAATGACGATTTCAGCGAAGCTGTTACGCGTGCTCGCGAATGAAATGTCCGCGTTCAATGGACCGGCAATAATGACCGGAGGCACGTAATACCGTGGCGTCGTAGCGCAAGTTTATCGCGCACCATCAAATCACCATATGTTGTGCACCTTTGTTAGCTACTCGATCGGGTCGACTTCATTGATGACATAATTGGCGCTAGGGCCAGTGGAATGTCCAAACGGTGACGAACTCGGAGAGTGAGTGGTTTGGTGAGTGAGGAATTGAGAAATGATAATTGTTCCACCTGAAACTGACAGAATAGAACTAGCGGAGCTTTCGAAGTTAATAAGCGTAAAACAGCCGACATACGAAAGCATAATATGGAGCGGATTGAGCATGCTCTAAAGAACGGAAGGAGCCTGAAAGCGGTGAAGAGACGTATAGGCACAGGCAAAAATCAGACGTTCGCATTAAAAGACAGGCAAGGCAATGTGATAACGAATATAGGATGAGATAGTTACAATAGCCGAGGTGTTTTACAGAGATCTCTACAGTAGCCGCGATAACCAGGATAATAGTGAATGGGGAAGCAGTTTAGTAGAGGCTGACATCCCACCAGTACTGACAGAGGAAGTAATGAAAGCTTTGAAAGAGATGCAAGCGGGAAAAGCATCCGGTGAGGACCAGATAACAGTAGATCTCTTAAAGGATGGTGGGCAGATTATACTGGAAAAACTGGCAAGCCTGTATACGTAATGTTTAATGACTGCGAGCATACCGGAATCTTAGAAGAATGCGATCATCCTAATCCATAAGAAAGGCCACACAAAGGACTTGAAAAATTACAGGCCGATTAGCTTACTGTCAGTCCTAAGACGGAAAGGCGGGTTAGTTGGTTTGGATTCATATTGTAAAAGCGCACACCGAACAACGACGCAAAAAACACAGAAAACGCTGGTCCTGTGTTTTCTGTGTTTGCGTCGTCGTTATGTGCGCGCTTTTACAATATGTATTACTGTCAGTCGTCTACAAGGTATTTACCAAGGTAACGCTAACAGAATTCGTGCCACCATAGATTTTAGTCAACCTTACAAACAAGCAAGGTTTCGTAAAGGCTACTCAACAGTAAACCATATTGACACTATCAATAAGGTGATAGGGAAATGCGCGGAGTATAACCAACCCCGATATATAGCCTTCATAGATTACGAGAAAGCATTGGACTCGGTCGATACCTCAGCAGTCATGCAGGCATTGCGGAATCAGGGCGTAGACGAGCACTACGTAAGACTACCGGATGACATCTACAACGGCTCGACAGCCGCCATAGTCTTCAAGGAGAGTAGGCAAATACCTATAAGGAAGGGCGTAAGACAAGGAGACACAATCTCTCCAGTGTTATTCACAGCATGTTTACAAGAAGCATTTAGAACACCGGATTGGGAACAGGTGGGTGTAAGGGTTAATGGGGAATACCTCAGTAATCTCAAATTGGCTGATAACATTGCCTTGCTAAGTAACTCGGGAGATGAATTACAAAGCATGATTACTGACCTAAGCGGGCAAAGTCGAATAGTGGGCCTTAAAGGGCAACTCCGGCGGTTTTTTCACCTTGGTCTGATGTCAATATTTTCCAATGGTACTAATAGTCCTGTTACCGCCAGGGTGGTTAAGTTTGCTCAGAAACGCACTAATAATTTTAAATAAGCAATCGAAAGTCTTCTTCAAACCGAAACAAAAACGGGGAGACGCTTCGTGCAGCGTGTGTGGTGATGTCACAACCTTCCCGTCACCTGAAATATGGAACTGGCGCCAAAGAAATGCCAGGGCGAGGTCATCCGATGATATATGGAGTTATGCCAGCTTTTCTGATCATGACAGCGACGAGTTGAGCGCTGAAGTACCGCTGTCTTGCTTTTGAAGGCCCGATGGCTCGGGTAGGCAGCGCGGAGGTGATGACATCAAAAATACAGGGTGGCCCGCGTGAGAATCCGCAAAAAAAAAAAAAATTAAAATTCATTTACAGGAAAAACTAAATGACCTACATTCGCCTGACTTGGCGTATATTATTACAGTACCAAGGAGAATATATATTGACCATTTTATTGAGATCAGTGAACATTGAACAATCGCCGGAGTTGCCCTTTAAAATTAATATGCAGAAAAATAAAGTAATGTTCAATAGCCTTGGGCGAGCACAGTGGTTTGAGATAGCTGGCGAGGCATTGGAAGTGGTAAGTGAATATGTCTATCTAGGCCAGGTTGTGAACCCTGATGCGAATCATGAGGCTGAAATAATTAGGAGGATGAGAATGGGATGGAGTGCATTCGGCAAGCATGGTCACATAATGAATGGTAGCTTACCATTGTCTCTGAAGAGGAAAGTGTGTAACAGCTGCATCTTACCGTTACTCACCTACGGGGCAGAAAATTGGAGGCTAACTAAGAGGGTTCAGCTTAAATTGAGGACAACGCAGCGAGCAATGGAACGGAAAAAGGTAGGTGTAACCTTAAAGGGCAACTCCGGCGATTTTTCAGTGTCCACTAATCTCAATAAAATTTTATATATATCTTTTCCTTGGTGCTGTAATAATATATGCCAAGTCAGGTGGAAGTAGGTCATTTAGTTTTCCTGTAAATGAATGTTAAAACCCTGTGTTTTTTACGTTATCACCTCCGCGCCGCCTACCCGAGCCAGCGGGCCTTCAAAAGCAAAACGGCGGTACTTCAGCGCTCAAATCGTCGCTGTCAAGATCAGACAAGCTGGAATAACTCTATATATCGTCGGATGGCCTCGCCACTGGCATTTCTTTGGCGCCAGTTCCATATTTATGGTGACAGGGAAGGTAGTGACGCCACCGCACACGCTCCACGAAGCATGTACCCGTTTCGGTTTCGGTTTGAAGACGACTTTCAGTTGCTTATCTAAAATTATTGGTGCGTTTTTGAGCAAACTGAACCACGCTGGTGGTTACAGGAGTATCAGTACCATTGGAAAACATTGATATCAGAACACGGTGAAAAACCCGGTCAGAACGGTGAAGAACACGCCGGAGTTGCCCTTTAAGGGACAGGAAGAGAGAGGAGTGGGTTAGGGAACAAACGCGTGTTAGGGACATATTAATAGAAATTAAGAAAAAGAAATCGGCGTGGGCGGGCCATGTAATGCGAAGACAAGACAACCGTTGGTCATTAAGGGTAACGGAGTGGATTCCTAGAGAAGGCAAGCGTAGCAGGGGGCGGCAGAAAGTTACGTGGGCAGATGACATAAGGAAGTTTGCGGGGATAAATTGGGCACAGGTAGCACAGGAGAGGGAAAATTGGAGATCTGTAGGAGAGGCCTTTGCCCTGCAGTGGGCGTAGACAGGCTGATGATGATGATGATCGTTCCACCTATATGCGTATCAGCTACTGCTTCCTTTAATGTACTGCAGTCGTTCACACACACACACACACACACACACACACACACACACACACACACACACACACACACACACACACACACACACACACACACACACACACACACACACACACACAATTTATATATATATATATATATCCCAAGGTAAACCACCGCGTTTATGTGTATAGGAGAGACAGGGCGTTATACGAGGCCCCACCTGTACCCAGTAAAGTTACCTACTGCATCAGGTGATTAACGGCATTGAGAAGGACTTGATAACCACAACTCGCTGAACACGTTGACGTCCTTAAGAAAGCTCCAGTATGAGGCGAAACAACCTTCCTCTGATAATGCAGTCCTCCCATGGTAAAACTGAGTCTATACTGAGGTACACGGTGTTTCAGTTTGCTATGATACGTTCAGCTGTCAGGCAGTTGCGGTTGCTCTGCGTCGCTACCAATAACAATGCAGGGGCGTACTCGTTTGTCGTCAGTGCGCCTCGGTGCTGCGTGGCGTGGCTGAGGCTACAATTCTTGTTCGCCGGAAGCGCAGGCGGATTTGCCAAACCGCTAACTTTAACCGAGATAAGCGAAGATAAACCTTACTTTTATCGCTCAAAAGACGCTTACATGATCTTCAACCCTGTATTTCATGCTTACTGTTACGCTCAGGTCATGTGCATAATTTTTGTCCTGCAACAGTATCCACACTTCGCACTGATTCGCTGCCAATTCTTTTCACACTTTGGCAGCCTGGGCACAAACTGCGCACTCAGTGCTTTCGTTTGGCATATGAAGCGGAAACCTCGCGCATATATATCTGGGTCGCAGACTGCAGTCCGGCAGCGATGTGGTGACTGGCTTCTATATAGGCCGCCGCATGAGCAGCGGTGGCGGTCGTTATTCGCATTCCATTCTGCGGGCCCCTCTCATTTATCCCGCCGTTCCGTGGTATTTCTCGGGGAGTGTGCGTCGACTAAAAGGAGTGCGGTAACAATGAAGGGGGATCCTGAAAACGGCGCGGGCCTGACAGCGGCCGGCGTCATAAGACGCCCTCCGGCGCGTCCTGCTTACATTTCCATGAATTTTCATATATAAGCAATTTATTCTAATTTCTGCCGCAGCTGGCTCGAGAAAAGGCTCGAGAAAAGGCTCGAGAAAAGCGCGAATAAAGTAAGCGCATGAGTGAGAAAGCGCCGTGAGTACCCTTTTATCATTTTGTTTTTTCGGGTGGGAAGAGGGGTGGCGAAGATTTTGTAGGAGACTTGTGGGTGCCCGAAGAACCAAAGCAAATGTGGAAGCGCTCCAGTAAATAATTTTAGAGAAGCGTGCTGAGAGAGAGAGATTTTGGGGAGCGCTGTGCACTCGGTTCACTTCACAGGAACCGTTATTAATTAAGGACGGGTGATTAAAAAATAGATGAAAGAAAATCAAAGCCGCTTGCTTCTCCGTCACTCCTTGTTTATGTATTTATTCTTTTTTTTTGCCCCCTTCTCGCACAGCGATTAGCGGGTCGGTGTTTACTTTCACGCTGTAACGACCGCTTTATTGCGTTGTACGTTCGCGTGATTGGGAACTCTTCTCGTACGAGGGCGGTTGCCCCTCGCGTCGACGCAGAATGTGGGCAGCACACGAGAGTGGCCTGGGACGCGGGCGTAACAAGCGCGCCGCCGTCGACCCCGTCGCTCAGGTGCACCCGCGCAGTGCCCCATTAGGTCCCATTAGGCGCGGCATCCGCAGAACAAGGGAGGGGGCGACCAACAGAGCGTAGTACATGGTGGACGGCTATTGCGCGCGCAGTATTATTAGCTTCGCGCGATCGTCCCTTGTTTTCCGTTTTAGTCCACCAAGGACAAATCTGCAGGCGAAGAGCCAAACGAAAAAAAAAAAAAAGGAGAAAAGGACAGCATAGGATAGCGCAGAGATCGAAAGCAAGAGGCGCTCGTCCCACCCGGTACCCGAGAGCGCCGGGCCGATGCGACCCGAAATTAGAAGACGGCGACGAAAGCGCCGCCGTGTCTCAAAAGTTACACGCGCCGCGCTCATTATTGTGCGATCATTCGTTCGGTTCGCGGCGGCCTATGCGACGAACCTGTAGACGCCGGTTTGCTTTCGACGCGGCAACTCGAGTTCTCGCCGAGAGCCGAATTGGCGCAAAAACAGTCTATCGGGGTATGGCATTGACACCGTGTTCGTGGGACGTTGCGCAATGTTCGTGGAATCCCGCCTGCAGCGAGCTCGGCGTTCCTCGAACTCGCCAAGAGGGACTCGGATTCTACGCGCCGACAGTGTCTATATATGCCTGATGGACAAGAAACGTCGTGACCGCGGAAAGCGTTTATTTCGTTCTTTTTTGCCCATTTTTTCTCTGATCCTCCTCGTCGTTCCTTTTGCGGACATGGTTTCTTTGATCTGCGAGATTCGTTGGACAGAGTTGGTTAATGTGAAAGAAATGATAGAGAATAAGCAAGAAAACATATTAATAAAAATTACCCCTATCAGTTGTAGAGGAATGATAGTAATAATCACACAAGAATTTGGGCTCGGGCGAGTGACTCCATCTTTCCTTAGAGGTCAACACGTGAAGACGTTGTGAGCAGTCGAAAGCATTTCTTTTTCTTTCTTTCCTCCGGTATTTGTACAGCTACAGGTGTTTGCTGCATCTTGTGGCTCTGTGCAAGAACGCAGGATCTGAACGGCCTTTCAGGCAGTGAAGAACGATCCTTTTAATGCACTGAATATATTGTTCACTCCGACATGACATTGCACACCAAATCGAAGCTGTGTTCCATTTACATTTTACTTGCTAGGCGTCGCCGAGGTTGTGCGTCCACTGTCCTCAGTACACACAACTGCGTGCGCTATACTTACATGACAAAAGCTTTCATAATTGTTTTAAAAGCGAACATATGTCATAATAACTATCACACACACACACACAGATACACACACAGACACACACACACACACACACACACACACACACACACACACACACAAGAAAAAACAGGGGGGAGGAAGCCTTTTAAGCTTCGCCCGTAACAGTGAAACTCGAGAGCGTTACCGTGTTATGTCTATATCCGATCACCGGAGTGTGGCGCCATCTAGCCGCAACGCGCGCAAATGCGTCTGCTTGCGAAGGCGAACGGGCGAACGCTGCCTCGTGCAGAGAAGGGAGAACCATATGCCCGCACTTCCTCTTGCTCTCGGCCCTCTACTGCAGTTGGCAGTGCATACCCAGTTTATCGAGCTTGTTCTGTGAAGGGAAAATTAGCACCCAGCCGTTTGTAGCTGAAGGCACAAGGAAATCCATGCGGATTTCTCAGAAATAGAAGCTTCTTAGTTTACGAAAAGGTTGTCCTAGTCCAGGGTTCGAACCCGGGACTAATGCCTGTCCCGGGCGCTCGCTCTGCTCTTTCCTTCGAAGCTTGTGCTACAAACGGGTGAATGTTAACTTTCCCTTCATAAAACTCTACTCCACTTGGCGGATTTCCGTAGAACTCATTTACCATATTTATCGATCTTGATTTGTAGAGCCGTCGAGGAGTTTACAGAACGCACTTACCTCCCACCCGGAAGACTTGGATTCGAATATCATCATGACTGGAATTCCATTACAGGTCATTTACGTTCCTTGATTCGCAGGAGCTGCCCTGAAAATTTTGGCGCTTGTCAGGTCATTCTCATACCTGTACTGTGTGCATCAATTGCAATTTTTCGCTCACAGTCAACGCCGTTCACAACGGATTGTCTGTGACACGAGCTCCTTACAGCCACCGGGTTAAAAAAAAAAGAAAAGGAAGAAGAAAGGCGCTCGTAACTTAGTGGGATGATAATGAGCGAGCGTTGCATATCTCTGCCCATAACGCTCAGCAAAGGCGGTAGCGTTGAGGCCAACTAAAAGTGCCGGGCAATCATCCATTGTACTTCACGTCTGAGGGCTATAAGTTGAACGTGCGCTCGCTAGAGTCGCGCATAAGCTATCTCGCGATCGTGGTTTTTTCCCCAAGCTTCTTTATGTAACTACTTGCTCTCGTGCAGCTACGCATAAGTATTCGTACTTAACGTCATACCTTACGTAATATGTCCTTGCTTTTCGCTATAATGAAAGGGAGTCACCGGAAGCGCTGCTGCTATAACAGCCCGTTCACTAGGTTGGGCTGTTATTTAACCTTGGCCACTTCCTTGTTTTGGTGTTACTGCACGCCACCGACCACGTTCGCTGAACCGTTATATAATTAACCGTGCCCTCTCCAAACGGGCATGTCTGCCTCGATTTGTTTATTATGGCATAATACCTCTCTGGCTTTATATTCTACATGACCGAACTTGCGATATGCTTAACCACATGACGGAGCTAGAAAGCGGTCGTTGACTACCTTAGAGTATCGGATCCGCAGATCTTACCTTTCACATGGCTACAACTTTCGCCGTCTTCAGTTACACCGTGGGCGTGACGGTTTCCGGCGCGGCAAGGTTAATCTACTATGCGAAGCGGCGCGTGCATTCTCAATGATGCGCACGTACCCGGCTGTCTCCTGTCTGTTTACGCCCCCTTAAAACTGTGCGGTGCAAACGCAGTGGCTGCTTTGCTTCTGACACATGAAACCGCTTCTTGCGTGCAATGTCATTTATTTTTTTTTGCTTATTGAAGGTAAAGTTTAGTGCTCGCGCATTAAATAGTAACGGGGGGGGGGGGGGGGGGGGCACGAACGCTAATTCAGAAAAATGTTCCCGGGATAACATGGAATCAGTCATTCGCAAGAATTAAGCTCATAAGTGGACACTGCTTGCTATTTGACTGCTGTTCTCGGTGGTATAGCCAATCGAAGGATAAATAACCGAACAAAATCCGTTATCAACGCCTGGAAACGGAGCATCGTACTTGATAAAATTGTCCGGATATTTTTGTACCCAAGCTAGCCCTTCACTTTTTTACCGTACCCAGCTAGCACACAAAGGATTTAAGACGTCTTAATGACGGATATCCGAGACGTTAAAGACGTCTCAGAGACGGCACGCGTAAGAAGTTTTGGTCTAGAAGACGTCGTATATCTCGTCTAATGTCCGTCTTGTTGCCCATATACGAGACGTTTCCTGAACGTCTTTGAAACGTCATCAAAAAGCTGGTCTTTTCGACGGCTTGGGGGAGCCTCCAATAATCCCATTTACTGGGATTTCTGAATCCGTTTAAAGACTTACCAAAGACGTCATCAAAAAGCTGGTCTTTTCGACGGCTTGGGGGAGCCTCCAATAATCCCATTTACCGAGATTTCTGAACCCGTTTAAAGACTTACCAAAGACGTCATCAAAAAGCTGTTCCTGAAACGTTAGCCGTAATATGAAAAAGAAGCAGGAATCGTGTTCGGGAACGGGGCGCGCCCACCAAAATTTTGATCTGGTCACCACCCTCAGAGTGTAAGCTAACGCCTTAGGGGTACAAATAACCACAAGACATTTTTTGCACCCCTAAGGCATTAACTCTGTGGTTCTGAAGGTGTCAACGGGATCATAATTTTGGGGGGCACCCCCATCCGCGGACGCCGTCCCTGCCTTTGTGGTAGTAGCTGCGACCTGCTATGTTACCAGGTGCACCATAATCTTTTCGGTGCTGCAGAGTGGGGGGTAGTGCCAGCCGAATACTATCGTAGTTACGTCATAGGAAGAAGTCCTGGCATCGCACTTGCCTGGAACTTTTTTTTCTCGTGGTTAAAGGCATCAGCACTGAGTGCAACAGGGCAAAAATAGTGCAGTAAGGTAGGTGCACAGTTCTCAACAAAGGCTTCATCAGTCTTAGCATTTAAGTCAAAATTGGTTGTCATGAATACAAAAATCAACCTAGCATGTAATTTGTAGAGTATGAAGCAAACCTACCAAAAATAGTAATGACATATCTTTCTACAGTGAAGGATAGACAGTTTCATGGCAAGCGGCCTAACAAGGAGGCCTCTGTGCCAATGATCACGAAGTCGAAACACTGCTACATCAACATTTTATTGAGAAACTAACTTGTGCAAGTTAAAAAAATAAGAAAATGATAAATGCGAGAAAAACAAAACCACAAATATTCAAAAGGAACTGCAGAAGAAATACTTTAAATATATTTGGAACTTATTAACGGCTAGAGGCTTACAGAAAGAGCACACTAGTAGTCACACAATAATCAACAGCCAAACGACTATGCGCTTTTCACAATGAGAGCAGCGCATCCGGTTATATGAGCAGAGACAGAACAATGGATGACTGTGTGATAGCCGCTTTCAATCACGTTATGCAGTGTCTTCACCGCATAAAATCAAGGAATATAAACAAAAGAACTCAAATACGACTCAGACATGAAAGTGAAAATTGTCTAGGACATCAGCTGATGTAATGAGGCATACTTTAAAAGACAGCCAAAAACATCAATCAAGTGTCAATGAATATTGACCAAAGTGACCTTCAAAGAAATTAGCGCATGAAATATTAACAAAATCGGTATAATGAACAACGTCGCAATGCAGTGCACAATCTCTCACAGCGAGAAACGTTACATCGAAGCAACCTCCGTTTCATAATGAAGCAACATACGTGCTCGAAGTCGAATACAGTGGAGACAGTGTTGAGGCGACGAAAAAAAAAAGGAAGCAATATTCTCAATTACATATACAAAATACAGATGTGGCTCTCTACAAAGCACTGTGTTACGCACATCTACGCAAATCTGACATGAACGGCGATCAGACTGGCAAGCATCAGTTGGAAGCCAAAAAAGAAAAACAAGATTTTGGCACCCAGCACATGAAGCTATTCCTAAAAGGGACTTCAAATAACCATCAGGTCTACATGTGCAGGATTAAGCTGAGAGTCTCCGAATTTCGCCCTGTTTCACATTTAGAAAAAAACACTGTTACCTTATACCTAGTCATTAAACAAAACACTTCGAACAGCCAACTCCTTTGAGAATGCAACCTCCACCAAACGCGCAACCAGTTCACGTTCACACTCATCAAAAACTAGTTGTAGTGTCCAGGCTTAGTGCAGCTGGTGAATACGATGCTACTGGCATCATATGACACGCTGAAACCGCCGTCGCGGAAAAGCTTTCAATGTAGAACCGCGGTGGGGCCGTGGTAGAACGCAGTTGGTGCCCTATCAGGTTATGCGTACAACCGCCAATTAAACCGCATGTATTCCTGCAAAGGAAAAAAAAAATGGGGCCGTTATTTTCTACAAAGCTGTTCTACAACTGTGCTTTGAGGAACGAAATTTGAAATGCATCTCTGTCATAGACTGCGCCCTTTACAGGAAGTGTTCATAATATCCTGCAACTTGCAATAGATAAACACCCAAAATGAATTTTCCTCGAGTGCCTGGTTCTTCTGCACTGCTGCCTGCACCATATATATATATATATATATATATATATATATATATATATATATACGCAGCAACAAACTATGAAGCCTAGGAAAGCATAGGAGAAGTTATTGGGGTTCTTAATTGTAGTATTATCTTGTGGAGTAAGTATAAAGGAATTTTAGTGGACGAAAAGACAAACCTGCCTTCTGTGGGAACCGAACCCACGACCTTCGGATAAGGCGTCCGATGCTCTACCGCTGAGCTAAGAAGGCGGTCGTCCCCCCCGTCCCTTCTATCGGGTATATGTGCACATACAATCTAACACTCCCAGGATTGTATGTAGTACATATACCTATGTACATACATATATACGAAGCTCAGCGAGCTCCGCCAAAGCTTGGACGCTCGTGCTAGATGCCCAGCGTCGAAAAGGAAGAGAAGAAAGAAGTCAGGATACAACAGCCGGCCTGCGGCAAAGGCGCTGTGTCTATGTCTCTCTCATTTACAATATACAGTGGTGTTCGGGCCGTCTCCGCAGGAAGCTTGATGCATCTGCTGATGCTACCACCGCCGAATAGTATGTGACTCGTGAACGTTAAACTGCACATTACTGATTCGTAGTTTATTTTGGACGCATTCCCATACGCAGCATGTAGAAATCGAGTGACACACATGCTTCACACTTAGACGGTGGGAATATTCTTCGAGGCGTGCTTACGTGCTAACTGCGCACTCGGTATGAAAGGGTCCCTGCAACACTTTTTGAACACACTGAGCAAACGGTGCCAATCAGTCGTTGAGGCTTCTGTGAACGTGTGAGCCAAATGTTATTGTGCTGCAAGGCAGCAGTGGATTTGCAGTTTCATTTTAAATACATCATGTAATCGCCTGCTAATTTTCAACAAGTGACATCACTAGGAGCACCGACCCACGACTTGCCTGCTCTTCTTTCAACAAGTAACGTCACTGGCGCCAACGATTAGGTCCCTTCGCTCACCTCGGTCTTTTTAAAGACAGGCACTCAGATTGCCTTTATTTCTTTAATGCAAAATGAACAAATATATAATTCCAGACTACCTTTCGGTGACCGTAAGTTCAGCCAGTGATATATCTGCCTCGAGCAAAGTAGTCCACGGCCTAGTGACATTTGTTGGAACGAAGAGCAATGTGAATTACAGCTGTGTTTGAAACCAAATAAAAAATTCCCTGGTGCACGCAGCTCAATTATATTTGGCTCACACGTTCACAATAACCTCCACGACTGTTAGGCATCGTTTGCCATCGAGATTACAAATGTTGCAGGGCTCCTTTAGTAAATGGAACCTTCAAGGTCGCGCGATCGACGGGCACAGTGACTGCGCACCACAGCTGTGCATAGCATCAACAAATTTTCGCTGTGGCTTCGAGTTCGCCTGCACAAACGGCCTTCCATGAGGTAATAGTGAAGTTAGTACAATGCAACGAAATATGGCTGATTTGGGATAGCGAGTATGCCGCGGGGTAGGAGGAAAATGTCAAACGTTCCGCAGAAAACTGTTGAATGGCACCGTGGCTTTGATTTGACGATATAGGTATAGGCATGCACCGCTAGATCCCGGCACCGGACAAGCTGGCGGCGCCCGTAATATATAATAAAAATAAACAAAATACGCCCAAACGTTCATATATAGGTCGTCGTAACACGCCGCTCACCCATAGCCCGACGTATTAATTTAGTTCGTTGTTCGTCCCCTTATCATCTCTGTCCTGCGCTATCTGCCCAGCAACCTGGTTCAAGTCTTCACTCCCCAGTCCGTACCACGTGAAACACTGGACAGCTTATAACGAAAGGGAAGGGGTCAAGGGCTCGTTCTTATTTGTTAAAAACAACTTAATGAGCAAACAGACAATTCATTGTATGTTTGCTCATTAAGTTGGAGAGCTTATGGCATACCAAAAATCTACTGTGCACAACAGCGTCCCTGTAACAATACTGTGGAACCAGATAACAGGTCGTGTAATTGTTTTGGTATTTGCGGTCTGCAAGAATGACGAACCCCAAAATGCAGAAAACCGCAACAGCGTGGACAATGAGAAATAATAATAACGAACATTCGCAAACGAGTCACATGCCTCTGACAAAGTTTAAATATGACCGAGAACGAGCACAACGACACTCATGCTCATATGAATGCTGAGCTGCGAGAAGTCATTCCACCACCATAAGACGTCATGATTGCCTGCGGCAGTTCTGCTGGCATGCCACAAGAAACAGTGCGCGATTTTCACATCCACATCACATGCACGTAAATTTCGCAGCCCTGAACTGAAATCTCACGACTGCAATGCCACAGTGAAAGAACGCGCAGCAACGGTTGCCCTACAACGCGTGATATCACTTGCATGTATTCGTCTGTGTAAGACACGAGTAAATTACTACTATCCCACATTGTTGTACAGGCGCTGCACTCGCTACCCGTAACGACCAAATTACAGGATGGTGGGAACGAATCCAATGCACTCCTTACTCACTAATCAGGCTGAACACGCACATAGACCTAAGAAAGTTTCAGAATGCATTCATACACGGTGATCTGAATAATAAAACAACAGTTGCGTTGCTTTGCGTTTAATGCGTCAACTATCTTAGAGCTTACATAGCATTAATCCTCCTTGTATCTGTCACAGACCGATTTGCCCTATCCGCGGAACACATGAGTGATCTCACAGGCATCATGATAAGCCATTCAAATGTGGTACTTACATTTATTTTCGGCGAGACGTAGTTATTGGTGTTACGGGATCCAGTCACAGAAGCGCCGGGATTGAACCAGGGTTAACGTAAGGAGGAAAGTAGAAAGAACATAATGCCACCACACAAACACACGCAGCAGTTGCAGCACGGTAACGGAATTTTCGCCAGAAACGAAGGATGAGCCGGCCGCCAACAACTTGACTACACTGACTCCACCTCCAACCACGCAAACGAGCTTGCCTTTGCTTCGCGTCTCCGCGTGTTTGCGCCAGCCTGCGCCCTCTCGCCTCATCCCCCCGCCGACCGGCGAGAAGGAGCCGGACATTCTGGCGCCTCCCTCCCGGCCCCATTGCAGCTGGCGACATCTCGGCGCCCCGTGCATTGCGCCGACGCCCGCCGACGCTTTGAGCCATGCCCTGCGTTTTTATCTCCGGTGGGGAGGGAGTGGGGGGGGCGGTATTCTCCCACGTCTGCTTACCGTCTTGCATAGGACGTTTCGAAGACGGATTCATTGTCCCTCTGATGTCGCTCCCGCTTAGTTCGCGTGGCTGACGTCTTTGAGACGTCAGCCACGCGAACCAAGACGTTAATCCCCCAATAAGACGTCTTTTTGGTCTTGTGTGCTAGCTGGGTAATGGGGGCACCTGGGCGTAAGCATCCCGGCGTCATTCTTTGCGCATGATATCTATGTTATGTAATGGTAGGGCGTGCTAGAATTCTTGCGGCGTAGCCGGGCGCCGCATCTCGCTCGCGAGCGAGGGGTCGCACGTTCGATCCCCACTCGGTCCTTAGGTTTTTTTTCTTTGCATCTATATACCTCGAATTTTCGCTCACGGGCAACGGTGATTTTTCGATCACAACCAAGGACGCCGACACCGGAATTTCTGTCAAACGAGCTCTTTAGCGCTATCGCGTTAATATGACGCGTTTGCTAGGTCAGAGCGGATGCTCCTGCGAACGTGGTCCCCTCACCGGGAACCCTCGCGCGGAAATCTTCTGCTTCAATTTCGCGGTGACATTGGTAGAGCAAGGCGTCTGAACGGGTGATGCTGCTGTGGCGGTGGTAGGAGTCACGGGCAATTCTCGTTATTTCTGGCAAATGCTTGTGTGGGCCCCGCAAAACTTTCCATCTAAGAGATCGGAGTGCGTTGATTCGTTGCTGAATTTTCTTCTGCACACGCATCACCTCTGTTGGAAATCGTGCTAGCGCAGCGTGCTATAGCGCATGGAAGAAGAAGGGAAAGACGTGCGCTCGCGACTGTTAGAACGTTGTTCGGTTGGTTTGTGATCGGCTGCATTTTCGCCATGTTAGGACGCCTCAGCGCTCTGCGCCAATAAACTCGGCAGAAGTGTCTTTTCCCCACATCGTATTTTGGTGCCGCAACCCGGGAAGCCAGCCTTCACTTCTGCGAGCTGTTGCTTCAAATCTGGGATGCCCTTCTGCAACCAGACCGTCATGGACCATGTCGATAAGAAGCGGGCGTCTCGTCGGAACGAATGCTTAAGGACGATGAATGATGTGAACAAACTCATCAATTCAGAACAGTTCGACCTCTTCGAGCTTCACGTGCTCCATAGCCGAGTGCACGCGGTGAAGACGACGAGGAACTAGGGCAGTGTAGTGGCTATATAGCTTGTTTGCCTTGGGTGTCTTCTTGGACGCCATGTTCGGACGTCATCGCGCTCTGCGGCAATAAATGCTGCAGAAAGGACTTTTCCACAACCTCCCTCAAAGCGCGGACAGTGCCCTTCGGCAAGACGACGAACTGCTCGGTGCCGCTGTAATACCGCTTCATATTCGCGAAATTTTGATGTAGGTGTGAAATAATTAGCAGCCTCTCCGAGCGGCATTTTTGATGATGTTGTCCCGGTTCTCAAAAGAAGCCTGTCCATTGTCTTGACACCACATGCACCAGGGGACACGTGGAGAAACGGTGATATGGTGCGATTCGCTTGGGCCACTGATTGTTTATAAGCGGGAATGGGGCCACTTCATGCCAATCTCCGCTGAGACGTAGGACAGCCTTTGTTTATACGGTACAGTTCATAGTTTAACGCAAATGAGAAAACTTGTCCTCTCCGAAGAAGATCCATATTCTGGCATGGTGGGTGATGAGCGTTGACATCGCCGATAATAATTCGCAGCGAGAGTGTCGTTGATAGAAGTGCTGTAAGTTTCCAAATGCCACAACAACTGGAAGGTGAAATATATAGTCTCCCATGAATACAATTCGAGTACTCCAAGCTAACATTGACACTCTGGCTGCTCATGGTGCACCTGAAATACAGGATGGTCTGAATCCGGTGCTTTCAAGTCCTGAGAAGCATCATGGTTCCTGTTCTGCTCTACAGCCCTTACGCAAATAAGTCTAAGAATTCTTGTTACCCCCGTGGAATATGTGCCTGAGACGTCAAACTACTCATTTCGGATATTTAACCATTTGTATTTAGGAACAGTTTTACGATTATCGTCATTTGCGCGCTAGGCCTTCGAGATACGAGGTCTTCAAGTATTGCAGCAGAGTCATCATTTCTGTAAGGTGCGAGCTTGCTTATGTTGCGAATCCTGTAACATCTAAAAACATCCAGTACGTGTGCCTAACAATAAAGCGGAATAACCTCACTTTTACGCTTGAAGGTGAACACCCACTGAAATTTTTAGCCTGCACATTCTGTTAAATCTGGTTAGAACGTCCAAGTTTGTTATTGCAAGTCTAGAATGACACATGAGGTTCCGCACACTCTTCATGCGCTTCAGAACGCAGTGCACAAGTGTAGGTGCCAGGTTATCATGCTATATTTCTAGATGGCACGGGCCCGGGCATCCACAGCGCAGCGGTATCGAGCATTTCGAAAGCCAGTGTGGGCAGTTAGAGAGCAGTGACACTCTTTTATGAGCACTTTTGTCTTCTTAGGAGAAAAGTAGCATAAGAGCCTTTCCCTTTGTCTCCGTTTTCCCTTTTCCTTCGCTCTTCCGCGCGGATGTCTAATCTTACTGCTTAACTATACAGCGATAAGGCGGCTGAAGCAATGTCAACCGGCTTTCCCTGTTTGAAGGTAGTGCGTCTGATTAGCAGTGCTTGGGAATTTTCTCTCTTCCTCTTCTAGGGAAAGCGTCGTGCTAATGTCTTCGCCTTTCCAGTGGACGCGCTGGCCATTAGCACGTGGGGCCGAGCAACGCGGGACGTGACTGCGGCTCGGTCAGCGCACACGAAAGAAAGAGAAGCCGCAGCCGTGCACAAGTTTTAACGAGCCGTGGCGGCACTTCTCCTCAGGCCGCTACGACCAGCACATCGTCTTGTCGTTTCGAAGCTGCCGCAGCCCGAGCTAACACCTTCGCAAAAATAAGCCTCGGTGGAAAGAGAGCACCGTGCTTTATATCGTCTTCACGTTCCTTGGGTTTTTTTCTTTAGACAAGCATGGAGATGAGGGGGGACGAGGCCTACGTATTTTCGCATAATGGTCGCATCTTCGGCACCTCATGTGGCGCGCAGAGTTTTCGCACCCCTCGTGAATGCAAGGGTTTTGGAGCACCTGTGGACGCTACGCTCAGGGATTTCACGAAGAGGAGCTGATAGAGTACTTTGCACGGAGCGTCAAACACCAATAACGGGGAGGATTGGTACAAAGAAGAGAGAGAGAGAGAGAGAGAGAGAGAGAGATTATACTTCCGAAATGAGACGGTATAATGTTTTGTTATATATAGAGCAAATCGAGGTAAAAAAAGGAAGGTAAAATATGTTCCACTTAGGCTCTACGGTAACGGAAAAGAAATACGCTTCTAAATAAGTGAAGTGTTCGGTAATTCGTATGTGTTTGTGCGAATTAAGCCTGCAGTGTGGTTCTCAATTGCCTTCTTGGGACGAGTGGACGTGCAGGCCGTGCTTGAAGTTCTGCAATGGCAGATAGATGGCAAGGGACAATGTAGGCGATACAAAACAGAGATCACGTCCCAGCTACTCCGCATCATCACTTAGATGTTGCAAATTACCGAGGCCGCCAACACGGAGAAAAAAAAGAAAGACTTATACGTGTCTATTCCACTATGTGTCCGCATCTGGGACTACGTTGAAGGGCATTTGCGGATGCGTTGCTTGAATGGTACTGATCGCAGGCGAAAAGCTCTGAAGCACATCGTGCAAGAGTAGGCCGCGCAGGAGAACTTTCGAAGCAGCCTACGATTTTTTCAAAGCGCAGAAACAACAGATGAAGCCACATAGATTTCATGGAGCACGTACATTTGCAGCAAAGAAAAAAAAACTATAACAGCAGTGGACATATTATGACTAAGATGTCTATGAAAAGCGCAGTGTTCGCACTTCTGCCAGGGCTTTTGTAATGCTGGAAAGAGGCGCGACGTCCGTATCGCGACTCACAGTATAGGGACCCGTGAATAAAATTGTTAGTTTTCTCTCTGTTTTCAACGGAGATACATTCAGTAGATGAGAGATCGTGGTTGCTTTCAGGCAGTGAGGAGTAAAGCGCCTGGGTTGTTTTCTTGAAAAGGGAATGCTTTTTTGCATCTTCCACCAACATTCAGCAGTGCGATTGAGTTTCTTTGGGACCTTGGTCATATAACAGTGATTTTATACTTTTGCTATTGTACTGAAAAATAAAACGAGAGGAAAGGAAGAAAAATAAAAACGCTATTAAAGTTAATTGCAGCGAATTATGAATGCCAGTATTATTATTTGAACCGTTTACTTCCCCAATATCAATACTTATGATCTAAGTATGCATTTTCTTTCACTTTTAGCTGATTAGAACCAAGAAAACGATCATACTTCTTCGTCCTACTTCTTCTAGATTAGCTTCTGTAAAGGATGCAGACAATTTTCACTGCAAGTGATACAAACTTGGTACACATTATTGCATTTAAACGAACAATATCCGGTATGTCAATATGTAGGAAATGCGACCGCTTGACATTCCATTGGGAAACCTTCGATCTCATTTACTTCCAGAAAATGGCAAATGGTATGTTCAATGAAATTCTCAGGAAGTTTGTTGACTTCCGCCGTTTGCAATTTGAGTCTAAGTCAACGCGAAACCTTTATTTCATTATTTCGAGAAAACCTCAAGTCCGTACTAGAAAATATTCAAGAAACGTAGTTTTACTGCAGAACGTCGCGTCATCAGGTGAAATTGATTTCGGTATTTTCAGTTAGGCCGCTGCCCGCTTTGTTATCCTATTTCAGAACGCCAACATCTGACGAAGGATAAAGCTATGTGCAACTGCTGGGTATGTATACATGAAGTTTCGGCACTGAGAAGCTTGTATCTGGACAAGTTAACCGTGTACGGGACAGGCACTTTTCAAAGACACTTTATACGCTGCGGAGATGCTCATAACAGTCACTTCTGTGCAGTGTGCACTAATGTAGCCGGCTACGGAATGAGGCATTTGTGTAGCAGCGAGAGGCCTGTCACTAATAAGTTTTCCTTGACGACGCAATTATTAGTTCGGTGACAGCGTGGTGCTGTCACAGCGAGGAATAAAGTTCAGGCGGAATCTCTGACGCATGCTCAGTACCTTGTGAGAGCTCCTCATAAGCTTTCTCTAAACAACATAATATTCTACTACAGCTTGTAGGACACCTTCATATCATAGCAACTTGACAAACATCGTTTATTCCGCAGATTCGCTAGCCACTTTCGCTCAGATGAGCCTGAGTACTAGAGTACACCGACCTGATTCCTCCCTAAAGACCGCTCAAGGAAAGATACAGTGACGGGCGTCTATAGCCCAAAGCAGTATACCAACAGACGGTTAGAGCTCTGTCTTTCGGTCCAGTTAGCGTGATACTTGGTCTACTATACTTGGACTTAGTCCTGATGTCTCAAGGCACGTGACGTGAATTAAAATCACCCGGCGATATTGTGTCCCTACAGAAAGCAAAATTTGACTGCCTTAACTTCTAGATATTCTTCGTCTACATATGACTTTGGCATATTATATGAGCGACACCTTCGAAATTCGAAACCTTCGACCCCTTCGAAAAAAAAAAGAGTTAATCACTAAAGCAAAACAATTTTAATGATTCCGCCGGTTCCAACTGCGAATTCCAGCTACGCATGTAGCCGTCTCCTGTACCGCGGTGCGCAGAACGCTATATTGCATTTTATCGCCTCGGAAATACATGAACCGTCGCTGTCATCGTGCGCATAAGCTACAGCTCAGGGAATGGAGCCTACAATAACATCTAGCACTTAAGTGTTGTGTATTTTTCTGTGTACAGAGCTTTATATCGTCGTTGGCATGGTTGAGTTAGCGCGTATCTACACTCTGCTTCGTGTGCGCGGAAGAAACGTGCTACTACTACATGACCCTTCCTCTTCAGTAAAACTTTCCCGGCGGGACTGAAGCGTTGTCCTGTGTGCTTTTCTAATCACTTCTTTTGAGTGGCGTGCTTCGAGATCTGTTCAAATATGAACCCGTCATCCTATCGCTGTTTTTGTCCCCAGCGCTATGAAATGAAAACGTATACCGAGTATTATTGCTTATTGCCCCGACTAAGACGAGTCCACTTGTCGAAACGTTGGCTGTGGAGACATTCCCTGTTCCTCATCATTTTCAACGACATTTTGATCAGTTAAAGCCTCCATTTTCCTTTGAGCTTCTGTTCTAGTTTGTGTACTAGACACAGCCAAAGTTTTACTGCCGTTAAGCCACATCAGTGTTTGCTGAAACGTTCCGGGATGATCGCGTCGACCGCTATATGATTAAAGGACCCCTGCTCTAAACAGATATTATGAACCGACGTTGAAGCCTTACACTGGCGGTCATTGCACTGCGAGTGCGCCTCTGAATACGACTAGCCTTAATTAGTGCGTCACTTTTAGGTCTTCGTGCGGGAGAAATGCGTCGGCCCGGCTTGCAGGGCGCTACATATACAACTCGCCAAATGTGAAGTGTTTTTCCTGTTCGCTGTTTTTGTCCGCGGCGCAGCACGGTGAATCATCCAAGGCATAGAAAACCCGTGCGCGGATAAATCTCTAGCGTCGTGTTTTCTTTGTTAAGAGGCCAGTGCCGTGTTTTCCTCTGAAAGGCCGTTTACTGCTTTCTGCTTTCCAGATGCCGCCCATGCCGTTCGCAACCCCGCTACGTCACGCAAGAAGCCACCCTACGAGCTTCGCTGAACAATACACTGACGATCATTCTGCGGCTCCCAAGGTGGGTGCGCATAATATATATATATATATATATATATATATATATATATAATATATATATATATATTATATATATATATAATATATATATATATATATGTATATATATATATATATATAATATATATATATATATATATATATATATGCACTGGATCTTGACTTGCAATGAAGTGCCGGTGGGAGATTTCACTTGTGCATAGTTGAACCATGAGGATTCGTAGCGTGCGCGTTAACTAAATTAATCCGGAACTCGGCACGATCTACGATGAACCTCCCGAGCTTCGCCCACTCATCATCATTCACTCCGTGGATATGCTGTAATTTTTTTTAGGGGCGAAGCTCCTCTTAGTCTAACCTTGTCACGCGTCAGTCGTCAGGCGTAACCCGCGTGCCGGGAGGCACGCGCTCGCCCTCTGCGCTTGCCTCCCGGCGCGTGCCTCTGCTGTCTTGTGAGAGAGAGAGAGAGACAGAGAGAGAGCGAAAGGCGCGCGTTGGCTATGAAAACGCTCTTTCTTAGAGGAACGCTCTACCAGCTCGCAAAGAAGGAGAACGGGCCCTCACCCGCGAGAGGCAACGTTGGCGCAGGCAGCGTCTCCAAGCGAGTTTCTTGATTGAGAAATACCGACTGCTCGCGTTGGAGAAGCGTTCACCGGCAACCCATATATATATTATTTGCTTAGTCTTCGCCCATGGCTTCATACGGCTTTGCGTCTTTAGAAAACGGGTCATTTTTGACAAAATATTGCGTTAGAAAGTGAATAATTTTCAATGAATATGTATGTGCACATATAATGATTGCCTTTTCGGGACTGCAAAAATACGAAAGCGCAAAAATTTATAAACGTGATGTGATATGCCTATGTTCCTTGCTCTAATCGGGCCTACATTTAGCAGCATCTATATCGGTATAAGTAGATACAGTCGTGTTCGAATACGAAATGCATATCTTTTTCGTTTGTGAGTGACGTGCTGGCGTTTTCAAATAAGCGAAAGGTGGGTTCAATTTCTAAATGCATATAAATTGGCAACCACTTGCTTCTTTAAGTGCAGGGTGGGTGCTGCACTGCATTTTTAGAAACTATACTGCTCGAGCATAGAGTTTCCTACTAAAATACTAGAGGGAAAACTGGCGCTGCGATCGTGAAGATGCCATGGGAATGATGGGTATGACATGGATTTGTCTAGTCTTCGTGCCCGCGGCTTCAAACGTTCTGGTGGATTTGTTTATTCCTGTTTTTTTAGCGTCAATGACGCGAGTGACATTACTGACATTACTACAGCTTTTCATTACGCGACGAAGGCAGCGGCTGTAGTGTACGCTTTACCGCTAGAAATCATCAGACTGTCGCATGTACTAAAGTCGTTTGCAATGATGAGGTGCCGTGCAGTCTGTTTCGTTGTTGTGCTTGTTGGGATGGCTACACATTATTAGATGCGAAGCAGCTCTTTGACTAGCCTGTGTAACGCTGTCCCTCCGTCCGTAAGAACGCGCCGCAACGCGCTCCCCTCGCCGCAGGTGTTGGAGCGGTGCCAAGTAGGTCACGCCGCAGCTGCGCGTTGACGTCACTCTCTCCCTCGCCTGCCGCGCGCTCGCCCGCGAGAGACAAAGCTGACGCAGGCAGCGTCTGCTAGCGTCAAACCGATGCAAACGCTACACCTGGTCACACCGATGCAAACGCGGTGTGCGCCCCCCGTGCTGCTTCGCACCGCCTCATGGTCCCCTTTAGCGGGAGATGGTGTAATTTTTTGCAGTGGTATTTTACCCAACCTTACAAATATTTGCTTTCATCTCGCGAATTTTATCGATGCGATTTTGCTGTTTTTCTTCTTTTGTATCAGGTGCGACAGAATCTGTAGCGGGGTCGCTTTCACGGCTGACATCCCTTGTGACAAGGCTGTCCGTATATATTGTACTATACCATTTCGATTCCGCTGTCTGATTAATTCAACGCTGACCGAATGCGCCTAGCAGACGCACACTTATCGTGCGTATAGTAGACACCCATTTGGCGATAGGCAAACGCGCCTGCAGACGACGCTCAAAACGTCAGCTCAGATCAAGGCTCAGGCGCAGTTTCTGACGGAGTTTAAGGGAACGGTTGCTTATTTAACATCACGTTTTTGCACAAAACTAACCAAGATACGATGGGCGATACTGCGCTTCTGCTACGGCCTCGCGCAGCGGCTTTACCCATATAGTTTGTAAAAAGGCAGTGGAGCACTTGCACTGCGCTTAAGGAAGCGAGTGAAAGCACATTTGTTAGATTTAGAATACGCACCTACTTTTTACATACTTGAAAACATTAGCACGCCCCTTACAAGAGCAAAAATTTCTATTTTAAGTTCGAACACAACTATATCTGGTACTTAGACGTTCATGAACGCCGCTGAATCTGGGCGCAAATAGAGGAGGCAACATTGCCATATCGCACAATATTGCTAAATTTCTGAGCGTTCAGTATTTTTCTAACCGCGCAAAAGCAACTAGTACCTGCGCACGTACATACTTATTCCAAAGTATTCCGTTTTAGTGCAATATTTTGTCGTAAACGACCTGTTTTTTTTTTTTTTTTTGAAGTGGCAGAGTCATATGAATCCAAAAGAACGAAGACTAGGCAAATCCATGTCATAGCCATCATTCCCAAGCTGGCTCAACCGCCTTGTTTGAAACTCCCGTAGACACTAGCGCCAGTTTTCCCTCTAGTATTTTAGTAGGAAACTCTATGTGCTCGAGCCGCCGCGCGAGGCCATAGTAGAAGTCCAGTATCGCCCAGCGTTTCGTGGTTGGTTTTGCTTAAAAATGTGGTGCAAAGCAAGTAATGGTGCTGCGTTCAACTGCGTCCGAAAGGACGTCTGAGTTCACTTCTTAAGCATCGTCTGCAAGTGTTTCCGCTGGTCGTCCAGTAGGCGTCTACTAGGCGCGTTTGGTCGGCGTTGAATTGATGAGATAGCGCAACAGGAATGCTGTAGCACATGATATATGAAGAAGGAATGGACGCTTTAGCCGTAAAAGCGGCCCCGCCCATACGGTTTTCGGTCGTGTTTGATAAATAAGGGACGGGGGAAAAAAGCAGAAATACCGCATCGCTAAGCCTCGCGAAACTCGGCTGAAATACACCTGATATTAGGCCAAACAACGCTGCAAATAATTTGTGCGGCTAAAAACAGATACAGGACCGAGACAAACGCCACGACACCTCATCATTGCAAACGACGTTAATGAGAGTGGCAGTTCGATGCTCTCTACTGTGTGAACTGCATGCCACCGCCGTCTTTGCATAACGAAAAAGTGTAGTAACGTCAGTCGCGTCAATGATGCTACAAAACAGCAGTAAACAAATCCACCAGAATGTTTGAAGCCGCGAGCACGATGACTAGTCAAATGCATGCCCATGGCGGCCGAACGTTTGCAGCGGCATAGGTCCCTCTAGTGTATTTTGCAAGAAACTCTATTGGGTGCTCAGTTTCGGTTTCCTGAGTGCAATCAGCCGGATGTCATCGATATGCAGAAATTAGCAGCCTCATCGTTTTTGCAAATGTAAGAACGGATATGAATTTTGCTGGTATAAATAACTTCCATTCTTTATTAGGGTTCAGCGTCTGGTTGTTGTGGTCTAAGTGTTAATTAGTCTAATTTTGTTACTTATGGTTGAAATTAGCGCTTCTACACATGTTACAGCGCCTGCCACCATAAACAAAGCACTTTCGCAAAAGGTGAACAAATATTTGCTTTTCTGCATTGATAAGTATTTTGGACACAATTACTAAAAAGCCCTATATATATAGTTTCCAGCACTCACACTTTAACGTGTATTGTACGTGGCCCCTGGCGCACAGTCACTCAAATAAGCAAAAGGGCACCGAGAAATTGTTGCCACAGCGTCCAGGTTAAGCCGAGAAAAGCGAATGAAAGATTCTACTGGTCCTGCCGATTCTTGGACCAATGTTCTCTAATTCTGTCGCGTACTCAAACGTGAAATGGAACTCACGCTTGTGCAACCGTTGACAAAGGAAAAAAAAAAAAACAACAACGTTGAATTACAGGCTCTCTGCCTTACATCCCCATATTTTTTAACGCTATTACCAAACAAGGAAATGTGGGTGTGTATGCGGATATCGGAACGCGACTGACGTGCAGCAGCACGCATTTTGATCATATAGAGGAGCGCGAGGTGCTCGAGAGATGAGCGTGTAATTATATTACGGTAAGATAGTCACTGGAACAACTCTAGGAAATAAGCTACGTTACATAACAGCGTGTCGCTTCTCCACCCGGGTCAGTGACGATGGCCGCAATTGGCTGGGAGTGCTAGCTACTTCCTGTGATTTTTTACACTTGTGTCATCAAATTTTCTCGATGAAGCGCTAGCCGGCAAATACAATCGAAAACAACGTAGATTACTTCGATCGTGCAGGTCAACTGGTAATACTCCCCAGCCTTTCTAGAAAGAACTAGTGCATTCAAGATATCTGCCACAGCGTGACAACGCTGTGGCAGTGTGGCACGCTGTGGCAGTGTGGCAGTTTGACAACGCTGTGGCAGTGTAGTCAAAACGAAAGATCCGAAAGGGAAATGTGGCGCTAGCAAGTCAGAAACGTATACGAGGGCATTATTTTACAGCAAAGACCGCACATGTTGGACAAGCTGCTGATCGAACTTACCTGCAGACGGTGAAGAAATACAGCTACTTATGATCATGTGTAGAACGGACACAGTGTCGTCTCGACGAATAGTACGGTCCCATTTAACTCTTCGGTTGTGCTGTGGAAACAAGAAAACTCGACATTTCGCAACTAGTATCGTAAATGTTCGACACGCAGCATCGCCCCCCCCCCCCCCCCCCCCAACGGGTTTGCTAGGGCACATTGTGTGAACATTCAGCAAAGAAAGCTCTTCACGTCATGACGCGACAGTTCACAGATGCAGAAAAGCAAGCATTCTCCAGACGCAAAAAAAAAGAAAAAAAATGAAAAAACTTGCACACCTCCTCAAGCTCTCCTCAAACTTAGCAGTCGTGCTCTTTCCAACGGCGCGAACATGCGAGGACAAGTATGCGATACGGGAGACACGCAGGTCAAAACTGAGTATGTCAGAAGGAACGCCAAAATAGAGGAAAGGGGGGGGGGAGGTGTTCTGAGCAGACCTGAAAACATTCTAAAGGGGATGACCCACCAAAGGTTGGGGAGGAATGCAGGAGTGGGTGAATTAAGCGCGCACTTTCCCCCTTACCTATAGCTCGTTCGTTCATAGCGTCTGCACCACCTGATCGCGTGGCTGAGCGCACAGGCGGCCCGCTTTCGGGCAATGAACGACTGGTGCAAGCGCAGGGCAAGCCAATATGGCTGGTAGCTACATTTGTGCAATATCCCCGCGTGATTAGTGTTCTAAGTCACGTTATCTCGAAGCAACGTCTGACGCGAAATGCAATGCGAGGCGGTTGCTCACCTCTGCCTGTGCGATTCATGACGCCAGTGTGGTTACACCACGTGCTCGCCATTATCGAGTGAGATATGTCCATGTTTGCCTCTGCGCACAAACACCATACCTGTTAATGAGTAAGCGAACGTTTTTTTTTTTTTATTGATATGCTATTAGGAGATGTTGGCGCACAAATAAGGCGCCGGCTACTCCTTGGCTCCTGAGTGTGGTGTACGTTCAACATGCATGGTTGCTAAGCAGTATGCCAAGCAATGTGGCATAATCACAAGAACAGTGGATCCGTCAGAACAGTAACGAAGAAACACACTCACAAAGTATACGAATATAAGTTCAAACACATGGCAGTACTTTCGAGTAAAAGTCTCTAATAAATGAATAAGGATGTCACTGGCACAAAAACATCCATAGTCAGTCACAGGCACGTGGTCGTGTAAAGGAATCACGAACGCTTACTGCTAGTGTATACGACCGATAAAACGACATTAGTTAAGCACCTAAATGTACTGATATTATTATGAAGGCGTCGTTTTTCGGTGCGCAACTATTATGTTTCTTCTCATATTTGATTATTGCTGGGCTTCGCACCCTTGGGGTCAGCAGCCGAGTACCATAACCTTTCGTGGCTTTGTGGTTTTGTGGTAATACTTGTGGAACTTCTTGTGGTAATACTTTTGTGGTACTACTTTCGCTCGTGGTACTACTTTCGTGGAATTCTAGCTCTTCGATTTTCGCACTCCTGGCAGCCCGCTGGCAGCCAGAGCGCAGCTAGCTGGTTCCGGTTCTGAGAGGAAATCACATGTTCTGGTAACCCAAGACAACCCGGAGACAACCCAAAGCTGCCCGAAGACTGCAAAATCGAACCCCGGGCCGGCTTGCATAAAATGCAAACAAACCCATGCGATCGAGTCGGTCCCTTTTGTTTTGCCCGCTTGAAAATATGTGGCTAGGTTTGCCGAACAGATGACGCGATATTCTCAAGCGACTGTATTTTGTTGTACGGTCACGTATGTTCGCAAGATCTCGCACGAATAGGCGCGGAACCCGTGTTGCATTAATTGTTGCCTTCGGCGGACAAAATCGCCGGCGCGAGGTGAGCTGCCGCGTCACTAAACAAGCTCACTTTTACAGAGCGCAGAAATCGCTACTGTGCGACATGTCCGGCGCCTTGACGCGAGGTCTCGCGAACGTGATCGTGTTTCCGAAAGCGACAGTTGGAGAGATCACATCGCCCGCCGGCATTAATTAGTTCGCTTAATTTCTTCATTCACTTGACGATCGAAACGGAAATGGCATACTACGTGCGTTTGTGTAGGAGATAAAGTTCTGTATTGCACGTATATCCGACTCGTTTCAGCTGGTGGTGCCTCTTTGCCAGTCGATGAGTCGATACCTTCAGTCGAAGTTAGGGCTTGCCGCACGCTCTCGTACGAGCTATAGTCGGTTTCGGCAGGCGCGCTGCATGATATAAATACTGAAGCGTGAAAAGCACACACACACACACGTTTCAGAAATAAGCATTTCTCTTCGTCTCTATTTTTGCACACCTTGCAGGCGCTAGCAGACAGACGTGTGCACGCCGTCAGAGACAAAACACACAAACAGCACTGCGGCACGTTTACTGTTCATGTCCGCGCATATGTTTGTCAACATTGCAGATATAGTTGAAAGTTGAAACACATCGGTTTGATCACAATCACACCCTAGCACGTCCGACGAAGCGAAATGTACTTGCAACTTACAGTCTTTGCAAACTGCCCAAGCACGAGATAACACCGCGCACAAACGCTAAACAGACAAGAACGGGCACCACCACACTAAGTCCTCAACGAATGTCCTCAACCTTTGAGACACGAAGCATCTTCAAGGCGAGAGTTTGTCATGTTGAACTAAGGAAGTTCACATGACATTAACAAAACATAAAAACTCCAACTGTTCGTCGCACCGCGTGAATGAACCACCTTGCACGGCGGAACGATCTTCGCAACACAACATCGAACGTAATCACTGCAGAAGTCCGAAGAGACGTCCTCAAGCACCTGCGCTGCAATCCGCGGAGTCCCTGCAAACATGGCGGCAAGTGAGTGCGACCATAACACTTTGGCGTCTGCTAGCCAGAGATCTGCCAGAAAGCTGCCAGGACGATTTTGACCTGGCAGCTTCTGGCGACCCGCGGGTCGCCAGAAGCAGCCCGTCAGAGAAACGAACGCCAACCGTAAGTTGGCCGCGCGGTGGGCGGAGCAGCCCGAGAAAAACGAACGCGCGCCGGCGGGCTCTGGCAGCCCGCGGGCAGCCAGAAGTGCAAAATCGAAGAGCCCTATTGTTCCCAAAGAATATGCAACATCGTTTATGTACCGGCTAGCGTTAAGACGCAAACTGTTTTAAAATCACGACGACTCGGCAACGATGTCCATTTTGCAAGCTATACACAGTATCCTGTACTGAAAACATCGTAATCTAGTTGCCATAAAAATGTAGATCAGTGACCATGCTGATTAATTTAGATGTATGCAAAGTGGAGAATATTGCCTCACAATCTGGCGGCACGGTGCTGAACCTTCAAGCAGAAACTTTCGTACAGGGTAGAGCTGCGCAAGGACCAAAGCATTGCGTGCGACGGGGAATCGAATATTAATATTTGAGTGCGGACTGATGGAATATTTCGTCGGATGTGTTCAGGTGCAATTGGAGAAAAAATGTACGCCGAAACTTTGAAAAGGTCACAAATTTATTGCACGACTAGTGTACTTTCACAAATTCGTTCCTACCAAAAATACGTACAGCGAAAAATAACAGTCCAGACCAAAGGACAGTCCAAGAGACAACTCTGCAATACATTTGGCTTAGTTATGCACGGGTGGCCATGTTTTCAATGGAGTGTAGCTTGCAGTATTTGCATGACTGTAGGTCGATTTTATGAAGTTGGCAGGTGGACTCGCAGTAAAAGCCGAAACGTGTACCGCCAGTAATGGCAAGACAAATGAGAAATCAGGGACACTAAAGCGCCGTTGCAACTTTACGTCTGCTTTGCGACTCTATCCAGGGTATGTGATTATTTTATATTGTGTGCTTTTTTTAACCTTTACTGTGCACTGAATACTCTATGCAGTGTAACCTTGCCTGCAAACTCTCCCTATGTTCCGGGAGACTCCTGACTTCGAACCAGTTCAACAAAACTTGATACTGGGCTAGATGGTGCATGTTCATTATCAGCGTAATGTAGGCGCAGGAACAACACTCACAGTGACACGAGGAGACAGGACAAGCGCTCCTCGTGTCACTGTGAGTGTTGTTCCTGCGCCTACATTACTGTGATAACCAGTTCCCCCGAT